>CP092864.1:23305418-23585884 GCA_030710605.1 Cordylochernes scorpioides | reverse complement strand
TTCATGAATAAAATGCTTTTATTGGTATCTTCTATTATTATCGATGAGGTTAATTACCAATTGAGGAAAAACTCAAGAAACAATTCTCTAGAACCTAGCCACTTATGTGCATAAGAGTTATAAGAACAAGATGTCTATTCTCTTCAGTGAAATAAAACGGCTGAGCATGATGTTCTGTATGGTCCTCCTAGATCTATTGATTCCCATAGTCTTATGATGCTCATGAATCTCAACCAACCCGAGCCGCAATATCACTGTAGGATAAAATACCGATAAATGATTCTACCACAATTAAATTCGAAACGTGTTGTATGTTCTTCCTTTTTGACACTAGGCTTAGATAAGACTTTTTTCAAGCAACAAGAATGTAAATTAGATTTCCTTAAAATATATGCACTTTCCGATTTCCCATTTTATACAGAGTATAGTTGGC
Source organism: Cordylochernes scorpioides (assembly GCA_030710605.1). Classification (NCBI taxonomy): domain Eukaryota; kingdom Metazoa; phylum Arthropoda; class Arachnida; order Pseudoscorpiones; family Chernetidae; genus Cordylochernes; species Cordylochernes scorpioides. Next base: position 23,585,451 of record CP092864.1, on the reverse strand, counting down.
GTCACTTCTACCTGTGCTTTATATATTGGGGTTAGCATTCTGATCAATTGTATATCCAAATTTGATCCACCTTCCATGTAAATTGTTCTTTACTTTCTTGATGGTATAGCACTTCTAATGGCCTGGAGGGTTAGATAGAATCTTACTTATGTTGTCTGTATCTTTCTATTCAACCAGTTGTAGTGATAAATGTGTCTTTCAAAATATTCATAATAAAATAATTGGAGCATATCATGATGAAAATGAAATCATTATAGACAGATTATAGGCGCAGTGTTATGTGAAAAAAAATATTTGGCTTTTATATTGTGGGCCATATAATCTATGTTTTAACACATTCTATATATTTTTTATGATTATGTATTATTTGTATATTTAATTTTGAAGTCAATATTCAGATATGTAGATTCAAACAATATATTTGTGCTGAATAATTATTTTATTATCTAAATACCTTTATATGTTTCAGGATTTGTAGCCTCAGTGTCTTTGGAAGATTGCTCACGAGATGAAAAATATAATTGGCACACAGTCGAAAGCAAGAAACTCCTCACATGGAATTCAAAAATTCCCAATAATTCCAACAATTTACAATATGCTCTTAGAATGATTGACTGAGCCATTTTCTAGATATTCAAGAAAAAATATTTTTTTACACCTAAATAGATAAGTCTATAATCCAAGTTCAAGAATCTTCATTAATATATAATATATAATCACTTTAGAGTTTGTAAAGGTGAAATAAGAATTCAATGTCAGATATAATTTGAGGAAAATATTATGAATACAATCCTATATTTGATGGCGCTTAGCTTTGACAGAGGAGAGATATATCCTTTATTTTATAAATCATATCTTTATTTCAATATCAAAACACTCTCGCGATAAAATCAAGTTAAAAGAAACAATTAATCAACCATATTCATTTCAAGAGGAACTTTGTTATCAATAAGTTTTGCCACACAGGCGTGGAAGGAACAATCTGTACACTTCAACTGTGAATATATCACAGAACTAAGATTTTTATTTACCATATTTGATATTATAATTAATCGATGGAGTCGTACAATATAAGTGAAAGTTTATCAGAATATTGAGAATTGTATATAGAAAGAGAGGTGATGTTAGGAAAACAAAACTTCCATTGATGTTGAAAGTATCGTCCATATTTAAAATATTGTCTATTCAGAATCTTAGAGAGCTATGTGCTAAAGTGGAATAATTAAGAAACGGAATGCTTATTTTAATCTTATCCTTGAGATGATGATGCAGTGTGAGAGTTATCAGGAAATGATAAAATAATTTGAATATTGAGTTATAAGTAAGAAAAAAAAACTTTAAACTTTACAAAAAACATCTCTGAATTTGAATCAAATGGAGTATCAACGATCAAAACGATATTTGAGTACTAGAAATACAATTTTAAAATGTCATTCATTAAGAGGAAGATATCTAAATGACCTGTGTTCCCGAGCTCAGAACGCCAAACACAAATAATGTTATTAATTTATAATTGCTATAAAGGATTATTCAAAGAATTAAAGGAAATTAATTCCTCAAGAATATGGATATTCACAAGGATATTGACAAGTATTTGATGATATGCTTAGTGTGCACATCTTATTCAAGGATGTTGATCACAACAGGAATAATTCTGTCATCCCAAGAATATCGTCAAGGAATTACAAGAAGAGCTAAAGACCGTCAGAATAAATTCCAAGAACAACAGTGAACTCTATCTTCCAGAAATGCAAGAAAGAAGACCCAACTCGTGTACATTAAAATTATGAATAATAAAATTGTGAATTTTTAAAATAAGAGTATTTCATTATTGAGTTTCAGGATAGGTTATATAACCAGGCTTCCATTGCGAGGCTCTGTGGGGTTTCTGTTTGGTAATGGTAAAATAAGGTTGAACGCTTAAGATTCCATCTGTGTATCTATAACTGTCACCAAAGCTCTTCACAGCTTCAAAGGGGAAGGTGGAGCAAATTTATTGATGAAATGGGTGATGAATTTGTGAGGGTCACGGCATATAATTTACACTGGACACAAAGATGACTAAGTTTTTTTTTAATAGCAGATCATTACTAATTTAAAGTATGTAATTTATCTAGGCGAGAGTTATTTTTATATATATATCAAAGAATTTCTCAAGAAATTCAAAACATTCATCTATGGAACCCTTTTACGACAAATATTATATCGTAACATAAACAAATTTTTCTACGTTCCTACATATAGCAAAAAGTTCCATCTTAGATTAATGGTATTGAAAGAAAACGTTTGAAGGAATAATAAACGTATGAATTTATTCAATGTAATTAGAAAGACAATTCTTTACAACTATTTACATATTTACATCCCGAGCTCTACTTTCCCCTAAAGAAAGATCGCCCTACAGAAAAGAAATGATACACATGATCTAGCAAGAGGCATCCATTTACACAAAAACATATTTTAAGGTGTTTAGAAAAAAACTGATTGATTGCTCGAAGATAAAAATGACTTTATTCTAAAGCTCCATATAAAATATTTTAATACAATAGGCGTATATATTGTATATTAGATGTAATACCTTATTTTATTATACATTCATAGATAAAACTTAAGGAAGTGAAAAGTTTTTGATGTCGGCATCGTTTTTTTTTTAAGAAGAAGAAGAAGACAGAAGCAATTTTGTTCACACTTGGTTATCAGTGTGTCTTCAATAAAGGTCATTGTAATATTATATTTCAGAGTTATTCTGAATCCCGATATACATGATAAGAGGTACAACTTCCTTAAGTTTGTCCATGAATGTATTATGACGAGCAGTATATAAAATACATCTTTTATTCTTAATGTTTTAGAGCTACACCTGTACAAGAACCGTGAGGATTGAAAGTTCGTGTTTTATCGCTATAATAAAATAAACATTTATCCGTTGTTCTTAAACTTTTTATTACTATAAAAGGAGCTTATTATTTATAAAAAATAATAATATAGAGCATCTTTCTCTTCTATATAAACACTATGTCTTTCAGTCTATCGGTGATTCATGACTTCAACTCGGAAACTACTGGGAGTTTACACTTGTTTTATTCAGAGATGTTTCATAACCTAAAAGGAAGAAGAAATCTGAAATTGAGGTTTTTATCTCAAACTTCCTTGAAACTACAAGCAAAAACTGGGTTAAATCAAGTTAAATATTAATTTATATGTTATAATTCAGCAACCTTCCTCAAATATCATCATGTATATATTTATTAGATCATTGATAATCATTAATATATACAGAGAGTCATCAACAATTCGTCAACAAGTCGTCAATAATTCTGTCACCGTTTGCTTTTGTGAAAAAAAAAAAAAAAAATAGCAGAGCGTGGTTTCGATCCACGGACCTCTGGGTTATGGGCCCAGCACGCTTCCACTGCGCCACTCTGCTGTGCAAATTTGGACAATAAATATTTTTAATATGAATGTAAATGAACCTATTATTAAATATTAATTAATATGAAAAAATAGTACAAATGTAATATTGTACTGGGATAAGGTGCATAAATTAAGAAAAAGGCATCTCCTTATCGTGCAACTAAAAGTTGCTAATGGCTTGCGCCATCTATCGGAATAAATACCAACTATTCTCGTTGATTTTTAATTATTCCAGAATTGGCCAAATACCCATTCTTGATTAATCAAGAAAAGCTAACCACGGACGCGTTTCGGGCTGTTGGCCCTCATCAGCGTGGTGCAAGCTGTACCTCAACGACAATGCCTTAATGACCTTTTTTTTTGTCGTTGAGGTACAGCTTGCACCACGCTGATGAGGGCCAACAGCCCGAAACGCGTCCGTGGTTAGCTTTTCTTGATTAATCAAGAATGGGTATTTGGCCAATTCTGGAATAATTAAAAATCAACGAGAATAGTTGATATTTATTCCGATAGATGGCGCAAGCCATTAGCAACTTTCAGTTGCACGATAAGGAGATGCCTTTTTCTTAATTAATTAATATATACAAGTTATCAGAGTCATCAACAATCAACAATTCTGTCACCGTTTTCTTTTGTGAATGGAATAAATACCCAAATATGGCCATTTCTTATAAGCATCGGTGGTTCAGTGGTAGAATGCTCGCCTGCCACGCGGGCGGCCCGGGTTCGATTCCCGGCCGATGCATTCTTTTTTTTTTTAAATTTTTAAAACACATTTATTATTATATTATTATTATTAAAATATACAAGTATCAGAGTCATCAATTCTGTCATCGTTTGCTTTTGTGAATGAAATGCTTTTACGTAATATACGTAAAATACGTAACTAATATGACTGAAATTTTAGCAGTATGTATAGTAGAATCTGGAAAAACTTATATTGAGTATTTCAGGTCTCTATCCCGAATATTCTTTGAGTTATTTGCAAATTTGAGCTGCAAATTTGCTCTTTCGCTCGCAAGCAGCGCCTCTAGCGGTGAAGATGGGAGGTAATATCAGCTGACCTAATGTACATGTAAAACGTGTTTTAACAGGACATAGAAAAAATATGGAAAATATATTTGTCGTATTTTTAGCCAAGAAAATTTGAAATTGACAGGTTCTGGGCAAAAATAGTTGTTTTTTTAAGTCAGAAAATGATTATGACAATATTGCTGTATCATATTTGATTATCAGATACAAAATTATATCCGGAAAAATTCCAAAAAGCAGAGATCACGAGTGAAGCCAGTTCATTTTTAGTATGCAGGAACAAAATTCTAACAGAAAAAATTCATTCGAGCAGAAGACACAAAGCCAGATCATCTCTTTATAAAAATATCGCTTCTCAGACACAAAGTTTGGAGCGGGACGTTTCACAAGAATGACATCCACGGCGCCAATTTATAATTGTAACGAATAGTATTTGAATAAAAACATTTAATCGGGTAAAACCCGGGCGTTGACCGGGTCATTCAACTAGTCATCTATATAAATACGATATTCGTGTGAGTGGTTGACGATTGGAACTCAGAAACTGCTGGAGTTGAGAATTTATTTTTACAGCGATTGTTCACAACCTCAAATTGGGAAGAAATACAAATATTCAGATTCCAATTTGCCAACCTGCTTCAATCATAACCAACAATTTATTTTGGGATTCATAATTACTATTATTTTATAGTAAAAAATATATTATTGTTCTGTTTAAATTATCATCATCGATATACATGTATATTTTCTTAATATGATTTTATATGCATATAAAGAAGTAGTAAATCTTCAGTGTGGACAAATTCAGACAAAATGTCAAACTGTATACAATGGTTTCAGGCTTTGGTTTTCGTCAGTACAGGGGCGGCTTCGATTTCAATACATCCTATGAGAGGGGTTATTATATCGGTTGAATTACTAAACAGTTGTCATTCTTTATCATCATTAGTAAAGTTTTTTTACTAGAATGATGCAATAGTGCTATCGTTTGATCCATTTAAAGGAGTGGTGTCTATTTTGTTGCATGAATATCATCCTTTCGCAACTTTATGGCGCAATCTTACTTGAATCTTGCACTTCACCAGCTTGACCACCTGTTTGGTGAATTTGACAGATTTCATAACCCTCTCATAGAATGTTATGAAATCGAAGCCGTCCCTGTACTGATGAGAGCCAAAGCCAGAAACCATGGTATACAGTTTGTTGACCTTTTGTCTGGATTTGTCAAAACTGGTGTTGTGGCCCATTCTTTATCATCACTAGTAAATTATTTACTGGTAATACAATAGTGCCATCGTTTTGATGTACATTTGAAGGGAGAGGTGCCTCTTCTGGTACATATATATGTACATACACATTCATATATATAGATAATTTAGAACTTTATATGTATGATATCGTATTTTCAATCTTTTATTATGAAGATCCATAACTATTGGTCACAATACTCGTTTAAGGTAAATTTTGGCGATGTGAGTAAAGTCTCATGTAATTACATTGTAGATACATTTTATATGTTTATTTTGTCTTGCAATGTTCCATCACATGTGTGATAGGCTTATTCTCTAATATTTCAATATGGGGCAGTAATAAATAGAAATAGATTCGCCGTTGCTAAGAAGTAAAAATTAGATTAAAACAATTTGACCAACGTCTAACGATATTTGAAGAACTCCTGATAAAATGTGAAGTTTTCACCCTGCAATATTACTTCAGTAAGATCAACTGATGTTCACTCAAGAAACAATATTTTTCCTAGATTCAAGCACAATATTTATTTTTCCTTATTAATAGAAGATGGATATTTTAAATTGGAATATTCAAGATGGAAATGATTTTGATATAAATAGAATTGATTGAAAAAAATTAATAAAATAGAAGAGGTGTGAATATTTGAAGAGCATAAATCTTCTCAATTCATTTTCAATATAAAGTGATCATTATGAAATATTTATTCTTTAAAAATCTAGTTTTTCAATTAGTAAGGAAATAATTGTATATGATAAACCGGTATCGCGAGATAAATTTTGATTCCTCGTCGGAGAAACACTCTATCAATAACATCTATATTGTTGGGCTACTTGTTGACACTATGATAGAATTCATCAAACATCTACAATGATTTTATTGATTGTACCATTGATATCAGAATCATATAATTCTAGCCATTAAATTGAGGAACAATCATAAGAATTATATAATGGCTTCCAGGTTGATATAGGTACTCTCATATCAAAACAAAGCTTGAGGAAGTGCAAAGTGTTTGATGTCGCCGTCGAAAATGGCAGAAAATGCGCTCAAGAAACTGGGTTTTCTGTATATTATTCTCTATCATTTACATTTAAATGACAAGTACATACTAGAAACAATTTTGATAAACATATAAACTCATGAACAAAACTTAAGGAAGTGGATATTTTTGAAGTCGTAGTAAGCCTTTTTTTTTTAAAGACAATATTTCACACTAGTTATTTCGTTGTTATTGTTGTCGTGTCCAATGAAGAACCTCAGATTTCCCAATAATTTCTATCACAGCAGTCGCAATATTCATATCTTGGTGTGTAAAGTTCATGTTCTGGGTCCATGTCATTTTTATTCAAGGCTGCGGCCATTGCTGGGCATGACAATATGTGGGTAGGTGTGAGTTCCACAACAGGACAGTTGTTGCATGTCCTATAGGTTCTTGTGCCATCTGGATGTATTGTCATTCCTTTATAGTTTTTCGTTCTGAGTCTGAGGTTATTTCGTTTCTCACCAATAAGGTCACTGTGTATCAAATATCAGAGTTATTGTCTGAATTCAGATATACATGCTAAAAGGTAAAACTTCCTTAAGTTCTGTCCTTGAGCGTATTTACAGGCAATAGATATTCTTAATAATGGAGTTTTTACTTGTGTGTACAGGGACGAAATGCCAAAGCACATCTACCCTAATGGGGATCATCCATTTTTCCCTGAGACATTGACCAACTGGCTCGAAAAGTTCTGAAATTTCGAGATATGGCTTTTGTTATGCCAGAAGATGATGAGATTAATTGTTCTCTCTTCTGAGGAGATCCAGCCAGCTCCAGAAGAAAAGTAAGTTTCTAGACAACACTATCTACATCTAGGATATATTGTTGACGTTAAATTATATACTCTAACAAACATTATATTCTGAATTATTTTCATTCGCCTATGAAAAAGGATGAAACACTAAAATACCAGCTCTGAATAATTCTAACCTCCATCGACAGATGGCACTATGTGTTCTGTTTACTAATGTTGACTTGTGCGCTTAAGGCAAAAAAAAAATATCTGCAATTACAGAACCGTTTAACTTTGTTTCGTTAGAAATACACATCACTAAAACAAGACTCTAAATCATAAGAAATCATACAATAGTTATAGCAATCTGATTATTCAAATAGAGAATCGTTAAAAAGGTTCACCACTAGTGAGTCACGTCTTTTTCAATTTTTTTACATATTCAGTTAACTAATTGTAGAAAGTTTCACCTTAAAGGATTATATAAAAGCTCTGAAAATTCCCAACAGATGTTCAATAAAAGTTATATTTACGTATATTGAGAGAGATGGTCTTATTCCACCATGTGTTTCACCAATGTCAGCTATGTTAAACTTTAATGCGATAATCTCCATTTTATATTGAGAAATATTTCCTTCCATTTGTTCTCATTTGTTTTTTTATTATTATTAATTTAATATTAATCTCATTATTATTTGGGTCATAAGATGACGCATAAGAATTACTTTAAATAAAATAAAGGTATAACTTCCTTTAGTTTTGTCTATGAATGTATATAGGTAGGAATCAGGTCCTAGGTAACTGTATTTATCAAACAAACCTTACTCTCTCTCTTTATAATGTAAGATATCTAAATAAATATTTAATTATTTAATGAAAGTGTGTTTTCATTTTATTTGTATTTATCTCTCTAACATATTATTATTGTAATTAATGGATCAATTGTTTTCAGGAGGAAAAATATTTCCCTTTTTCCGGAGACTGTGGAGCCGCTGCCTTCCTTGTTTAAGGTAACTCTCCTTTTATAATAGTCCTTTTTTTTGTCAAAAAAAAAAAAATGGACGAAAGATGATACAAAGTAATATGACTCGATCCATCTAGATTCGTCTTAAATACAAAAACCTAGATAATCACACATTAATCAATTAATATTCTGAAATTGTAATGATATGTTATAGGAAGTAAAGCTGCCAGTGCCTTCCTATCCTCTCTCCATAGTAAACCCGATCATCTCCATTCCTTCCCCCATTACCCTATAGAAAAGCCGACCATACCCATGCCCTCCCTAATTACCTCGTCGAAAGGCAACCATCTCCAATCCCTTCCCCCAGTTCCTCACAAGAAAAGCCACCCATCTCCCTCATGCTATCCATATAAAGGCATCCATTCCTCTTTCCCCATAGAGAATCCAGCTTTCTCCATACTCTTCTGCCATGATCCCCATAGAAAGGCCGACTACCTCCAATCCCCTTCCCCATCAACCTCACAAGAAAGCCACTCATCTCCCATGTTATCCATATAAAGGCACCCATCCTTCTTCCCCCATAGAGAAAAACCATCCAGCTTCCCATCTCCATAGAAAAACCATCCATCTCCCCCCCCCCCCCCTCCCAGGCTCATGCTCTCCATAGGAGATTCCTCCCCCCCCCCCCCCCCCATGACCTCCATAGAAAACCCATTTCCTACCCCATGATCTCCATAACCATCCCATAAACAGGTATATATAATAATTATAGTGGAATTTTACTCTACAATCATATGAATGTTTGTATGTTTTTTTATGTCCGGTATACAAATTCGCAGTAGTTCACTAATTCAAACCAAAATTTCCATACATAGGTAAAAAATACGGGGAAGACGATAGCTATTTAAAAAATATATATAATCAATTATTAAAACTATATATTTTTAGTCAGAAAATGATGATGACGATATGCTGTATCATGTTTGATTATCAGATACAAAATTATATCGGGAAAAATTCCTAAAAGCAGAGACCACGGGTGAAACCAGTTCATTATTTTGTACGCAGGAACAAAATTCTAACAGAAAAACATTCATTCGAGCAGAAAACAAAAGCCAGATCATCTTTCTATAAAAATATCGCTTCTCAGACACAAACTTGGAGCGGGACGTTTCACAAGAGTGACATCTACGGCGCCAATTTAAATTGTAACGAATAGTATTTGAAAATCAAATAATATAATTTTCAAATATCGTTGTGAAAATTTACATATTTATCTTTTATATTTTAAAAACACACAAAGTTTGGAGCGGGACGTATCACAAAAGTGACATCCACGGTGCCAATTTATAATTGTAACGAATAGTATTTGAATAAAAACATTTAATCGGGTAAAACCCGGTCATTCGGCTATATGCCTATAAACATAGATATATATTTGATCCGAAATGAGACTTGTGCAAAGCGATTATATGAATTTTACAGAGAAGTAAAACTAGGAAACACAAGACTACTCAAAATAACTCTTATATTCCTTCTTTCTAATTGGCTATCTTTTTCGATCATATCGTATCATATCTTAGAATGCATTTCCCTTGCTCCTCCCATAACTCTGAGAAATATAGAATACGCTGCATCCCAATTAAATGGCCACGTGTTATATAAATGATCATAAAATCTTATTTGAATAATGAAAGGGAGGTGAAATTTACATACGAATCAGAAACTTTTTATAAGAAACTAACTAAAGGATGTCCTCAGGGTGGACCTTTATCACCTTCAATGGAATATTTTGCTAAATGATTTGTTGATAAATTTTGAATCAATGAATGCAGATATTATATGTTATGCAGACGACGTTACAATAATTTGCTGGAATAAGACTATTGAAAGACTAAAAACCGCAAGTGAATACTTCTTAAATTATGTGATCCAATGGTGTAATAGAAATAAATTAACGATTAGTACAGAGAAAACTAATTTGCTATACCTGCATAACAGAGAAAAAATACCTATTAAGGTTAATAACAATATAATTAGGCCGGTCAAGCAAGTAAAAATTCTGGGAATGAAATTTTCAAATCACAAATGGAAAAATAAAGTTAACTTTACTCCGCATGTAAATGATATTCTGTGTAAGGCAGGGCGTATGAAAATCTATTATGTTCACTAAGCGGCAATATGTGGGGTTTAGATACTCAAAAGAGGTTAACTTTATATAAAACAATAATAAGGCCTGTACTTACATACGGATCAGAAATTTGGTTTAAATATTTTAACAATCGTCTAAACAAAAACTGAATTCCATGCAGTACCAGATCATTTTATGGGCAGTTAGAGCATATAAAACCACTTCATCAAACTGTGTGCATAGCTTGGCAAAAAATTCCACTCTAACAGACTATATAGAATCTAGAATAATCAAATATGATCTACCCCATCTGTCCACTGAAGATCTAATTATTTACGAACCCAAGTATAGTCAAATCATTCTTACACGCAAAAATGAAAGAAATTTTGATAATACTAATGAAATTTTCAAAAGCTTTTTCGTTCTGGAATCCCAAGATTTTTCCGTCCAAATTTTATAATATCCAATTCATTACAGATCATGGTAATTTTGGGAAATTTTTGTCAACTATCGGCGCGGTGAAGGAACCAGGATGCTTCTGCGGAGGTGAAATTCAGGACTCGAAACATCTACTAATGAATTGCCCAATTTTCTGGGTCTAATAGGGAAAACAAATTTGGTCGTATTGGACAGCTTGATGAATTTGTAGACGATAAAGAGAGGTGTAAAAGTTTTGAATCAATTTTGCAAATTTATTTACAAATTTCTTTTGAAATGGAAAAGGGAGAGGGAAACTTAGAAGGAAAAGAATTGCGATGCTTGCTTTATGTGTTTTGCTTTGTTGTTTGTTTATCTCTTCGGACACTTTTCTTTGGTTAATTATGTGAAATAATGAATTGAACAGGATTGTATATAGCCGATTTGTTGTGATGTAGAGAGAGGTATCGACGCAAATATCCCTGAGTTTGGGATATCGCGTTTCATGATGTTAATAAAATAATAAAATATGATAAATATGTATTTCATTTATAGAACTAATCAACGTTTTCTATTTTTATATAAAAAACTTACTTGGATCTGTGAAAAAAAAAGTTTTTTTCTTCAAAAATATTTCGAGGATTGTTCCCTCTTTATCAATTTATTGTACGATAAACTTTAAAGTTTTATGTTTTATTTCTCAGATGTTTCTGAAGCATGTGACAAAAAAATCCAATTTGGTTTATATATATATATTGCATAACCCAAATGCGGATTCAAAACTGGAACAAAATGAAAAAAAAAAAAAAAAAACACAGACAGAATCACAATAATAAAAAAGCCAATTGACTGACACCTCATATTAGAGTCGCTACTTCTTTACCCGCGATGTAAATAGATCCTGTGGATCATTCGTTCCCAGACAAACAGGGTACAGTGAAAGTATGTAAATATGTTTTTATTTAGTCTCTATCCATACTGGCATTTTGTGTTATTATCCATAGTTCATAGCCATTTTAATACTCTTCAACAATGTTTCCTAATCTTTTACCTCTTCCTTCTAGTAAATTTTATTATTAGGTTTCGCTGAGCACAGGACATCGTTTTAAACAGCAAACTTTTCTAGCTATTGAAATAACTCTGTATAACATGTATTAGTATTTTAATCTAAGTCCTAAAAAGTAAAGCATTAACGTAAAAATAATCAATAAAATGTTATCATTATAAAAATATAGATTCAATCGTCCTATTTTATATAAAGAAGCTCTTCCTCGACCTGTGTTTCTATAGAGAATAGGGATTTGTTTCTTTGTCCTAATAATTAGTTTAGAAAATATAAACTCTATTTTGAGGAAGGCCTTTGATACCGTGCCGCACCATCTACTTTGGAAAAAAATTAGCATTAAATGGTCTGAGTTGCCGATTTATTAAACTAATTAAGAACTATTATACCCAAATGACGGCAACAGTCAGATGGCGGGTTCCTTCACGGGGCTATCAAAATACAAGCGGGAGTATTGCAGGGGGAGCCGTTGTCACCTTATTTATTCATTCTCTTCCTAAACGATCTGGTACACCTGTTCGATGAATCAGAATTGCCAGGCATAAATCTTGAGAATTATGGAACTATACACCTTTTACTGTATGCAGACGACATAGTGATCTTAGGAGAATCGAAAATAAATTTGCAATTGAAGATTAACTTACTTAAAAAGTACTTAGAAGATAACTGCCTAACGTAAACCAAAATAAAATCTAAAATAATGGTGTTTAGAAACGGTGGAAGAACAGCTCGTTCCGAGACATGGTTTTTGGGTCAGCAACCCCTGACAATAGTAGCTAAGTATACATATCTGGGTTACCCTCTGACTACAAAAATCTCGACCCAATATGCTTCCCAATACTTTAGAAACAAAGCACTGAATGCAATTAATGCACTTTGGAGAATCCTTACAAAGGCGCGAATAAAGTCCTTTACCTCAGTGATGAAACTTCTTGACACTATTGTTCTTCATACTTACTATATGCGGCACCAATGTGGGCAATCAACCAGCTGAAGACAGTCAATAATACCCAAGATACATTTCTTCTCGTCTCTTAGACTTACCAAACTTCACACCAGGATATGTCCTCAGAAGAGAATGTGGAAGAATATCAACTGAACTTAATGCTGTAAAACTCACATTAAAGTTTTGGGTCAGATTTTAAAAATGGAACGAGCAGATTACCACATGCTTGCTTAAATTACCTCTGGAAAGTCACCGCGAAAAAGGAAATAGAAAACAGCTTTACTCAAAATTTAATAAAAATTCTAGACTCCAAGGGATATTCCTTTCTGAAGGCTGCGAAGACTACTTAGCCATACAGAAAGAATTGCCAGGCATAATTAGAACTACCACAGACCAACTAATTCAAAACGATCAGATGAAAATCACTGATTCAACCCACTTTGCTCACTACAAATTTTTGAGTGATTCATTCATGACAGAGGAGTACCTACGAAATATCTCGCTTCCCAACAAAAGACTAGTTGCACAACATAGAGTTTTATGGCAATTTTTCAGGGAAGAAAGAAAAGACTCTGGAAAGAAAAGGCCGGAACTGTTTACTTTTGTAAGGATCTCATGGATGATAATTTGGTTCACTATTTCTTCCAATGCCCTCTCTTAACAGAAAAACGTACTGAAACTTCCCAAGCCCTACCTCTGGTCAATTTAGATACCATAGCATATGTCAACTTCTCTCTTCAGATCTGAACGATAAATTACTGATTGATAAATACTTTAAGTTCGTACAGAAGCTGGGCGCATGAGAAAGAATGCAGGGCAAAGGATACTGGAGATGATCCATCTGTAAATAGGTAAACAAACCTTATTTTTGTTGTAAATGTTCCTCTTCCCTCTCCTCTTGTTGACGTGTAAATACGGCGAATCCTGTATGGGGCGGAATGCCATAAATAAAGGCTTTTGTTGTTGTTGTTGTTTTTTGTTGTAATATAAACTCTATTTGTATCACAACTGTTTTCTTTTTTCAATGTAAAACTATTCCCTATTGTCCATAGTCAAGATATAAATATTGGGAAGGCCTGGCTCACCAATGGTGAACTTCCTAGCGACTTCACCAGTCTAATATACCATACCGCTCTAATATTTTAATGGACTGTTTTGCCTTATCTCCGGTACTGATGATGAACGTTATTTTAAACAAACTATGGACCAAAAATGGTTACGCGTTAGTAATAGTTTATCTTTCTGAATACAGAGAATGCGCTGGTGTACGTTACATGTTTATATTATTATTTGAATAAGAATTTTTAAGGCAAAAAACGGGATGAGTAAATAATAATGTAGGATTGGTCAAAATGTTAAACAGACGGCAGTTGAGAATGACAGATCTGTCAAACCACATGTCAAACCTCAGTCAAAGACTAGTATAATGTTGGTAGAGAAAAAACACCAACTACACGGATTGTCTGGATAACTAGTACAGACCAGCACTTCTATTTCCGGCCTGGGTGAATTACTGAGCAGAACCAGCAATGCTAGGTATGGGAGACGGGACAGAGATGTAGAGTTGAGGTGGGTATGTCCAAGCAAGATAGCCGCTTGCATTCTATGTCTCAGGAAAGCAGCATAGATGAAGAGTAGATGATCAACTTTCTGTGATTCTTCCGGACAGTGAGAGCAGGTTGGGGCTGTTTCGAGATGCACAAGCGCAAGGTCTGCCAGGACATGGCCGTGAGGATGGTAATGGTGACCTCTCCATGATGAATTTGATGCGCATTTGTATATTTTTATTACAAATATGTAAAAAATAAATTGGTGTTATATATAGAAAGTATTTTTGGCTTCTGACTCTTTTCGAATTTTATTTTGAAAATATATTTTAAAAATTGTATTTTCATATGCACACATTCTGTCGAGCAAAAAAACATCCATTAAAAACGCTAAAAATACAACTTATTGATCTTCCCAGCATGAAACTTGCAAATAAAACCTTTTGCATTTTTAAAGAGATTCCTGAATATGTATCAAAGGAGGGCATCTCTCCCTTTAACACCTGAATGTGATTGTGATTGCCAAATTGTGATTTGGCCTACTGGTATATGATGATATAAAATGATGAGAAAAATAAATGGTTTGTTACAGGATAAGGAAGCCGCAGCTTATTTTTATTTGCGGATATTACTGAAGTTTTTGGGATCCAGAAACACAGAAGGAAGTGAGTAGCCTTTTTGTTCCTTTCATCTTGAAAATTTTAGCATCAAATTGAATCTTGAAATCGGTCACCATTGGGTTTGCTTTTTTAAGTTCACAGAAAAGAGCACGAAAATATAACTCTTTCAATATCGCTCAAATGAGCTTATTTAGATGGCACAGCACCATCTAGCGTGATGAAAATAAAAAAGGAGTATGTGATGCCAAAATATTTATATAATTAATAAAAACTATTTTTAAAGAGCCCTTATTCTCCAATAAATGAAAGTTGAAAGAGAGAGGACATGGCTCATCAGTGGTGAATTCTCCCAGCGATTTCGCCAATTCAATTTCACACCGCTCTACTAATGTTTCAGACTGAATTTCTTATGTACCTTGAATTTGGTATTGAATGCAATAAATTGAAGGTTTTTCACTGCATTCAATAGGCAATTAACTGTATTCAATTACAGTTTCAATTCCAAAAACCTTTATTAGGTTAGGCTGAAAAAAGCAACTTAGATCATCATATTTACAATGGGCGATGGTTATATATAATTATTTGGTGGTTCATTATAATAATATTTTAAAACTAGACGCCGACCCGGGCTTCGCCCCGGGATTGACCCGTGTGCATATCTACCCGAGTGATATATATTTAGATAAGATTTTTTTTTAAATAATTGTTTTTACTCGAGGGAATGTTTGTAGTCTAGTACGTTGATATAATCAATCTATCTGAATATTAGGAAAGGTCAGGTAATTTTTTTGTAGGGTGATGCTCTGAAAAAGAACGCTATACCACTTTATCACTAAACAAATTGGCGAGTCAAAAATAAGCAACCTAAACAATCCATTAGCTTTGCAAGATAAGAACAGAAATAGAGAAATGCATGCAAAATTTTCAACACAAATCAAAATCTTTAATCCTCATTATTTTTTTTTTTTTTTTTTGCTTATCCCTAGTACACGTGGTACAGGCCATGATAAGCATGGTGGGTAGTTAGCGACTGCTTTTACTGTAAGCGCACCACATGTCTACACATGTGAAAGCAGTTCGACTTTGCACTTACAAATGTGCCAGAGCCCCGTTTGGTTACTTGCACTCGCTGGTGGGGTTGGACTTTTGCAAGAATCGGGGGGCCATTGGAGCATTTTTTTTTTTAAACAGAAAAAAGTGTCCAATGCGGGGATCGAACCCGGGTCGTAGTGGTCGTAAACCAAACGGTTTAACCAGCCTTCCACCGACCCCCCTTCCTCATCAGTAATGTATATTAGGTAGGATGAGGTTTATTTTGTTTCTATTACATTACATGGAATAGTTTTTTTTTAATAAAATTTACTGACCTCTTTGTTCACTGAAACCTAAACAATGAGTATGTTAGACCACTCTTTGTTCAACCTTACACATTGTTTAGGTCTCTTATTAGGTGCAAGATGTATACTTATGCTAAAATGGTAATTTGGGTAAACATAGGTAAATTCATGTTGGGCCAGTATTGTTCAGCAAGCCAACACAGATATAACATTACGGTATGAAGCAAGTTGTGCTAAAACTAATATTTCCAATCAAATTATCAAAAAAATAACATATACTATGTAATATAAACACATGTATGTAAAATAAACACAATAAAACCAATAATTAAAAACCATAAATTTTTCTAACACAGTATACTTCTTAAGTAAGAATACCTTACCATGAAGGTTTAAAACCCTACACATTGAAACATGTGAAAAATGTAGCATGTGTGTATGATGGGCTTGAAGAGAAAATATTTAAAAAATATATTTATTGAAACTTTTGTAATACCACACAAAATATGCATATTTACAGTTACAACAGTTGCAGATCTTATTAGCGCTTTAAAAGGGACAATCATATATGAGCAAAGCATCCATGTACATTAGAGGACATTAGAAACATAGTGAAAAAAATATAAAAGGTAATGAATAAATTTTTTGCTAAATGAGGAAAGAAATAGCTCCACAACTTGTCTAGCACCAAAAGATGTCATTTGGAATATAGAGTTATATCTACGGATATGCAGCAAGAAGGACTTCGATAGAGGATGTAGGCCAGAGAGCAAAGAGAAAATAGGTTCTGGAGGGGACTCAATAGCAGGTAGAGAAACTCTACCTTGTTTACAACAGAGGCCAAAGGGTTCATCTCTAAATCTCAAAGCAGAGCAAAACTGGCATACCCGAGACATTTGGCCTATATCGACAGATGAATCAGCTTTATAAACGGGCATTATGTGTCCAAAGCTGAATACGCTGAACAGGAACTTGCATAGTTTGTGTAGCTGCGACGCGGGCTTCAGAATACCTAAGACGGCGAAGCGCACGACGCGTCTCACTTTGAAGTGGTGTCTCAATAGCTCTAGCATTCCTATATCTCCTGGAAGCAGCCGTATTCCTACCAATTAAAGGTCGGCTGCGGCGAGGCATATTCTGAAAAAAAAGATTGAGATTAATAACAAAAGCTTAAAAACCAGCAATTTATAAACAAAGCATAAAAATTACCTGTCTTTTTGAGGTAAAAATCAAAATTCTTAAATTTTTTCTTCAAAATAACCTTCCAGATATGTTAAAAAGATTATAAAAAACTAAAAGCATAATATTAAAAAAAAAAATTAATGTACAAAACCAGTTATCATTAAAAAGCCTCAAAAATAGACCAACCGCAGGACACGGCAATGAAAAAGCATGTTTTTTTGAGGAAAAAATAGAAATAATTTTCTAAAATACAAAATACAACCCCTATATGTTAAAAAAAACTATAAATAATCTAAATATAAAATACTTAATCAAATAAATTAAAATATCTTAATAAAATTTTGAAAAAGGACCTCAAAAAGACAAATAAATGAATCCGTTAAAGAAATCCCTCGCTTATTTAAAAATATAAATAACCTATTTTTTAGATACAACCCATATATGTAGAAAATATAATAAATAAACTGTATTTAAAAGATAAAAGCAATAATTAAAAAACTCCATAAGAAAATTTAAAAAAGGACTTCAAAATGACCCATAATTGAACATACCAATAAAATATCTTGCATCTTAGTGAAAAAAAATAGAAATAATCCAAAAGTTGTTTACAAAACAACCCATATATGCTGAAAACACCATAAATAATCTACTTCTAAAATATCTAAGCAATTAATTAAAATGAAATTTCAAGCTTTTTAGTGAAAAAAAAAAAAATAACCCAAATTTTTTTCACAAAACAACCCATATAAGTGGAAAACACCATAAATAATCTGTAACTAAAATATCTAAACAATTAATTAAAAATTTTGTTAAGGTCCTCAAAAAAGACATAAAATTGAGCACATGAATGAAATTTCTAGCTTTTTAGTGAAAAAAAGAGGTCCTCAAAAAAGACATAAAATCGAGCACATGAATGAAATGTCTAGCTTTTTAGTGAAAAAAAAAAGAAATAACCCTAAAAAATAATAAAATTACCTTAGTCTTATAAAAATACTAACCACGTAATAAAATAAAAAAGAAACTTGATCTCATCAAGTAACCACGTAATAAAATAAAAAAAAACTTGATCTCATCAAGTAAGGCTTCAACTTTTTTCGGTATAAAATATGAAAACTATAAAATAAAAGTATCTTACCATGTATAAAAGTTATTATTAAAATCAATATATATATAAAAAGATAGAACAAATTTAGCAAGAAGCGGAAAGTAAACACTTTTGAAAGTATAAATACTTTTACTCTGTTGAATTTTTTTGTATTTTATCGATAACAGCAAAGTTATGTATTTTAAAGTTAGGGAAAAATATTTTGATGTTAAGCAAAACCTGCTCCATCTCGTTTTACATAAATGTTGAAAATTTGGTCGAAATTGATGCATTGTAACGAAAGTTTTTAGTGATGTACTCTTATGAAATTTGCATTTTATTAATATAGATTATTGATGGTGTTTTTGAGTCTCGATTCTCATGTACTTGGGGATCTTTTTCTTAAGAAGGTTTTTTTCTGGCTTGTTTAATATTCAAGTTGGGTTTCTTTTTCTCTTTTACCCCTTTTCCTGAATGTGGCTTATTTGATGAAAGATTTGTGTCGGTTTTAAATTAATTATTTTTTATTTTTAGCATTTGTAGTTTCTAGCTACTTGAGATATGGAGTTTAAAGAGAAATATCATATTTTACATAGAACTTAATGATTGTTTAATTATGTATTCGTTGATATTTTCAATATTGAGATCGTTACTGAGGATAGTGTTTCGAACGAACCAGGGTGAGAACGTGATTTTCCTGATCATCGTATTTGTTTCTTCCCCATCAAAAATGACACAACAATATATTATCATCATTTTTGACTAAAAGAATGAGTTAATTAGTGTAGTAATTTGTTTAATTGTAGTTTTCCTTGGTTGAAAATGTGTCAAAATCTCTTCCATATGCTGTTAAAATTTCATCCAAGTTGGTTATATATTGAGTAAACATATAAGGAACAAATAATATATATACATTGACTTTTATATATAGAGAGAAAGATAGCGTTATAATATTCTAATTTCTGGTGATAGAGAGTGGTATGATGAAAATGATATTTAAAATAAGTATATATAAAATAAATACGTTTTGATAAAAGTTGCGCCGTCACCTATTCTTCAAGTAAATGTCAAAAACCTCATGTGATATTGTCAATATTTGTATCATTATAAACATGTGTGGATAATTAATTCTAAAACTTCTTTCTTTGTTCCAGATATCCGTGATTTGATAAACTTGCCATATCCAAGTTTACATCCTTATAATGGATATTTATTTTTATCGATTGGAATTTTATTATCAAAATTATTTTTATAAATTTTTATGTATATATTTATATATTTCCTTTTAATTTTATATTTTTCTTATTTATTTTTCATTTATATTGTCTTATTATTTATTTATTTTATTTTTTTATTTTCACTTTTACTTC
Organism: Cordylochernes scorpioides; assembly: GCA_030710605.1. Classification (NCBI taxonomy): domain Eukaryota; kingdom Metazoa; phylum Arthropoda; class Arachnida; order Pseudoscorpiones; family Chernetidae; genus Cordylochernes; species Cordylochernes scorpioides. Next base: position 23,565,318 of record CP092864.1, on the reverse strand, counting down.
TATTTTTATGTATATATATATTTAATTTTTATTCTTTTTATGTATTTTTTTATTTGATTTGATGTCTGTTTATTTTATTATAATCTCTTTGCTTTCATTATTTTCTTTTATATTCATTTTTTTTTATTATTCATGAATTCATTGGCAAGAAGAAGACAAAATTCACTCCCTGTCCAATCTCCAGCAGCCCCTCCAACGAGGCAGGAACTATGTTTCACCCACAAGTTGAAAATTAACTCGGTCTAACTACCAAGGATCTACCCATGTGTAGAGTTATGAAGGCCTCCAAGGAACATTTTTATGGCGCTGAGAACCATCCTCACCAAGATAGCTCAGGATCTATCCATGGTAGAAGCTGACTCAGTAGCTACAATGCTGCATCCATATTGGCAACAACCAGGAACTGAGCTGGAGGGGAGGTCTGAATTCCATTGGCAATGGACACTGAAATTCTCAAGATTGAGGCCTTTCATATTGGAAATATATCAAAATCTTTTCAAATATATACATTGAAGCGCGTCCTAAAGAATATCCAATGATATGATGATGTCGTATAAAGAAATTTCGTGTTGTTTCTCAAGGCCAGGAAACAATTTATTTTGTATGAAGGGGTAGCACAGATGCAAAACTCGCTATTTTTAGAGTTTTGAAGAAGCCTGCAGCATATTCCTGCTGTATGGAATCTGATTCACAGAGGAAAACTCGCCTATTTTAGAGTTTCGAAGAAACCTTCAGAATATTCCTGTTGTATGGAACGTGATTCACAGAGGAAAACTAGCAATTTTAGAGTTTCGAAGAAGCCTGCAAAATATTCCTTCTGTATGGTAGGTGATTCGCAGAGGAAAACTCGCTTATTTAGAGTTTCGAAGAAACCTTCAGAATATTCCTGTTGTATGGAAGGTGATCACAGAGGAAAACTCGCTTATTTCAGAGTTTCGAAGAAGCCTGCAAGAAATCTTTGTTATGGAGAGTTATTCGCAGAAGAAAACTCGCTTATTTTAGAGTTTCGAAGAATCCTGGAATATTCCTGTTGTATGGAACTTGATTCACAGAGGAAAACTCGCCTATTTTAGAGTTTCGAAGAAGCTGCAGAATATTTCTGTGGTTTGAAGAATGATTCACAGAGGAAAACTCGCTTATTTTAGAGTTTCGAAGAAACCTTCAGAATATTCCTGTTGTATGGAACGTAATTCACAGAGGAAAACTCGCCTATTTTAGAGTTTCGAAGAAGCCTGCAGAATATTTCTGTGGTTTGAAGGGTGATTCACAGAGAAAATTCGCTTTTTCAGAGTTTCGAAGAATCCTGCAGAATATTCCTGTTGTATGGACCTGAATTAACAGAGGAAAATTCGCCTATTTTAGAATTTCGAAGAAGCCTGCAGAATATTTCGTGGTTTGAAGGTGATTCACAGAGAAAAACTCGCTTATTTCAGAGTTTCGAAGAATCCTGCAGAATATTCCTGTTGTATGGAACGTGATTCACAGAGGAAAACTCGCCTATTTTAGAGTTTCGAAGAAGCCTGCAGAATATTTCTGTGGTTTAAAGGGTGATTCACAGAGAAAAACTCGCCTATTTTAGAGTTTCGAAGAAGCTGCAGATATTTCTGTGGTCTGAAGGGTGAATCACAGAGAAAAAATTCGCCTATTTTAGAGTTTCGAAGAATCCTGCATAATATTCCTGTTGTATGCAACGTGATTCACAGAGGAAAACTCGCCTATTTTAGAGTTTCGAAGAATCCTGCAGAATATTTCTGTGGTTTTGAAGGGTGATTCACAGAGAAAAACTCGCCTATTTTAGAGTTTCGAAGAATCCTGCAGAATATTCCTGTTATGGAACGTGATTCACAGAGGAAAACTCGCCTATTTTAGAGTTTCGAAGAATCCTGCAGATATTCCTGTTGTATGGAACGTGATTCATAGAGCAAAACTCGCCTATTTTAGAGTTTCGAAGAATCCTGCAGAATATTCCTGTTATGGAACGCGATTCACAGAGAAAACCCTGCCTATTTTAGAGTTGAGAAGGCGCCTTCAGCATATATCTGTTCACAGAATCGATACAAAGATCAGCTATTTTCCATATGTTATATCAAGATTAATTTAGAATAAAAAGATAATTTAATATTTTTTGAAGAGATTTAAGAAGAACCGAATTATTAATTTGTTCATATTTAATTGTTTTGAAGAACTCGCTCAATAAAAAAATGCAGTGAAACATCTTTATGAAGTTAAGCAATAAGAGAAGTTGAAACAGAGAAATACGTTCTTTAAATAAGATGAGAGAAAATGATTCAAACATACTCGAATGCTACATTTGAATAGCAAAAACGCGTAAAAATTGATGTTCCAAAATGACGTTCGATTGTAAAAATTGGAAAAGCAACATATCATAATTTATAATACCTTTTCATATCTGAAGAAACAACAAGATTAATTCCAGTAGAAGATACTGAATGAAGAAATTACCTAAAACAATGTAAGTACTTTATTAGCCTAGAACTCTGTAGTGTACACACATATATATTTTATTATAATAGTTTGAAAATTCAGTATTTACTTATAGAAAGTTTATACCAGTAATGGTTACTCCCTGATACGTAGGGTTTTCTATTCCTTGACCCTCTAAGGAGAATCACTATGAATCCATATCGTTTCATATTGTAAGAGCATATAGATATTGTTACATTGCAAAATACCAGGAACAGAGTGTGTGTGTTTAACATAATACTCTGAATACAGTATATTGACAATCACACAGATATATACTGTACTACTGAGTACTCTATTATGGGAAATCTTAGTAAGACTTTCAAAACAAAATAAGTGCACAATTCGAATCTCCTTAATATTACTCCATACACGTTATACATGGTTCAAATGCTTTATTGGTATCTTCTAGTATTTCGACAAGGTTAATTGTTAATTGAGGAAAAACTCAAGAAACAATTCTCTTGAACCTAGATAGACATTTGTATGCATAAGAGTTATAAGAACAAGATGTCTATTCTCTTCAGTGACATAAAACAGTTGAGCATGATGTTCTGTATAGTTCTACTGGATCTATTGATTCCCATATTCTTATGACGCTCATGAAATCTCGACCAACCCGAGCCACAATATCACTGTAGGATAAATCCCGGTAAGCTATGATTCTACCATAATCAAATTCGAAACGTGTTGTATGTGTTCTTCCTTTTTGACACGAAGCATGGTAAGACCTTTTTTTCAAGCAACCAGAATGTAAATTAGATTTCCTTAAGATATACGCACTTTCCGATTTCCATTTTATACAGATGTAGTTGGTGTCACTTCTACCTCTGCTTTATATATTGGGATAGCATTCTGATCAATTGTGTATCCAAAACAATATGCACCTTCCATGCAAATTGTCCTTTACCTTCTTGATTTGTAGCACTTCTAATGGCCTGGTTGGGGTAATAGGATCTTACTTATGTTGTCTGTATCTTTTTATTTGACCAGTGGTCGTGATAAATGCGCCTTTCAAAAAATTCAAAATAAAATAATAAGCATTTCATGATGAAAATTAAATAATTATATACAGATTAGGGGAGCAGTGTTATTTTTGAGAAATTATATTGTAGGCCATATAATCTTTGTTTTAAAACATTCATATATGTTTATATATATTACATTTTATCTGTCTATTAGATTTCGAGGTCAATATTCAGATATGTAGAGGGCAAACATTATATTTGCGTGTTAAATATTTATTACTTTATTGTCTAAATACCTTTATATGTTTCAGGATTTGTAACAACACAGTGTATTTGGAAGATTGCTCACGAGATGAAAAATGTAATTTCCTAACAGAGTTAAAAACAAGAAACTCCTCACATGGAATTCGAAATATTTTAACTATCCACAATATGCTCTTAAAATGATTGATTAAGTTTATTTTCGAGATATTTATTGAAAAATAAAATAATACCTAAATGACATATATAAGTCTCCATAATCCAAGTTCAAGAAGGTTCATCAAGATATTGTATCATCTAATATCACTTTGCTATAAAGGAATGTTCAAAGAATTGAGAAAAAAATCCTCAAGAATATGGATATTTACAAGGATATTGACAATTAGTTAAAGAAATGTGCACATCCTTTGTTCAACGGATATTGATCATAACTGGAATTATCTTGCTCACCCAAGAATATCGTCAAGGAATTACAAGAAGAGCTAAAGATCGACAGAATAGTAACTAAGAACACCAGTGAACCCCATCTTCCAGAAATGCAAGAAAGAAGCCCCAACTCGTGTACATTAAAATTATGAATAATAAAATTGTGAATTTCTAAAATAAGAGTATTTCATTCTTAAGTTTCAGGATATTTGTTATATGACCAGGCTTCCATTACAAGGCTCCGTGGGGTTTCTGTTTGGTAATGGAGGAATAAGGTTGAACGCTTAAGATTCCATCTGTGTATCTATAACTGTCACCAAAGTTCTTTACAGCTTCAAAGAGGAAGGTAGAGAAAATTTATTGATGAAATAGGTAATGAATTTGTGGTGGTCAGAACATATAATTACACTGGACACAAAAGATGTCTTTATATATAGCTAAGTTTTTTTAATAAGCAGATCATCACTAAATACAGAGTAAGTGCATTATCTAGGTGAGAGTTATATTTTATGTATCGAAGAAATTTTCATAGAATTTCAAAACACTCATCTATGAAACCCATACACAAATATTATTGTTAACATTAACAAATACTTCTACGTACTGCACATAGCAAAATGTTCCTTCTGAATTGAAGATATTGAAAGAGAACGTTTGAAGGAATGATAAACGTACGAATTTATTCAATATATAATCATAAATGCAATTCTTTACAACTATATACATACTAGCGGACGTACCCGCTTCGCCCGAGGTTTTAACCCGAGTAAAGGTTTGTCTAACGAACATTTTGTTAAAACAATTCTCTTTAAACTTATAAAAAAAAGATATATTTTGATAATTTGAAACTCGTAAATTTGAATCTCTCGATAAAGTGAACATTTTTCCCAGGTCCCTGTGTGCCGTGTCATCCTGAATTTTGTCTTCATAATTTTCTACATTACAAAATCATCGTTTAATCTAGTGAACATATTTTCCCGGTCCCTTGAAAAATACTCGATAAGTTGAATAAAATCATGGTCGTTTATGGAAGATGACGTAGTTCCCGGAGGTCACCCGCCCCCCCGCTTGCGAGTTAAAGCTACAAATCTGCAAATAACTCTAAGGATATTTAAGATATTCAAGAAATTATTTTTCGTATAAACCTTTCCGGGGATATGCCTAATAATATCCCAAATTTTCACGGCGATTGGATGTATGGTTTTTGAATCCATAGACACACACAGACACACAGACATTCAATTTTATATATATAGACTAAGTCTTTCCGTCTATCGGTGATTCATGACTCCAACTCGGAAACTACTGGGAGTTTACACTTGTTTTATTCAGAGGTGTTTCATAACCTAAAAGGAAGAGGAAATCTGAAATTACGGTTTCTAGCTCAAACCTCTTTGAAATTACAAGCAAAAACCGGGTTAAAAATCAAGTTTAAATATTAATTTATCTTTATATATAAAAGGCGTACCTGGATCTGTAAATAAAAAAAATCTCAAATATTTCGAGAGATTGCTCCCTCTTTATCAATTTATTGCACAGAGGGGGCAATCTCTCGAAATTTTTGCGAAAAAAATCTTTTTTTTCTTTACTGATCCAGGTAGGCCCCTTTTATATAAACTTAATTGATGGATCGCCTTTTGACTTAAATTAATTTATTTGTTATAATTTTCAGCAACCTTCCTCAATATCATCATGTATATATTTATTAGATCATTGATAATCATCATCTATATAAATACGATATTCGTGTGAGTGGTTGACGATTGGAACTCAGAAACTGCTGGAGTTGAGAATTTATTATTTCAGCGATTGTTCACAACCTTAAATTGAGAAGAAATCCAAATATTCAGATTCCGATCGCCAACCTGCTCCAATCATAACCAATAATTTTTTTGAGATTCATAATTACTATTATTTATATGTAAAAAAAATATATATATACTAGCGGATGTGTACCCGGCTTCGCCCGGGTTTTATCCGAGTGAAAGTTTGCCTAACAGTATTATTGATAATAAATATCGGAACACACAGAATATTATGATAATAATATTCGTTACATTATATATTTATATAATATATAAAATATATTTTTAGAGCAAACATATCCACTCCTCTACTGAATAGATTTTAAAAAAGATATATATAAATAAAAATATCTAGAATATACTACATGATCTTAGCCAAAAGGCCGAGAAACATATTTTATATGAGAGATGACCTGGCTTCGTTGTGTCTTCTGCTCGAGTGAATGTTTCGCTGGTAGAATACACAGGTCTACAAAAAATACTTTTTTTTTTGCACAAGAGAACCTGATGGTGTTTTCTAGTGTAACTTTCATGCTGACTCAAAAATCTAATCAGAAATTTTCCCATCACCCATGGTTTTGCCTGATGGTCTTTTTTCAGTATTGGATAAATACATGCATCCAACATGAAAGAGACTTACGAAAACATGAAACTGCTTTTGAAAAAGATAGAATATGAAATAGGTTGGAAAATATGCAGCGATTTGAAAGTCGTTGCTCTCTTGCGTGGATTACAGCTTGGATATACAAAATTTTGTTGTTTTCTGTGTGAGTGGGATAGCAGAGATAGGAAAGGCATTACATTAAAAAAAATCTGGCCAAACCGTGAAATCTTTACTCCAGGATATAAAAATATTGCAAATATACCCCTGATCGATTCAGAAAATATTTCTTACCACCATTACATATTGAACTGGGATTAATGAAGAACTTTGTCAAGGCAATGGATCGAAATGCCAGTGGATTTGCCTACCTAAAACAAAAATTTTCTAGTATAAGTGAAGCGAAGATTAAAGAAGGCATTTCGTTGGACCTCAGATTCGAGAATTGCAGCAGGATGGAAATTTTCAAAATAGTTTGAATGAAGTTGAAGCAGCAGCATGGTATTCCTTAGAAACGTTTGCAAAAACTTTTTAGGAAGTGTCAAGGTTGAAAATTACCGAGACATAGTTAATGATCTGTTGCTTTCCTACAGGCACTGGGATGCAACATGTCCCTCAAGATCCATTTCCTGCATTCACATCTAGATTTCTTTCCAGACAATCTTGGCGCAGTTAGCGATGAGCAGGTGAGAGGTTTCATCAAGATATATCAAGCATGGAGAAGCGGTACCAAGGTAAATGGAGTCCCGCTATGCTTGCGACTACTGCTGGACACTCAAGAGGGATCTACCACAAGCAAAGTATAGAAGAAAATCCATTGTCACTGCTTTCAATAAATAAACATGTTTCGTTCATATATGCCTATATATTAACAAGATTTCCAAATTTCAAGTAGGTGTATCTCAGAAATATTGCGTAATAGAAAAAACTAATGGTATATTTGGATTCAGGACATGTAGATAAGATGCTATTTCTTGTGGACAAAGAAAAATATTTTTTGATAAACCAGTTACGTGACATTGTTGCATGTATTTATCCCAAAACTAAAAAAAGACCGTCACGCAAAAACCATACGTGATGGGAAATTTCTGATTAGATTTTGAGTTCAGCATGAAAAGACACTAGAAACATAATCAGGTTCCTTGTGCAAAAATCTTGTTGACCAGTGATATTGTTCCTGCCTACTAAAAATTATTATCTGGCTTCGCGTGGTCTGCTTTAGTGAATATTCCCCTGAAGAATTTTTTATGTCAATCAAGCATGATACAGCAATATTGTCAATATCATTTCTGACTAAAAAATATTGTTGCTCAGTACTTGGTCAATTATAATTTTCTTGGTTAAAAGTGCGACAAAAAACTCTTCCAGATTTAACTCTCTGTCCTTTTCAAATTTCAGCGAGATTAGTTACATAATGAGGGCGTGCATAGCCGACAAACATATATATATATATATATATATATATATATATATTTTGAGTCAAAAGGCAATCCATTAATTAAGATTATAGAAAAAGGGCGTACCTGGATCTGTAAAGAAAAAAAAAACAATTTTTTTTCCTCAAAATTATTCGAGAGAGGAAGAGGGAGAAATCTCTCGAAATATTTTGAGAAAAAAATTATTATTATTTTTCTTTTTTTTTTCTTTACAGATCCAGGTACGCCCTTTTTCTATAATATATATATATATGTTCCCGGCTTCGCCCGGTTTTTCCTCGAGTAAAGGTTTGCCTAACGAACATTTGTTAAAACGAATCTAGAAAACATCCACCTGTAAACAATGGTTTCAGGCTTTGGTCCTCATCAGTACAGGGGCGGTTTCGATTTCATAACATCCTGCGAGAGTGGTTATGAAATCGGTCGAATTTACCAAACAGTGTCATTCTTTATCATCAATAGTAAAGTTTTTTACTAGAATGATGCAATAGTGCTATCTTCTTATGCGCATTTAAAGGGAGAGGTGCCTCTTTTGGTACATGTAATTAACCTCCCGCAACTTTATGTGGAATCTTACTTGAAAATCTGCCCTTGTCACTTCACCAGCTTGACCACCTGTTTGGTATATTATACCGATTTCAAAACCCTCTCGATAGAATGTTATGAAATCGAAGCCGCCCCTGTATGATGAGAGTCAAAGCCTGAAACCACGGTATACAGGTTGGTGTTTGTCTTAAATTGTCAAACCTAGTAGTGGGGCTCATTCTTTATCATCACTAGTAGATATTTTTAACTATGGTAATGCAAAGGTGCTATCGTTTTGTTGTACATTTGAAGGGAGAGGTGCTTCTTTTGGTACATATATATGTACATAAACATTTATATATATATAGATCAGGACATTGATATATGTGTGATATCCATATGTTTAATCATTTATTTTTAATAGAGACCTCTAAATCTCTCAGTCATAGTATTTGTTTAAGTTAAATTCTGGCGATGTGAATACAGTTCTCAATGTAATTACATTGTAGATACATTTTATATGTTTATTTTGTCTTGAAATGTTCCATCACATGTGTGATAGGCTAATTCTAATATTCCAATATGGCGGCAGTAATAAATATAAAATAGATTCGCCGTTGCTAAGAAGTAAAAATTAGATTAAAACAATTTGACAAACGTCACGATATTTGAAGAGCTCCTGATAAAATGTAAGTTTTCACCCTGCAATACCACTTCAGTAAAAAGATCAACTGATGTTCACTCAAGAAACAATATTCTTCACTAGATTCAAGCACAATATTTATTTTTCCTTTATTAGAGAGAAATAGATATTTTAAATTGGAATATTCAAGATGGAAATGATTTTGATAAAATAAAGTTGATTTGAAATTATTAAAATAAAAGAAGTGGGATATTTGAAGAACATATAATCCTCTCAATTCATTTTCAATATAAAGTGATCATTATGAAATATTTATTCTTTGAAAATCATTTTTTTCAATTAGCAAGGAAATAATTGTAAATGTTAAACTTGGGGTATCGCGAGGATAAATTTTGATTCCTCGTCGGAGAAACTCTCCATCAATAACATCTATATTGTTGGGCTACTTGTTGACACTATGAAAGAATTCATCAAACATCTACAAATGATTTATTGATTTACACCATTGATATCAATCAATATAATTCTCTAGTCATTAAATTGAGGAACAATCATAAGAATTAAATAATGACTATTTCAGGTTGATATAGGTACTCTCATATCATAGACAAAACTTGTAGAAGTTGAACGTGTTTGATATCGCCTGTTGAAAATGACAAAAAATGCGCTCAAGAACTGGATTTCTGTATATTACTCTCTATCATTGATAATTACATGCAAACAACAATTTATGATAAACATATAAACTCATGGACAAAACTTGGAAGTGGAAATCTTTGAATTCGCCGTAAGTCTTTTTTTTTTTAAAGACAGAGGCAACATTTTCACACTTGGTTATTTCGTTGTTATGTTGTCGTGTCCAATGAAGAGCCTCAGATTTCCCAATGAATTTTATCACAGCAGTCGCAATGTCCACTATCTTGGGTGTGTAAAGTTGCTGTTCTGGGTCCATGTAAATTTTCTGCAAGGCTGCGGCCATTGCTGGGCATGAGAATATGTGGTAGGTGTTAGTTCCACACCAGGACAGTTGTTCATGTCCTATAGGTCTTGTGCCATCTGAGTGTATTATAATTCCTTTATAGTGTTCTTCTGAGTCTGAGGTTATTTCGTGTCTCATCAATAAATATCACTGTGTATCAAATATCAGAGTTATTGTCTGAATTCAGATATACATGCTAAAAGGTAAAACTTCCTTAGTTCTGTCAATAGCGTATTTGCAGACAATAGGTATTGTTAATAATGGGTTTTTACTTGTGTGTGCAGGGACGAAATGCCAAAGCACATCTACGTTAATGGGGATCATCCATTTTTCCCTGAGGACATTGATCAACTGGCTCGAAATGTTCTGAAATTTCGAGATATGGCTTTTGTTATGCCAGAAGATAATGAGATTATTGTTCTCTCTTCTGAGGAGATCCAGCCAGCTCCAGAAGAAAAGTAAGTTCTAGACAACATTATCTACATCTAGGATATATTGTTGACGTTAAATTATACTTAACAAACTTATATTGAATTATTTTCATTCTCCTTTGAAAAAGGATGAAACACTAAAATTACCAGCTCTGAATAATTCTAACCTCCATCGACAGATGGCACTATGTGTTCTGTTTACTATGTTAACTTGTGCGCTTAAGGCAAAAAAAAAATAAAATAAAATATTTGCAATTACAGAACCGTTCACTTTGTTTCGTTAGGAACACCATCACTTGAAACAAACCTTCAAATTCAGACTCTATAATCATAAGAAATCACAATATTTATAGCATTCTGATTAATTCAAATAGTAGAATCGTTAAAAAGTTCATAACTAGTGAGCCACGTCTTTTTCATTATTTTTTTTACATATTCAGTTACTAATTATAGAAGGTATCACCACATACAGGAATATATTAAATCTCTGAAAATTGCCAACAGATGTTCAATAAAAGTACATTTTCGTACATTGAGAGAGATGGATCCCATTCCCGCCATGTGTTTCACCATATATATTGTCAGCTATATTGAAACTTTATAATTCGATAATCTCCCTTTTAAATATAGAAATATTTCCTTCCATAGAAGTTCTACTCACGAACTTAACTGAGTTGTTATTTATATTTAAATCTCATATTATTATTGCAACTTCGTATTGACTTTAAATAGAAATAAAGGTATAACTTCCTTTAGTTTTGTCTATGAATGTATATAGGTAGGAATCAGGTCCTAGGTAACTGTATTTATCAAACATACCTTACTCTCTCTTTATAATGTAAGATATCTCCCCCTAAATACATTTTTAATTCCTTTAAGGAAAGTTAGTTTTTATTTTATTTGCATTCATCTCTAACGTATTATATGTTAGAATTAATGGATCAATTGTTTTCAGGAGGAAAAAGATTTCCCTTTTCCGGAGACTGTGGAGCCGCTGCCTTCCTTGTTTAAGGTAACTTTCCTTTATAATAATCCTCTTTTTGTTAGAAAAAATACTGTGACATAAAAATGATACCAAAGAAATATGACTCAATGCCATATAGAGATCAAAACCAAGATAATTACACCTCAATCAATTAATATTCTGACATTGTAATGATATGTTATAGGAAGTAAATGCTGCCAGTGCCTTCCTATCCTCCCCTCCATAGTAAACCCGACCATCTTCATATCCTTCCCCCATGAACTTCATAGAAAAGCCGACCATATCCATAGCCTTGTCCCTTGAGCCTCATAGAAAAGCCACCCATCTTCCCCATGCTATCCATATAAAGGCATCCATCCTTCCTCCATAGAGAAGCCAGATATCTCCATACCATTCTCCCATGAAAACCGATCATCTTCATACCTTCCTCCATGAACCTCACAAAAATGCCACCCATGATCTCCATAGCAAGCCATCCATCTCCCCCATGTTCATGCTCTCCATAGGAAATACCGCCCCCCCATGCCTCCACTGAAAGACCATTCCCTCCCCCATGATCTCCATAACCATCCTATATGCAGGTATATATATTATAGTTAAAGTAGTAACTTTTACCTCTACATATGCCTATAAATGGATATATACACTGAATCCAAATACGAGCTGTGCAAAGCGACTATATGAATTTTACAAGAAAGGTAAAACTAGGAAACACAAGACGACTCTAAATAATTTTTATATTCCATCTTTCTAATTGGCGATCTTTTTGTCGATCATATCGTGTCATATCTTTAAATGCATTTCCCTTGCTGCTCTCCATAAGTGGTGAAAAATAGAATACGCTGTATTTCAATTAAATGGCCATGTTAATATATAAATATGATATATATGTATTTTATTTATAAAAAATGAACGTTTACTATTTTTATATAAAAAAGCGTACTTGGATCTGTGAAATAAAAACAATTTTTCTCCAAAAATATTTCGAGGGATTGTTCCCTCTTTTTCAATTTATTGTACAATAAAATTTCAAGTTTTCTGTTTTATTTCTCATATGTTTCTGGAGCATGTGACAAAAGGTCTTCAAAATAGTTTATATATGTTGCATAAATCAATGCGGATTCAAAAATAAAAGGAAATAGAAACAAAAACCAAGGCTGAATAACAATAATAAAAAATCCAATTGACTGACACCTCATATTAGAGTCGCTACTTCTATACCCGCGATGTAAATAGATCTTGTGGATCATTCGTTCCCAGACAAAACAGAGAGTACAGTGAAAGTATGCAAATACGTTTTTTATTTAGTCTCTATCAGTACTGGTATTGTGTTCTTATTCAGAGTTAATAGTCATTTTAATACTTTTAAAACAATATTTCCTAATATTTTTAGATCTTCCTTCTAGTAAATTTTATTATTAGGTTTCGCTGAACACAGGACATTGTTTTAGCAGTAAACTTTGCTAGATGTTAAAAAACAGCTCTATATAAACTGGAATTATCATTTTCTAAAAGTAACTCATTAACGTAAAAAGAATTAAATGTTATCATTATATTAATTATAGATTCAATCGGCCTCTTATATAAAGTCTCCTCGACCTGTGTTTCTATAGAGAATAGAGAGATTGTTGTCTCTTAATGATTAGTTTAGAAAATATAAACTCTATTTATAATGTTTCTTTTCAATGGGAAACTATTGTCCATATTGTTTATAGTGCAATGATATTAATATTGGGCAGGCCTGGCTCATCAGAGGTGAACCCTCCCAGCGGCCTTCACCAGTTTAATCTACCATACCGCTCTAATATGTTAATGGACTGTTTTATTTTTATCTCCGGTACTGATGATGAACAGTATTTTAAACAAACTATGGTTAAAAATGGTTGGCGCGTTAGAGAAATAGTTTATCTTTATGAATACAGAGTACGGTGGTATGTCACACATGTTTATATTATTATTTGAATAAGAATTTTCAAGGCAAAAAAAGGGATTGAGTAAATAATATGTGAAGACTGGTCAAAATGTTCAATGGACGGCATTTGGGAATGACAGAACTGTCTTCCCTGTCAACCACATGTCAAACCTCAGTCTAAGACTAGTATAATGTTGGTAGAGAGATAAAACACCAACTACACGGATTGTCTGGATAACTAGTACAGACCAGCACTTCTAATCCGGCCTGGGTGAATTACTGAACAGAACCAGTAAGTTATGTGCTAGGTATGGGAGACGGGACATAGATGTAGAGTTGAGGTGGATCAGTCCAAGCAGGATAGCCGCTCTGCATTCTATTCCTCAGGAAAGCTGGATAGATGAAGAGAGGTGATCAACTTTCTGTGATTCCTCCAAACAGTGGGAAGGCTGGGTCTGTTTCGGGATGCACAAGCGCAAGGTCTGCCAGGACATGGGTCCGTGAGGATGGTAGTGGCGACCTCTCCAGGATGAGAATTTGAGGCACATTATGTATATTTCTACAAGGTTGTCCTAAAAGTTCATGTTTTTCTTAAAACGTTGATTTTTCTTAATTGTCCCATAATATTATACAGTGAATATACTTAATATGAATAATCAATACATTACTTTACTATAATACAAATACATTATACTGACAGTGAATAATATTGGTATTTCAATTTTTTGCAAATGTTTACAAATATTTCCGACAGCTTTTATTAAAAAGTTGTGTCAAATAAATTCTTGTTGAATATAGAAAATCTGTTTTATTTTAAAAAATACTTTCTAAAATCGCATTTTTATTGCACACATTTAATTGAGCAGGGAAAAACCATCCCATTAAAAACACTAAAATCATTTTTGATCTTTCCAGCTTTTATACGAGTAAAAATAATTGAAGTGCATTTTTAAAAAACGATTCCATTTACACACCTGACCAAAGAAAGCACCTCTCCCTTTTTAACACCTGATAGATTTCTTTAAAATAGTAAAAGATATAAAAAAATCCATTTTGGCCTATTGGTTATGTGATGATATATATGATGTAATGATGATGATATTTTAGGGTTTGTTACAGGATAAGGAAGCCCGTGCTTTTTATTTGCGGATAATTACCTGAAGTTTTTGGGATCCAGAAACACAGAAGGAAGTGAGTAAACTTTTTTGTTTCTTTCATCTTAAAGGATTTAGCATAATATTGATTCTTGAGAATGGTCACTATTAGGTTTGCTTTTTTAAGTTCACAGAAAGAACGACGAAAATATAACTCTTTCCTGAACGCTCAAATGAGCATTTTATATGGCACAGCGCATCTAATGTGATGAAAAAAAGAAAGGAGTATGTGATGCTGAAAATGCTTATATAATTAATAAAATATATTTCGAAAGAGCCCTTATCCCCAATAAATGAGAATTGAAAGAGGGAGGACATATGGTTCATCAGTGGTGAACCCTTTCAGATATTTCGCAAACATTTTCTCAGCTGTTGAAAATTCATCTTTGACCTTCATCTTGAATTTTTGTTCATTAAAATGTTTTGTGTTATTTTATTTCTCTGGAAGGTGCTTTTTGTATATTTTATAAAGAAGGGCCTCGTGCTAGACTTTTTTTCGAATAGTTTTATTATTTGTTTAATAATTTCAGCTTTAAAAATGGCCTTTATGTTAATCTATATATTCACCTTCCTACACGGAAAATTTCCAATTGTTTATTTAAACAGTTTCAGTGGAGAAGGGCAACAAGCGTCAATTTATCTTGAGAATAACAAATTCAATAGTTTGTGTGTGTGAGAATTTATGGCGCGAAAAAGACAAATTTCATATGATAATTTTGAATGATTATATTATTAATTAATTACCACTCTATTATAATTTGCCTTATTCTGTCTGTCTGAAGCTCACGGATGGGATTTTTCATAACCATCGGTGGTTCAGTGGTAGAATGCTCGCCTGCCACGCGGACGGCCGGGTTCGATTCCAGCCGATGCATTTTTTTTTTTTACAATTTTTAAAACTCATTTATTATATTATCAAGAATGACATCCACGGCGCCAATTTATAATTGTAACGAATAGTATTTGAATAAAAGCATTTAATCGGGTAAAACCCGGGCGTTGCCCGGGTCATTCGTATATAATAATTGTATAAACGAATGCAAGACAAAATCACCGCGAATGTTTTTTTTTTTAAGGCAATTATCGTTATTTATCGTTAATTTTTGTTTCGATTTTATTGAAAAAAAAACGATATGGTGCCTTTAAAAAATGATCTTTATTACTATGCAGTTTTATATTTAGTCAATATTACCTAAGTTCATGTTGCAAATGTAATTATCTCTATCGATTTAGTAGGTGAAATGCAAAAAAAAAAAAAAATCGACATGATGAAATCTTTATGAAAATTCACATTTTTATTTTTATATTTTCAAGACACACACAGTTTGGGGCGGGACGTTTCACAAGAGAGACATCCACGGCGCCAATTTATAATTGTAACGAATAGTATTTTAATTAAAACATTTTAAAAACACAGTTTGGAACGGGACGTTTCACAAGAGTGACATCCATGGCGCCAATTTATAATTGTAACGAATAGTATTTGAATTAAACATTTTTAAAATATATACGCACTGGGTTAAAACCCGGCGTTGCCTGGGCCATTCGTCTAGTTAAACATAATCACTTTGAAGGTATTCGTTGAAATACGCCGGGTTGTATTGAAATAAATGTTTTCCCATAAATATTGTTTTATCAAATGTTAATTTTCTTATAGAATTATTATTCTTAGAATTAGTGGTTGTGTTGATCATAGTAAAATAGATTAATATATTATGATCATATATATTCATAATCATTTTTCTCAATTCTATAATATACTAATTATAATGATAGTTGCAGAATATAATGAGAACTCATGAAGCAAAATTATGCGGATTTCCTGTTTTGAAAGCATTTTTAATACAGCCTGAAATCACACAAAATATATTGTTGTAAATATATTGGTAGATATAGTGACAGAGCAAGAAATAAGCTTTATCTATATATATAAAATTGAATGTCTGTCTGTCTGTACTCTATAGATTCAAAAACCATACATCCAATCGCCGTGAAATTTTGGGATATTATTAGGTATATCCCCGGGAATGTTTTTGAAAAATAATTTCTTGAATATCTTGAATATCCTTAGATTTATTTGCAGATTTGTAGATTTAACTCGCAAGCAGAGCCACCATTGCGACGATGATAACAAATTTTTTAACTATAAGTTTTATTTTCACTAAGTTTATTATCTTAAAGATTATTTATCAAAAGTAAGATTATCTCAGGATGACACGGCAAATTATTTGAGACAAGAATAATGATACAATTCCAAGGCGAAGATACTATTCCTTTAACTTCCAATTACCGAGGGAACCAATTAATATTGATTTTATTCAACTTATCGAGTATTTTTCAAGGGACCGGGAAAAAATGTTCACTAGATAAAACGATGATTTTGTAATGTAGAAAATTAGGAAAGACAAAATTCAGGATGACACGGCACACAGGGACCGGGGAAAAAATGTTCACTTTATCGAGAGATTCAAATTTACGAGTTTCAAATTATCAAAATATATCTTTTTTAAAATAAGTTTATAGAGAATTGTTTTAACAATTGTTCGTTAGACAAACCTTTACTCGGGTAAAACCCCGGGCGAAGCCGGGTACATCCGCTAGTAATGATATATTACCTGTGAATATTTAAAAATAATTAATTTTAATTATCAACGATTGAATTTGGAGATATGAAATCGGCCATTATGCATCAACCTAATATTATGATATGAATTCATATTAATTATCAGATATGAATCTAAATTATTTATTCCAGACCTGTCGCGATATTCTTTAAAATATTATCCAAATAAATCAAAAATTTCATAAATATATGTAAATACCTAACAAATACATATATTTTATTCCTTACTTCACCAAAGTCCACAGTAATCAAGATCAAACGCAGCCTTCAATAATTTTCAAACTCCAAATTTTTCCATAATGGAAGTCAATCTTCCTTAATTCTCATTATAATCGACACCTTTTTATTTTATTCAATTACTCGCTGGTAGATCATATTTATTCTCCTGGTGCATAAAAAAAAACTCTTCGGTAAACTCACTTTTGCCACATACAGTTGTCCTGTGAGTGAAGCTGGGAGATCTGGGATTGATTCCGTAGCATTTTGAATTAATTGCCTTTGGGAATTGTAAATAATAAGGAAAATTATTTAGTCGTTGGCTTAATTTTAATAAGTTTTTTAACCTATATTTTAAACTGCATCTTCATTCGTACAGCGCTTTTGTTGATTTTATGAATTTTTCAATTTTTAGTTTTAATGGAAATGTGGATTTTTGAACCCTCAATTTTTATATTTATATCCTTTTTGTCTGAATTGCCGAAACTGGGTGTTATGGCTCATTATTTATCATCACCAGTAAAGATTTCTATTGAAGTGATGAACAGTGCATCATTCTAAGGCATTATTTAAAGGGAGAGGTGCCTCTTTTGGTACATGATTATCACCCACCCATAAAACCTAATGTTGTATTCTTGCCTGAAAATCGACCTGTTTGGGAAGATCTACCTAGTTCATAACCCCTGTCGAGGATGTTATGAGATCGAAGCAGCCCCTGTACTGATGAGGATCATAGTCACTGCTTTGGCCCATTCTTTATCATCATTGGTGTTATGTACTCTTCTACCTAATATTCAATAATCTTAGGCAGTGTAGGTTTTCATTAAAAGAGATTGTATGCTACTGAAAAGTTTTATATTTGCATAATATTTTACTATTACAGAATTATCATAAGAACTAAAAACATGAATATTTCACGCTATATATTGATTACATCAAATAACAACAACCAAGTCCTTGGTCAAAACCATATATACATATTAAATATTACAACTGGTAAAATTTTTACTAGGTTGATGAACAAAATGCTTCCTTCTGTTTATAATTAAGGAAGAGGTGTTTCTTTTGGCATTGTGTGTGTGTCTTCACCCGTGTTTTGCTCTCTCTCTCTCTCTAGTGGATGTTCCGTCGCAAATATTTTGTTTCTTCAAAGCAACAAAAAATATTTATTAATACCTTTTGGTCTTATGAAGATTCTCCAAGTAGAAGAGGTATATACAGAAATAACAGTAAGAGTAACAATAAACAGCGCAATGTTATTTATAATGTATCAAATGGAAAAAAGAAGGAAGAGTTTGGAATAAACTTATATGCAAGCAATCCAAAATAGGCAGTTCTTTTTCTTAAAAAAAAATATTTACGTTTATCATTACTCTTCACAATTCATCCTTTCATACTTCATCCCTAAGTTAAGAAATAAGCGTTATTTATCATTTAAATAAATTTCAATTTTTCGTTCAAAATAAACATTTGCGGTATAATTGTCAACATCGTTCTACAATCATAAGCCACATTATATCGTATTTGTAAATATACGAAGTTGACTTTTCTATATATAGAGAGAAAGGTAATGTTAAAATAGTTCCTACTTTTCGGCAATAGAGAGCGCTATGTGAAAATGACATTTAAATAGGTATATAAAATAAATGTGATTTTAAAAGTTGCCTCGTTAAACCTAAAGCCGCAAACCTCATGTGATATATTCAATTTTTATATTTGTTACGATGCACTAGCGCGCCATCTGTTATCAAATTACAAAACTATTTATAGAGGCGTAATATTCTTTTTTTTTTTTTAATAAAACAAGTTATACTGTCCTTACTGCAATGGAAAAATTAAAGGGAGGGCCTGGCTCATCAGTGGTGAACCCTCCCAGCGGTTTCGCCAGTTTAATCTACCATACCGCTGTTATATTGCATTTTTATACTATTATTGTGCCTTCTACAAGCTTTGGAAAGCTTTTTAACCATAACTCATAGTTAGGTGTCTCCGAGCAACCCGCCGCAGAGGAGGGCCAAGGAGAGGGCCTGGAGAGGCGACGGCAAAGCCGTGGGCGCCCCGGGGGAGAGGAGGGCTAGTGCACGCCGTTTTTGAGGGAACCAAGGCAGCGCCGAGCACAACTCCGGCACTGAAGGCTTCAAAAATATGGGATCATCAGAGATCAAAGGTCTGGCTTTTACCTTTCGACCTCCCGAAGGAAGTATATTGCATTTTTGGAACTTCCTTTTATAGTGATACTGATGCTTGACTCTTCGAATGGGTATTTTAGATGAACTATGGACATAAGCTTTTAGGACAGCAGAATTACATATAATTATAAATATATAATATGCTTCGAGCAATCGCTCTTCCGCAAATATCAAATTGTGTCATTTTATTTGAACAATTATATTACGATGCACTAGCGCGCCATCTGTTATCAAATTACAAAATTATTTTAGAGGCGTAATATTCTTTTTTTAAATTAAAACAATTTATACTGTCCTACTGCAATGGAAAAATTAAAGGGAGGCCTGGCTCATCAGTGGTGAACCCTCCCAGCTCGGTTTCGCCAGTTTAATCTACCATACCGCTGTTATATTGCATTTTGGAACTTCCTTTTATAGTGAATTTGATGCTTGACTCTTCGAATTGGGTATTTTAGATGAACTATGGACATAAGCTTTTAGGACAGCAGAATTACATATAATTATAAATATATAATATATGCTTCGGGCAATCGCTCTTCCGCAAATATCAAATTGTGTCTTTTATTTGAACAATTATATTACGATGCACTAGCGCGCCATCTGTTATCAAATTACCAAAACTATTTTAGAGGCGTAATATCTTTTTTTTTTTAAAATAAAACAATTTCTACTGTCCCTTGCTGCAATGGAAAAATTAATATTTGTATCAATATAAAATTTGTGGATAATTAATGCTAATACTTCTTCCTTTGTTCCAGATATCCGTGATCTCAATACCTTGTCAAAACCAAGTTTACCTCCATTTGAGACATAATGGATATTTATTTTTTTTCGATTGGAATTTTATTATCAAAATTATTTTGTTATTTATTTATGTATATATTTTTATTTCCTTTTTACTTTATCTTTTATATTTTTTATTTACATTGTCTTCATTTTTGTTTTTGATTTTCACTCTTCCTTATATTTTTATGTATATATTTTTTCAATTTTTATTCCTTTTTATATATTTTTATTTTATTTTATTTGATGTTTGTTTATTTTATTATAATCTCTTTGTGTTTCATTATTCTTTTTTTGAATTTGATAAATTCATATATTTTATTATTATATATGTTTGGAGAATGAATCCATTGGCCAAGAAAGAAGAAAAAATTCACTCCCCGTCCAATCTCCAGCAGCCCCTCCAACGAGGCAGGAACTATGTTCACCAACAAGTTGGAAATTTATTCGGTGGAACTACCAAGGATCTACCCATGTGTAGAGTCATAAAGACCTCCTAGGAACAATTTTATGGCGCTGAGAACCATTCTCACCAAGCTAGCTCAGTATCTATCCATGGTAGAAGCTGACTCAGTAGCTACAATTTTGCATCCATATTGGCAACAGGCCCAGGAACTGAGACTGGAGGGGAAGTCTGATTTCCCATTGGCAATGGACGCTGAAATACTCAGATTGGGGCACTTGATATTGGAATATATCAAAATCTTTTCAAATAAATACATCGTAGCGTATCCTTGAATAATATCCTATGATGGGTGTCATATATGAAATTTCATGTTGTTTCTCAAGGGGAGGAAACATTTTGTGTATGTACGGAGAATGATTCACAGAGGTACCTACTATTTGTTTGACGAAGCTGCAGCATATATCTGCTGTATGAAGGGTGATTCACAGAGGTAAACTAGTCTATTTTAGAGTTTAGAAGAAGCCCTGCAGAATATCCCTGTTGTAAGAACGAGATCCTCAGAAAAAACTCGCCTATTGTTAGAGTTTTGAAGAATCTTGCAGATATATTCCTGGTGGTAAGAGAACGTGATCCACAGAGCAAAACTCGCCTATTTTAGAGTTTTGAAGAATCCTGGCAGAATATTCCTGTTGTAAGGAACGTGTTTTCACAGAGAAAACTCGCCTATTTTAGAAGTCAAAAGAAGTCCTGCAGAATATTCCTGTTGTAAGGAACGTGATTCACACAGAGAAAAACTCGCTCTATTTTAGAGTTTCGAAGGAATCCTGAGAATATTTCCTGTTGTAAGGAGCGATTAAAAAACAGAGGAAAACTCGTCCTATTTAGAGTTTCGAAGAAGCCTGCAGAATATTCCTGTTGTAAGGAACGTGATCCACAGAGAAAAACTCGCCTATTTTAGAGTTTGAAGAATCCTGCAGAATATTCCTGTTGTAAGGAAACGTGATTCACAGAGCAAAACTCGCCTATTTTAGAGTTTTGAAGAATCAGCAGAATATTCCTGTTGTAAGGAACGTGTTTCACAGAGAAAAACTCGCCTATTTTAGAAGTCAAAGAAGTCCTGCAGAATATTCCTGTTGAATGAACGTGATCCACAGAGGAAAACTCGCTATTTTAGAGTTTTGAAGAATCCTGCAGAATATTCCTGTTGTAAGGAACGTGTTCACAGAGAAAAACTCGTCTATTTTAGAGTTTCGAAGAATCTGCATAATATTCCTGTTGTATGGAACGTGATCACAGAGGAAAACTCGTCTATTTCAGAGTTTCGAAGAAGCCTGCAGAATATTCCTGTTGTAAGGAATGATTCACAGAGGAAAACTCGTCTATTTTAGAGTTTTGAAGAATCTTCAGAATATTCCTGTGTAAGGAACGTGATTCACAGAGGAAAACTCGTCTATTTTAGAGTTTCGAAAAATCTGAAGAATATTCCTGTTGTAAGGAACGTGATTCACAGAGGAAAACTCGCCTAATTTAAAAATTCGAAGAAGCCTGCTGTATTTTCTGTTAACAGAATCGATATAAAACTCTGCTTTCCACATGTTATATCAAGATCATTCAGAATACATAAGTTAATTAATCTTTTCTAAAGAGATTTAAAGCTGAATTGATATATTTTGAAGAAATCGCTCAATAAAAATAATGCAGTGAAACATTTATGAATTTAAAAAAGAAGAGAAGTTTGAAACAGAGAAATACACTATTTGAATAAGATGAGAGAAAATGATTCAAATCTAGTCAAACTCTACATTGAAATAGCAAAAACGGATAAAATTCTGATATTTCAAAATTACTTTTGATTGTAAAGAATAGAAAAAGAAATATTTTTAATGCATAAAATCATGTTCATATCTGAAAAAACAACAATAGCAAAGCCAATAAAAGATACTGAATGAAAAAATCACCTAAACTAAATGTAAGTACCTTTCTACAAATTATATATTTTAAAATAGGCAAATGTTATTAAAATAGAACTCTGTAGTGTGCACACATATATCTCCTTGGAATAGTTTTTATAAATTCAGTATTTACATAAGAAGAGAGAGTTCTACCAGTAATAGTTACTTCCTGATACATGGGGCTTTCTATTCCTTGATTCTCTATGTAGAATCACTGTAAATCCATATCGTTTGATATTGTAAGAGCATAGTATATAGTGTTACATTGCAAAATTACAAAGAACTGAGTTTAAAATACCCTGAAATATATTGACCATCACACAGATATATATACTGTACTACTGATTGTTTCTTTATTATGGGGAATTAGTAAGACTTTAAAAACAAAATAATTAGTCAATTCCAATCTCCATAATATTACTCCATACAAGTTACACATGGTTCAAATACTTTATTGGTGTCTTCTAGTATTTCGACTAAGTTGATTGCCAATTGAGGAAAACCTCAAGAAACAATTCTCTAGAACTTAGATATACATTTTTTTTCATAAGTCATAAGAACCATAAGATAGCTGTCCTCTTTAATGACATAAAAAGGTTAAGCATGATGTTTTCTGTATTGTTCTCCTGAATCTATTAGTTCCCATATTCTTATGATGCTCATTGAATCTCGACCAACCCGAGCTGCAATATCACTTTAGGATAGAGCACAGTCCCGATAAGTTATTATTCTTCCGCAATCAAATTCGAAACGTGCTGTAGGGGTTCTTTCTTTTTTGACATGGTTAGACCTGTTCACGAGTATCCAGAATGTATATTCGATTTCCATAATTCCATAATTTTCATAAATATAATAATTTCCATAATATTTTCACGTACTTTGCGATTTCCCATTTTATACAGAGTGTAGTTGGCGTCACTCCTACCTGCTTTGCATATTGGGATTAACATTCTGATCAATTGTATCTCGAAACATGATGTACCTTCCAATACCAATTGTACTTTGCTTTTTTGATGGTGGAGCACTTCTAATGGCCTGGAGGGGTAATAGAATCTTACTTACGTTGTCTGTATCTTTGTATTCAACCAGTAGTAGTGATTAATGTGTCTTTCAAAAAATCATAATAAAATAATTAGAGCCTTACATGATCAAAATGAAATCAATATAGACAGAAAATGGGCGCATTGTTATTATTGAGAAATTATATTTGGCTTTTATATTGTAGGCCATATAATTTTTGTTTTAAAATATCCATATATTTTATATATGAAACTGTATTTTATAATACAATATAATGCGGCTTATGATTTTAGAACGACATATGAAAATTATACCCCATTTGTTTCTTATGAACGAAAAATCGAAATTTATTTTAGGGAGAAAAAACTATTATTTCTAACCTTAGGGATGAAGTATGAAAGTATGAAGTATAAATTACTTTGTATAATATTTACGAACGGAAAAATATGTCCAGGGTAGCCTAGTGGACATGGCATCTGCCCGGTAAGCGGAACACTGTGGGTTCAATTCCCATCCCTGGACACTTTTATTTTTACGTTTATCAGTACTCTTCACAATTAATCCTTTCATACTTCATCCCTAAGGTTAGAAATAATCGTTTTTTTCTCCTCAAAATAAATTTCGATTTTTCGTTCAAAAGAAACACATGCGGGTAATTGTCTTTATCTATTTAATTTTGAAGTCAATAGTCAGATATGTAGATTGCAAACAATATATTTGTGCTGAATATTTATTACTTTAATGTCTAAATACCTTTATATGTTTCAGGATTTGTAGCCACTGTTTCTTTGGAAGATTGCTCACGAAAAAAAAAGTAATTTCCTAACAGTTAAAAAACAAGAAACTCCTCACAGGGATTTCGAATTTTTACAACTATCCACAATATGCTCTTAAAATGATTGATTAAGTTATTTTCGAGATATTATTGAAAAATAATATAATACCTAAATGACATTTATTAAATCCATAATCCAAGTCGAAGAAGGTTCATCAAGATATTGTATCATCTAATATCACTTTGCTATAAAGGAATGTTCAAAGAATTGAGAAAAAAATCCTCAAGAATATGGATTTTTACAAGGATATTGACAAGTAGTTAAAGAAATGTACGCATATTTGGTTCAACGGATATTGATCATGACTGGAATTATCTTGCTCACCCAATAATATCGTCAAGGAATTACAAGAAGAGCTGAAGATTGACAGAATAAATTCCAAGAACACCGGTGAACTCTATCTTCCAGAAATGCAAGAAAGAAGACCCAACTCGTGTCCATTAAAATTATGATTAATAAAATTGTTAATTTTTAAAATAAGAGTATTTCATTATCAAGTTTCAGGATTGTTGTTATATGAACCAGGCTTCCATTACAAGGCTCTGTAGTGTTTCTGTTTGGTAATAGAGGAATAAGGTTGAACGCTTAAGATTCCATCTGTGTATCTATAGCTGTCACCAAAGCTCTTTTCAGCTTTAAAGGGTAGGGTAGAGCAAAATTATTGATGTAATAGGTAATGAATTTGTGGTGGTCAGGGCATATAATTTATACTGGACACAAAGATGTCTTTTATATATAGCTAAGTTTTTTAAATAAGCAGTTCATAACTAAATCCAGAGTAAGTGCATTATCTAGGTGAGAGTTATATATTTTTTTATGTATATCGAATAATTTTTCATAGAATTTCAAAACACTCATCTATGAAACTCTTTATACACCAATATTTTATCGTAACATAAACAAGTTTTTTCTCCATTCCTACATATAGTAAAATGTTACATCCTAGATTCACGTGATATTGAAAGAGAACGTTTATGAAGGAATAATAAACGTATGAATTCATTCAATGTAATCAGAAAGACAATTCTTCACAACTATTTACTTATTTACATCCCGAGCTCCACTTTCGCCTAAAATAAAAAATATTTAAAAATATAACTCTATAGAAAATAAATGATACTTATGATCTAGCAAGAAGCATCCATTTAAACAAAAACATCTTTTAAGGTATTCAGAAAAATATGATTGATTGCTCAAAGATAAAAATATGTATAATAACTATAAATAAATTTCAATACAATGGTGCATATATATGTCGGAGAAGAAAAACAAGTCTCACCTTCTCGAATACAACAATTTCAAAATATTTATCAAAGGGATGTCCTCAAGGCGGACCATTATCACCTTTATTGTGGAATATAGTCCTGAATGATTTGTTGATCAACTTCGCATCACCAAATTCTGAAATAATCTGTTATGCGGATGATGTTTCCATTGTTTTCTGGCACAAGACCATAGAAGGGTTAAAAAATGAAACAGAAAGTACTTTAAATTTTTTATGTAATACAATGGTGTACAAGAAATAAGCTAAAGCTAAGCCCGGAGAAAACCGGCTTAATACATATGCACGGCAAACAAAATATTCCAATGGGAACTCCAAACTTCATAATAAAACCAGTGGAAGAAGTAAAAATTTTAGGTATAAACTTTTCTAATCACAGAATTAAGTCAAAAATTAACCTCACACCCCACATTAATGATATTCATTGTAAAATCAACCGTATGAAAAATCTGTTATTTTCACTCTGTGGGAAAATGTGGGGATTGGATGCTAAAAAAATATTAATTTTATATAAAACTCTTTTCAGGCCAATACTAACCTATGGATCTGAAATATGGTATAAATTTATTAATAAAAGATGTAAGCAAAGATTAAACTCTCAGCAATATAAGTTTCTTCTTTGGGTAGTGAGAGCCTATAAAACGACCTCATCAAATTGTATTTATAGTTTAGCAAAAATACCTATTCTCACAGATCACATAGAATCGTTGATAATAAAATACGATTTGGCCAATTTATCAAAAGAAGAAATTAATGTATTCAGACCGCATGCCCCAACTATAATTCATAACTTCATAGAATCAAGAATGGCTGAAACAATAGCTAACACTAATGAAACATTCCGAAAATTTTTCCCATTTGGAATTCCTTTTTATTTTCATCCGAATTTTTATAACTCACAGTTCGTCACGGGTCATGGTAATTTTGGAGAATTTCTGTCGAAAATCGGGGCAACGGATGATCCTAGCTGTTTCTGTGGAAAAGAAAACCAAGACTCAATGCATTTATTGATGGAATGTCCGATATTTCACAGCTACAGAAGTAATCATTTTTATCCCATCGAAGAAATTTGCGAAATTGTATATAACAAAGACACATGTAAAATTCAATAATTTTTGTAAATTCATTTTGGATTTTCTCTTCTGTATGAGAAAACCATTGTTTCAGTTTTAATTGTGTTTTTAGTCGGTTATTGAGTTGTATATAATGAATTGTATATAGGTTGCTAAAATAATTTATTTTAGATTTTCTCTTCTGTTTGAGAGAACCATCGTTTCAGTTTTAATTGTGTTTTTAGTCGGTTATTGAGTTGTATATAATGAATTGTATATAATCTACTAAAATGTATTTAGGCGCAAGTATCCCGAGCTGGGATATCGCGTCCGATATGTCAAATAAAATAAAATGGTGCATATATATTGTATATTAGCTGAAATACTATATTTTATTATACATTCATGGATAAATCTTAAATAAGTGTAAAGTCTTTAATGTCGCCGAGCATGTTTTTTTTATGGAACAAATACAATTTTGTTCCCTCTTGTTTATCTCATGTGTCTTCAATATAGGTCACTGTGCATCAATTATCTTTCAGATTTATTGTCTAAATCCCAATATACATTCTAAAAGGTACAACTTCCTTAAGTTTTATCCAAGAGTGTATTTCAACGAGCATTTTATAAATACGTCTTTTTAAAAATATCCTTTAGAGCTAAATCTGTAGAAGAAACATGAGGTTTGAAAGCTCGTGTTTTATCGCTATAATAATAAAAAAAACCTTTATCCGTTGTTCTTAAGATTTTTGTTTTAATGTAAGGAGATTTTTATTTATAAAACAATAAAGATATCTCTATATATATAAAAATGAATGTTTGTATGTTTGTCTGTTTGTCTGTATGTCCGGTATACAAATTCGCAGTAGTTCACTAATTCAAACCAAAATTTCCATACATAGGTAAAAGAATACGGGGAAGACGATAGATTATTTTAAAAATATATAAATCAATTATTAAAACTATATATTTTTAGTCAGAAAATGATGATGACGATATTGCTGTATCATGTTTGATTATCAGATACAAAATTATATCGGGAAAAATTCCATAAAGCAGAGACCACGGGTGAAACCAGTTCATTATTTTGTATGCAGGAACAAAATTCTAACAGAAAAACATTCATTCGAGCAGAAAACAAAAGACAGATCATCTTTCTATAAAAATATCGCTTCTCAGACACAAAGTTTGGAGCGGGACGTTTCACAAGAGTGACATCCACGGCGCCAATTATAATTGTAACGAATAGTATTTGAATAGGGTACATTTAATAGGGTAAAACCCGGGCGTTGCCCGGGTCATTCGGCTAGTCATCTATATAAACATTATGTCTTTCCGTCTGTCGGTGATGCAAGACTTCAACTCGGAAACTACTGGGAGTTTACACTTCACTTTTCTTTCATAGATTTTCAATGACCTAAAAGGAATAAGAAATAAAAAAATTAGGTTTCTATCTCAAACTTCTCTGAAATTACAAGCAAGTACTCAGGTGAAATCAATATTAAATCTTCTGTTATAATTCAGGAATCTTCCTCAAATATCATAATATATATATTTGAATGAAAAAAAAATATTAAAAATATAAAAAAGTTCAGGTGTTTATATAAAAAATAAAGGCACATCCTAACCAATAAAATGAGCGTTTTTTAGATGGCAGAACCCCATCTTTGATATTCCTTGATGAAAAAAAAAACAAAAAAAAAAAAACGCTGATGTTATTGGTCAGGATGTGTCTAATTTGTTTTATTATATATTCATTGAATCACCATAATCACCTTCTATATAAATTCAATATCCATGTATATGAGTGGTACACGATTGGAACTCAGAAACTGCTGGGAGTTGAGAATTTATTATTTCAGCGATTTTTCACAACCTCAAATTCAGGTTCCGATCTCGTCAACCTCTATTTCAATTACAACCAACAATTTTTGTTGTAGGATTTAAATTATTATTATTCTTTCTGTGAAAATAGTTGTTCTGTTTAAAATATCTTCACATGCATATATTTATTTTCTTAATATAATTCTATATGGATATAAAGATGTAGTAAAGCTTCCCGTTTTGACAAATTCAGACAAAATCCCAAACCTATATACCAAGGTTTCGGTCTTTGGACCTCATCATACAAGGGTGACTTCAATTTCATAGCATCCTATGAGAGGGGTTATTATATTGGTGGAATCTTTACCAAACAGTTGGTGTGGGTCATTCTTTATCATCATTAGTAAAATTTTTAACTAGGGTGATGTAATAGTGCTTTCGTTTTGATGCACATTTTAAGGAAGAGGTGTCTCTTTTGGTACATGAATATCATCCTCTCGCAACTTTATGTTGTTATCTTACTTGAAAATCTGCCCTTGTCATTTCACGAGCTTAACCACCTGTTTGGTAAATTCTACCGAATTCATAACTCCTCTCGTAGGATGTTATAAAATCGAAGCCACCCCTGTACTGGTGAGGGCCAAATCCCGAACACATGGTATACAGGTTAACCAAAGCTGTTACAAACTCGCTCCTTTGTCGTTTGTAAAATCGGCAATCTACGGCCGGGCGCGTGAAGCATGGGAAAGCAAATTCCTCTCTCTAGCTCCTTCTATCCACACCCGCTTTGGCCTTACTCCAATGAGTCTTTTAGACAAAAGGTAAGCGTACATAGTCCCTAGCGAGCACATTATGGTTGGCCTGCTATCGGGACACACGTGGACGGACAGTTTCGCCCACAGGATAGGCTTCATTGACGATCCTTCCTGCCCTTACTGCGACACTGACAGGGAAGAAACTCTGTCTCACATCGTGCTTGAGTGCAGTAGCCTTGATGCCCTTAGATTATTCCTTCTTTCCACCTGTGCAGAAGAATAAGGGTACACTCCGCGGGGTCACTCAAAGACTTTATTTTCAACAGGAGCACTTGGCGAGCCTGCCTGGAGTTCCTAAAGGCCTCTGATAGACTTAAGCCACGCGTCCGCGCGGAGGATTCCGATCACCTGAGTGACTCGGACTCCTCACCTCATGGTTAACACCGGTCATTGGCGGCCGCTCGTAGACGTAACTCTGGCATGTGCCGCTGTTTAAGATCGGTTTCGCGACCTGCCCTGCGTATGTGATCGCCCCTGACGCTGTCTCTGTAACCCAAGGACAGAGGGCAAATGGTTTGGCGATTCGACGTCGCGGGCTGCTCGAGAAATCGACTTACGCAGCGACCCATTTGAACGCGCTATGCAATCTATGGTGTACTTTTCTGTGTGGTTGGTTGTCTTAGTACTGGTACCCTCACCAGTAATCTTATCTAAAACTTTAATATATTCATTTTTACAAAAAGAAAATCTATCTTTTCCCATCAGTTGCTGAATCATTCTCGCTTTATCTAATATTCTTATTTAAACAACAGCTGACTTTCTTTTATTTTCCCTGGCCTGGGGAATCTAACCTTTTTGATAAGCCTTGGTTGCGTGCAGCACCTTGGTACTTTGATATAGTGCATTGCGGCTTGTCTGCCTGCTACACCTTTTGGGCTTAAAAATCATACACTTTAATCATTGCGGTATGTCTTGCTCTCCACGGTCACCCCTGGGCTCAACACTATTGAACCCGTCTCTGCCACCCCCTGAACTCCGCGGATCACCACCCTGCCCCCCCCTGATCCTCATCTACATCCTGGCTCTCCTGACCTCACCTGGCGATGATCCCCTGGCCACCCATCCCCAGGCCCCTCCAACAGTGCTTTATATATATTCCGCTTTATGCGTCCATCGGGGCGCAAAAATCATTTTGGTTAGCAGCCCCGTAAATAAAGATATTTTCTCTTATAAAATCGAAGCCGTCCCTGTACTGATGAAGGCCAAAGCCAGAAACCATGGTATACAGGTTGTTGACCTTTTGTCTGGATTTGTCAAAACTGGTGTTGTGGCCCATTCTTTATCATCACTAGTAAATTATTTACTAGGGTGTTGCAATAGTGCCATCGTTTTGATGTACATTTGAAGGGAGAGGTGCCTCTATTGGTACATATATATGTAATATTTGAAGTATTACTGTAATATTTGATATATTACACGGTAGAACTCTATCGACTCACTGTAAAGTCGGGACGATTACCTTTTGAAGTTGATGGGTTGAATTGATTGGTGATTGATTGAATTGATGGGCGCAGTCGTTACTGAAGTGTTAAGGTGTTCTCACAGGGGAAAATAACGAAAAAACACAGGATTTGGATTGGAAAAGGCTAGCGATCTAGGGAGAAAGGGGTTGAAGCAATTTGGCTGAGTTGCTATTAACTATGACTGTTCACATGATTGAGGATTAGACTTATCTGATCGTTGGAAGGAGGATGGTTGGCTTCTAACCGGTTCCTTGGTCGATCCAGGTGCTAACTCGCTGCTGTCCAGGTCCCAACTAACTATACTTCGTTCCCGATTTAACACGAAAGCTATTCCGGGCCCTGATTGGCTGGTGTTTTAGACGTGTAAGCTTTCTATTGGCTCCTAGCTAATTTTCCTATTCTCTGATTGGTTCTTTGCTATCCTTTTGTTCTGGACTTGTTCTGACCTGATCCAGGAAATACTAGGTTCTTGAACCCAGTTTTATGAGTTCCTGGATAATAAAACCTGCTAATGATTGCTTCCTCTTTGATGGCCTTTCTCTAAATCTTTCTCCCAGATTTCTAAGCCTTGTTTTTATTAAAATCTTTTAAAACATACATTGCATACATATTGGGGCGGGTTTACATCCAGTTATGTACAAATTATGACATATATGTACATACACATTCATATATATAGATAATTTAGAACTTTTTTATATGTATGGTATCGTTTTTTAAATCATTTTATCATAGAAATCCCAAACTCTTGGTAACAATACTCGTTTAAGTTAAATTTTGGCGATGTGAGTAAAGTTCTCAATGTAATTACATTGTAGATACATTTTATATGTTTATTTTGTCTTGAAATGTTCCATCACATGTGTGATAGGATAATTCTATAATATTTCAATATGGCGGAAGTAATAAATAGAAATTAGATTCGCCGTTGCTAAGAAGTAAAAATTAGATTAAAACAATTTGACCAACGCATCACGATATTTGAAGAGCTCCTGATAAAATGTGAGTTTTCACCCTGCAATATCACTTTAGAAAAAAGATCAACTGATGTTCACTCAAGAAACAATATTATTCTTAGATTCAAGCACAATATTTATTTTTACTTTTTATTAGAAGATGGATATTTTATATTGGAAATTTCAAGATGGAAATGATTTTGATATAAATAAAATTGATTTGAAAAAATATTAAAATAGAAGAGGTGTGAATATTTGAAGAATATAAATCTTCTCAATTTCCTTTTTAAATAATATAATCATTATGGAATACAAGGTGCGTTAATTAATTTCCAGGACTGGTTAAAAAATAAAATAAATAAAAAAGCTAGAGAAAATATTTTTTTACAGAGTTGAATATTGGAAATTCGACCACACCTGACTGAAAGCACGAGTCTCGTGGCGCACGCGCCGATCTAAAAATAGAACAAAACAACTTCCTTGTAAGGTTCGCATTTCTAATTTTAAAATGGCCATTTTCGAAGAGCAGAGAATCTGCATTAAGTTTTGGTTTTAAATTGAAAAAAGGTGCTACTGAGACGTATGAATTGATTAAAGAAGCTTTTGGCGATGCAGCTTTATCCCGTTCAAGAACTTTTGAATGGTTTTCACGCTTCCAAAAAGGTCGGGAAAAGGTAAACGATGATCAGCATACTGGCGTCCAAGATCATTTCGTTGCGAGGAAAACAAGCTCAAAATAAAGGAGTTAATTAAACCTAACAGAAGAATTTCTATTAAAGACTTATCTTCAGAGACTGGGACTATCTGTTCATTTGGGGATAATGAGGCGCTTAAGGGAGGCAGTGCGCCTTAAAAGACCTGAAAAAATGGCAAAACAATGACTGGATACTTTACGTCGGTAATGCGCGGCCGCACACAGCCCATGTTGTTTTGCAGTTCTTGACCAAGCATTCAACCATACAGATCCCTCATCCACCCTATTCCCCCGACTTAGCCCCCAATGACTTTTTCCTCTATCCTAAATTGAAAATGAACTTAAAAGGAAAAAAAAATTGACAACGTTGATATGATACAAGCTGAATCGAAGGCAACCTTGAGGAACCTCTCAAAAAGTGATTTTATCTCCTGCTTCGACAATTGGAAAAAAAGATGAAACAGGTGTATTGAGGCAGGAGGGGCATATTTTGAAAAATATTAAATTAGTTTTTTTATTTGTTTTATTTTTTAAAAGATACAGAGCAGTCCTGGAAATTAATGAACGCACCTTGTATTTATTCTTTAAAAATCAAGTTATACAAATAGCAAGGTTATAATTGTAAATGTTAAACTTGGGGTATCGCGTTGATAAATTTTGATTCCTCGTCGGAGAAACTCCATCAATAACATCTATATTGTTGGGCTACTTGTTGACACTATGATAGAATTCATCAAATATCTACATATGATTTATTGATTGTATCATTGATATCAGAATCAATATAATTCTCTAGCCATTAAATTGAGGAATAATCATAAGAATTAAATAATGGCAGTTCCAGGTTGACATAGGTACACTCTCATATCATAGACAAAACTTGAGGAAGTTGAACGTGCTTGATGTCGCCTGTCGAAAATGGTAGAAAATACGCCCAAGAACGTGGGTTTCTGTATATTACTCTCTATCATTGATATTTATTTATTTAAGTAACCCAGGTTCCTGGAGCGTACAGAACTATCATTGATATTTAAGCGACAAGTACATTCTTAAAACAATTTACGATAAACATATTCACTCATGGACAAAACTTAAGGAAGTGGATATCTTTTATGTAGCCGTAAGTCTTATTTTTTTTTAAAAGACAGAGGCAATATTTTCACACTTGGTTATTTCGTTGTTGTTGTGTCAATGAAGAGCCTCAGATTTTCCAATGAATTTCTATCACAGCAGTCGCAATATCCACTATCTTGGGTGTGTAAAGTTGCTCTTCTGGGTCCATTTAAATTTTCTGCAAGGCTGCGGACATTGTTGGTCATGAGAATATGTGGGTAGGTGTTAGTTCCACATCAGGACAGTTGTTGCATGTCCTATAGGTTTTTGTGCCATCTGGATGTATTGTCATTCCTTTATAGTGTTTCGTTCTGAGTCTAAGGTTATTTCGTGTCTCATAAATAAAGGTCACTGTGTATCAAATATCAAAGTTATTGTCTGAATTCAGATATACATGCTGAAAGGTAAAACTTCCTTAAGTTCTGTCCATGAGCGTTTTTGCAGGCAATATGTATTGTTAATAATGAGTTTTTTACTTGTGTGAGCAGGGAGGAAATGCCAAAGCACATCTACGTTAATGGGGATCATCCATTTTTCCCTGAGGACATTGATCAACTGGCTCGAAATGTTCTGATATTTCGAGATTTGGCTTATGTTATGCCAGAAGATGATGAGATTATTGTTCTCTCTTCTGAGGAGATCAAGCCAGCTCCAGAAGAAAAGTAAGTTTCTAGACAACACTTTCTACATCTAGGATATATTGTTGACATTAAATTATACTCTAACAAACTTATATTCTGAATTAATTTCATTCGTTCTATGAAAAAGGATGAAACACTAAAATTAACAGCTCTGAATAATTCTAACCTCCATCGACAGATGGCACTGTGTGTTCTGTTTATTAATGTTGACTTGTGCGCTTAAGTGAAAAAAAAAGAAGAAATATCTCTGTAATTACAGAACCGTTTAACTTTGTTTCGTTAGGAATACCATCACCAAAAATAAACTTCGAATTCAGAATCTATAATCATAAGAAATCATACAATAGTTGTAGCAATGTGATTGATTCAATTAGGGAAATCGTTAAAAAGGTTCACCACTAGTGAGCCACGTCTTTTTCAAATATTTTTACATATTCAGTTAACTAATTGTAGAAAGTTTCACCATATAGGATTATATAAAATCTCTGAAAATTCCCAACATATGTTCAATAAAAGTATATTTTCGTATATTAAGAGAGAGATGGGTCTCATTCCCACCATGTGTTTCACCAATGTCAACTATGCTGAAACTTTAATGCAATAATCTCCATTTTATATTGAGAAATATTTCCTTCCATAGAGGCTCTACTCACGAACTTCACTAAGTTGTTATTTTAATTTAATTCTCATGTTATTATTTGCAATTTCTTTTTGACTTTAAATAGAATAAAGGTATAAATTCCTTTAGTTTTGTCTATGAATGTATATAGGTAGGAATCAGGTCCTAGGTGACTGTATTCATCAAATATACCTTACTCTCTCTCTCTTTATAATGTAAGTTAATATCTTAAATATTTTAATTACTTTAATGAAAGTGAGTTTTTATTTTATTTGTATTCATCTCTCTAACATATTATGTGTTAGAATTAATGGATCAATTGTTTTCAGGAGGAAAAAGATTTCCCTTTTCCGGAGACTGTGGAGCCGCTGCCTTCCTTGTTTGAGGTAATTCTCCTTTTATAATAGTGAAGAAAATGTGACATAAAAATTATACCAAATTACTATGACTCAATGCCATATAGAGGCATATTAAATACAAAAACCTAGATAAGCACACATTAATCAATTAACATTCTGACATTGTAATGATATGTTATAGGAAGTAAACGCTACCAGTGCCTTCCTATCCTCCCCTCCATAGTAAACCCGACCATCTTCATATCCTTCCCCCATGAACCTCATAGAAAAGCCGACCATACCCATGCCCTTTCCCCATGAACCTCATAGAAAAGCCAACCATCTCCAAAGCCTTGTCCCATGAGCCTCGTAGGAAAACCACCCATCTACCCCATGATATCCATATAAAGGCACCCATCCTTCCTTCCTCCATAGAGAAGCCAGCTATCTTCATACCATTTTCCCATGAACCCCATGAAAACCCGATCATCTTCATACTCTACCTCCATGAACCTCAGAGAAAAGCCATCCATGATCTCTATAGAAAGCCATTCATCTCTCCCCAATGTTCATGCTCTCCATTTGAAATCCTCTCCCCCCCCATGCCCTCCATAGGAAGCCCATTCCCTACCCCATGCTCCTCATAACCATCCCATATGCAGGTATGTCTATTATAATTATAGTAGACACCTCTATATATGCCTATAAATAGATTGTCGACTGAATCCAAATGGGAATTATGTAAAGTAATTATGTGAATTTTACAAGAAAGGTAAAACTCTGAAACACAAGACGACTCTAAATAATTCTTATATTCCTTCTTTCTAATTGGCTATCTTTTTGTCGATCATATCGTGTCATATCCTAAAATGCATTTCCCTTGCTCCTCTCCATAACTTAGAGAAAAATAGAATATACTGTATCTCAATTAAATGGCATTTTATAAATACATGTTACATGTGTACATTTTATATGTATATGTACATATATTAAATATTTATATTCTCTTTATAAAAATAATAAACGTTTTCTATTTCCATATAAAAGGCGTACTTTGATCTGTGAAAGAAAAACAATTTTTCTCTAAAAATATTTCGAGGGATTATTCTATCTTTATCAATTTATTGTACAATAAACTTTAAAGTTTTGTTTTATTTATCAGATGTTCCTGAAGCATGTGACAAAAGGTCTTCAATTTGGTTTATATTAATTGCATAAACCAATGCCGATTCAAAACTTGAACGAAATAGAAAAAGACACAGACTGAATCACAATAATAAAAAAGCCAATTGACTGACACCTCATATTAGAGCCGCTACTTCTATACCCGCGATGTAAATAGATCCTGTGGATCATTCGTTCCCAGACAAACAGAGTACAGTGAAAGTATGTAAATATGTTTTTATTAAGTCTCTATCAGTACTGGCATTGTGTGTTGATCCATAGTCTATATCCATTTTAATACTTTTTAACAGTTTCCTAATATTTTTAGATCTTCCTTCTAGTAAATTTTATTATTAGGTTTCGCTGAGCACAGGGCATTGTTTTAGCAGCAAACTTTGCTAGTTATTAAAAAGAACTATATATAAGCTGAAATTATCATTTTTCTAAAAGTAAAGAATTAACGTAAGAATAATTAAATGAAATGTTATTATTATATTAATTATAGATTCCATCGCCCTCTTTTATAAAGTCTCCTCGACCTGTGTTTCTATAGAGAATAGGGAGTTTGTTATCTCTTAATGATTAGTTTAGAAAATATAAACTCTATTTATAATGTTTCTTTTTAATGTAAAACTATTCCCTATTGTCCATAGTGCAATGATATAAATATTGGGAAGGCCTGGCTCACCAGGGATTAACCCTCCCAGAGGCTTCGCAAGTTTAATCTACCATACCGCTCTAATATGTTAATGGACTGTTTTGTTTTCATCTCCGGTACTGATGATGAACGGTATTTTAAACAAACTATGGACAAAAAATGGTCACGCGTTTGTAATAGTTTATCTTTATGAATACAGAGAATGCGGTGGTATACGTCACATGTTTTTATTATTATTTGAAAAGGAAATTTTTAAGGCAAAAACGGGATGAGTAAATAATATGTGAAGACTGGTCAAAATATTCAACGGACGGCAGTTGGGAATGACTTCCCTGTCAACCACATCTCAAACCTCAGTCTAAGACTAGTATAATGTTGGTATATAAATAAAACGCCAACTACACGGATTGTCTGGATAACTAGTACAGGTCAGCACCTATAATCCCGGCCTGGGTGAATTACTGAGAAGAACCAGCAATGCTAGGTATGAGAGACGGGACATAGATGTAGGTTGATGTGGGTCAATCCAAGTAGGATAGCCGCTTGCAACCTATGTCTCAGGAAAGCTGGATAGATGAAGAGTAGGCGATCAACTTTCTGTGATTATTCCTGACAGTGAAGACAGTTTGGGTCTGTTTCATGATGCACAAGCGCCAAGGGCCATGGCCCGTGAGGATGGTAGTGGCGACCTCTCCAGGATGAGAGAATTTGAGGCACATTATGTATATTTCTACAAGGTTGTCCTAAAAGTTCATGTTTTTCTTAAAACGTTGTTTTTCTTATTCCTTGCCCATAATATTATTACAGCGAATACATAATAATACATAATACAAAGACATTATACATGACAGCGAATAATATTGGTATTTCAATTTTTTGCAAATGTTTACGAAATTTTGCGACAACCTTATATTAAAAGTGTGTCAAAAATAAATTCTTGTTATATATAGAAAATCTGTTTTATTTTTCAAATATTAAAAAAAAATAATAAATTTAATCTGCCAACATTCTGTTTGAGCAGGGAACACCATCCCATTAAAAAACGCTAAAAATACAATTTATTGATCTTCCCAGCATATAACGAGTAAAAAGAATTGAAGTGCATTTTTAAAAAACTATTCCATTTACACACCTGAACCGAAGAAAGCACCTCTCCCTTTTTAACACCTGATCTTGAAAATAGTAAAAGATATAAATCCATATTTGGCCCAATTATATGTGATGAAATAATGATGATGTGAATAAATAAATGGTTTGTTACAGGATAAGGAAGCCGCAGCTTATTTTTATTTGCGGATATTACCTGAAGTTTTTGGGATCCAGAAACACAGAAGGATGTGAGTAGCCATTTTTGTTTCTTTCATCTTAAAAAATTTACCATCAAATTGAATTTTGAAATCAGTCACTATTAGGTTTGCCCTTTTACAGAAATTTTTACAGAAAAGAGAACGAAAAAATATTTCTTTCCTGACCGCTCAAATGAGCATTTTAGATGGCATCTAGAGCCATCTAGCGTGATGAAAATAAAGAAAGGAGTATGTGATGCTGAAAATACTTATCTAATTAATAAAATCTATGTCAAAAGAGCCCTTATTCCAAGATAAATGAAAATTGAAAGAGGGAGGACATGGCTCATCAGTGGTGAACCCTTTCAGAGATTTCGCAAACATTTTCTCAGCTGTTGAAAATTCATCTTTGACCTTCATCTTGAATTTTCTGTTCATTAAAATGTTATGTGTTATTTTATTTCTCCTGGAAGGTGCTTTTTGTACATTTTGTAAAGAAGGGTATCATGCCAGAGTTTTGAGGAAAGTGTTATTATTTGTTTAATATTTTCAGCTTTAAAAATGGCTTATATTATAATCTATATATTCACCTTCCACGCAAAATTTTACAATTTTTTATTCAACAGTTTTAGTGAAGAAGGGCAACAAGCGTCAATTTATCTTGAGAATAACAAATTCAATATTTTATGTGTGAGAATATATTGCGCGAAAATGACAAATTTTACCTGAATAATAAAATAAATGATTATGCTATTAATTTAATACCGTTAAACATAATCACATAGAGATATTCATTAAAATACGCCCGGGTTCTACTGGAGTGAATGTTTTCCCAAAAATATTGTTTTACCACACACACACACACAAATGTTAATTATTTTCTTTAGATTTATTATTCTTAGAATAGTAGTTGTGTTGATCATAGGAAAATACATTAATATATTATCGTCATATATATTCATAATCATTTTTCTCAATTCTATAATATACTAATTATAATTAGAGTAGTAGTTTCAGTAAATATTATGATATGAAATCATATTAATTATCAGCTCTCTCTCTATGACTCCAAATTATTTATTCTAGATCTGTCGCGATATTCTTCAAGACATTATCCAAATAAATCTTAATTTTCAGAAATATATGTGAGTACCTAACAAACACATACATTTTTATTCCTCACTTCACCAAAGTCCTGGGTTTTTACAATCAAGATCAAACGCAGTTGTCAATATTTTGGAACTCTATATTTGTCCATAATGGAAACCAATCTTCCTTAATTCTCATTATAATTGACATCTTTTTATTCTACTCAATTACTTGCTGGTAGATCATATTTTGAATTTATTCTCCTGGTGCATAACAAAAAATTCTTCGGTAAACTCACTTTTGCCACATACAGTTGTCTGTGAGTGAAGCTGGGAGATCTGGGATTGATTCCACAGCATTTTGAATTAATTGTCTTTGGGAATTGTAAATAATAAGGAAAATTATTTAGTCGTTGGCTTAATTCTGATAAGTTTTTTAACCTATATTTTAAACTGCATCTTCATTCGTACAGCGCTTTTGTTGATTTTATGAATTTTTCAATTTTTAGTTTAATGGAAATGTGGATTTTTGAACCCTAAATTTTTATATTTATATCCTTTTTGTCTGAATTGCCGAAACTGGTGTTATGGCTCATTATTTATCATCACTAGTAAAGTTTCTATTGCAGTGATGAACAGTGCACCATCCTGATTCATAATTAAAGGAAGAGGTGTTTCTTTTGGCATTGTGTGTGTCTTCACCCGTGTTTTTCTCCCTCTCTAGTGAATGTTTCGCCGCAAATTTATTTTTTCTTCAAAGCAACAAGAAGCTTTATTAATACCTTTCGGTCTTATAAAGATTCTCCAAGTAGAAAAGGGTATATACAGAAATAGCAGTAAGATTGACAATAAACAGCCTAATGTTATTTATAATGTATCAAATGGAAAAAAAGAAGGAAGAGCTTGGAATAAACTTATATGCAAGCAATCGAGAATAGGCAGTTCTTTTTCTTAAAATAATAATAATTTGTAAACAAATAAATATACTAACGTTAACTTTTCCATATAGAGAGGGAAAGGTAACGTTAAAAATAGTTATAATTTTCGTCGATAGAGAGCGCTATGTTGAAAATGATATTTAAAATAAGTATATATATAAAAAAAAAACGCTTCTAAAAGTTGCCTCGTCAAACCTAAAGCCGCAAACCTCATGTGATATATTCAATATTTATATTTGTATCAATATAAAATGTGTGGGTAATTGATGCTAACACTTCTTTCTTTGTTCCAGGTATCTGTGATCTCAATAACTTGACAAAACCAAATTTACCTCCATTTGAGACAATGTATTTTTAATTTTTCGATTGGAATATTATTATCAAAATTATTTTATTATTTTTTTATGTATATATTTAATTTTCTTCTCTAATTTTCTCTATTTTTATCTTTTATATATTTCATTTATATTGTTTTATTTGTTGTTTTTAATTTTCACTTTTACTTATATTTTTATGTATATATTATTTTTAATTTTTATTTCTTTTTCATATTTCTTATTTGATTTGATGTTTGTTTATTTTATTATACTTTCTTTGTGTTTTCATTTATTCTTTTTTATTTTATAAATTGATATATTTTATTATTTTATATATATTGAGTTTGGAGAATGAATCCATTGGCCAAGAAAGAAGACAAAATTCACTCCCCGTCCAATCTCCAGCAGACCCTCCAACGAGGCAGGAACTATGTTTCACCCACAAGTTGGAAATATATTCGATGGAACTACCGAGAATCTACCCATGTGTAGAGTCATGAAGTCTTCCAAGGAACAATTTTATGGCGCTGAGAACCATTCTTACCAAGATAGCTCAGGATCTATCCATGGTGGAAGCTGACTCAGTAGCTACAATGCTGCATCCATATTGGCCACAACCAGGAACTGAGCTGGAGGGGAGGTCTGCATTCCCATTGGCAATGGACGCTGAAATTCTCAAGATTGGAGCATCTCGATATTGGAAATATATCAAAATCTTGAAGAATGTGATATGATGGTGTGATTTCGTGTTGTTTCTCAGGGTGAGGAAACAATTTCTTTTGTATGGAAGGAGATCACAGAGAAAAACTCGCCTATTTTAGAGTTTCAAAGAAGCCTGCAGAATATTTCTGTGTTATGAAGGTGGATTCACCGAGAAAAACTCGACTATTTTAGAGTTTCGAAGAATTCTGCATAATATTCCTGTTGTATTGGAGTGATTCACAGAGGAAAACTCGCCTATTTTAGAGTTTCAAAGAAGCCTGCAGAATATTTCTGTGTTATGAAGGTGGATTAACCGAGAAAAACTCGTCTATTTTAGAGTTTCGAAGAATTCTGCATAATATTCCTGTTGTATTGGAGTGATTCACAGAGGAAAACTCGCCTATTTTAGAGTTTCAAAGAAGCCTGCAGAATATTTCTGTGGTATGAAGGTGGATTCACACCGAGAAAAACTCGTCTATTTTAGAGTTTCGAAGAATCCTGAAGAATATTCCTGTGGTTTGGAACGTGATTTACAGAGAAAACCTCGCCTATTTTAGAGTTTCGAAGAAGCCTGCAGAATATTCCTGTTGAATGAAGGGTGATTCACAGAGAAAAACTCGCCTTTTTTGAGTTTTGAAGAATCTTGCAGAATATTCCTGTTGTATGGAACGTGATTCACAGAGGAAAACTCGCCTATTTAAGAGTTTCAAAGAATCCTACAGAATATTCCTGTTGTAAGGAACGTGATTTACAGAGGAAAACTCGCCTATTTTAGAGTTTCGAAGAAGCCTGCAGAATATTCCTGTTGAATGAAGGGTGATTCACACACAGAGAAAAACCCGTCTATTTTAGAGTTTCGAAGAATCCTGCAGAATATTCTTGTTGTAAGGAAGGTGATCACAGAGGAAAACTCGCCTATTTTAGAGTTCCGTAGAAGCCTGCTGCATTTTTCTGTTCACAGAATTGATATAAAACTCTGCTACTCCACATGTTATATCAAGATACATTCAGAATAAATAAGTTGATTTAATATTTTCTAAAGAGATTTAAAGCTGAATATATATATATATATTTTGAAGAACTCGCTCAATAAAAATAATGTAGTGAAACATATCCATGAAGTAAAACGATAAGGAAAGTTTGAACAGAGAAATACGTTTTCTAAATAAGATGAGTGAAAATGATTCAAACCTAGTCAAACTCTACATTGAAATAGCAAAAACGGATAAGATTATGGTATTTCAAAATTACCTTTGATTGTAAAGAATTGAAAAAGCAATATTTTATAATGTATAAATCATTTTCATATCTGAAGAAACAACAATATCAAGGCCAATAAAAGATACTGAATGAAGAAATTACTTAAAACTATATGTAAGTACCCTTTTACAAATTATATATTTCAAAATATGCAAATTCTATTAGTCTAGAACTCTGTAGTGTATACACAAATATATCTCTCATTGGAATACTTTTTATAAATTCAGTATTTACATAAGAAGAGAGAGTTCTACCAGTAATGGTTACTTCCTGATACATGGGGCTTTCTATTCCTTAACCCTCTATGTAGAATCACTGTAAATCCATATCGTTTAATATTTTAAGAGCATAGTAGATATTGTTACATTACAAAATTATCAGGAACAGAGTTTAAAATACCATGAAATATATTGACAATCACACAGATATATACTGTACTACTGATGGTTTCTTTATTGTGGGGAATCTCAGTAAGACTTTCAAAACAAAATAATTTGTCAATTCCAATCTCCGTAATATTATTCCATACAAGTTACATATGGTTCAAATGCTTTATTGGTATCTTCTATTATTTCGACAATGTTAATTGCCAATTGAGGAAAACCTCAAGAAACAATTCTCTTGAACTTAGATATACATTGTTTTTTTTTTCATAAGCCATAAGAACCATAAGACAGCTGTCCTCTTTAGTGACATAAAATGGTTGAGCATGATGTTTTGTATGGTTCTCCTGGATCTATTGATTCCCATATTACTATGACGCTCATAAAATCTCGACCAACCCGAGCCGCAATATCACTTTAGGATAAAACACAGTCCCGATAAGTTATTATTCTTCCGCAATCAAATTCGAAACGTGCTGAAGGGGTTCTTTCTTTTTTGACACGAGGCATTCTAAGACTTGTTCACGACTATCCAGAATGTAAATTCGATTTCCATATTTCCATAATTTCCATAACTTCCATAAAATTTCCACGCACTTTGCGATTTACCATTTTATACAGAGTATAGTTGG
The DNA here is from genome assembly GCA_030710605.1 of Cordylochernes scorpioides. Classification (NCBI taxonomy): domain Eukaryota; kingdom Metazoa; phylum Arthropoda; class Arachnida; order Pseudoscorpiones; family Chernetidae; genus Cordylochernes; species Cordylochernes scorpioides. Next base: position 23,521,458 of record CP092864.1, on the reverse strand, counting down.
CGTCACTCCTACCTGCTTTGCATATTGGGATTAACATTCTGATCAATTGTTTTTCCAAACATGATGTACCTTTTAATGCAAATTGTCCTTTACTTTCTTGATGGTGTAGCACTTCTAATGGCCTGGAGGGGTAATAGAATCTTACTTATGTTGTCTGTATCTTTCTATTCAACCAGTAGTAGTGATAAAGGTGTCTTTAAAAAAATAATTAGAGCATTACATGATCAAAATGAAATCAATATAGACAGATAATGGGTGCATTGTTATTATTGAGAAATTATATTTGGCTTTTATATTGTAGGCCATATAATTTTTGTTTTAAAACATCCATATCTATATTAATAAAATGCAAATTTCATAAGTGTTGTTCGCTAAAAACATTCGTTACAATGCATCAATTTCGACCAAATTTTCAAAATTTATGTAAACGAGATGGAGCAGGTTTTGCTTAACATCAAAATATTTTTCCTAACATTAACATGCGTAACTTCGCTGTTATCGATTAAATACAAAATAAATCAACAGAGTTAATTTTATTTATATATAAATACAAAAAAAATTCAACAGAGTTAATTTTTTTACATACTAGCTAATAATCTCAAACTAAAAAAATATTCAAAACATGCAATTTTAAGATAACACCATATGTAAAACAGTCGGCCAAGAAAACAACAACGATATTACATCTTTCTCACATATTCACACACAATCTTGATTAATAATTAAAACTAATCTTTAACATTGTTTATTATACTTCATAATATATAATATTCGTTAGGCAAACTTTCACTCGGATAAACCCGGGCGAAGCCGGGTACACATCCGCTAGTATTTTATATATGAAATTGTATTTTATAATATAATATAATGCGGCTTATGATTTTAGAACGACATTTGAAAATTATCCCGCATTTGTTTCTTTTGAACGGAAAATCGAAAATTTTTTTAAGGAGAAATAACGATTATTTCTAACCTTAGGGATGAAGTATGAAAGTATGAAGTATAAATTACTTTGCATAATATTTACGAACGGAAAAATATGTTCAGGGTAGCCTACTGGACATGGCATCTGCCCGGTAAGTGGAACACTGTGGGTTCGATTCCCATCCCTGGACAATTTTATTTTTCCGTTTATCATTACTCTTCACAATTCATCCTTTCATACTTCATCCCTTAGGTTAGAAATAATCGTTATTTATCCTTAAAATAAATTTCGATTTTTCGTTCAAAAGAAACACATGCGGGTAACTGTATTTGTCTATTTAATTTTGAAGTCAATATTCAGATATGTAGATTGCAAACAGTATATTTGTGCTGAATATTTATTACTTTAATGTCTAAATACCTTTATATGTTTCAGGATTGGTAACCACACAGTGTCTTTGTGGAAGATTGCTCACGAGATGAAAAATGTAATTTCCTAACAGTTAAAAAACAAGAAACTCCTCACATGGAATTCGAAAATTTTCAACTATCCACAATATGCTCTTAAAATGATTGATTAATTTATTTTCGATATATTATTGAAAAATAAATAATACCTAAATGACATATATAGGTCTCCATAATCCAAGTTCAAGAAGGTTCATCAAGATATTGTATCATCTAATATCTCTTTGCTATAAAGGAATGTTCAAAGAATTGAGAAAAAATAATTCCTCGAGAATATAGATATTTACAAGGATATTGACAAGTAGTTAAAGAAATGTGCACATCCTTTGTTCAACGGATATTGATCATAACTGGAATTATCTTGTTCACCCAAGAATATCGTCAAGGAATTACAAGAAGAGCTAAAGATCGACAGAATAGATTCCAAGAACAACAGTAAACTCTATCTTCCAGAAATGCAAGAATGAAGACCCAACTCGTGTACATAAAATTATGAATAATAAAATTGTGAATTGAGTATTTAGTTTCAGGATTATTATTAAGATTTCATTAATAAGTTTCAGGATAGTTGTTATATGAACCAGGCTTCCATTAAAAGGCTCTGTGGGGTTTCTGTTTGGTAATGGTGGAATAAGGTTGAAGGCTTAAGATTCCATCTGTGCATCTATAACTGTCACCAAAGCTCTTTACAGCTTCAGAGGGAAGGTAGAGCAAATTTATTGATGAAATAGGTAATGAATTTGTAGGGGTCTCATGGCATATAATTTATAGTGGACACAAAGATGACACTAATTTCTTGTTTAATAAGCAGATCATCACTAATTTCAGAGTATGTACTTTATCTAGGTGAGAGTTATTTTTTATATATCAAAGAATATTTCAAAGAAATTCAAAACATTCATCTATGGAACCCTTTATACACAAATATTATATCGTAACATAAACAAATTCTTCTACATACTGCACATATAGCAAAAAGTTCCATCTTAGATTAATGGTATTGAAAGAAAACGTTTGAAGGAATAATAAACGTATGAATTTATTCAATGTAATCATAAATACAATTCTTTACAAATATTTACATATTTACATCCCGAGCTCCACTTTCACCTAAAATAAACAATATCGAAAAATATCGCTCTACAGTAAAGAAATGATACTCATGATCTAGCAAGAGGCATCCATTTAAACAAAACATATTTTAAGGTGTTTAGAAAAAAAAAACTGATTGATTGCTCGAAGATAAAAAAAACTTGATAATAAAGATCCATATAAATAAATTTTAATACAATAGGCGAATATATTCTATATTAGATGTAATACTTTATGATACATTCATAGATAAAACTTGTGAAAGTGAAAAGTCTTTGATGTCGATCGTTTTTTTTTGTAAGAAGAAGAAGATGAAGCAATTTTGTTCACACTTTGTAATCTGTGCGACTTCAATAAAGGTCATTGTAATATTATATTTCATAGTTATTCTCTGAATCCCGAATACATGATAAGAGGTACAACTTCCTTAAGTTTTGTCCATGAATGTAATATGATGAAACAGTATATAAAATACATCTTCTTTATGTTTGATAGATCTACACTTGCACAAGAACCGTGAGGATTAAAAGTTCGTGTTTTATCGCTATAATAAAAGAAACATTTATCCGTTGTTCTTAAACTTTTTATTACTATAAAAGGAGCTTATTATTTATAAAAATAATAATGATAGAGCATCTCTCTATTCTCTATATAAACACTATGTCTTTCCGTCTATCGGTGATTCATGACTTCAACTCGGAAACTACTGGGAGTTTACACTTGTTTTATTCAGAGATGTTTCATAACCTAAAAGGAAGAAGAAATCTGAAATTGAGGTTTTTATCTCAAACTTCCTTGAAACTACAAGCAAAAACTGGGGTTAAATCAAGTTAAATATTAATTTATATGTTATATAATTCAGCAACCATCCTCAAATATCATCAAATATCATTTATTAGATCATTGATAATCATTAATATATACAGTTATCAGAGTCATCAACAATTCGTCAACAAGTCGTCAATAATTATGTCACCGTTTGCTTTTGTGAAAAAAAATAAAAAAAAAATAGCAGAGCGTGTTTTCGATCCACGGACCTCTGGGTTATGGGCCCAGCACGCTTCCACTGCGCCACTCTGCTGTGCAAATTTGGACAATAAATATTTTTAATATGAATGTAAATGAACCTATTATTAAATATTAATTAATATGAAAAAATAGTACAAATGTAATATTGTACTGGGATAAGGTGCATAAATTAAGAAAAAGGCATCTCCTTATCGTGCAACTAAAAGCTGCTAATGGCTTGCGCCATCTATCGGAATAAATACCAACTATTCTCGTTGATTTTTAATTATTCCAGAATTGGCCAAATACCCATTCTTGATTAATCAAGAAAAGCTAACCACGGACGGGTTTCGGGCTGTTGGCCCTCATCAGCGTGGTGCAAGCTGTACCTCAACGACAATGCCTTAATGACCTTTTTTTTTTGTCGTTGAGGTACAGCTTGCACCACGCTGATGAGGGCCAACAGCCCGAAACGCGTCCGTGGTTAGCTTTTCTTGATTAATCAAGAATGGGTATTTGGCCAATTCTGGAATAATTAAAAATCAACGAGAATAGTTGATATTTATTCCGATAGATGGCGCAAGCCATTAGCAACTTTCAGTTGCACGATAAGGAGATGCCTTTTTCTTAATTAATTAATATATACAGGTTATCAGAGTCATCAACAATCAACAATTCTGTCACCGTTTTCTTTTGTGAATGGAATAAATACCCAAATATGGCCATTTCTTATAAGCATCGGTGGTTCAGTGGTAGAATGCTCGCCTGCCACGCGGGCGGCCCGGGTTCGATTCCCGGCCGATGCATTCTTTTTTTTTTTTTATAATTTTTAAAAACACATTTATATTATTATTATTATTATTATTAAAATATACAAGTATCAGAGTCATCAATTCTGTCATCGTTTGCTTTTGTGAATGAAATGCTTTTACGTAATATACGTAAAATACGTAACTAATATGACTGAAATTTTAGCAGTATGTATAGTAGAATCTGGAAAAACTTCTATTGAGTATTTCAGGTCTCTATCCCGAATATTCTTTGAGTTATTTGCAAATTTGAGCTGCAAATTTGCTCTTTCGCTCGCAAGCAGCGCCTCTAGCGGTGAAGATGGGAGGTAATATCAGCTGACCTAATGTACATGCAAAACGTGTTTTAACAGGACATAGAAAAAATATGGAAAATATATTTGTCGTATTTTTAGCCAAGAAAATTTTTAATTGACAGGTTCTGGGCAAAAATAGTTTTTTTTTTTTTTAAGTCAGAAAATGATTATGACAATATTGCTGTATCATATTTGATTATCAGATACAAAATTATATCCGGAAAAATTCCAAAAAGCAGAGATCACGAGTGAAGCCAGTTCATTTTTAGTATGCAGGAACAAAATTCTAACAGAAAAACATTCATTCGAGCAGAAGACACAAAGCCAGATAATCTCTTTATAAAAATATCGCTTCTCAGACACAAAGTTTGGAGCGGGACGTTTCACAAGAATGACATCCACGGCGCCAATTTATAATTGTAACGAATAGTATTTGAATAAACATTTAATCGGGTAAAACCCGGGCGTTGACCGGGTCATTCAACTAGTCATCTATATAAATACGATATTCGTGTGAGTGGTTGCACGATTGGAACTCAGAAACTGCTGGGAGTTGAGAATTTATTTTTACAGCAATTGTTCACAACCTCAAATTCGGAAGAAATACAAATATTCAGATTCCATTTGCCAACCTGCTTCAATCATAACCAACAATTTATTTTGGGATTCATAATTACTATTATTTTTTATATGTAAAAATATATATTATTGTTCTGTTTAAATTATCATCATCGATATACATGTATATTTTCTTAATATGATTTTATATGCATATAAAGATGTAGTAAATCTTCCAGTTTGGACAAATTCAGACAAGATGCCAACCTGTATACAAAGGTTTCAGGCTTTGGTCCTCATCAGTACAGGGACGGCTTCGATATCAATATATACTATGAGAGGGGTTATTTTATCGGTTGAATATTTATCAAACATTTGGTGTGGCTCATTTTTTATCATCACTAGTAAATATTATTTTACTAGGCTGATGCAATAGTGCCATCGTTCTGATGCACATTTAAAGGGAGAGGTGCCTCTTTGGTACATATATATGTATATATACATTTATATATATAGATAGATCAGGACATTGATATATGTCTGATATTCGTATGTTTAATAATTTATTTTTAATAGAGATCACTAAATCTCTTAGTCATAGTATTGGTTTAAGTTAAATATTGGCGATGTAAGTAAAGTTCTCAATGTAATTATATTGTAGATACATTTTATATGTTTATTTTGTCTTGATATGTTCCATCTCATGTGTGATAGGCTTATTCTCTAATATTCCAATATGGCGGAAGTAATAAATAGAAAATAGATTCGCCGTTGCTAAGAAGTAAAAATTAGATTAAAACAATTTGACAAACGTTTAACGATATTTGAAAAGCTCCTGATAAAATGTAAGTTTTCACCCTACAATATCACTTCAGAAAAAAGATCAACTGATGTTCACTCAAGAAACAATATTCTTCCTAGATTCAAGCACAATATTTTTCCTTTTTATTAGAAGATGAAAATTTTAAATTGTAATATTCATGATGGAAATGATTTTGATATAAATAAAGTTGATTTGAAAAAAAAAAAAATTAAAATAGAAGAGGTGTGAATATTTGAAGAACATAAATCCTCTCAATTCATTTTTAATATAAAGTGATCATTACGAAATTTGTATTGTTTAAAAATCAAGTTAAAAAAAACAAGGAAATAATTGTAAATGTTAAACTTGGGGTATCGCGTTGATAAATTTTGATTCCTCGTCGGAGAAACTTTCTATCAATAACATCAATATTGTTGGGCTACTTGTTGACACTATGAAATATTTAATCAAACCTCTACATATGATTTATTGATTTTACCATTGATATCAGAATCGATATAATTCTCTAGCCATTAAATTGAGGAACAATCATAGGAATTAAATAATGGCAGTTCCAGGTTGATATAGGTACTCTCATATCATAGACAAAACTTGAGAAAGCTAAAAGTGTTTGATGTCGCCGGTCGAAAATGACATAAAATGCGCTCAAGGAACCTGAGTTTTCTGTATATTTCTATCATTGACATTTAAGCGACAAATACATACTTATAACAATCTATGATAAACACATAAACTCATGGACAAAACATAAGGAAGTGGATATCTTTTATGTAGCCATAAGTCTTTTTTTTTTTAAGAGACAGAGGCAATATTTTCACACTTGGTTATTTCGTTGTTATTGTTGTTGTGTCCAATGAAGAGCCTCAGATTTCCCAATTAATTTCTATCACAGCAGTCGCAATGTCCACTATCTTGGGTGTGTAAAGTTGCTGTTCTTGATCCATGTCAATTTTCTTCAAGGCTGCGTCCATTGCTGGGCATGAGAATATGTGGGTAGGTGTTAATTCCACACCAGGACAGTTTTTGCATAGGTTCTTGGTCCATCTGGATGTATTGTCATTCATTTATAGTGTTTCATTCTGAGTCTGTGGTTATTTTGTGTCTCATCAATAAAGGTCACTGTGTATCAAATATCAAAGTTATTGTCTAAATTCAGATATACATGCTAAAAGGTAAAACCTCCTTAAATTCTGTCAATAAGCCTATTTACAGGCAATAAGTATTGTTAAAATTGAGTTTTTTACTTGTGTGTGCAGGGACGAAATGCCAAAGCACATCTACCCTAATGGGGATCATCCATTTTTCCCCGAGGACATTGACCAACTGGCTCGAGATGTTTTAAAATTTCGAGATATGGCTTTTGTTATGCCAGAAGATGATGAGATTATTGTTCTCTCTTCTGAGGAGATCCAGCCAGCTCCAGTAGAAAAGTAAGTTTCTGGACAACACTATCTACATCTAGAATATATTTTTGACGTTAAATTATATACTCTAACAAACTTATATTCTGAATTATTTTCCTTCTCCCTTTGAAAAAGGATGAAACATTAAAATTACCAGCTCTGAATAATTCTAACCTCCATCGACAGATGGCACTATCTGTTCTGTTTACTAATGTTAACTTGTGCGCTTAAGGCAAGAAAATAAAATAAAAACACTATCACTTGAAACAAACCTTCAAATTCAGACTCTATAATCATAAGAAATCATACAATAGTTATAGCATTCTGATTAATTCAAATAGTAGAATCGTTAAAAAGTTTCATCACTAGTGAGCCACGTCTTTTTCATATATTTTTTACATATTCAGTTAACTAATTGTAGAAGGTATCACCATATAGGATTATATAAAAGCTCTGAAAATTCCCAACATGATGTTCAATAAAAGTATATTTACGTATATTGAGAGTGATGGGTATCATTCCCACCATGTGTTTCACCAATGTCAGCTATATTGAAACTTTAATGCGATAATCTCCATTTTATATTGATAACTATTTCCTTCCATTTGTTCTCATTTGTTCTTTTTATTATTATTAATTTAATATTGATCTCATATTATCATTTGCGTCATAATAAGAATCATAAGAATTACTTTAAAAAGAATAAAGGTATAACTTCCTTTAGTTATGTCTATGAATGTATATAGGTAGGAATCAGGTCCTAGGTAACTGTATTTATCAAACAAACCTTACTATCTCTATTTATAATATAAGATATTATCTAAAATAAATATTTTAATTCCTTTAATGAAAGTGTGAGTTTTTATTTTATTTGTATTTATCTTTCTAACATATTATGTGTTAGAATTAATGGATCAATTGTTTTCAGGAGGAAAAAGATTTCCCTTTTCCGGAGACTGTGGAGCCGCTGCCTTCCTTGTTTAAGGTAACTCTCCTTTTATAATAGTCCTATTTTTTTGTCGAAAAAAAAAATGGACGAAAGATTGATAACAAAGTAATATGACTCGATTCCATCTAGATTCGTCTTAAATACAAAAACCTAGATAATCACACATTAATCAATTAATATTCTGAAATTGTAATGATATGTTATAGGAAGTAAAGCTGCCAGTGCCTTCCTATCCTCTTCTCCATAGTAAACCCGATCATCTCCATTCCTTCTCCCATTACCCCATAGAAAAGCCGACCATACCCATGCCCTCCCCTAATAACCTCGTAGAAAGGGCAACCATCTCCAATCCCTTCCCCCATGTTCCTCACAAGAAAAGCCACCCATCTCCCTCATGCTATCCATATAAAGGCATCCATTCCTCTTTCCCCCATAGAGAAGCCAGCTTTCTCCATACCCTTCTCCCATGATCCCCATAGAAAGGCCGACTACCTCCAATCTTCTTTCCCATCAACCTCACAAGAAAAGCCACTCATCTCCCTATGTTATCCATATAAAGGCACCCATCCCTTCTTCCCCCATAGAGAAACCATCCAGCTTCCCATCTCCATAGAAAACCATCCATCTCCCCCCCCCCCCTCCCAGGCTCATGCTCTCCATAGGAGATTCCTCCCCCTCCCCCATGCCCTCCATAGAAAACCCATTTCCTACCCCATGATCTCCATAACCATCCCATAAACAGGTATATATCATAATTATAGTGGAATTTTACCTCTATACATATATATATATAAAAATGAATGTTTGTATGTTTGTTTGTATGTCCGGTATACAAATTCGCAGTAGTTCACTAATTCAAACCAAAATTTCCATACATAGGTAAAAAAATACAAAATATATAAATCAATTATTAAAACTATATATTTTTAGTCAGAAAATGATGATGACGATATTGCTGTATCATGTTTGATTATCAGATACAAAATTATATCGAGAAAAATTCCTAAAAGCAGAGACCACGGGTGAAACCAGTTCATTATTTTGTACGCAGGAACAAAATTCTAACAGAAAAACATTCATTCGAGCAGAAAACAAAAGCCAGATCATCTTTCTATAAAAACATCGCTTCTCAGACACAAAGTTTGCAACGGGACGTTTCACAAGAGTGACATCCACGGCGCCAATTTATAATTGTAACGAATAGTATTTGAAAATCAAAATAATATAATTTTCAAATATCGTTGTGAAAATTTACATATTTATTTTTATATTTTAAAAACACACAAAGTTTGGAGCGGGACGTTTCACAAAAGTGACATCCACTGTGCCAATTTATAATTGTAACAAATAGTATTTGAATAAAAACATTTAATCGGGTAAAACCCGGGCGTTGCCCGGGTCATTCGGCAGGCATGCCTATAAACATAGATATATACTTTGATCCGAATTAGACTTGTGCAAAGCGATTATATGAATTTTACAGAGAAGTAAAACTAGGAAACACAAGACGACTCAAAATAACTCTTATTTTCTTTCTTTCTAATTGGCTATCTTTTTGTCGATCATATCGTGTCATATCTTAGAATGCATTTCCCTTGCTCCTCTCCATAGAAATATAGAATACGCTGCATCTCAATTAAATGGCCACGTGTATGTAATATGTGATCCAAAGTTATTACACTGCAATATTTGATGTATTACACTGTTGTAGAATCCTGTCGACTTTAGGAATAGCTGTGGTATTCTACTATGTTGGGAAACCTTACTCTTGGTGTTGAAGGTTGTTGAAGTGGTGACGCAGTCGTGGTGAATGATGCAGTCGTGGTGGATGATGCAGTCGTGGTGGCTGAGTGAAAGGATTACACACAGGGGAAATAAGCCGGGACACTTGATGGTTGAAAATATAAGGCAACGGGTTGGAGGAAAGAAAGCTTTTGAGAAAGGCAGAGCGGTTTTTGATGATTAATTAGTTGATCACATGGCGATGATTGGATTTAGATGAAATGAGCGGCGAGAGAGGTCTCGAGAGTAGATGTTACCTTGTTGGAAGCGAAGGAGCAACTGACAATTCTTGCTTTTCGATTTAACACCAAGACTCAGTTTCTTTCTGATTGGTCGAGAGATGATCACATGATCTTTTCCTATTGGTCGACCTATTTAGGTGCTGTCTTCTGATTGGCCGGCGGTTTCCTTTGGTGTTGCTTTTGCTGGAAGATATATCCGATTTCGTCAGGAAGTGTTGGGTAGCTCGACGCTTATAACTTCGGCGGATATTAGATACGTCCTGTCTTTGCCGGAAATATTGGGTGTTAGCTTAACATTTATAACTTCTGCGGTCACTAGATACGTCCTGCTTTGCCAGGAAGTATTGGTTTAAACTTAGCTCGCAGGGTTCCCGGGGTCAGAAGGTCAACTGTGACGTTATTAATAATTATGTTCTCTTCTAGATCTACTTCCTATGTCTTTTTGTTACTTTCTTTCCTCCAGTTACCTCATTCTTTATTAAATCTTTGAAAATCATACAGTGTACATGCATAGTGGGTCGGGGAGCATACAATTATATACAAATTATGACAGATGCGCCCCCTACATGTGAAGAATTCAAGAAGGGGTTAGCCTGAGAGAATTCTGTAAGGTGAAAAATAATTTTGTGGGAAAATTAATTGTGGGTATTGAGTTTATATACAAGCATTGGTGGCGATATAATAAGTAAAATAGAATGGTGTTGATGATATAGGTTGAGTATAATTAATAGAAATCAAAAAATTTTTAATTGTAAGAAATCAATGAATGCTATGGTACATAGTGGATTTAAAAAGGAAAGAAAATGCGCCTAACTAATTTCTACTTGAAATTGGAAAAAAATCGAGGGAGTTCTATTAAGGCTTTTGAAATCAAAATAAAAATAATATAAAAATAGTTGAATGAAATCAAAATTGAATGTTTGGTTGAAAAAGAAAGATATTTTGTTGCATGGTGACAAAGACAACTGCTTAGTTACTTTTTTGCTCGAATTTTGAGAAAAGAAATCGAGGAAATTTCATAAGGCGCTTTGAAATCAAAACAAAATAAAATAAGAATAGTTGAATGAAATCAAAATTGAATGTGTTTGGTTGAAAAAGAAAACTTGTTTTGTTGCATGGTGATAAGGGAAAATGCCTAGTTACTTTTTTGCTCGAATTTTGGAAAAGAATTCGAGGAAATTTCATAAGGTCTTTTGAGAAATCAAAGTAAAATAACAAGTTGGAAGAAATCAAAGTGAATGCTTGGTGCATGGTGAGAAAAAAAAAGGAAAAGTGCCTAACCATATTCTAGCTCGAAATTGGGAATGGAAACCGAGGGAATTTTATTAGGGCTTTTGAGAAATCAAAATAAAAATAAAAATAAAATTTCATAAGGTATTTTGAAATCAAATAAAAATAAAAAGTGGTTGAGCGAAATCAAAGTTGAGTGCTTGGTTGAATGAAAAAAAAAAGGAAATATGAAAAATAAAAAGGTTTCAAAAATAGGATGATTTAATGTTTTTAGTGTAACCGAAAATCAATGAGTTTTCGTTGATAATTGAAGTTGTGGCAATATAAGCTAAGTGGTAAATAGAATGATAATTGATAAATAAAAGTGATAATATAAACTAATTGGAAAAAAAAATGATAATTAATGATTAAAAGTGATAATAAGTTGAATAAATTGATAAATTGATTAAATATTTAAATTTTAATTGAGAGAAAATGATGAAAATGATTAATATGAACAATAAGGTGTATTTTTGAACCCTTTTGTATATCTACATGCCCTATAAATTTCTTGTCTTTGTGTGTATTGTGAAAAATGTTAGTAGTTTTTGGTGTAAGAAATGTGTGTGTGAATTCTATGTGTTGTCGAGATCCTAAGGTCTGTGGTATTTATGTGTAGATGGAAGGTGTAGCGTTTTTTTGAAAGTTTGTAAAGTATTTGATCAATTATGATGGGAGTATGAACTCATTTAAATGTGTGTGACGTCTTGTACCTTTTTTAGATTTCCGAGTGACAGTTGATTTGACTACATTGTAAAAATCGATACGCAGGCTTGAACTGGAATCCAAAATTGGTGGCATAGAGGAATCTGTGGCTGGGGAGAGCGGTGACCTAATTTGGATGAGCGGGGCCTTGTAATGAGACGCCGGAAGCGGGACGTGTCGGGGACGCGAGGTCCGATCTAAAATTACCCTCCCACACTATTTGCATGTAATTTGAAGTAAGGGCGTCACGTCTTTGTCGCTGTGTCTCAAAATTCTCACTTCCTTCCGCTTATTTGTTTTGGGGTGCGGCTCGGGTCTTGTTTTTGGAGTATGACTTCTCCGACATTGGTTGGTCATCCTTCAATTACTTCTATCTCTTCGGAGTCTATTTAGATTTTCTGCAAAGATGGTTCCTAAAATTATGAGAAGTTTTATAAATGCTTGTCCAAAATTAAAAACTGCCTCTTGTAGTTCGAAGATTTTATGAGCGGGCATGGTATAGATAAACAAGTAATTAATGATTAAAATTGGGATACAGTTGTATGGTAGAACTAACAAACAAAGGATAAAAATCAGATGAAAGATAGGATATTGCCCCATGTTCGTCCATATTTTTGTAACTGGGGACTCTGAAATATTTGCTTGAACCTTATTAATTGTAGAATTTGAATGATTGGTAGGTTCGCAGTTCTCCTGTTTGATCGTTAATGGTTTTATTAGCGATATGTCGGTGGTAATTGATTTAGGTTGAGCTGTGTGATCGTTCTGACGTGGGTGGTGTAATTTTGGCATTGGTTGTGTTGTGTGTACGCTGTGCTTTATGTACGAATTCTGTTTTGCTTTGGGGCCTGTGTCGGTATTTTTACGTGAAGGTTGGTTGTATTCATCGATTCTTCTAGCGAATCGGCAGGTGGGGCAGGTTTTTACCTGTTTTGCGATGTCTTGTGTCATGTTCTGCCAATAATATTGTGATGAGATGAGCCTCGTCATCTTGGAGATGTTTGGATGGTGGTGTTGAGTGTGTACGGACTTAAGAAGTCTGGTTGTAAGTGAACTTGGGACTATAGTTTTAAGTACTCCTTTTCGGGAGACGGTGCGCAGTTTATTGTGATCCATAGTCACGCGAGATTTTCCCGGTGGAGAAGACTGTTGGCTCTGTATGAGTGGCGCATCTAGAAAGCCACAAAATGGGATACGAGTTCCAACGCCCGTTTCATATTGTTGTACTCCATTTATGCTACGGACCTCATATTCGTATCTTGACAATCTTAACCTCCATCGAAACAATCTGCCTGACGGAGTTTTGATCTCTTTCAACCACTGCAATGCGGGATGGTCAGAAAATAGTGTAAACTTTCTGCCCATTAGACAGGTGCGGAAATTATCCACACTTTCCACAATGGTTAGGCATTGTAGTTCCAAGTCTGAATAATTTCGCTCGTGACTACGCAGAGATCGGCTGAAATGTTGAACGGTGTATGTCTTCCCATCAGGGTAGACTTGTTTAAGAACGCCTGTAATGCTGAATGTTGAGGTGTTACTGTACACCTGGCATGGCAGACCTTCCTGGTAAAGGTGTAATGTGGGGTGTGTGGTAAGGTTTTCTTTCAGGTTAGTGAACGCTTTCTGGCATTCGTCATCCCAGACCCACATGACATCCTTTTTTAGAAGGTTGACAAGTGGCGTCCGCAAGCGGGCGTGGTCTGGAATGAACTCTTTATAGGTGTTCACAGCTTTTAGGAAAGATCGTAATGTTTTTCGATTGTGTGGTTGTTTGGTGGCGTGAATTTTTTCTATGTTTTGTGTAGACGGGATGATTGTATTATTCTTAACGGTTGTGCATGCGCTTGTTTGTTGTTGTTGTCTTTTGGCGCGCGTGTTGCGTTTGTTGTGCGGATTGTGCGTGTTTGTTGTGTGGTGACGTATGGGTGCGTGTATGGATTTTGTGTGGTAAGTGTGTGAGCTGTACTGACACGTTTTTTTGGGCATGATTGGAATTGTAGGTTGAAGCCGTTGTGGCTTTATGTGTTGTGGGCATAAAGTATTGGCAATTGGGTTGAGTGAAAAGTTGCGTGGTGTGAGATTAGAATGGTGGCATGTAAATATTTGGGGTTTGGGCAATGAATGCAGGCAAGGGTTTCCATGTGTGAAAGCTTTGGGTGCTGTGCGAGTCCTTTGGGACAGGTTTTGGCCTAGCCCGTGCTTGCATTCATTTGACACATGTTTAAAGTGGTAGATAGTATTAGATAATGGGACGCCAAGTTGGAAAATAGTGCCGTGATTATAATTTAATTTTAATTTATACTGATAAAGGGTTTTTAAGGTAAGAACTCCAAATGGCAAGGATGCATTTACCACGTGGAAGTTCTCTCTACGGGTTATTTGGCCTATTGTCAGAGGGAGAGTTAAATGTCCTATTATTTTCGTAAAACTATTTAGGTTGGATAGATCAAGGGAAGGTTTTTTAATACTTAAGTTGGGAAGTTGTGCTTTTAATCTATTGTATAAATGATACGGCAATATGTTCGAACCTGCGTCTGGTTCAATTAGAAAGGTACATGGTAGGTCCTGGGTCAGATACAAGTCCAAAGTCAATTTGATGGTGTCATTGGGTGGATTGCCTACCTCAATCTCGAAAGGTCTCCACTGTGGCGTCTTCGGCTTGGGATGGCTGGCTTGGAATGTCTGTTGGGCCGGATCGGGACCGTTTGCACTGTCCGCGCAATTGAAAGGGAAATCTAGTCATTTGTACTGCTTCCATTCGAGTGGACCGCGTTGTCGGTACACTGGGCCCGTGTCGCGTGGATTGCTTCCGGGTGCACGGGTACGGCATGGCGGGTGGCGACTCCTCGGTGGGCGTCAGGTTGTTCGGACACGTACCGGCGGTGCGGGCGTCGGTTGCCTCGGGGGTGGCGCTCCGGAAGACCGTTTCCAGTTGCGTGGACTTTGCCCCTTGTAGCGCGGCGGTCAGTTCTAAAATTACCGTCGCCAGGGTATGTCTTGTCGCTTCGTTCGTTGTCAGTTTCTTTCCGCTCGTTTTGTTATTGCCTTTTGTTTTGCTGGCGCCTGGGCTAATTTCCATCTTTATCCTGTCGACTCTATGTAATATGTGATCCAAAGTTATTACACTGCAATATTTGATGTATTACACTGTTGTAGAATCCTGTCGACTTTAGGAATAGCTGTGGTATTCTACTATGTTGGGAAACCTTACTCTTGGTGTTGAAGGTTGTTGAAGTGGTGACGCAGTCGTGGTGAATGATGCAGTCGTGGTGGATGATGCAGTCGTGGTGGCTGAGTGAAAGGATTACACACAGGGGAAATAAGCCGGGACACTTGATGGTTGAAAATATAAGGCAACGGGTTGGAGGAAAGAAAGCTTTTGAGAAAGGCAGAGCGGTTTTTGATGATTAATTAGTTGATCACATGGCGATGATTGGATTTAGATGAAATGAGCGGCGAGAGAGGTCTCGAGAGTAGATGTTACCTTGTTGGAAGCGAAGGAGCAACTGACAATTCTTGCTTTTCGATTTAACACCAAGACTCAGTTTCTTTCTGATTGGTCGAGAGATGATCACATGATCTTTTCCTATTGGTCGACCTATTTAGGTGCTGTCTTCTGATTGGCCGGCGGTTTCCTTTGGTGTTGCTTTTGCTGGAAGATATATCCGATTTCGTCAGGAAGTGTTGGGTAGCTCGACGCTTATAACTTCGGCGGATATTAGATACGTCCTGTCTTTGCCGGAAATATTGGGTGTTAGCTTAACATTTATAACTTCTGCGGTCACTAGATACGTCCTGCTTTGCCAGGAAGTATTGGTTTAAACTTAGCTCGCAGGGTTCCCGGGGTCAGAAGGTCAACTGTGACGTTATTAATAATTATGTTCTCTTCTAGATCTACTTCCTAAGTCTTTTTGTTACTTTCTTTCCTCCAGTTACCTCATTCTTTATTAAATCTTTGAAAATCATACAGTGTACATGCATAGTGGGTCGGGGAGCATACAATTATATACAAATTATGACATGTATATATTAAATATGATAAATATGTATTTCATTTATATATATATATAAAACTAATCAACGTTTTCTATTTTTATATAAAAAAGCTTACTTGGATCTGGGAAAAAAAACAAAAAGTTTTCTTCAAAAATATTTCGAGGGATTGTTCCCTCTTTATCAATTTATTGTACGATAAACTTTAAAGTTTTATGTTTTATTTCTCAGATGTTTCTGAAGCATGTGACAAAAATAATCCAATTTGGTTTATATATATATTGCATAACCCAAATGCGGATTCAAAACTGGAACAAAAAAAAAAAAAAAACACAGACTGATTCACAATAATAAAAAAGCCAATTGACTGACACCTCATATTAGAGTCGCTACTTCTATACCCGCGATGTAAATAGATCCTGTGGATTATTCGTTCCCAGACAAACAGAGAGTACAGTGAAAGTATGTAAATATGTTTTATTTAGTTTCTATCAGTACTGGTATTGTGTGTTTATCCATACTCCATAGCCATTTAAATACTCTTTAACAATGTTTCCCAATCTTTTTAGGTCTTCCTTCTAGAAAATTTTATTATAATATTAAGCGGACCAGTGTTGTTTTGACAGCAAACCTTGCTAGCTATTGGAAAGATATCTATATAAGCTAAGAGATTCGTTTTAAACTAATATCTAAATTTAACGTATTAATGTCAAAAATCTATATATATAAAAATGAATGTATGTGTGTGTCTGTCTGTCCTTTATGCCTGACCAAACCACTCATTGGAACGCCATGAAACTTTGGGAAGTTATTTAGTATAGTACTGGGAAGGTTTCTAGCAAATAAAATTTTTGAAATAACTTTTCGCCTAGAAATAATCAAGATAAATATTCTAATTTATCTGTTATAATTCAACAATCTGCTCTAAATATTATCATGATGATACGATGATTTTGTAATGTAGAAAATTAGGAAAGACAAAATTAAGGATGACACGGCAATTTATTTGAGACTAGAATAATGATACAATTCCAAGGCAAGATACTATTCCTTTAACTTCCAATTACCGAGGGAACCAATTAATATTGATTTTATTCAACTTATCGAGTATTTTTCAAGGGACCGGGAAAAAATGTTCACTTTATCGAGAGATTCGTTAAACAAACCTTTACTCGGGTAAAACCCGGGCGAAGCCGGGTACATCCATACAAGAATAATGATACAATTCCAAGGCAAGATACTATTCCTTTAACTTCCAATTACCGAGGGA
This sequence comes from Cordylochernes scorpioides, assembly GCA_030710605.1. NCBI lineage: Eukaryota > Metazoa > Arthropoda > Arachnida > Pseudoscorpiones > Chernetidae > Cordylochernes > Cordylochernes scorpioides. Next base: position 23,503,864 of record CP092864.1, on the reverse strand, counting down.
ACCAATTAATATTGATTTTATTCAACTTATCGAGTATTTTTCAAGGGACCGGGAAAAAATGTTCACTTTATCGAGAGATTCGTTATACAAACCTTTACTCGGGTAAAACCCGGGCGAAGCCGGGTACGTATCGTATAAAATTTTATTATAATAGGTCATGATTAGTTTAGAAAATATAAATGTGGGAACACGGGTGCAAAATGTTTTGAGTTGATTGATAATTGTTGAGGTGTTGGCGCAGTCGTTGATCCTGAGTGGTCAGGTGTTCACAACAGGGGAAAATAACGAGGACAAAGGGTTGATTGGGTTGGAAAGGCTTGCAATCTAGGGAGAAGAGGGAGTTTGAGGAATTGAGCGAAGTTGACTAGCGACTATTCTATTGCATGATTGAGTATTTGACTTATCTGAGATTTGGTGAGATGGGATTGGCTCCAAGGTCCAGGTGCTAACTCGATGGTGTCGAGCTCCTAACTCGATGGTGTCCCGGTCCTAACTCGATGGTGTCCAGCCGTTAACTCCAGGTGCTAACTTGATGGTATCACCGTCCTATCTCGATGGTGTCCAAGATCCAACCAACTATTCTGTGTTCTCGATTTAAGAAGAAAACTCTTCTGATTGCTCATTGGCTGAACATTCGTGACGTGTAAGCTCGCTATAGGTCCTTGACTAATGAGCTGCTTTCTGGTTGGTCTTTGCAAATTTCTTTGTCCTTTGGACTTGTTTTAACCTGACCAGGAAGTGCTAGGTTCTTGAACTCAACTTTATGAGTTCTGGGATAATAAAACCCTGCTAATGATTGTCCTCTTCTAGGCCTTCTCTCTCCAGATTGTTAAGCCTTGTTCTTTATTAAATCTTTTAAAACATACATTTCATACATATTGGGTCGGGTTTGCATCCAGTTAGGTACAAATTATGACAGATGCGCCCCCTACATGTGAAGAATTTACGAAGGGGTTTAGCCTGAGTGAGTTCTGTAAAGGAAAAAATAATTTTGTGTTAAAATTAATTGGTTATAGAGAGGTTATATACAAGCATTGGTAGTGATATAAAAGATAAAAGATAATGGTAATAATGATATATAGCTTGCGTATAATTAATGGAAATCAAAAATTTGTAATTGTAAAACATAAAAATGAATACTATGGTACATAGTGAAAAAAAGAAATGCCTAACTATATTCTGCTCGAGATTGGGAAGGAAATCGAGGGAGTTTATTAGGTCTTTGAGAAATCAAAATAATACAAAAGTTGAACAAAAATAAAGTGAATGCTTGGTTGCATGGTGGGAAAAAGAAAAGAAAAATGCGTTGTTGCATGGTAAAAAAAAATATGAAAATGCCTAATCATGTTCTGCTCGAGATTGGGAAGGAAATCGAGGGAATTTCATGAGGTCTTTTGAGAAATCAAAATAAAAATAAAAGCTGAACGAAATCAAAGTGAAGGCTTGGTTGCATAAAAAAAAAGAAAAAGCCTTGTTGCATGGTGAGAGGAAAAAAAAAAAGAAAAATGCTTTGTTGCGTGGTGAAAAAAAAAAGCAAAAATGCTTTGTTGCAGGGTGAGAAAAAAAAGAAAAATGCTTTATTGCATGGTAAAAAAAAAAAAGAAATGCCTAATCATATTTTGCTCAAAATTGGGATTGGAAGTCGAGGGATTTTTATTAGGTCTTTTGAGAAATCAAAATAAAATAAAAGTTGAACGAAATCAAAGAAAAATGCTTGGTTGCATGGTAAAAGATATGAAAAAGGTATTTGTAAATTACAATATAACATAATGTCTAATTTTAACCGAAACCAATGAGTTTTCGTTGATAAAATGGAACTATGATAAAATAAAAGAGGTGGTAAATAAAATGGTAAATAATCGCTACAATAAGTGATAAGAAATTGAATTAGAAAAATGATAAATTGGATTAAGTATTTTGATTTTAATATAAGAAAATAATGTAAATGAATGATATATAATAAAGAAAATGTATAGCGAGGTTCGCAACTCGCTTTGTATCTACATGCCACAATCTAGTTTTCACAATCAATTAATTATACCCCGTAGATTTTTTGTCTTTTCCTGTGCGACACTTGGGTAGAAACGTGATCTGTCCCAATTGCTGATTTATATTATGTATACAGGAGACATGGGAATCTAAATAAACTTTGTGTCGTGTTGTATTTTGAGATCTCAAAGCAGAATGTTATATGTTAATATGTCTCGAGCCTTAATGCGTTCTAGGGATTTTTATGCGATTCCCTAGGGCACTTAAGATGTGCTCGCCCAATATCCACTTTATTATATTGGGTGTCGGTACCTAAATCGAACTTTGAATACAGGATCCGGGGGGAGTCCTTGATCCTTCTAAAAGGTTGTTTAATCCCTTCGGAAGACAACGCAAGCTCGAAAGCTTAGTTACTTAATTTTTTTTTTATCATTTTAAGTGGCAGTATGCGTGTTTTTGTTCATTTTTGACCTTGAGATCTACGTGTTTTTTAAAACTAACGTCTATGTGTAACGTGGGTTGGATTTGACGTATTTTGGAAGTCTGTAAAAAGTAATAAGAATTAATAAGAATAGAAATGTGAACTCATTTGGAGTGTCTGTGTGTAACGTTAAGTTTCTTGTGAGAATGTAATTGAATTGTGTTTTTTGTAAAAGTCGATATGTAGCTCGAATTGGAATCCAAACTGGACGACACTTAGAGATGTTCACAGCGCTGACCTCAATTCAGCTGTTGGTCGAGGGGCCCCCACGGTAATTAGAAACCGGAAGCAGGGGGGCGATGTAGAGAAACAAGGTCCCTCCCCGGGGTGATTCCCAATTTATCCCCTCTCTATTTGCAAATGGCGGCCGTTTTTATTGTCGTGTGGGGAAGTGTCCTTCTCCCACTTCCTACCCCTTAATTGATTTTGCACGTCTAATGGTCCTTTCTAATTGAATTTTTCTAATGGTTCTATACATGTTCTAATGGAATTGAGGATTCTCTCTTCGGCCTCGGGTTTCTTTTTAGTTGATTCTATTTCCTTTGAGTCTGTCTAGATTTTCCGCTAGAATGTCCCCTAGAATACTAAGGAGTTTTACAAGTGCTTGGCCTATATGAAAGACTGAATTTAAGATGGATTTTCCTATATGAAAGACTGCCTCTTGCAGTTGGAAAATTCTATGAGAGGATAGGGTATAAATTAACATGTGAACGATGAATAAGAATGGGACGAATCCATAGGGTAGAGATAGTAGACAAATAACAAAAATCAGATGAAAGATGGGGTATCGACACATCGTCTCCTATATTGGTGCTATAAATTGTGGCTCTGGGATATCTATTGGGAATTTATTTATTAATTGTGGCTGCTCTATGTCGCACTTCTTGTTATCGTTGGAGAATGGCGTGGATCGTTTTTTGGACAAAATGGTAGGATTTAAATGATTGTCAGGTTCGCAGTTCGCCTGTTTGGTGGTCAATGGTTTTGTTAAAGATATGTCGGTTATAGGTGGTTTAAGTGGAAATGTGCAATCGTTTCTCTGTAAATTTTTTATTGTTTGTTTTGTGTGTGTGGTATGTTTGGTGTACGAATTTTGTCCTATTTTGTGGGTGGTATCGGTGTCTTTTTGGAAAGGTTGATTGGATTCATCGATATTTCTAGCGAATCGGCAGGTGGGACAGGTTTTTACCTGTTTTGCAATGTCTTGTGTCATGTTCTGCCAATAATATTGTGAAGAGATGAGTCTCGTCATCTTTGAGATGTTTGGATGATGGCGTTGGGTGTGGACGGACTTGAGAAGTCTGGCTGTGAGTGAATTTGGAACTATAGTTTTAGTTACACCTTTTCGGGAGACGGTATGCAGTCCATTGTGATCCATAGTCAAGCAAGATTTTCCCGATGGGGAAGACTGATGGCTCTTTATGAGTGACGCATCTAAAAAGCCACAAAATGGGATACGAGTTACAACGCCCGTTTCATGTTGTTGTACTCCATTTATGCTACGGACCTCATATACGTATCTTGACAGCCTTAATCTCCACCGAAACAATCTGCCTGACAATGCTTTGATCCCTTTCAATGCGGGATGGTCAGAAAGTATTGTAAACTTTCTGCCCATTAGACAGGCGCGGAAATTATCCACACTTTCCACAATGGCTAGGCATTGTAGTTCCGAGTTTGAATAACTTCGCTCGTGAGCACGCAGAGAGCGGCTGAAATGCTGGACTGTGTATGTCTTCCCATCAGGGTAGACCTGTTTGAGAACGCCTGCAATGCCGAGTGTTGAGGCGTTACAGTACACCTGGCATGGCAGACCTTCCTGGTAAAGGTGTAATGTGGGGTGTGTGGTAAGGCTTTCTTTCAGGCTAGTGAACGCTTTCTGGCATTCGTCATCCCAGACCCACATGACATCCCTTTTTAGAAGGTTGACAAGTGGCGTCCGCAAGCGGGCGTGGTCTGGAATGAACTTTTTATAAGCGTTCACAGCGCTTAGGAAAGATCGCAATGTTTTTCGATTGTGTGGTTGTTTGGTGACGTGAATTTTTTCTATCTTTTGTGTAGACGGGATGGTTGTGTTATTAATGGTTGTGCATGTGTTTGCTTGTTGTTGTCGTCTTTTGGTGCGAGTGTCGTGCTTGTTGTGCCCGTTGTGTGACGACGCATGGATGCGTGTGTTTTTAGTGTGAAAGCCGTCCTGTTGGATGGATATTGTCTGTGTACTGTTGTTAGTGTCATGGTTGTTGCGGTGTACACGTGCGTGATTGTTTTGGGACGAAGTGTGGTTACTTATGAGCTTTGTGTGGTAGTTGTGCGAGCTGTCCTGTGGGATGGACGCGCCTTGTGCATTGTTGTTGCACGTTGAAGCCGTTGTGGCCTTGTGAGTTGAGGACATATAGTAATGGCAATTGGCATTAGTAAAAAAGTTGTGTGGTGCGTGATTAGATTGGTGGCATGTAGGTAATGGTGTCTGGTTCAATGGATGCACGCAATGGTTGCCATGTGTGAAAGATTTGGGTGCAGTGCAAGTCCTTTGGGACATGTTTTGGCATACCCAGTATGTGCATGTAATATGATGATGCAATTGTTGTTATTATATAATATTTGTTGTATTACACTGTTGTAGAATCCTGTCGACTTAACCGTTCTGTGGCAATATCGTTGCGGAATTTCTTGTTGTTGGATGCGAATGGTGATATTTGATTGAAGCGCAGCCGTTTGAGTGGAAGTTGCAGCATACAGTTAGGAATAATCAGGACACGTGATTGTTTTGAAAATAAAAGGCAACTGGATTGGAGGGAAGAAGGTTTGAGAAGGAGCGGGTTTGATTGTTCCTTATCTGATCACATGGTGGTGATTGTACTTAGCTATGAGTTGAGTGGGGAGAGGTCCAGGGCCGATGTCACCTCGTTGGAAGCGAAGGAGCAACTGATCCGAACTCGGTGAGAGCCAAGTCGCTACTGCAGGTGTTGTTCCTATGAGAGCTAAAAAACTAACTGTCCATCCTTGTCTTTCGATTTAACACCAAGACTCCGTTTCTCTCTGATTGGTTGAGAGATGATCACATGCTTTTTCCCTATTGGTTGACCTATTTAGATGCTATCTTTTGATTGGCCCGCGGCTTTCCTTGATGAAAGCTGTGGTCTGCTTGATAGGAAGTGTCGAGTGCTATTTTGACTTTATTTACTTCCGTGTTATCAAATACGTCCTATCTTGGGTCGGAAGTATGGGGTGTCTCTATACTAATATAACTTCTGTGGATATTGGATACGTCCTGTCTTTGCCGGAAATATTGGGTGTTAGCTTTAACATTTATAACTTCTGGTCACTAGAGACGTCCGGTTTCTGCCCCTGCAATATTGACACAGGGGTGCCCAGAATAGTCGTGCCAGCTTTAGGTCTACTTCCTATATCTTAATGCTACTTGCTTCCCTCCAGTTACCTTGTTCTTTATTAAGTCTTTGAAAATCATACATGGTACATACATAGTGGGTCGGGGTTGCATTTAATTATATACAAATTATGACAGATGCGCCCCCTACATGTGAAGAATTCAAGAAGGGGTTAGCCTGAGAGAATTCTGTAAAGTGAAAAATAATTTTGTGGGAAAATTAGTTGTGGGTATTGAGTCTATATACAAGCATTGCTGGTGACATAAAAGTAAGATAGAATGGTGTTGATGATATAGGTTGAGTATAATTAATAGAAATCAAAAAATTTTTTAATTGTAAGAAATCAATGAATGTTATGGTACATAGTGGGCAAAAAAGAAAATGCGCCTAAACGAATTCTACTCGAGATAAGAAATGATATCGAGGGAGTTCTATTAAGGCTTTTGAAATCAAATAAAAATAATATAAAATAGTTGAATGAAATCAAAATTGAATGTGTTTGGTTGAAAAAGAAAAATATTTTGTTGCATGGTGACAAAGACAACTGCTTAGTTACTTTTTTGCTCGACTTTTGAGAAAAGAAATCGAGGAAATTTCATAAGGCGCTTTGAAATCAAAACAAAATAAAATAAGAGTAGTTGAATGAAAACAAAATTGAATGTGTTTGGTTGAATGGTGAGAAAAAAAAAAGAAAAATGTCTAACCATATTCTAGCTCGAAATTGGGAATGAAATCGAAGGGATTCTATTAGGTCTTTTGAGAAATCAAAAATAAAAATAAAATAAAAGTTTTTTGAGCGAAATCAAAGTTGAGTGCTTGGTTGAATGGTGAAAAAAAAGGAAAAATGCCTAACCATATTCTATTCGAGATTGGGAATGAAATCGAAGGAATTCTATTAGGTCTTTTGAGAAATCAAAAATAAAAATAAAATAAGAGTTGAACGAAATCAAAGTTGAGCGTTTGAGAAAAAAATGAAAAATAAAAAGGTTTCAACAACAAAGGGTGATTTAATGTTTTTAGTTTAATCGAAAACCAGTGGGTTTTCGTTGATAATTGAGTTGTGGCAATATAAGTCAAGTGGTAAATAGAATGATAATTGATAAGTGAAAATGATAATATAAGCTAATTGGTAAATAAAATGATAGTTAATGATTAAAATTGATAATAAGTTGAATAAATTGCTAAATTGATTAAACATTTATATTTTTAATTGAGAGAAAATAATGAAAATGATTGATATGAAAAATAAGGTGTATTGGTTTGAACCCTATGGTATCTACATGCCCTGATCTACATGTATTGGTTGCTCCATTTTGCCCTATAAATGTTTTACTTGCTCAATTATGCCCTATAAATTTTTTGTCTCGTCTGTAGCGACACTTAGGTGAAAAACGTGATTCTAGTCCTCAAGTGCGTTTATGCTGTGTGTACAGGAGACATGGAAATCTATATAACCTTTAGGTGTAATTTTTTGTCTTTGTGTGTGTGTTGTGAAAAAATGTTAGAAGTCTGTTGTGTAAGAAATGTGTGAGTTGGTTCTATGTGTTGTCTCGTGGATGTGGAGTTGGTTGGTAAAAATCGATATGTAGACTCGAACTGGAATCAAAATCGGTGGTATAGCGAGGTTCCCAGTCGACCTCAATAGGGGATCTTCTCATTGTAATTAGAGATACGGAAGTGGGGTGTGTCGGGCAAACGAGAGGGAATGAAATTGGAGATCGGACGAGGGCGCTCCGCTTTGTTTACAGAGGCCGAATTTATCGCTGCATACTACACTTCCGTCGTGGTGTCTCAAATTCTCGTTTCCTGCCGTCTATTTATTTTTGGTGCGGCTCGGGGCTTGTTTTTGGAGTACGGCTTCTCCGACATTGTTTGGTCATTTTTTTTCAGTTACTGCTATCTCTTCGGAGTTTATTTAGATTTTCTGCGAAGATGGTTCCTAAAATTATGAGAAGTTTTATAAATACTTGTCCACAATGAAAAACTGCCTCTTGTAGTTTGAAGATTTTCTGAGCGGGCATGGTATATATAAACAAGTAATTGATGAATAAAATTGGAATACAGTTGTATGGCAGAAGTAACAAACACAGGATAAAAATCAGATGAAAGATAGGATATTGTCCCATGTTCGTCCACATTTTTGTAACTGGGGACTCTGAAATATTTGCTTGAACCTTGTGAGTTGTAGAATTTGAATGATTGGTAGGTTCGCAGTTTTCCTGTTTGATATCTTTAGGGAGTGTTGTGATATGATTGAGCTGGTTGTCAGGTTTACAGTTCTCCTGCTTGATCGTCAATGGTTTTATTAGAGATATGTCGGCGGTAATTGGTTTAGGTTGAGATGTGTGATCTTTTCTCTGACGTGGATGTGGTAATTTTGGCATTATTTGTGTTGTGTGTACGCTGTGCTTTATGTACGAATTTTGTTTTGTTTGGGTACCTGTGTCGGTATTTTTACGTGCAGGTTGGTTGTATTCATCGATTCTTCTAGCGAATCGGCAGGTGGGGCAGGTTTTACCTGTTTTGCGATGTCTTGTGTCATGTTCTGCCAATAATATTGTGACGAGATGAGTCTCGTCATCTTGGAGATGTTTGGGTGGTGGTGTTGAGTGTGTACGGACTTAAGGAGTCTGGTTGTAAGTGAACTGGGGACTATAGTTTTAAGTACTCTTTTTCGGGAGACGGTGCGCAGTTTATTGTGATCTATAGTCACGCGAGATTTTCCCGGTGGAGAAGACTGTTGGCTCTGTATGAGTGGCGCATCTAGAAAGCCACAAAATGGGATACGAGTTCCAATGCCCGTTTCATATTGTTGTACTCCATTTATGCTACGGACCTCATATTCGTATCTTGACAATCTTAACCTCCATCGAAACAATCTGCCTGACGGAGCTTTGATCTCTTTCAACCACTGCAATGCGGGATGGTCAGAAAATATTGTAAACTTTCTGCCATTTAGACAGGTGCGGAAATTATCCACACTTTCCACAATGGCTAGGCATTGTAGTTCCAAGTCTGAATAATTTCGCTCGTGACTACGTAGAGATCGGCTGAAATGTTGAACGGTGTATGTCTTCCCATCAGGGTAGACTTGTTTAAGAACGCCTGTAATGCTGAATGTTGAGGTGTTACAGTACACCTGGCATGGCAGACCTTCCTGGTAAAGGTGTAATGTGGGGTGTGTGGTAAGGTTTTCTTTCAGGTTAGTGAACGCTTTCTGGCATTCGTCATCCCAGACCCACATGATATCCTTTTTTAGAAGGTTGATAAGTGGCGTCCGCAAGCGGGCGTGGTCCGGAATGAACTCTTTATAGGCGTTCACAGCTTTTAGGAAAGATCGCAAGGCTTTTCGATTGTGTGGTTGTTTGGTGGCGTGAATTTTTTCTATGTTTTGTGTAGACGGGATGATTGTATTATTCTTAACGGTTGTGCATGCGCTTGTTTGTCGTTGTCTTTTGGCGTGCGTGTTGCGTGTGTTGTGCGGATTGTGTGTGTTACCGTTGTGTGACGACGTATGGGTGCGCGTGTTGTGAGGTACATTTGCGTGTTTATGGCGTTGCGAAGTATGGTCATGTGTGGATTTTGTGTGGTAAGTGGGTGAGCTGTGTCGGTGTACGGACACTTTTTTGGGCATTATTGGAATTGTAGGTTGGAGTCGTGGTGGTTTTACATGTTGTGGGCATATAGTACTGGTAATTGGGTTGAGTGAAAAGTTGTGTGGTGTGAGATTATAATGGTGGCATGTAAATATTTGGGGTTTGGGCAATGAATGCAGGCAAGGTTTTCCATGTGTGAAAGCTTTGGGTGCTGTGCGAGTCCTTTGGGACAGGTTTTGGCCTAGCCCGTGCTTGCATTCATTTGATACATGTTTAAAGTGGTAGATAGTATTAGACAATGGGACGCCAAGTTGGAAAATAGTGCCGCGATTATAATTTAGTTTTAATTTATACTGATAAAGGGTTTTTAAGGTAAGAACTCCAAATGGCAAGGATGCATTTACCACGTGGAAGTTCTCTCTACGGGTTATTTGGCCTATTGTCAGAGGGAAAGTTAAATGTCCTATTATTTTCGTAAAACTATTTAGGGTGGATAGATCAAGGGAAGGTTTTTTAATACTTAAATTGGGAAGTTGTGCTTTTAATCTATTGTATAAATGATACGGCAATATGTTCGAACCTGCGTCTGGTTCAATGAGAAAGGTACATGGTAGGTCCTGGGTCAGATACAAGTCCAAAGTCAATTTGATGGTGTCATTGGGTGGATTGCCTACCTTAGTCTCGAAAAGTCTCCATTGTGGTGTCTTCGGCTTGGTGTGGCTGGCTTGGAATATCTGTTGGACCGGATCGGGACCTTTTGCACTGTCCGCGCGATTGAAAGGGAAATTTAGTCATTTGTACTGCTTCCATTCGAGTGGACCGCGTTGTCGGTACACTGGGCCCGTGTCGCGTGGCTTGCTTCCGGGTGCACGGGTACGGCATGGCGGGTGGCGACTCCTCGGTGGCGTCAGGTTGTTCGGACAAGTACCGGCGGTGCGGGCGTCGGCTGTCCCGAGGGTGGCGCTCCGGAAGACCGCTTCCAGTTGCGTGGATCTTGGCCCTTGTAGCGCGGCGGTCAGTTCTAAAATTACCGTCGCAAGGGGGTGTCTTGTCGCTTCGTTCGTTGTCAGTCTCTTTCCGCTCGTTGCCAGTTTCTTCTCTCTTGGTTTGTCATTGCCTTTTGGTTTGCTGGTGTCTGGGTTAATTTCCATTTTGATCCTGATTAAGCTCCATAATCTTTATCCTGTCGACTCTGTGTAATATGATGATGCAATTGTTGTTATTATATAATATTTGTTGTATTACACTGTTGTAGAATCCTGTCGACTTAACCGTTATGTGGCAATATCGTTGCGGAATTTCTTGTTGTTGGATGCGAATGGTGATATTTGATTGAAGCGCAGCCGTTTGAGTGGAAGTTGCAGCATACAGTTAGGAATAATCAGGACACGTGATTGTTTTGAAAATAAAAGGCAACTGGATTGGAGGGAAGAAGGTTTGAGAAGGAGCGGGTTTGATTGTTCCTTATCTGATCACATGGTGGTGATTGTACTTAGCTATGAGTTGAGTGGGGAGAGGTCCAGGGCCGATGTCACCTCGTTGGAAGCGAAGGAGCAACTGATCCGAACTCGGTGAGAGCCAAGTCGCTACTGCAGGTGTTGTTCCTATGAGAGCTAAAAAACTAACTGTCCATCCTTGTCTTTCGATTTAACACCAAGACTCCGTTTCTCTCTGATTGGTTGAGAGATGATCACATGCTTTTTCCCTATTGGTTGACCTATTTAGATGCTATCTTTTGATTGGCCCGCGGCTTTCCTTGATGAAAGCTGTGGTCTGCTTGATAGGAAGTGTCGAGTGCTATTTTGACTTTATTTACTTCCGTGTTATCAAATACGTCCTATCTTGGGTCGGAAGTATGGGGTGTCTCTATACTAATATAACTTCTGTGGATATTGGATACGTCCTGTCTTTGCCGGAAATATTGGGTGTTAGCTTTAACATTTATAACTTCTGGTCACTAGAGACGTCCGGTTTCTGCCCCTGCAATATTGACACAGGGGTGCCCAGAATAGTCGTGCCAGCTTTAGGTCTACTTCCTATATCTTAATGCTACTTGCTTCCCTCCAGTTACCTTGTTCTTTATTAAGTCTTTGAAAATCATACATGGTACATACATAGTGGGTCGGGGTTGCATTTAATTATATACAAATTATGACATGCATTCATTTGATACATGGTTAAAATGATAGGTAGAGGTAGACAAAGGGACGCTAAGTTGGAATATAGTGCTTTGATCGAAATCTATCGTTAATCTAAAATTACGGAGGGTATTTAAGCTCAGAATTCTGAATGGCAATGGTGCTTCCACCACGTGGAAATTCTCTTTTCTGGATATGTTACCTATTGTCAGAGGGAGAGTAATTTTACCTACTGTTTTTATATAACCATTGATAGCCTGTAGATCTATGGACTGCCTGTTGTAATCTAAATTAGGGAGATGAATTCTTTAGATTGCACTATATTTAAACTTGCGCCCGTATCAATTAAAAAGGGACATGGTATATCAGGTGTTAGAGACAGTTTCATCGTCAACTGAGTAACGGTAAAGGGTTGGGATCCTACCTCAGTCTCGAAAATTCTGCTCTGCTGGAGCGTCTCCGGCTTGGGATGGCTGCTCGGGACGCCTGGCGTGCTGGATCGGGACCGTTTGCACTGTCCGCGAACTCGAGTGGTGAATTCGGGCCATTTGCACTGCCCTTTTGTTCGAATGTCGGACTTGTTGGGGTGGTACAGTCCACCTACTTGCGTTTTTCCGGATACTGGTGTAGGGATTCGGCATGGTGGGTGGTGACTCCTCGGCGGGCGGCATCAGGTCGTTCGGCCACGCGTTGGCGGCAGCTCCGTCTATCCTGCCTGGGGCGGGGGCGTCGGCTGTCCCGTCGTTGGGTGTCCGATACGTCCTCCCTTACTGCGTCGTGTTTACTCCTTGCAGGATCGCCGTCTTCTGAACCAGAATCGCCGTCAGGGTGCGTTGTGTCGCTTTTCTCCTCTCCACTAGATTCTTGCCGTTGTCCTTCGCTGTTCGATCTCGTTTGTTTTCCATCATATATCCTGTCGACTAAAGGGTGTGGGAACACAGGTGCAAAATGTTTTGAGTTGATTGATAATTGTTGAGGTGTTGGCGCAGTCGTTGATGCTGAGTGGTCAGGTGTTCACAACAGGGGAAAATAACGAGGACAAAGGGTTGATTGGGTTGGAAAAGGCTTGCAATCTAGGGAGAAGAGGGAGTTTGAGGAATTGAGGGAAGTTGACTAGCGACTATTCTATTGCATGATTGAGTATTTAACTTATCTGAGATTTGGTGAGATGGGATTGGCTCCAAGGTCCAGGTGCTAACTCGATGGTGTCGAGCTCCTAACTCGATGGTGTCCCGGTCCTAACTCGATGGTGTCCAGCCGTTAACTCCAGGTGCTAACTCGATGGTATCACCGTCCTATCTCGATGGTGTCCAAGATCCAACCAACTATTCTGTGTTCTCGATTTAAGAAGAAAACTCTTCTGATTGCTCATTGGCTGAACATTCGTGACGTGTAAGCTCGCTATAGGTCCTTGACTAATGAGCTGCTTTCTGGTTGGTCTTTGCAAATTTCTTTGTCCTTTGGACTTGTTTTAACCTGACCAGGAAGTGCTAGGTTCTTGAACTCAACTTTATGAGTTCCGGGATAATAAAACCCTGCTAATGATTGTCCTCTTCTAGGCCTTCTCTCTCCAGATTGTTAAGCCTTGTTCTTTATTAAATCTTTTAAAACATACATTTCATACATATTGGGTCGGGTTTGCATCCAGTTAGGTACAAATTATGACATAAACTATTTATATCACAACTGTTTTTTTTTTTTTCAATGTAAAACAAGTCCCTATTGTCCATAGTGCAATGATATAAATATTGGGAAAGCCTGGCTCATCATGCGTGAACCCTCCCATCGGCTTCGCCAGTTCAATATACCATACCGCTCTAATATGTTAATGGACTGTTTTGGTCTTATCTCATGTACTGATGATATATATATATATATAAACAAATTTTAAACAAATTATGGACAAAATAAAATGGTGGCGCGTTAGAAATAGTTTATCTTTGTGAATAGAGAGAATGCGCTGGTATACGTAACATTTTTGAGACAAAAACGGGATGAGTAAATAATATGTGAGGATCAGTCAAAATGTTCCACGGACGGCAGTTGGGAATGTCAGATCTGACTTCCCTGTCAACCACATGTCAAACCTCAGTCTAAGACCAGTATAATGTTGGTAAATGAATAAAACACCAACTACAAGGATTGTCTGGATAACTAGTACAGACCCGCACTTCTAATCCCGGCCTGAGTGAATTACTGAGCAGAACCAGCAATGCCAGGTATGGGACATAGATGTAGAGTTGAGGTGAATCAGTCCAATCAAGATAGCCGCTTGAATTCTATGTCTCAGGAAAGCTGGATATATAAAAAGTAGGTGATCAACTTTCTGTGACTCTTCCGGACAGTGGGCAGGTTGGGTCTATTTGGGAATGCACACGCGCAAGGTCTGCCAGGACATGGCCCATGAAGATTGTAGTGGCGACCACTCCATAATGAGAATTTGAGTCACATATGTATATTTCTATTTAAAGTGTTCCAAAAATAAATTTTTGTTGAATATAGAAAATCTGTTTTGGCTGCTCACTCCTTTCGTTCTTTTATTTTGAAAATCTTTTTTCTTTTCAAATTGTAAATTTCATCTGAACACATTCAGTTTGAGCAAGGAAAAACCTATTTTACCGAAAAAGCGCTTAAAATACAACTTATTGATCTTACCCGCATGAAACTTGTAAAAAATGATTAATACATTTTTTTAAAGCGATTAATGAATATGTATCAAAGGAGGCATCTCTTTTTTTAACGCCTGAATAGATCTTCGAGAAAATAGTAAAATATATAAATCCATATTTGGCCTACTGATATATGATGATGTGAATAAATAAATGGTTTATTACAGGATAAGGAAGGCGCAGCTTATTTCTATTTGCGGATATTACCTGAAGTTTTTGGGATCCAGAAACACAGAAGGATGTGAGTAGCTATTTTTGTTTCTTTCATCTTGAAAATTTAAGTCTCAAATTGAATTATAAAATCAATAACTATTAGGTTTTCCTATTTATGTTTTTACAGAAAGAATCACGAAAATATAACTCTTCCTGGACGCTCAGATAAGAATTTTAAATGGCACAGCGCCATCTAGCGTGATGAAAAATAAAAAAAGAGTATGTGATGGAACTTTTATATAATTAATAAAAAACTATTTCTAAAGAGCCCTTATTCTCTAATAAATGAAAATTGAAAGAGGAAGAACATGGCTCATCAGCGGCGAATTCTCACAGCGATTTCGCCATTTCAATTTCACACCGCTCTACTAATGTTTCAGACTGAATTTCTTATGTTCCTTGAATTTGCTATTGAATGCTAAAATTGGAGGTTTTTCATTGAATTCAATAGGCAATTAACTGTATTCAATTCCAAAATACCTTTATTAGATCAGGCTGAAAAAGAGCAACCCTAGATCATCATATTTACAATGGGGGATGGTTATATATAATTATTTGGTGGATCATTTATAATTATATTTTTAAATTATTGATGGTGTTTTTGAGTCTCGATTCTCAAGTACTTGGGGATCATGTACTTGAGAAGGTTTTTTCTGGCTTGTTTAATATTCAAGTTGAGATTTTTTTTAACCTTTTCGCCAATATGGCTTAGTTGACGAAAGATTTGTTTCGGTTTTATATTCATTTTTTCCCCTTGATTTGCATTTGTAGTTTGTAGTTCTACCTTGGGATAATGGAGTTTAAAGAGAAATATCAGATTTTACATAGAACCTAAATGATTGCTTAAATATGTATTCGTTGAGATTTTCAATATTGAGATCGTTCCTGAGGATCATGTTTCGAAAGAACCAGGGTGAGGACGTGATTTTCCTGATCATCGTATTTTATTTCTTTCAATCAAACACGACATAACAATATATTATCATCATTTTTTGACTAAAATAAGTTAATTGGTTAGGTATTTTTTTAATTATAGTTTTCCTTGGTTGGAAATGTGTCAAAATCTCCTTCCATATACTGTTAAACTTTCATCCAAGTTGTTTATATGTTGAGTAAATATATAAGAAACAAATAAATATACATATGAGGACCAACAGCCCGGAACGCGTCCGTGGTTAGCTTTTCTTTTTTAATCTAGAATCGGTATTTGGCCAATTCTGGAATAATTAAAAATCAACGAGAATAGTTGATATTTATTCCGATAAATGGCGCAAGACATCAGCAACTTTCAGTTGCATGATAAGGAGATGTCCTTTTTTTTAATAAAATATACATACGTTGACTTTTATATATATATATAGAGAAAGATAGCGTTATAATATATTTCTAATTTTCCGTGACAGAGAGTGCTTTGAGGAAAATGATATTTAAAACAAATATATATAAAATAAATATGTTTTGATATATAAAAGTTGCGCCGTCACCGATTCTTCAAGTAATTGTCAAAAACATCATGTGATATTGTCAATATTTGTATCATTACAAACATGTGTGGATAATTAATGCTAACACTTCTTTCTTTGTTCCAGATATCCGTGATGTAAATAACTTGTCAAATCCAAGTTTACATCCTTTTAATGGATATTTATTTTTAATCGATTGGAATTTTTAAATCAAAATTATTTTATGTATATACTTCATTTCTTTTTATTTTATATTTTTCGTGTTTATTTTTCATTTATATTGTCTTTATTTTATTTATTTGTTGTTTTTTAATTTTCACTTTTACTTATATTTTTATGTATATACTTTTTTATTTTTATTCCTTTTTATATATATTTTTATTTTATTTGATGTCTGTTTTATTTTATTATAATCTCTTTGTTTTCATTATATTATTTTATTCTATATTAATTTTTTGTTATTATTCATGAATCCATTGGCCAAGAAAGAAGACAAAATTCACTCCCCGTCCAATCTCCAGCAGCCCCTCCAACGAGGCAGGAACTATGTTTCACCCACAAGTTGGAAATTTATTCGGTGGAATTACCAAGGATCTACCCATGTGTAGAGTCATGAAGGCCTCCTAGGAACAATTATATGGCGCTGAGAACCATTCTCACCAAGATAGCTCAGGATCTATCCATGGTAGAAGCTGACTCAGTGGCTACAATGCTGCATCCATATTGTCAACAACCAGGAACTGAGATGGAGGGGAGGTCTGAATTTCCATTGGAAATTCTCAAGATTAGAGCATTTTAATATTGGAAATATATCAAAATCTTTTCAAATATATACATTGAAGCGCGTCCTTGAAGAATATCCTATGATATGAAGATGTGTCAAATATGAAATTTCGAGTTGTTTCTCAAGGTGAGGAAACGATTTGTGTTGAATGGAGAGTAATTCACAAAGGAACCTACCTATTTTAGAGTTTCGAAGACGCCTGCAGTATTTATCTGCTGAATGAAGGTGGTTCACAGAGACAAACTCGCCCATTTTAGAGTTTCGGAGACACCTTCAGCATTGATCTTTGGAATGAAGGGTGATTCACAGAAGAAAACTCGTCTCTTTTAGAGTTTTGAAGACACCTTCAACATTTATCTTTGGAATGAAGGGTGATTCACAGAAGAAAACTCGTCTATTTTAGAGTTTTGAAGACACCTTCAACATTTATCTTTGGAATGAAGGGTGATTCACAGAAGAAAACTCGTCTATTTTAGAGTTTTGAAGACACCTTCAACATTCATCTTTGGAATGAAGGGTGATTCACAGAGGAAAACTCGTCTCTTTTAGAGTTTTGAAGACACCTTCAACATTTATCTTTGGAATGAAGGGTGATTCACAGAAGAAAACTCGTCTATTTTAGAGTTTTGAAGACACCTTCAACATTTATCTTTGGAATGAAGGGTGATTCACAGAAGAAAAACTCGTCTATTTTAGAGTTTTGAAGACACCTTCAACATTTATCTTTGGAATGAAGGATGATTCACAGAAGAAAACTCGTCTATTTTAGAGTTTTGAAGACACCTTCAACATTTATCTTTGGAATGAAGGGTGATTCACAGAAGAAAACTCGTCTATTTTAGAGTTTTGAAGACACCTTCAACATTTATCTTTGGAATGAAGGGTGATTCACAGAAGAAAACTCGTCTATTTTAGAGTTTTGAAGACACCTTCAACATTTATCTTTGGAATGAAGGGTGATTCACAGAAGAAAACTCGTCTATTTTAGAGTTTTGAAGACACCTTCAGCATTTATCTGTGGTATAGAGGGTGATTCACAGAGGAAAACTCGCCTATTTTAGAGTTTCGAAGAATCCTGCAGTAGATTTCTGTATAGAGAATCGGTACAAAGCTCTACTATTAATATTTTCCATATGTTTTATCAAGATTCATTTTAAAAAAATAAGTTAATTTGATCTTTTATAAAATATTTATATGAAGCTGAATTATTCTTTTTCATATATTTGATACCTTTTTAATATATTTTGAAGAACTCTCTCAAGAAAATAATGCAGTGAAATATCTTCATGAAGTGAAACAAGAGGAGAAGTTTGAAATTTAAAACAGAGAAATGCGTTCGGTAAATAAAATGAGTGAAAATGATTCAAACATACTCAAACTCTACATTGAAATAGCAAAAACGGATAAAATTTTGATATTTCAAAATTATATTCATTGTAAAGAATTCAAAATCAACATTTTATAATTTCGAAAATCATAATTTCATATCTGAAGAAACAACTAGATCAATGCCCCCCAATAGAAGATGCTGAGTGAAGAAATTACCTAAAACTAAATGTAAGTACCTTTTTACAAATTATATATTTAAAAATATGAAAATGTTATTAGCCTAAAACTCTGTAGTATACACAGATATATCTCCTTGGAATAGTTTTGTAAAATTCAGTATTTACATAAGAAAAAGGTTTTTACCAGTAATGGTTGCTTCCTGATACATAGGGCTTTCTATCCCTTAACCCTATAAGGAGAATCACTGTTAATCCATTTCATTTCAAATTATAAGAGCATAGTAGATAATGTTATATTGCAAAATTACCAGTAACAGAGAGAGAGAGAGAGAGAGAGTTTAAAATACCCTGAAATATATTGACAATTACACAGATATATACTGTACTACTGATGGCATCTTTATTATGGGGAATCACTAAGGCTCAAAACAAAATACTTACACAATTCGAATTTCCCCAAGTTATACATGGTTCAAATGATTTATTGGTATCTTCTATCATTTCGACAAGGTAAATTGCCAATTGAAAAAAAAAACTCAAAAAACAATTCTATAGAACCTAGCTATTTGTGTGCATAAGTCATAAGAACCATAAAATGTCTGTCCTCTTTAGTGACTTAAAACGATCGAGCATGATGTTCTGTTTGGTCTTTCCTGGATCTATCGATTCCCATATTCTTATTACGCTCATGAAATTCAGACTAACCCGAGCCGCAATATCACTGTAGGATAAAGTCCCAATAAGATATGATTCTGCTGCAATTAAATTCGAAACGTGTGAATGTGTTCTTCCTTTTTGACACAAGGCATGGTAAGATGTTTTTTCAAGCAACCAGAATGTAAATTAGATTTCCTTAAGATAAACTCACTTTCCGATTTCCCATTTTATACAGAGTGTAGAGTTGGCATCACTTCAATATATAATATTGGGATTAGCATTCCAATCAATTGTATATCCAAACATGTTGTACCTTCCATATAAATTGTCCTTTACTTTCTTGATGGTATACCACTTCTAATGGCCTGGAGGGGTTAATAGAATCTTACTTATGTTGTCTGTTTTTTTATATTCAAACAGTAGTCGTGATAAATGCGCCTTTCAAAAAATTCATAATAAAATAATAAGCATTTCATGATTAAAATAAAATAATTATATACAGATTTGGGGAGCAGTATTATTTTTGAGCAATTTATTGTGGGCCATATAATCTTTGTTTTTAAACATTCATATATGTTTATATATTACATTTTATTTTTCTATTTAATTTTGAAGTCAATATTCGATTTGTAGATTGCAAACAATATATGTGTGCTGAATATTTATTACTTTATTGTCTAAATACCTTTATATGTTTCAGGATTTGTAACCACATTGTCTTTGGAAGATGCTCACGAGATGAAAAATGTAATTTCCAAACAGTTAAAAAACAAGAAACTCCTCACATGGAATTCGAAATTTTTCAACTATCCACAATATGCTCTTAAAATGATTGATTAAGTTATTTTCGAGATATTCATGAAAAATAATATTATACCTAAATTACATGAGTCCATAATCCAAGTTCAAGAAGGTTCATCAAGATTATATCATCTAATATCTCTTTGCTATAAAGGAATGTTCAAAGAATTGAGAAAAAATAATTCCTCAAGAATATGGATATTTACAAGGATATTGACAAGTAGTTAATGAAATGCTGAATGTACGTATCTTTTTTTTAAAACAGATGTTTATCAGATCTGGAATAAATTTGTCATCCCAAGAATATCGTCAAGGAATTACAAGAAGAGCTGAAGATCGACAGAATAGTTTCCAAGAACACCAGTAAACTCCATCTTCCAGCAATACAAGAAAGAAGACCCAACTCGTGTGCATTAAAATTATGAATAATAAAATTGTGATTTTTTAAAATAAGAGTATCTCATCAATAAGTTTCAGGATAGTTGTTATATGAACCAGGCTTCCATTACAAGGCTCTGTGGGGTTTCTGTTTGGTAATGGAGGAATAAGGTTGAAGGTTAAGATTCCATCTGTGTATCTATAACTGTCACCAAAGTTCTTTACAGCTTCAAAGAGGAAGGTAGAGCAAATTTATTGATGAAATAGATAATGAATTTGTGGTGGTCAGGGCATATAATTTAAATTGGACACAAATATGTCTTTTATAAATAGCTAAGTTTTTTAATAAGTAGACATCACTAAATCCAGAGTAAGTGCATTATCTAGGTGAGAGTTATTTTTTTATGTGTATCGAATAATTTTTCATAGAATTTCAAAACACTCATCTATGTACCTCTTTATGCACAAATATTTTATTGTAACATAAACAAGTTTTTCTCCATTCCTACATATAGCAAAACTAGCCGAATGACCCGGGCAACGCCCGTGTTTTACCCGATTGAATGTTTTTATTCAAATACTATTTGTTACAATTATAAATTGGCGCCTTAAATAAATGCATATATTAGTTAATACCTATAGCCTATGTGCTTTATCTGTCTATGTACTGTTGGCTTCCGTAGGCGTATCTTACTGGGAAAAAAGAAAGAGAGGATTCCATTTAGTTATTAACTAATATATGCATTTATTTAAGGAGCGACCCGCTCCAACACAATAGTTACAAAAACGAAAAATCGAGTGGGGGGGCAAAGGTGGCGTGATCGTAGCCAACCAATAGGAGGGCGCCATTAAAAAAAAAAAAGCAAACGGTGACAGAGTTGATTAGGAGATGAAGAATGACGCTCGTAACTGTATATAGAATGTTACATCCTAGATTGATGATATTGAAAGACAACGTTTGAAGGAATAATAAACGTATGGATTTATTCAATGTAATCATAAATACAATTCTTTACAACTATTTACTTATTTACATCACGAGCTCCACTTTCGCCTAAAATAAACAATATTTAAAAATATAACTCTATAGAAAATAAATGATACTCGTGATCTAGCAAGAAGCACCTATTTAAACAAATACATCTTTTAAGGTATTTAGAAAAATCTGATTGATTGCTCAAAGATAAAAAAAAGTATAATAACTATAAATACATATCAATACAATAGTGCATATATTGTATATTAGCTGCAATACTTTATTTTATTATACAATCATGAATAAATCTTAAATAAGTGTAAAGTCTCTTTAATGTCGCCGGTCATCTGTTATTTTTTTTATGGAACAAATACAATTTTGTTCCGTGTTGGTTATCTCAATGTCTTTAATAAAGGTCACAGTAATATCTTTCATAGATATTGTCTAAATCCCGATATACATGCTAAAAGGTAAAACTTCCTTAAGTTTTATCAAAGAGTGTATTTTTACGAGCATTTTTTAAATATGTCTTTTTTTCAAAATGTTCTTTAGAGCTTAATCTGTAGAAGTACTGTAAGGTTTGGAAGCTCGTTTTTATCGCTATAATAAAAGAAACATTTCTACATTGTTCTTAAACTTTTTGTTATAATGTGACGATAATTTTATTCAGAAAAATAATAAAGATATCACACGCATCTATAAAAATACAATGTATTTATGTCAGTCTGTCGGTGATGCAAGACTTCATCTCGGACACTACTAGGAGTTTAAATTTGACCTTTCTTTCATAGATTATCAATGACCTAAAAGATAAAGAAATAAAAAAAAAAGGTTTCTATCTCAAACTTATCTGAAATTACAAGCGAAAGTGAGGTGAAATTAATATTAACTTATCTGTTATATAATTCAGCACAATCTTCCTCAAATATCAGCATATATATATTTAAGTGAAAAAAATTAAAAATATAAAAAGGTCAGGTGTTGATATTAAAAACGATTTAGGCACATCCTAACCAATAAAATGAGCGTTTTTTTTAATGGCAGAGTGCCATCTTGTGGAACAGAAATCAACTGAATGTTTATTTAACCCCCTGTTCCTCGATATTCCTTGATAGAAAAAAAAAAACGCTCATGTTATTGTTCAGGATGCGCCTATTTCGTTTTAATATATATTTATTGAATCATCTATAATAATCTTCTATATAAATTCAATATCCATGTACCTGCGTGTGAATGGTCCACGATTGGAACTCAGAAGCTGCTGGGAGTTGATAATTTATTCTTTCAGCGAATTTTCACAACCTCAAATTGGGAAGATATCCAAATATTCAGGTTCCGATCTCGCCAACCTATTTCAATTACAACCGACAATTCTTGTTGTAGGATTCGATATTATTATTATTCTATCTGTGAAAATAATTGTTCAGTTTAAAATATCATCACATGCATATATAATTTCTTAATATGATTTTATATGGATATAAAGATGTAGTAAACCTTCCAGTTTTGACAAATCCAGAAAGCCAACAACCTGTATACCATGGTTTCGGTCTTTGGTCCTCATCAGTACAGGGACGTCTTCGATTCCATAACATCCTATGAGAAGGGTTATTATATTGGTGGAATCTATACCAAACAGTTGTTGTAGCTCATTCTTTATCATCATTAATAAAGTTTTTTTACTAGGATGATACAATAGTGCTATCGTTCTGATGCACATTTTAAGGAAGAGATGTCTCTCTTGGTACATGAATATCATCCTCTCGCAACTTTATGACGCAATCTTACTTGAATCTTGTCACTTCACCAGCTTAACCACCTGTTTGGTAAATTCGACCGATTTCATAACTTCTCTCATAGAACGTTATGAAATCGAAGCCGTCCCTGTACTGATGAGAGCCAAAGCCAGAAACCATGGTATACAAGTTGACCTTTTGTCTGAATTTGTCAAAACTGGTGTTGTGGCCCATTCTTTACCATCACTGGTAAAGAGTTTTACTATGGTAAAGCAATAGTGCCATCGTTTTGATGCACATTTGAAGAGAGAGGTGTCTCTTTTGGAACATATATATGTACATACACATTCATATATATTTAGATAATTTGGACCTTTTTTATATGTATGATATCGTATTTTTAATCCTTTTATTATAGAGATCCCAAACTCTTGGTCACAATACTCGTTTAAGTTAAATTTTGACGATGTGAGTGAAGTTTTCAATGTAATTACATTGTAGATACATTTTATATGTTTATTTTGTCTTGAAATGTCCCATCAAATGTGTGATAGGCTTATTCTCTAATATTTCAATATAGCGGCCGTAATAAATCGAAAATAGATTCGCCGTTGCTAAGAAGTAAAAATTAGATTAAAACAATTTGACAAACGCCTCACGTTATTTGAAGAGCTCCTGATAAAATGTAAGTTTTCAACCAGCAATATGTCTTCAGAAAAAAGATCAACTGATGTTCACTCAAGAAACAATATTCTTCCTAGATTCAAGCGCAATATTTATTTTTCATTTTTATTAGAAGATGGATATTTTAAATTGGAATATTCAAGATGGAAATGATTTTGATATAAATTGAATTGATTTGAAAAAATATTAAAAAATAAAAGGTGTGAATATTCGAAGAACATAAATCCTCTCAATTCATTTTCAATATAAAGTGATCATTATGAAATATTTATTCTTTAAAAATCAGGTTTTTTTTCTTCAATTAGCAAGGAGATAATTGTATATGATAAACTTGGGATATCGCGTTGATAAATTTTTATTCCTCGTCGTAAAAACACTCTATCAATAACATCTATATTGTTGGGCTACTTGTTGACACTATGATAGAGTTCATCAAACATCTACATATGATTTATTGATTGTACCATTGATATCTGAATCTATATAAATCTCTAGCCATTAAATTGAGGAACAACCATAAGAATTAAATTATGGCAGTTCCAGGTTGATATAGGTACTCTCATATAGACAAAACTTGAAGTTGAACGTGCTTGATATGGCCATTTGAAAATGGCAAAAATGCGCTCAAGAACCTGGGTTTTCTGTCTATTTCTCTCCATCATTGATATTTAAGCGACAAGTACATACTTAAAACAATTTATGATAAACTCATAAACTCATGGACAAAACTTAAGGTAGTGGATATCTTTTATGTAGCTGTAAGTCTTTTTTTTTTTTAAGAAACAGAGGCAATATTTTCACACTTGGTTATTTCGTTTTTATTGTTGTCGTGTCCAATGAAATGCCTCAGGTTTATGAATGGATTTCTATCACAGCAGTCGCAATGTCCACTATCTTCGGTGTGTAAAGTTTCTGTTATGGGTCCATGTAAATTTTCTGCAAGAGGCTGCGGCCATTGCTGGGCATGAGAATATGTAGGTAGGTGTTAGTTCAACATCAGGACAGTTATTACATGTCCTATAGGTTATTGTGCCATCTGGATGTATTGCCATTCCTTTATAGTGTTTCGTTCTGAGTCTGAGGTTATTTCGTGTCTCATCAATAAAGGTCACTGTGTATCAAATATCAGAGTTATTGTCTGAATTCAGATATACATGCTAAAATGTAAAACCTCCTTAAGTTCTGTCAATAAGCGTATTTACAGGCAATAGGTATTGTTAATAATGGGGTTTTTACTTGTGTGTGCAGGGACGAAATGCCAAAGCACATCTACGTTAATGGGGATCATCCATTTTTCCCTGAGGACATTGACCAACTGGCTCGAAATGTTCTGAAATTTCGAGATATGGCTTATGTTATGCCAGAAGATGATGAGATTATTGTTCTCTCTTCTGAGGAGATCCAGCCAGCTCCAGTAGAAAAGTAAGTTTCTAGACAACACTATCTACATCTAGGATATATTGTTGACGTTAAATTATATACTCTAGCAAACTTATATTCTGAATTATTTTCATTCGTTCTATGAAAAAGGTTGAAACACCAAAAGTTCTAGCGCTGAATAATTTCAACCTCAATCGACAGATGGCACTATGTGTTCTGTTTACTAATGTTGACTTTTGCGTTCAAGGCAAAAAAAAAAAAGAAATTTCTCTGCCATTCCACAAACGTTTACCTTTGTTTCGTTAGGAATACCATCACCAAAAATAAACTTCAAATTCAGACTCTATAATCATAAGAATCATACAATTGTTGTAGCAATCTGATTGATTCAATTAGGGGAATCGTTAAAAAGTTTCACCACTAGTGAGCCATGTCTTTTTCAAATATTTTTTACATATTCATCTAACTAATTGTAGAAAGTTTCACCCTATAGGATTATATAAAATCTCTGTAAATTCCCAACATGATGTTCATTAAAAGTATATTTACGTATATTGAGAGAGAGAGAGAGATGGGTCTCATTCCCACCATGTGTTCCACCAATGTCAGCTATATTGAAACTTTAATGCGATAATCTCCCTTTTATATTGAGAACTATTTCTTTCCATTTGTTCTCATTTGCTATTTTTTAATTATTATTAATTTAATATTAATATCATATTATCATTTGCGTCATAATAAGAATCATAAGAATTACTTTAAATAGAATAAAGGTATACCTTCCTTTAGTTTTGTCTATGAATGTATATAGGTAGGAATCATGTCGTAGGTAACTACTGTATTTATCAAACAAACCTTACTCTCTCTTTATAATGTAAGATATTATCTTAAATACATATTTTAATTCCTTTAATGAAAGTGAGTTTTCATTTTATTTGTATTTATCTCTCTAACATATTATGTTAGAATTAATGGATCAATTGTTTTCAGGAGGAAAAAGATTTCCCTTTTCCGGAGACTGTGGAGCCGCTGCCTTCCTTGTTTAAGGTAACTTTCCTTTTATAATATTCCTCTTTTTGTTAAAAAAACCACTATGACGAAAGATTGATGCCAAAGTAATATGACTCGATTTCATCTAGATGAGTCTTAAATACAAAAACCTAGATATTCACACATTAATCAATTATTATTTTGACATTGTAATGATATGTTATAGGAAGTAAATGCTGCCAGTGCCTTCCTATCCTCCCCTCAATAGTAAACCCGACTATCTCCAAACATTTCCCCCATTAACTCCATAGAAAAGCCAACCATCTCCATAGCCTTGCCCCATGAGCCTCATAGAAAAGACAGCTATCTCTCCTATGCTATCCATATAAAGGCACCCATCCTTCCTTCCTCCATAGAAAAGCTAGCTATCTTCATACCCTTCTCCCATGATCCCCATAGAAAGGCCAAACATCTCCATAGCCTTGCCCTATGTTCCTCACAAGAAAAGCCGTCCATCTCCCATGCTATCCATATAATTGGACCCATTTTTCCTTCCCCCATAGAGAAACCATCCGGCTGTTCATCTCCATAGAAAACCATCCATCTCTTCCCCGTGCTCATGCTCTCCATAGGAAATCCTTCCCCCTCCCTTGCCCTCCATAGAAAGGCCATTCCCTCCCCCATGCTCTCCATAACCATCCCATATGCAGATATACAGGTATATATATTATAATTATAGTGAACTTTTACCTCTCTATATATACTTACTTATAAATGGATCTATACATGGATCCGAAATGAGACTTGTGCAAAGCGATTATATGAATTTTACAGAGTAGTAAAACTAGGAAACACAAGACGACTTCAAATAATTTTATTCTCTTTCTTTCTAATTGGCTATCTTTTTTATAGATGTTTGCAATTATTATATACAGAACCCATTTCAAATCTTAAAATGCATTCCCCATGCTCCTCTCCTTAACTCTGTGAAAAGTAGAATATGCTGTATTTCAATTAAATTATCTATAAAAATTGATAAATATGTATTTTATTTATAAAAAACAACGTTTTATATTTTTATATAAAAAAGCGTACTTTGATCTGTGAAAGAAAAACCATTTTTCTCCAAAAATATTTCGAGGGATTGTTCCCTCTTTATCAATTTATTGTGAAGGAAAACTCCAAGTTTTTCTATTTTATTTCTAAGATGTTTCTGGAGCATGTGACAAAAGGTCTTTAAAATGGTTTATATATATTGTATAACCCAATGCCGAATCAAAACTTGAACGAAATAGAAAAAAACCACAGACAGAATCACAATAATAAAAAAGCGAATTGACTGACACCTCATATTAGAGTCGCTACTACTATACCCGCGATGTAAATAGATCCTGTGGATTTATCGTTCCCAGACAAACAGAGAGTACAGTGAAAGTATGTAAATATGTTTATTATTTAGTCTCTATCAGTACTGGTATTGTGTGCTTATCCATAGTCCATAGCCATTTTAATATTCTTTAACAATGTTTCCTAATCTTTTTTGGTCTTCCTTCTAGTAAATTTTATTATTAGGTTTCGCTGAACACAGGACATTGTTTTAACAGTAAACTTTGCTAGCTATTAAAAACAGCTCTATATAAACTGGAATTAGTATTTTGATCTAAGTCATAAAAGTAAAGCATTAACGTATAAAGAATCAAATAAAAAGAGAGAGAGAGAGTTATCATTATATTAAATATAGATTCAATCGCCCTCTTATATAAAGTCTCCCCGACCTGTGTTTCTATAGAGAATAGGGAGATTGTTGTCTCTTAATGATTAGTTTAGAAAATATAAACTATTTATAATGTTTCTTTTCAATGTAAAACTATTTCCTATTGTTCATAGTGCAATGATATAAATATTGTAAGGACCTGACTCACCAGCGGTGAATCCTCCCAGCGGCTTCGCCAGTTTAATATACCATACCGCTCTAATATGTTAATGGACTGTTTTGCTTTTATCTCCGGTACTGATGATGAACGTTATTTCAAACGAACTAGGGACAAAAAATGATTGCGCGATAGAAATAGTTTATCTTTCTTAATACAGAGAGTATGCTGGTATACGTTACATGTTTATATTATTATTTCAATAAGAACGTTTTGAGGCAAAACGGGATGAGTAAATAATATGTGAGGATCAGTAAAAATGTTCCACGGACGGCAGTTGGGAAAGTCAGATCTGTCAACCACATGTCAAACCTCAGTCTAAGACTAGTATAATGTTGGTAGAGATAAAACACCAACTACACGGATTGTCTGGATAACTAGTAGAGAACAGCACTTCTTGTCCCGGCCTGGGTGAATTACTGAGCAGAACCAGCAATGCTAGGTATGGGAGACGGGACATAGATGTAGAGTTGAGGTGGGTCAGTCCAAGTAGGATAGCCGCTTGCATTCTATGTCACAGGAAAGCTGGAAATATGAAGAGTAGTTGATTAACCTTCTATGATTTTTCGGACAGTGGGCAGGCTGGGTCTCTGTTTCGGGATGAACAAGCGCAAGGTCTGCCAGGACATGGCCCGTGAGGATGGTAGTGGCGACCTCTCCATGATGAGAATTTGAGTCACATATGTATATTTCTATTTATAATGTTTCGAAAATAAATTTTTGTTGAATATAGAAAATCTAATTTGGCTGCTCACTCCTTTCGCTTTTTATTTTGAAAATCTATTTAAAAAATTGTAATTTTAATCTTAATACATTCTTCTTGAGTAAAGAAAAACCCATCTCATTAAAAAGCGCTAAAACACAACTAATTGATCTTACCAGCAGGAAACGAGTAAAAAAAATTAGTGCATTTTTAAAAAGCGATTCCATTTACACACCTGAGCCAAAGCAAGTACTTCTCCCTTTAACACCTGAATATATATTCTTGAAAATAGTACAATATATAAATCCATATTTGTCCTACTCATATGTGATGAAATAATGATGATGTGAATAAATAAATGGTTTGTTACAGGATAAGGAAGCCGCAGCTTATTTTTATTTGCGGATATTACCTGACGTTTTTGGGATCCAGAAATACAGAAGGATGTGAGTAGCCATTTTTGTTTCTTCCATCTTGAACAATTAACCATCAAATTGCATTTTAAAATCAGTCACTATAAGGCTTTACTCTTTATGTTTAAAGAAAAGAGCACGAAAATATAACTCTTCCAGGACGCTAAAATAAGCATTTTAAATGGCACAACGCCATCTAGCGTGATAAATATTTTTAAAAAGAGTATGTGATGCTGAAAATTTTATATTAAATAATAAAAGGTATTTCTAGAGCTCTCTCTCTCTTATACTCTAATAAATAAAAATTGAAAGATGGAGGACATGGCTCAATAGTGGTGAATCCTCCCAGCGATTTCGTAAAGATTTTCTTAGCTGTTGAAAATTCATCTTTGACCTTCATTTTGAATTTTAGGTTTATTAGAAAGTGTTGTGTTATTTTATTTCTCTAGGAATGTGTTTTTTGTACATTTTATAAAGAAGGGCCTCGTGATAGACTTTTTTTCGAGTAGTTTTATTATTTGTTTAATATTTTCAGCCCTAAAAATGACTTATACGTTAATCTATATATTCACCTTCCTACACGGAAAAATTTCCAATTGTATATTCAACAGTTTCAGTGAAGAAGGGCAACAAGCGTCAATTTATCTTGAGAATAATAAATTCAATAGTTTGTGTATGGGAGAATTTATTGCGCGAAAAAGACAAATTTCATATGATCATTACTTGAATGATTATATTATTAATTGATTACCATTAAACATAATCACTTTGAAGTATTCGATGAAATGGGCCGGGTTGTACTGAAATAAATATTTTCCCATAAATATTGTTTTATCAAATGTTAATTTTCTTATAGAATTATTATTCTTAGAATTGTAGTTGTGTTAATCATAGAAAAATTCATCAATATATTATCATTATATATATTCATAATAATTTTTCTCAATTCTATAATATACTAATTATAATGATAGTTGCAGAATATATTGAGAAATCATGAAGCAAAATGATGCGGATTTTCTGTTTTGAAAGCATTTTTAATACAGCCTGATATCACACAAAATATGTTGTTGTAAATATATTTGTAGATATAGTGACAGAGCATGAAATAAGCTTTATAATTATATATTACTTGCAAATATTTAAAAATAATTAATTGATATTATCAACGATTGAATTTGGATAATGAAATCGGCCCCCCCCCCCCCATTATTTTTGCATCAACCTAAAATTATGATATGAAATCATATTAATTATCAGCTATGGATCTAAATGATTTATTCCAGACCTTTCGTGATATCCTTTAATATATTATCCAAATATATCAAAATTTTTCAGAAATATATGTGAATACCTAACAAACACATATATTTTTATTCATTACTTCACCAAAGTCCACGGTAATCAATATCAAACGCAGCTTTCAATAATTTTCAAACTCCATATTTGTTCATAATGGAAGCCAATCTTCCTCAATTCTCATTATAATTGACACCTTTTGATCTTACTCAATTACTTGCTGGTCGATAATATTTTGAATTTATTCTCCTGGTGC
Organism: Cordylochernes scorpioides; assembly: GCA_030710605.1. Classification (NCBI taxonomy): domain Eukaryota; kingdom Metazoa; phylum Arthropoda; class Arachnida; order Pseudoscorpiones; family Chernetidae; genus Cordylochernes; species Cordylochernes scorpioides. The sequence continues at coordinate 23,473,430 of CP092864.1, read as the reverse complement.
ATAAACAAACAAACTCTTCGAGAAACCCACCCATGCCACATACAGTTGTCTGTGAGAGAATCTGGGAGATCTGGGATTGATTCCGCAGCATTGAATTGATTGTCTTTGGACATTGTAATTAATAAGGTGAATTATTTAGTCGTTGGCTAAATTTTAATAGGATTTTTAAGCCTATATTTTAAACTGCATCTTCATTTGTACAGCGCTTTTGTTGATTTTATGATTTTTTTCAATTTTTAGCTTTAATGGAAATGTGGATTTTTGAACCCTCAATTTTTATATTTATATCCCTTTTGTGTATATTGCCGAAACTGGTGTTATGTCTCATTATTTATCATCACTAGTAAAGTTTTCTATTGGAGTGATGAACAGTGCACCATCCTGATTCATAATTAAAGAAAGGGGTGTTTCTTTTGGCATTGTGTGTCTGTGTTTCCCCCGTGTTTTGCTCTCTCTCTCTCTAGTGAATGTTCCGCTGCAAATATTTTGTTTCTTCAAAGCAAAAAAAAAAAAGCTTTATTAATACCTTTTGGTCTTATACAGATTTTCCAAGTAGAAAAGGGTATATACAGAAATAACAGTCAGAGCAACAATAAACAGCGCAATGTTATTTAATATGTATCAAATGGAAAAAGGAAGGAAGAGTTTGGAATAAACATATATGCAAGCAATCGAGGATAAGCAGTTTCTTTTTCTTAAAAAAATATATTTTACGTTTATCATCACTCTTCACAATTCATCCTTTCATACATCATCCCTAAGTTAAGAAATAAGCGTTATTTCTCATTAAAATAAATTTCAATTTTTCGTTCAAAAGAAACATTTGCGGTATAATTGTCAAACATCGTTCTACAATCATAAGCCACATTATATTGTATTTGTAAATATACAAACGTTGAGTTTTCTATATAGAGAGAAAGGTAATGTTAAAAATAGTTCTACTTTTCGGCAATAGAGAGCGCTATGTTGAAAATGACATTTAAAATAGGTATATAAAATAAATGCGCTTTTAAAAGTTGCCTCGTTAAACCTAAAGCCGCAAACCTCATGTGATATATTCAATATTTATATTTGTTACGATGCACTAGCGCGCCATCTGTTATCAAATTACAAAACTATTTTAGAGGCTTAATATTCTTTTTTTTTAATAAAACAAGTTCTATTGTCCTTACTGCAATGGAAAAATTAAAGGGAGGGCCTGGCTCATCAGTGGTGAACCCTCCCAGCGGTTTCGCCAGTTTAATCTACCATACCGCTGTTATATTGCATTTTTGGAACTTGCTTTTATAGTGATACTGATGCTTGACTCTTCGAATGGGTATTTTAGATGAACTATGGACATAAGCTTTTAGGACAGCAGAATTACATATAATTATAAATATATAATATGCTTCGAGCAATCGCTCTTCCGCAAATATCAAATTGTGTCTTTTATTTGAACAATTATATTACGATGCACTAGCGCGCCATCTGTTATCAAATTACAAAATTATTTTAGAGGCGTAATATTCTTTTTTTTAAATAAAACAATTTCTACTGTCCTTACTGCAATGGAAAAATTAAAGGGAGGGCCTGGCTCATCAGTGGTGAACCCTCCCAGCGGTTTCGCCAGTTTAATCTACCATACCGCTGTTATATTGCATTTTTGGTAACAATTTATTCCGCCTTCTAAATATTGCATTTTTGGAACTTCCTTTTATAGTGATACTGATGCTTGACTCTTCGAATGGGTATTTTAGATGAACTATGGACATAAACTTTTAGGACAGCAGAATTACATATAATTATAAATATATAATATATGCTTCGGGCAATCGCTCTTCCGCAAATATCAAATTGTGTCTTTTATTTGAACAATTATATTACGATGCACTAGCGCGCCATCTGTTATCAAATTACAAAACTATTTTAGAGGCGTAATATTCTTTTTTTTTAAATAAAACAATTTCTACTGTCCTTACTGCAATGGAAAAATTAATATTTGTATCAATATAAAATTTGTGGATAATTAATGCTAATACTTCTTTCTTTGTTCCAGATATCCGTGATCTCAATACCTTGTCAAAACCAAGTTTACCTCCATTTGAGACATAATGGATATTTATTTTTTTTCGATTGGAATTTTATTATCAAAATTATTTTTTTATTTATTTATGTATATATTTTATTTCCTTTTTTACTTTTCTCTATTTATCTTTTATATTTTTTATTTATATTGTCTTCATTTTTGTTTTTGATTTTCACTCTTCCTTATATTTTTATGTATACATTTTTTCAATTTTTATTCCTTTTTATATATTTTTATTTTATTTTATTTGATGTTTGTTTATTTTATTATAATCTCTTTGTGTTTTCATTATTCTTTTTTTGAATTTTATAAATTCATATATTTTATTATTATATAATGTTTGGAGAATGAATCCATTGGCCAAGAAAGAAGAAAAAATTCACTCCCCGTCCAATCTCCAGCAGCCCCTCCAACGAGGCAGGAACTATGTTTCACCAACAAGTTGGAAATTTATTCGGTGGAACTACCGAGAATCTACCCATGTGTAGAGTCATAAAGACCTCCTAGGAACAATTTTATGGCGCTGAGAACCATTCTCACCAAGATAGCTCAGTATCTATCCATGGTAGAAGCTGACTCAGTAGCTACAATTTTGCATCCATATTGGCAACAGCCAGGAACTGAGATGGAGGGGAAGTCTGAATTCCCATTGGCAATGGACGCTGAAATACTCAGATTGGGGCATCTTGATATTGGAAATATATCAAAATCTTTTCAAATAAATACATCGAAGCGTATCCTTGAAAAATATCCTATGATGGTGTCATATATGAAATTTCATGTTGTTTCTCAAGGGAGGAAACAATTTCTGTTGTATGGAGAATGATTCACAGAGGAACCTACCTATTTGTTTTGACGAAGCCTGCAGCATATATCTGCTGTATGAAGGGTGATTCACAGAGAAAAACTCGCCTATTTTAGAGTTTTGAAGAATCTTGAAGAATATTCCTGTTGTAAGAAACGTGTTTCACAGAGGAAAACTCGTCTATTTTAGAGTTTCGAAGAAGCCTGCAGAATATTCCTGTTGTAAGGAAGATGTTTCACAGAGCAAAACTCTGTTAACGTAGTGGCGACCTCTCCATGATGAGAATTTGAGTCACATATGTATATTTCTATTTATAATGTTTCGAAAATAAATTTTTGTTGAATATAGAAAATCTAATTTGGCTGCTCACTCCTTTCGCTTTTTATTTTGAAAATCTATTAAAAAATTGTAATTTTAATCTTAATACATTCTTCTTGAGTAAAGAAAAAACCCATCTCATTAAAAAGCGCTAAAACACAACTAATTGATCTTACCAGCAGGAAACGAGTAAAAAAAATTAGTGCATTTTTAAAAAGCGATTCCATTTACACACCTGAGCCAAAGCAAGTACTTCTCCCTTTAACACCTGAATATATATTCTTGAAAATAGTACAATATATAAATCCATATTTGTCCTACTCATATGTGATGAAATAATGATGATGTGAATAAATAAATGGTTTGTTACAGGATAAGGAAGCCGCAGCTTATTTTTATTTGCGGATATTACCTGACGTTTTTGGGATCCAGAAATACAGAAGGATGTGAGTAGCCATTTTTGTTTCTTCCATCTTGAACAATTAACCATCAAATTGCATTTTAAAATCAGTCACTATAAGGCTTTACTCTTTATGTTTAAAGAAAAGAGCACGAAAATATAACTCTTCCAGGACGCTAAAATAAGCATTTTAAATGGCACAACGCCATCTAGCGTGATAAATATTTTTAAAAAGAGTATGTGATGCTGAAAATTTTATATTAAATAATAAAAGGTATTTCTAGAGCTCTCTCTCTCTTATACTCTAATAAATAAAAATTGAAAGATGGAGGACATGGCTCAATAGTGGTGAATCCTCCCAGCGATTTCGTAAAGATTTTCTTAGCTGTTGAAAATTCATCTTTGACCTTCATTTTGAATTTTAGGTTTATTAGAAAGTGTTGTGTTATTTTATTTCTCTAGGAATGTGTTTTTTGTACATTTTATAAAGAAGGGCCTCGTGATAGACTTTTTTTCGAGTAGTTTTATTATTTGTTTAATATTTTCAGCCCTAAAAATGACTTATACGTTAATCTATATATTCACCTTCCTACACGGAAAAATTTCCAATTGTATATTCAACAGTTTCAGTGAAGAAGGGCAACAAGCGTCAATTTATCTTGAGAATAATAAATTCAATAGTTTGTGTATGGGAGAATTTATTGCGCGAAAAAGACAAATTTCATATGATCATTACTTGAATGATTATATTATTAATTGATTACCATTAAACATAATCACTTTGAAGTATTCGATGAAATGGGCCGGGTTGTACTGAAATAAATATTTTCCCATAAATATTGTTTTATCAAATGTTAATTTTCTTATAGAATTATTATTCTTAGAATTGTAGTTGTGTTAATCATAGAAAAATTCATCAATATATTATCATTATATATATTCATAATAATTTTTCTCAATTCTATAATATACTAATTATAATGATAGTTGCAGAATATATTGAGAAATCATGAAGCAAAATTATGCGGATTTTCTGTTTTGAAAGCATTTTTAATACAGCCTGATATCACACAAAATATGTTGTTGTAAATATATTTGTAGATATAGTGACAGAGCATGAAATAAGCTTTATAATTATATATTACTTGCAAATATTTAAAAATAATTAATTGATATTATCAACGATTGAATTTGGATAATGAAATCGGCCCCCCCCCCCATTATTTTTGCATCAACCTAAAATTATGATATGAAATCATATTAATTATCAGCTATGGATCTAAATGATTTATTCCAGACCTTTCGTGATATCCTTTAATATATTATCCAAATATATCAAAATTTTCAGAAATATATGTGAATACCTAACAAACACATATATTTTTATTCATTACTTCACCAAAGTCCACGGTAATCAATATCAAACGCAGCTTTCAATAATTTTCAAACTCCATATTTGTTCATAATGGAAGCCAATCTTCCTCAATTCTCATTATAATTGACACCTTTTGATCTTACTCAATTACTTGCTGGTCGATAATATTTTGAATTTATTCTCCTGGTGCATAAACAAACAAACTCTTCGAGAAACCCACCCATGCCACATACAGTTGTCTGTGAGAGAATCTGGGAGATCTGGGATTGATTCCGCAGCATTGAATTGATTGTCTTTGGACATTGTAATTAATAAGGTGAATTATTTAGTCGTTGGCTAAATTTTAATAGGATTTTTAAGCCTATATTTTAAACTGCATCTTCATTTGTACAGCGCTTTTGTTGATTTTATGATTTTTTTCAATTTTTAGCTTTAATGGAAATGTGGATTTTTGAACCCTCAATTTTTATATTTATATCCCTTTTGTGTATATTGCCGAAACTGGTGTTATGTCTCATTATTTATCATCACTAGTAAAGTTTTCTATTGGAGTGATGAACAGTGCACCATCCTGATTCATAATTAAAGAAAGGGGTGTTTCTTTTGGCATTGTGTGTCTGTGTTTCCCCCGTGTTTTGCTCTCTCTCTCTCTAGTGAATGTTCCGCTGCAAATATTTTGTTTCTTCAAAGCAAAAAAAAAAAAGCTTTATTAATACCTTTTGGTCTTATACAGATTTTCCAAGTAGAAAAGGGTATATACAGAAATAACAGTCAGAGCAACAATAAACAGCGCAATGTTATTTAATATGTATCAAATGGAAAAAGGAAGGAAGAGTTTGGAATAAACATATATGCAAGCAATCGAGGATAAGCAGTTTCTTTTTCTTAAAAAAATATATTTTACGTTTATCATCACTCTTCACAATTCATCCTTTCATACATCATCCCTAAGTTAAGAAATAAGCGTTATTTCTCATTAAAATAAATTTCAATTTTTCGTTCAAAAGAAACATTTGCGGTATAATTGTCAAACATCGTTCTACAATCATAAGCCACATTATATTGTATTTGTAAATATACAAACGTTGAGTTTTCTATATAGAGAGAAAGGTAATGTTAAAAATAGTTCTACTTTTCGGCAATAGAGAGCGCTATGTTGAAAATGACATTTAAAATAGGTATATAAAATAAATGCGCTTTTAAAAGTTGCCTCGTTAAACCTAAAGCCGCAAACCTCATGTGATATATTCAATATTTATATTTGTTACGATGCACTAGCGCGCCATCTGTTATCAAATTACAAAACTATTTTAAAGGCTTAATATTCTTTTTTTTTAATAAAACAAGTTCTATTGTCCTTACTGCAATGGAAAAATTAAAGGGAGGGCCTGGCTCATCAGTGGTGAACCCTCCCAGCGGTTTCGCCAGTTTAATCTACCATACCGCTGTTATATTGCATTTTTGGAACTTGCTTTTATAGTGATACTGATGCTTGACTCTTCGAATGGGTATTTTAGATGAACTATGGACATAAGCTTTTAGGACAGCAGAATTACATATAATTATAAATATATAATATGCTTCGAGCAATCGCTCTTCCGCAAATATCAAATTGTGTCTTTTATTTGAACAATTATATTACGATGCACTAGCGCGCCATCTGTTATCAAATTACAAAATTATTTTAGAGGCGTAATATTCTTTTTTTTAAATAAAACAATTTCTACTGTCCTTACTGCAATGGAAAAATTAAAGGGAGGGCCTGGCTCATCAGTGGTGAACCCTCCCAGCGGTTTCGCCAGTTTAATCTACCATACCGCTGTTATATTGCATTTTTGGTAACAATTTATTCCGCCTTCTAAATATTGCATTTTTGGAACTTCCTTTTATAGTGATACTGATGCTTGACTCTTCGAATGGGTATTTTAGATGAACTATGGACATAAACTTTTAGGACAGCAGAATTACATATAATTATAAATATATAATATATGCTTCGGGCAATCGCTCTTCCGCAAATATCAAATTGTGTCTTTTATTTGAACAATTATATTACGATGCACTAGCGCGCCATCTGTTATCAAATTACAAAACTATTTTAGAGGCGTAATATTCTTTTTTTTTAAATAAAACAATTTCTACTGTCCTTACTGCAATGGAAAAATTAATATTTGTATCAATATAAAATTTGTGGATAATTAATGCTAATACTTCTTTCTTTGTTCCAGATATCCGTGATCTCAATACCTTGTCAAAACCAAGTTTACCTCCATTTGAGACATAATGGATATTTATTTTTTTTCGATTGGAATTTTATTATCAAAATTATTTTTTTATTTATTTATGTATATATTTTATTTCCTTTTTTACTTTTCTCTATTTATCTTTTATATTTTTTATTTATATTGTCTTCATTTTTGTTTTTGATTTTCACTCTTCCTTATATTTTTATGTATACATTTTTTCAATTTTTATTCCTTTTTATATATTTTTATTTTATTTTATTTGATGTTTGTTTATTTTATTATAATCTCTTTGTGTTTTCATTATTCTTTTTTTGAATTTTATAAATTCATATATTTTATTATTATATAATGTTTGGAGAATGAATCCATTGGCCAAGAAAGAAGAAAAAATTCACTCCCCGTCCAATCTCCAGCAGCCCCTCCAACGAGGCAGGAACTATGTTTCACCAACAAGTTGGAAATTTATTCGGTGGAACTACCGAGAATCTACCCATGTGTAGAGTCATAAAGACCTCCTAGGAACAATTTTATGGCGCTGAGAACCATTCTCACCAAGATAGCTCAGTATCTATCCATGGTAGAAGCTGACTCAGTAGCTACAATTTTGCATCCATATTGGCAACAGCCAGGAACTGAGATGGAGGGGAAGTCTGAATTCCCATTGGCAATGGACGCTGAAATACTCAGATTGGGGCATCTTGATATTGGAAATATATCAAAATCTTTTCAAATAAATACATCGAAGCGTATCCTTGAAAAATATCCTATGATGGTGTCATATATGAAATTTCATGTTGTTTCTCAAGGGAGGAAACAATTTCTGTTGTATGGAGAATGATTCACAGAGGAACCTACCTATTTGTTTTGACGAAGCCTGCAGCATATATCTGCTGTATGAAGGGTGATTCACAGAGAAAAACTCGCCTATTTTAGAGTTTTGAAGAATCTTGAAGAATATTCCTGTTGTAAGAAACGTGTTTCACAGAGGAAAACTCGTCTATTTTAGAGTTTCGAAGAAGCCTGCAGAATATTCCTGTTGTAAGGAAGATGTTTCACAGAGCAAAACTCGCCTATTTTAGAGTTTTGAAGAATCCCGCAGAATATTCCTGTTGTAAGAAACGTGATCCACAGAGCAAAACTCGCCTATTTTAGAGTTCTGAAGAATCCTGCAGAATATTCCTGTTGTAACGAACGTGTTTCACAGAGAAAAACTCGCCTATTTTAGAAGTCAAAGAAGTCTGCAGAATATTCCTGTTGTAAGGAACGTGATCCACATAGGAAAACTCGTCTATTTTAGAGTTTTGAAGAATCTTGCAGAATATTTCTGTTGTAAGGAACGTGTTTTACAGAGGAAAACTCGCCTATTTTAGAGTTTTGAAGAATCTTGCAGAATATTCCTGTTGTAAGGAACGTGTTTCACAGAGGAAAACTCGTCTATTTTAGAGTTTCGAAAAATTCTGAAGAATATTCCTGTTGTAAGGAACGTGATTCACAGAGGAAAACTCGCCTAATTTAAAAATTCGAAGAAGCCTGCTGTATTTTTCTGTTAACAGAATCGATATAAAACTCTGCTATTTCACATGTTATATCAAGAAACATTCAGAATAAAGTTAATTCAATCTTTTCTAAAGAGATTTATGAAGCTGAGTGTTGATATATTTTGAAGAAATCGCTCAATAAAAATAATGCAGTGAAACATCTTCATGAATTTAAAAAAGAAGAGAAGTTTGAAACAGAGAAATACATTATTTGAATAAGATGAGAGAAAATGATTCAAACCTAGTCAAACTCTACATTGAAATAGCAAAAACGGATAAAATTCTGATATTTCAAAATTACTTTTGATTGTAAAGAATAGAAAAAGAAATATTTTTAATGCATAAAATCATGTTCATATCTGAAAAAACAACAATAGCGAAGCCAATAAAAGATACTGAATGAAAAAATCACCTAAAACTAAATGTAAGTACCTTTCTACAAATTATATATTTTAAAATAGGCAAATGTTATTAAAATAGAACTCTGTAGTGTGCACACATATATCTCTCATCGGAATAGTTTTTATAAATTCAGTATTTACATAAGAAGAGAGAGTTCTACCAGTAATAGTTACTTCCTGATACATGGGGCTTTCTATTCCTTGACCCTCTATGTAGAATCACTATGAATCCATATCGTTTCATATTGTAAGAGCATAGTATATAGTGTTACATTGCAAAATTACAAAGAAATGAGTTTAAAATACCCTGAAATATATTGACCATCACACAGATATATATACTGTACTACTGATTGTTTCTTTATTATGGGGAATTAGTAAGGCTCAAAACAAAATACTTACTCAATTCCAATCTCCATAATATTACTCCATACAAGTTACACATGGTTCAAATACTTTATTGGTGTCTTCTAGTATTTCGACTAAGTTGATTGCCAATTGAGGAAAACCTCAAGAAACAATTCTCTAGAACTAGGATATACATTTTTTTTTCATAAGTCATAAGAACCATAAGATAGCTGTCCTCTTTAATGACATAAAAAAGGTTAAGCATGATGTTTTCTGTATTGTTCTCCTGAATCTATTAGTTCCCATATTCTTATGATGCTCATTGAATCTCGACCAACCCGAGCTGCAATATCACTTTAGGATAGAGCACAGTCCCGATAAGTTATTATTCTTCCGCAATCAAATTCGAAACGTGCTGTAGGGGTTCTTTCTTTTTTTACATGGTAAGACCTGTTCACGAGTATCCAGAATGTATATTCGATTTCCATAATTCCATAATTTTCATAAATATAATAATTTCCATAATATTCTCACGTACTTTGCGATTTCCCATTTTATACAGAGTGTAGTTGGCGTCACTCCTACCTGCTTTGCATATTGGGATTAACATTCTGATCAATTGTATATCGAAACATGATGTACCTTCCAATACCAATTGTACTTTGCTTTTTTGATGGTGTAGCACTTCTAATGGCCTGGAGGGGGTAATAGAATCTTACTTACGTTGTCTGTGTCTTTCTATTCAAACAGTAGTAGTGATTAATGTGTCTTTCAAAAAAATCATAATAAAATAATTAGAGCCTTACATGATCAAAATGAAATCAATATAGACAGAAAATGGGCGCATTGTTATTATTGAGAAATTATATTTGGCTTTTATATTGTAGGCCATATGATTTTTGTTTTAAAATATCCATATATTTTATATATGAAACTGTATTTTATAATACAATATAATGCGGCTTATGATTTTAGAACGACATATGAAAATTATACCCAATTTGTTTCTTATGAACGAAAAATCGAAATTTATTTTATTAAGAAAAAACTATTATTTCTAACCTTAGGGATGAAGTATGAAAGTATGAAGTATAAATTACTTTGTATAATATTTACGAACGGAAAAATATGTCCAGGGTAGCCTAGTGGACATTGCATCTGCCCGGTAAGCGGAACACTGTGGGTTCAATTCCCATCCCTGGACACTTTTATTTTTACGTTTATCAGTACTCTTCACAATTCATCCTTTCATACTTCATCCCTAAGGTTAGAAATAATCGTTTTTTCTCCACAAAATAAATTTCGATTTTTCGTTCAAAAGAAACACATGCGGGTAATTGTCTTTATTTAATTTTGAAGTCAATAGTCAGATATGTAGATTGCAAACAATATATTTGTGCTGAATATTTATTACTTTTTATTGTCTAAATACCTTTATATGTTTCAGGATTTGTAGCCACTGTTTCTTTGGAAGATTGCTCACGAAATGAAAAATGTAATTTCCTAACAGAGTTAAAAAACAAGAAACTACTCACATGGAATTCGAAATATTTCAACTATCCACAATATGCTCTTAAAATGATTGATTAAGTTATTTTCGAGATATTATTGAAAAATAATATAATACCTAAATGAGATTTATTAACTCCATAATCCAAGTCGAAGAAGGTTCATCAAGATATTGTATCATCTAATATCACTTTGCTATAAAGGAATGTTCAAAGAATTGAGAAAAAAAATCCTCAAGAATATGGATTTTTACAAGGTTATTGACAAGTAGTTAAAGAAATGTACGCATATTTGGTTCAACGGATATTGATCATGACTGGAATTATCTTGCTCACCCAATAATATCGTCAAGGAATTACAAGAAGAGCTGAAGATTGACAGAATAAATTCCAAGAACACCGGTGAACTCTATCTTCCAGAAATGCAAGAAAGAAGACCCAACTCGTGTCCATTAAAATTATGATTAATAAAATTGTTAATTTTTAAAATAAGAGTATTTCATTATCGTTTCAGGATTGTTGTTATATGAACCAGGCTTCCATTACAAGGCTCTGTAGTGTTTCTGTTTGGTAATAGAGGAATAAGGTTGAACGCTTAAGATTCCATCTGTGTATCTATAGCTGTCACCAAAACTCTTTTCAGCTTTAAAGGGTAGGGTAAAGCAAAATTATTGATGAAATAGGTAATGAATTTGTGGTGGTCAGGGCATATAATTTATACTGGACACAAAGATGTCTTTTATATATAGCTAAGTTTTTTAAATAAGCAGTTCATAACTAAATCCAGAGTAAGTGCATTATCTAGGTGAGAGTTATTTTTTTTATGTATATCGAATAATTTTTCATAGAATTTCAAAACACTCATCTATGAAACTCTTTATACACCAATATTTTATCGTAACATAAACAAGTTTTTTCTCCATTCCTACATATAGTAAAATGTTACATCCTAGATTGATGTGATATTGAAAGAGAACGTTTATGAAGGAATAATAAACGTATGAATTCATTCAATGTAATCAGAAAGACAATTCTTCACAACTATTTACTTATTTACATCCCGAGCTCCACTTTCGCCTAAAATAAAAAAATATTTAAAGATATAACTCTATAGAAAATAAATGATACTTATGATCTAGCAAGAAGCATCCATTTAAACAAAAACATCTTTTAAGGTATTCAGAAAAATATGATTGATTGCTCAAAGATAAAAATATGTATAATAACTATAAATAAATTTCAATACAATGGTGCATATATATGTCGGAGAAGAAAAACAAGTCTCACCTTCTCGAATACAACAATTTCAAAATATTTATCAAAGGGATGTCCTCAAGGCGGACCATTATCACCTTTATTGTGGAATATAGTCCTGAATGATTTGTTGATCAACTTCGCATCACCAAATTCTGAAATAATCTGTTATGCGGATGATGTTTCCATTGTTTGCTGGCACAAGACCATAGAAGGGTTAAAAAATGAAACAGAAAGTATTTTAAATTATGTAATACAATGGTGTACAAGAAATAAGCTAAAGCTAAGCCCGGAGAAAACCGGCTTAATACATATGCACGGCAAACAAAATATTCCAATGGGAACTCCAAACTTCATAATAAAACCAGTGAAAGAAGTAAAAGTTTTAGGTATAAAATTTTCTAATCACAGAATTAAGTCAAAAATTAACCTCACACCCCACATTAATGATATTCTTTGTAAAATCAACCGTATGAAAAATCTGTTATTTTCACTCTGTGGGAAAATGTGGGGATTGGATGCTAAAAAAAGATTAATTTTATATAAAACTCTTTTCAGGCCAATACTAACCTATGGATCTGAAATATGGTATAAATTTATTAATAAAAGAAGTAAGCAAAGATTAAACTCTCAGCAATATCAGATTCTTCTTTGGGTAGTGAGAGCCTATAAAACGACCTCATCAAATTGTATTTATAGTTTGGCAAAAATACCTATTCTCACAGATCACATAGAATCGTTGATAATAAAATACGATTTGGCCAATTTATCAAAAGAAGAAATTAATGTATTCAGACCGCATGCCCCAACTATAATTCATAACTTCATAGAATCAAGAATGGCTGAAACAATAGCTAACACTAATGAAACATTCCGAAAATTTGTCCCATTTGGAATTCCTTTTTATTTTCATCCGAATTTTTATAACTCACAGTTCGTCACGGGTCATGGTAATTTTGGAGAATTTCTGTCGAAAATCGGGGCAACGGATGATCCTAGCTGTTTCTGTGGAAAAGAAAACCAAGACTCAATGCATTTATTGATGGAATGTCCGATATTTCACAGCTACAGAAGTAATCATTTTTATCCCATCGAAGAAATTTGCGAAATTGTATATAACAAAGACACTTATGTAAAATTCAATAATTTTTGTAAATTCATTTTGGATTTTCTCTTCTGTTTGAGAAAACCATTGTTTCAGTTTTAATTGTGTTTTTAGTCGGTTATTGAGTTGTATATAATGAATTGTATATAGGTTGCTAAAATAATTTATTTTAGATTTTCTCTTCTGTTTGAGAGAACCATCGTTTCAGTTTTAATTGTGTTTTTAGTCGGTTATTGAGTTGTATATAATGAATTGTATATAATCTACTAAAATGTATTTAGGCGCAAGTATCCCGAGCTGGGATATCGCGTCCGATATGTCAAATAAAATAAAATGGTGCATATATATTGTATATTAGCTGAAATACTATATTTTATTATACATTCATGGATAAATCTTAAATAAGTGTAAAGTCTTTAATGTCGCCGAGCATGTTTTTTTATGGAACAAATACAATTTTGTTCCCTCTTGTTTATCTCATGTGTCTTCAATATAGGTCACTGTGCATCAATTATCTTTCAGATTTATTGTCTAAATCCCAATATACATTCTAAAAGGTACAACTTCCTTAAGTTTTATCCAAGAGTGTATTTCAACGAGCATTTTATAAATACGTCTTTTTAAAAATGTCCTTTAGAGCTAAATCTGTAGAAGAAACATGAGGTTTGAAAGCTCGTGTTTTATCGCTATAATAATAAAAAAAACCTTTATCCGTTGTTCTTAAGATTTTTGTTTTAATGTAAGGAGATTTTTATTTATAAAACAATAAAGATATCTCTCTATATATAAAAATGAATGTTTGTATGTTTGTCTGTTTGTCTGTATGTCCGGTATACAAATTCGCAGTAGCTCACTAATTCAAACCAAAATTTCCATACATAGGTAAAAGAATACGGGAAGGACGATAGGCTATTTTAAAAATATATAAATCAATTATTAAAACTATATATTTTTAGTCAGAAAATGATGATGACGATATTGCTGTATCATGTTTGATTATCAGATACAAAATTATATCGGGAAAAATTCCAAAAAGCAGAGACCACGGGTGAAACCAGTTCATTATTTTGTATGCAGGAACAAAATTCTAACAGAAAAACATTCATTCGAGCAGAAAACAAAAGCCAGATCATCTTTCTATAAAAATATCGCTTCTCAGACACAAAGTTTGGAGCGGGACGTTTCACAAGAGTGACATCCACGGCGCCAATTTATAATTGTAACGAATAGTATTTGAATAGGGTACATTTAATAGGGTAAAACCCGGGCGTTGCCCGGGTCATTCGGCTAGTCATCTATATAAACATTATGTCTTTCCGTTTGTCGGTGATGCAAGACTTCAACTCGGAAACTACTGGGAGTTTACACTTCACTTTTCTTTCATAGATTTTCAATGACCTAAAAGGAATAAGAAATACAAAAAATTAGGTTTCTATCTCAAACTTCTCTGAAATTACAAGCAAGTACTCAGGTGAAATCAATATTAAATCTTCTGTTATAATTCAGGAATCTTCCTCAAATATCATAATATATATATTTGAGTGAAAAAAAATATTAAAAATATAAAAAATTTCAGGTGTTTATATAAAAAAAATTAAGGCACATCCTAACCAATAAAATGAGCGTTTTTTAGATGGCAGAACCCCATCTTTGATATTCCTTGATGAAAAAAAAAAAAAAACGCTGATGTTATTGGTCAGGATGTGCCTAATTTTTTTTAATATATAATATATTCATTAAATCACCATAATCATCTTCTATATAAATTCAATATCCATGTACAGGGTGATCCAAAAGTCCCGCACAACTTTAAAAATTAATAACTCCGCGAATATTTGCGCTAGAGCAATGCGGTAAACACCATTGTGTTCAGGATGCAATGGGATTTTTTATGGCAAATAATGAAAAATTCGAAATTGATTTTAGTTACAATTTTATTCGCCAGATGGCGCACTACCAAAATCAGAGATTCAGCGGCCAAATTGTTTGATAAATTGAAAAATATAACTGATCGACACGTATTTTTCCTTTTTGAATACCAGGAAAGAACCCTAATAACATCAAATAACAAATTAATAAAACACCACTTCGCCAAAAGTATGAAGAATTGATTAACCATTTTTAAATACAATCAGAGATATGTAAAATAGGTAAATGCAAATTTAAACATGTAGCAAAAAAAAAAAATTGATATTTTAGATACGGTTTGTGTTTCCTAAGATAATAAATTTCTAATATTTTTAATTCAACTCTCTCTCATACTGTACCCAATTTTAAAAAATGTGTCCCCTCAAATAAAAATATTTTTCAAATCGACCTTTTGCGTTGAAAAACGTGGTAGTAAAATCATTTTGTATTATTTTTTTGCACTAAATTTCTAAAGTTATTGGTGTACAGAAAATATTCCTTATGCTATTTCTTCTAATGAGCGAAAAGCGAAAAACTAAACATAAGGGAAAAAATTGTGTGCACCAGTGTTATTCGAGAAGTTATAACACTCTGGTTTGCACGAAATAATATGTGAGCAAATACAAACAAAATATTACTGTTCACAAAAAAAAAAGAGTCAAGATGTGAGGATAGCATTTATTATCCCAAATCCCAATTATCCCCCTTATCCCATTCTCTCTTGTATTAGGTCACAATCCTTGCTCAATGTGGCACCCTTCATTCTCAATCACCGCCTGCAGACGACAAATGACAGAATGGACAGCATTAAGAAAATTATCTGTTGAAATTAATAAAACGTGCCATCTGATAGAAGCCTTTAACATGGCCAATGTGGTATGCCAGCATCGGTAAGCACACGATTTAATGTACCCCCATAAACAAAAATCGTAAGGCCTCAAGTCTGGTGATCTTGGAGGCCACTGCTATATAAAGTGGCGACTTATCACACGATTTTCAACGAACGTATTCTTCAGCAATTGTTTGGCACCGCGGGAGATATGAGGAGGTCCTCCAACTTTCATGAATGTTATTTCGCTTAGTGCATTTTTCCCTGCAATATGGGAATACCCCATATGAACATAACGTTCACCAGTTACAAAAACGGTTTTGAAAGTTCTTCCATCGATTTTTCAAAGAAAAATGGCCCAATAATAAAAGAAGAAGTGAACCCACACAAAACTGTAACTCTAGGCTGATAAAGTGGCATTTCTGTAAAAATTCTAGGGTTTTCTGTTGCCCAAAAGCGGCTGTTTTGAATGTTAGATTCTCAGTTTAGAGAAAAGTGAGCATCGTCTGTCCACAGAACATTCGACAGCCAGTTTTCATCAATATCAATTTTCCGGAAAACCCATGAAGCGAATTCTTGACGCATCTCAAAATCGCCAACTTTCAGCTCGTGAAGCCTCTTCGGATATCATAATCATACTCGGCGATTTTAACGCCAAAAGTTCAACTTGAGGATCATCTGTCCAGGATAACAAAGGTCACCGACCTCGACTTTACACCATCAAATAAGGGAGAGAAAACCTATCTATCCAAGTCGACAGGCACAGAATCCGCAATAGACATCCCAGCGATAAATTTCAACATCGCACCCACAACACAATGTAAAATCCTGAGAGGTGCAATCAGTGACCACAGACCAATTTTAACAACCCTAAACTTCAAAATTGAGAATGTCCAACAGAATAAAAGAACATGGAACTTTAGGAAAGCCGACTTGAAAAAAAATTCACAGAAAAGCTTGAAGAACACTGCAACGAAAATTTGAATTACAGAACGCTTGACAAAAACTTGGAAAACTTCTCTTCGAATATATCAAAAGCTGCAAAAGCATCGATACCTAGAAGGAGACGTTAGACCTGTGGATACCTTACTGGAAGGACCACAACATCAAGGCAATGATTGCAGAGAGAGACAATATCAATGAACTTCTTTAATAAAATAAAACAGAAGAAAAGAGAAAGTAACACATTGAAATTAGTCACAAAATAGAACAAGAAATTTGGATATGCAAACAAGAGAAAATGGCAGAGTTCTGCGAAAAAAATGGATCCAAGAAAGGACAGCCAACACTGGAAAATGATTAGAGTGTTAGAAAAGAATCAAAACCAACACCAATCCTCCAATACTCTAACCGATGTGAATAGAACAGAGAGAACGAGAACAAACAGATGACTAACATAATTGCTGAATATCTTTCAAGCACTTCCATACTCAAATATACGATTGAAGACAATCTAAAAATAATATAAACCAGTTAGTTAAACACAAGCAAGAAACTTCCATCAACAAGATATTTTCTCGAGAGACTTCATACTGAATGAGCTAAACTCATCAATAAAAAAATCTAAGAGGTCACCAAGAGATAATCTAATCTTTGGTCAAATGATTAAACACTTTGAAGACAAAGCTAATAAACAACTCCTACGAATACTGAACATTTCATGGTAAACTGGTGAACTACCAAAGAATTGGAAGATATCAATTACTGTGCCAATACTGGAACCAAACAAAGATGCCAAGGAATCCAATAACTATCGGCCAATTGCTCTCACCAGCATACTTTGTGAAATAACAGAACGAATTATCCACTCTAGGCTCATAGTCTGGCTCACTAACAATAATAAAATAAACTTCTACCAAACTGCCTATAGATCCCAGCGCTGTACGACTGATCAACTGTTCTACTTCTGTCAATCAATAATAGATTCTTTCCAGGAAAAACCGCCAAAGAAGACCACGGCTATATTCCTTGATATGACCTCAGCTTTTGATCGAGTGTGGAGGGAGAAATTACGTGAAAAGCTGCACAACATCGGAGTAAGAGGATAAACCTTAACCTGGATTGCAGACTTCTTAAGGTGAAGAAGGTTAAAGGTTTGGGTCAATGGAGAATTTTCCAAGGAAGGAAGAACGTGTGATATTGCAGTCCTGGATCTTTCCAGTTGGTCTCGACGACCAGGCCATCACCGAGATGTACGCGACGAAGTACGCGATCTAGGTATTCATCGTAGATAGCAAAATGCGTGGTGTCGCTGGAGACCACTGGCGATTCTCCACCAAACTCTGCAGCGCTGGCAGAGGCGCCATATTCATTGTACATAGTGTATGTGATGATTCAAGACCATGGAATTGTTGTAAATAGTCCAGATATCTACTACCACATGTTCCACCACGTAATTGTATATAACTTCTTATTTACTGCAAATAGAAAGCCTCAACTAACATCAATCTGTACCGTGTAAGAATCTAATAAAGTATAGCAACTGTACAGATAGAAGGAATGGAGACTAACAGGAAAAAATTAAAGTTAAAACTAATCAGGCTTAGGTGAAAATAGGAGAGAAGACCTAGCAAACCCAGCCCAACTTTTACAAGGTCGTGGCCCTCCTGGATAATAAAACTTCCCCCCCTGTTTACGTCAGAAAAGAGCAGTGACCTGTTCGGACCCAGCTCAGCTATAAAAGGAGGCCCCGATCCTCAGTTAGTCAGTCCTTAGTTAGTCTTCGTTCCAGTCCCTGTCCACCGGACGCTCCGATAAAAGGTAAACCCTTTCCTGCCAGAAATCTCCCCGTCCCATTCATCTTGGCGTTCAGACGCTTCTAAGTGGAATCTCTATTTGCTTATTTCACCTTTGGCCCAGCTGTGTCGCCTTCCACCACAACTGCACGGTAGAGTTGACATCGAGGTTCGTCTAGCATCAAGTAACACTGGTCCCAGAGGTCCCAAGATATCACATGTATATAATGCATATTATCTTTTTTTTTTAATAGTGCAGACTGTGCACTTTGTATGTATTGACAAGATGTCAATAAAATTATTTTAACTGTCATTGATGAGGAATTGGAATTTCCAAAACACATAATTAGCACCTCAAATAGAGCTACCAGAAAACTAAACATTCTGAGATGGCTATGTGGAACAAATTGGGGAAAAAAACCCAGAATTCTCAGAACAAAATATATCACCTCAATAAGGCCGATAATGGAATATGCAACACCGGTCTGGGCTCCCTCAAGCTCATCACTAAAAGTAAGACTAGACAGTGTTCAAGCAAAAGCGGCCAAAATAATCACTGGTGCTGTTTCATCCACCAACAATGAGAAAATTCAGAGAGAATGTGTTCTAGACCTACTCGCTCGAAAGCAGAAGATAAAATAGAAACAACTTGGATCGGCACTTCGGAAACGAGGAACCAGAGGACGAGATCTCTCTGACCACTTGTGGTTTGGTGGATCCGCCCTTTTCTGAGAATGAGGTGAAACTGACGGCTTTCAAGTTCGGGAAAAGGAAATCTCCTGGTACCGAAGGGATTGATAACACGGTCGTGAAAGCCCTGTTAAGAATGCACCCATCACTTCTTGCCAGGTTTTTCAATAGGTGCCTGGACATTGGTACTTTTCCTGAGGCATGGAAGGTTGCCCGAGTAGTGCTTCTCGAAAAGTCTGGTAGAAAGGGTAATTCTCCTAATGATTATCGTCCGCTTTCTTTACTAGTGTGTCTAGGTATGGTCCTGGATAGCCTACTAGCTCAGCGACTGAAGCACTGGCTAGAGAGTAATAAGCTCCTTTCCTCTTTCCAACGTGGTTTTAGGGAAGGGAACTCCACAACCACGGCTCTGAACGAGGTGTTAGAGGGGGTTGAGATGGGCTTAAATAAGGGTGCTTGGGTTCTTCTAGTGGCCCAGGACATTGATGGCGCGTTCAACTCCATGAGCTGGAACAAGCTGATGAAATTTGATGGACATGGGTTGTCCTGATAATTTGTGCAGCTTGGTTTGTGACTTCCTGAGAGATAGACGGATTAGCCTCAGTTTTGGTGGGCGGAAGTTGGAAAGAAACTGTGCTAGGGGTTGCCCCCAGGGCTCTTGCTGCGGACCTATTATGTGGAATATCCTGGTAAACACTGTTTTCCAGGAGGAGCTACCTGAGGGAGCCTGGCTGGTTCTCTATGCTGACGACCAGTTCCTCATCATTGAGGCTGCTTCGAGAGCGAAGGCTGATAAGTGTGTTGAAGCTTCTCTCCAAATCCTCTCGAACTGGGCCCATGACTCTGGCCTTAAGTTCAATGTCTCCAAAACTAAAGCCCTCAGCTTTAAGCCTAGGGACATAAGAACTAAAAGGAAAGGGATCAAATGGGAGCACAAGCCGGCTATCCGGATGAAAGGACGGAGGGTAGCGTTGGTCAATAGGATGACCATCCTGGGGGTGGTCATTGATGACAAGATGGGTTGGCAATACCAGGCGGAGGAGATGGTGACGAGAGGCAGGGAGGCGTTGTGCAGGCCTGTCCTGGTTGGCTCTCAATAGGGGGGGGGGAAAGGAGGGTACTATTTTTAGGAACCTCTGCCTCTCCTGTGTCGAGCCAATCCTGCTATAACAGGGATCAGAAGGTGGCAAAAACTCTAGAGAGCGTGCAGAGGACAGCGGCACTCAGAATCACAGGGGGATATCGCACTACCAGCAGTGAAGCCTTTTTGGTCCTCGCTGGGCTTATTCCCCTGGGATTGAAACTAGAGGAGGAGACCATCAGACAGAAGATCTGGGAGAACAGGGAAGATGCCCTGGGACTTGAAGCGGGTGCCCTGGAATGGAAGAGGGACCCAAGGAAGCCTCCGCAGTGGTTGCCAAAGTGGAATTGGAGTCCTGGAGGGCCGACAGGGATTGACACGGAGGTTTTCACTGATGGTAGTAAGTCTGGAGCCAATACTGGAGCTGGAGTAGTGATTTTCACTAATGGAGAGCTGATCTTCCAAGAAAGCTTAACACTCAGAGTGGACGAATTGGTCTTTTCAGCCGAGCTGGTTGCGATCAGGGTAGCCCTCAGAGTGTGTGCCGAGAAGAACTTCAGCCCGGACCGCCTCTATTCAGATTGTATGTCGGCCCTCGTCGCCATCAATCTGGTGAAAGGGCAACTCGCGCATCAAATAATCCAGGAGCTGGAGATGATAACGCGGGCTCCGGAGGGTTAGGGGACAGCCTCATCGAAGGTAATGAGTTCGCAGACAGGCTCGCTAAGGCAGGATGCTTTAGAGGTAGATCACTGAGGACCCCAGTGACCAAGAAAGAAATTTATAGGAGGATCAGGGGGCACGTCCAGGACTTATTGTTGGACAGATGGAGGAAAAGTGTGAAGGGAGAGAGGTATTCAATTGGGTAACAACACCCAAGTACCTCTGTAAGGTAATGTCCCACAAATTCATTAGGGTAGTTCGGGACATGGGCTCTTCCCCAAGTCTCCACAGATTTAAAATTAAGAGAAACCCTTATTGAGTCTATGAAGAAAGGGATGTGGATGCACGCCACTACGTCTTGGATTATCCAAGGGTAGTGGGTGTGCAGGAAGAGAGAAGGAGGGCGAGGGACGCGATCGAGAGTAAGCTGCTGAGAAACCACAGCAAGCTTCTTGAGAAAGCCCACGACTTGGCATCTGAGCTTTTCTCAACTGTGAGTGAACAGAGTCGACCGGGGGCTGCCTCCCCGCGGTCCCTGCTGGACACAGTAAATAGTTTCCTCTTTTGCTGTGTTTAAAGGCCAACGGTATAGAAATCCTTCCAGACACGTTGTCTGGGAGGTGGTGTTTCCAGGTACAATGTCCAAGCTCTAGCTAGGATACCGTTACTTGGCTTATGAGTTGAACAGAATAGCAGCGAAGGGCATGCTTCGGATGCCGGCTTGTGGACCGAAAGGTCTGGGTGGCCATCTGCTTCTAGGGTGTACCAACTGTGCTTAGGTGGGATCCTCCAGTTCTTGTTTATTTTTGTTTTGGCTACTGTTTCTATTTCTTTAAAAGTAAGTTTATTTTTCTGTAGTAAGGGTTCTTTTGTGTATTTTTTCGCTAGCGCATCAGCAGCTTCATTGCCTTCAATGCTTACATGTGAGGGTATCCATTGAAGGTAAATTTTTGAGGTATTGAGAGTTTTTGGAGATAACCAATTATGTTCCTGCTTACTTTGTCTCTAAGTTCCCTTATGTGACTAAAGTGTTGTATGGCACTTCTACTATCAGTAAGAATCCATATATCGTGATGTTTAGTGTTTCTGATGGATTTTAAGGCTTCATAGATGGCTATAAGTTCGGATCTGAAGACTGAGCAAAAATCTGGGTTTCTTCTGTTTATTTTCTCATTGCTATTTGTGGTTTTAATGAGAGAGTCACTGTCAGTGTGTCCCAACTCGTCTCTGCTACCATCGGTATAGATAGTTATTACATTTTTAGGAATTTTATTAATTATTTCTAATGATAATTGTTTTAAGTATTCTGGATTTTGGTATTGTTTGTTGGTGGGTTCATTTAAAGTGGCATTAAAAATAACATTTTGTTAGTGATTCGCATGGAGATATTTTTTCTGCTAAATCATATTTTTCCACTTCATATTTTAAAAATCCATTTCTTTTGGCCAGGTGGAGAGGGCCTTCTTTTTTGAGTCTTATATTGGATTCCCAATTAAGTATGTAATTGAAAGTTCTGTGTTTGTTTTCATAACTCTTGATTTTGTTTATATATTTTGGCAGATTGTAGCTTCTTCTATCCTTAAGGGCATAATGTCTGCCTCGTAAAGTACAATATTATTAGGGCAGGTATTTCGAAGACCTGTAATAATTCTAGCTGCATTTAGTTGTATCCTTTCCAGTGATTTTAGATTTGTTTCAGATACTGTACCATAGATTTGATATCCATATTCCAAGATAGGTCTCATTAGAGATGTGTAAGTTAATTTTAGTGTTGTTGCTTCAGCTCCCCACTCTTCTGAAATACATTTCAAGATTTTTAGTCGGTCTCTTCCTTTTCTAACAACTCCTTCAATATGTTTACTGGAGTTAAATGTCTGGATCCAGGGTGTAGCCGAGATATTTAGGATGTTTATTATATTGCAATTGTTGTTCTTTCAGAATAATATTTGGTCTTATTTTGTATAGTTTCTTATCGGTTGTAAAAAGTCAGGTTTTAATTTTTGGGGGTTAAATTCTAATTTATGTTTATTAGCAATTTTTTCTAGGTGGAGAAGAGTCTTGTTCAAATCTCTTTCATCTTTTTTCCAGTTAGTGTTGCTGCTCCATAGAATAATGTCATCAGCGAAAAGTCCAATATTGGTTTTATGTGAAAATTTTTCTTCTATGCCTGCAATAAATAGGGTGAAGAGAATTGGGCTAAGGACTGATCCTTGTGGTAATCCTTGATACAATTTGAAGGTTTTAGATAGAGTGCCATTATATTTGACCCTGATGTATCTATTTTTAAGGGAATCATTTATCCAAGTGATAGCTTTTCCATCAATTTTGAAATGTTTGTATAATTTTGTAAATAACTTCCATTAATTTTCAGCAAATACTTGTGAGGGAGATAGGTCGGTAGTTTTTTGGGTCATCAGCAGATTTGTCAAGTTTTTAAATGGGAATTATTGTGGCATTTTACAGTCTTGAGGCAATTTTCCAGTTTTCCAGGAGTTATTGAAAATATTAAGAAGTCTTTGTTTGCCAATTTTGC
This sequence comes from Cordylochernes scorpioides, assembly GCA_030710605.1. Classification (NCBI taxonomy): domain Eukaryota; kingdom Metazoa; phylum Arthropoda; class Arachnida; order Pseudoscorpiones; family Chernetidae; genus Cordylochernes; species Cordylochernes scorpioides. The sequence continues at coordinate 23,449,625 of CP092864.1, read as the reverse complement.
CCAAGTTTGATATCATTCGGCCATGGATTCCATCTGGCCCAGGAGTCTTGTTTAGGTCAGTGTTTTCTAATGCATAAGCTAGCTCTTTCATATTGATTTTTTTCATGGAAAATATTATGAGTGCTGGCGACATTTTTACAGTCATGAATAATTCTTCGGGCCTTTGTTTCAACCTTGATTTTACTACTTATTTGATATGAATTACCTGAAAGATTGGCAGCAATTTTGTCATTAGTTGCTGGTGTACCATCTGTATTCTTAATCATATTAGTTATTTCGGTTTGTGACTGGATCTGTCAATTTGTTTTGCCAAATTCCAAAGTTTTGTATTTGGGTTTCTTGGGTTCAGGTTTTCACAAGTTTGTTTCCATTTTTCCCTTTTCACATTTACGTATAATCTTTTTATTTTTGCATTCACAATGTTCAGTTCAGTTCTACAATTTGTTTGGTTTTGGGTGCTCTTTTTGTAGTTCATTTCCTTTAGTTATAAGTGTTTGAATATTTTTTGCCTAGTGTGTATAATTTGGAATCCATTTCTTAATATTACCTCTTGGTATTTAAACTGTGGCTGCTTTAATAATGGTGTTTTCGAAAGATATCCAATTAGCCTTTTTGAAGTTCCAGATTTTTTCTTAATTGAGCTGGGTTTGGTCTTGGTGCTAATTTCTATCAAATTAGGCAAATTATCACTTACATACTTTTTAATATTTGCTATTTGCATTGTGAAAATGTCAGGATAGTAAAAACTTATATCAAGGGCTTGTGCAGTATTATAGCTGTATGAATGATGGGGTAGGATTTCCATCATTTAAGCACATGATGGCATTGTCGTCAAATATGTTTGAAAGTATTTGGCCTCTTGGTTTGGCGTGGAACATCCCCATAGTTGATGTTTGGCATTAAGGTCACCTACAATAAGAGTTGTCTGTAAGAAATTGAGCCATTGTTCCATCGTCAATAAGTGTATTGTTTGGAGGGTGATACATATTGTATATGTTGATGGCTTTGTTTTGATTGAGGTAGACTTTGATATCTTGGGCTTCGAGGTCTAATGTGTTTGAAATATTAACGGCTATGTCCTCATAATACAAATTATTGATTAAAAATGCTAGGCCACCCCCTTTAACAGCATATACAGATGGATCTTCAGACCTTACCCTGAGTTATGGAGGGGCCGGAATTAACATAATACTGCAAGATGGAACGCACATCAAAATCAAAGAAGGAGCAGGACAGATTTCGTCAAACTTCACTTGTGAACTGACGGCTATCTGGTAAAGCCCTTGATGTATGCCTTAACCAACCATCCCTGCATCAAGCAGAAGGAAATTTAATATACAGCGACTCCATATTCGCTCTAGAAGCAATTCAGAAGGGCAATACTAAAATCAAACGGAAAATACACTCGTTACTTACCCAACTGGAACCATTGGAGAATAACTGCATTCTACAATGGATCCCTGCCCATGTTGGGATCGGGGGTAATGAAATGGCATCTGAATTGGCAAAAGAAGCCAGAAAGTTGAGCCAAAGGAAAGAACAAATGTCATTATTTGACGCTGATTCTTTGTCAAAATACAAGATAATTAAACAATAAATAAGAAAATATCAAATGCGAAATAAACTCTGAGAGAAAAATGACAAAAACTATAACAAGACTTAGAACAAAACACTATAAAGGAATGACAATACACCCAGATGGCACAATAACCTATAGGGCATGCAACAATTGTCCTGGTGTGGAACTTACACCTACCCACATATTCTTATAGCCAGCAATGGCCGCAGCCTTGCAGAAATTTTGTCATAGACCCAGAGCAGCAGCTTTACACACCCAAGATAGTGGACATTGCTGCTGCTGTGATGGAGATGCATGGATACATCTGAGGCTCTTTATGGACACGACAACAACAACGGCATTCCAGAGTAAAATAATTTATCAGAGATAGATACATATTTTTCAAATGAATTAAAATGAATATAATCGATACTGAGAGAGAGTTGAATTGAAAAAATATTAGAAATTTATTATCTTCGGAAACACAAGCCGTATCTAAAATATCAATTTTTTTTTTTGCTACATGTTTGAATTTGCATTTACCTATTTTACATATCTCTGATTGTATTTAAAAATTGTTAACCAATTCTTCATACTTTTGGCGAAGTGGTGTTTTATTAATTTGTTATTTGATGTTATTAGGGTTCTTTCCTGGTATTCAAAAAGGAAAAATACGTGTCGATCAGTTATATTTTTCAATTTATCAAACAATTTGGCCGTTGAAATCTCTGATTCTGGTAGTGCGCCATCTGGCGAATAAAATTGTAACTAAAATCAATTTCGAATTTTTCATTATTTGCCATAAAAAATCCCATTGCATCCTGAACACAATGGTGTTTACCGCATTGCTCTAGCGCAAATATTCGCGGAGTTATTAATTTTTAAAGTTGTGCGGGACTTTTGGATCACCCTGTATATGAGTGGTACACGATTGGAACTCAGAAACTGCTGAGTGTTGAAAATTTATTCTTTCAGCGATTTTTCACAACCTCAAATTGGGAAGAAATCCGAATATTCAGGTTCCGATCTCGTCAACCTCTATTTCAATTACAACCAACAATTCTTGTTGTAGGATTTAAATTATTATTATTCTTTCTGTGAACATAATTGTTCTGTTTAAAATATCATCATGTAAATATATTTCTTCAATATGATTTTAAATGGATATAAAGAGGTAGTAAACCTTCCAGTTTTGACAAATCCAGACAAAAAGTCAACAACATGTATATCATGGTTTCGGTCTTTGGCCCTCATCAGTACAGGGGCGGCTTCGATTCCATAACATCCTATGAGAGGGGTTATTATATTGGTGGAATCTATACCAAACAGTTGTTGTAGCTCATTCTTTATCATCATTAGTAAAGTTTTTTTACTAGGATGATACAATAGTGCTATCGTTCTGATGCACATTTTAAGGAAGAGATGCCTCTCTTGGTACAATGAATATCATCCTCTCGCAACTTTATGACGCAATCTTACTTGAATCTTGTCACTTCACCAGCTTAACCACCTGTTTGGTAAATTCGACCGATTTCATAACTTCTCTCATAGAATGTTATAAAATCGAAGCCGTCCCTGTACTGATGAGAGCCAAAGCCAGAAACCATGGTATACAGGTTGTTGACCTTTTGTCTGGATTTGTCAAAACTGGTGTTGTGGCCCATTTTTTATCATCACTGGTAAATTATTTACTAGGGTAATACAATAGTGTCATCGTTTTGATGTACATTTGAAGGGAGAGGTGCCTCTTTTGGTACATATATTTATGTACATACACATTCATACATATAGATGATTTAGACCTTTTTTATATGTATGGTATCGTATTTTTATTCATTTTATTATAGAGATCCCTAAATCTTGGTCACAATACTCGTTTGAGTTAAATTTTGGCGATGTAAGTTCTCAATGTAATTACATTGTAGATACATTTTATATGTTTATTTTGTCTTGCAATGTTCCATCTCATGTGTGATAGGCTAATCCTTTAATATTTAAATATGGAGGCAGTAATAAATAGAAAATAGATTCGCCGTTGCTAAGAAGTAAAAATTAGATTAAAACCATTTTACTAACGTCTCAAGATATTTGAAGAACTCCTGATAAAATGTAAGTTTTCACCCTGCAATATCACTTCAGAAAAAAAGAACAACTGATGTTCACTCAAGAAACAATATTCTTCCTAGATTCAAGCACAATATTTATTTTTCCTTTTTATTAGAAGATGGATATTTTAAATTGGATTATTCAAGATGGAAATGATTTTGATATAAATAAAATTGATGAGAAAATATTAAAAGAGAGGTGTGAATATTTGAAGAGCATAAATCCTCTCAATTAAATTTTAATATAAAGTGATCATTACGAAAAATGTATTCTGTGAAAATCAAGATTTTCAATTAGCAAGGAAATAATTGTATATGATAAACTTGGGGTATCGCGAGGATAAATTTTGATTCCTCCTCTGAGAAACTATATCAATAACATCTATATTGTTGGGCTACTTGTTGACACTATGATAGAATTCATCAAACATCTACATTTGATTTATTGATCGTACCATTGATATCAGAATCAATATAATTCTCTAGCCATTAAATTGAGGAACAATCATAAGAATTAAATAATGGCAGTTCCAGGTTCATATAGGTACTCTCATAGACAAAACTTGAGGAAGTGCAAAGTGTTTGATGTCGCCTGTCGAAAATGGTAGAAATGCGCTCAAGAAACTGGGTTTTCTGTATATTATTCTCTATCATTTATATTTAAATGACAAGTACATACTTGAAACAATTTTTGATTAACATATAAACTCATGAACAAAACTTAAGGAAGTGGATATTTTTGAAGTCGTAGTAAGCCTATTTTTTTTTAAGAGACAAAGGCAATATTTTCACACTAGGTTATTTCATTGTTATTGTTGTCGTGTCCGATGAAGAACCTCAGATTTCCCAATTAATTTCTATCACAGCAGTCGCAATATTCATTATCTTGGGTGTGTAAAGTTCATGTTCTGGGTCCATGGCATTTTTATTCAAGGCTGCGGCCATTGCTGGGAATGACAATATGTGGGTAGGTGTGAGTTCCACAACAGGACAGTTGTTGCATGTCCTATAGGTTCTTGTGCCATCTGGATGTATTGTCATTTCTTTATAGTTTTTCGTTCTGAGTCTGAGGTTATTTCGTTTCTCACCAATAAGGGTCACTGTGTATCAAATATCAGAGTTATTGTCTGAATTCAGATATACATGCTAAAAGGTGAAACTTCCTTAAGTTCTGTCCTTGAGCGTATTTACAGGCAATAGATATTCTTAATAATGGAGTTTTTACTTGTGTGTACAGGGACGAAATGCCAAAGCACATCTACCTTAATGGGGATCATCCATTTTTCCCTGAAGACATTGACCGACTGGCTCGAAATGTTCTGAAATATCGAGATATGGCTTTTGTTATGCCAGAAGATGATGAGATTATTGTTCTCTCTTCTGAGGAGATCCAGCCAGCTCCAGAAGAAAAGTAAGTTTCTAGACAACATTATTTACATCTAGGATATATTGTTGACGTTAAATTATAATATACTATAACAAACTTATATTCTGAATTATATTTTCATTCGCCCTATGAAAAAGGATGAAACACTAAAAGTACCAGCTCTGAATAATTCTAACCTCCATCGACAGATGGCACTATGTGTTCTGTTTACTAATATTGACTTGTGGGCTTAAGGGAAAAGAAAATTTGAATATTTTCTGGAATTACAGAACCGTTTAACTTTGTTTTGTTAGGAATACCATCACCAAAAATAAACTTCAAATTCAGACTCTATAATCATAAGAATCATACAATTGTTGTAGCAATCTGATTGATTCAATTAGAGAAATCGTTAAAAAGTTTCACCACTAGTGAGCCATGTCTTTTTCAAATGTTTTTTACATATTCAGTTAACTAATTGTAGAAAGTTTCACCTTAAAGGATTGTATAAAAGCTCTGAAAATTCCCAACAGATGTTCAATAAAAGTATATTTTCGTGTATTGAGAGAAATGGGTCTTCTTCCTACCATGTGTTTCACCAATGTCAACTATGTTGAAACTTTAATGCGATAATCTCCCTTTTATATTGAGAAATATTTCCTTCTATTTGTTCTCATTCATTCTTTTTTTTTTTATTATTAACTTAATATTAATCTCATATTATTATTTGGGTCATAAGAAGATGCATAAGAATTACTTTAAATAAAATGAAGGTATAACTTCCTTTAGTTTTGTCTATAAGTGTATATAGGTAGGAATCAGGTCCTAGGTAACTGTATTTATCAAACAAACCTTACTCTCTCTTTATAATGTAAGCTATTATCTTAAATACATATTTTAATTCCTTTAATGAAAGTGTGAGTTTTATTTTATTTGCATTCATCTCTAACGTATTATATGTTAGAATTAATGGATCAATTGTTTTCAGGAGGAAAAAGATTTCCCTTTTCCGGAGACTGTGGAGCCGCTGCCTTCCTTGTTTAAGGTAACTCTCCTTTTATAATTGTCCTCTTTTTGTTAAAAAAAATGTGTCGAAAGATTGATACCTAAGTAATATGACTCGATTCCATATAAATGCGTCTTAAATTCAAAATCCTAGATAAGCACACATTAATCAATTAATATTCTGACATTGTAATGATATGTTATAGGAAGTAAAGCTGCCAGTGCCTTCCTATCCTCCCGTCCATAGTAAGCCCGACCATCTCCAAACCTTTCCCCCATGAACTCCATAGAAAGGCCAACCATACTCATACCCTTCCCCCATGAGCCTCATAGAAAAACCAACCATTTCCATAACCTTGCCCCATGAGCCTCATATAAAAGCCAGCCATCTCCCGTATGCTACCCATATAAATGGATCCATTCTTTCTTCCTCCATAGAGAAGCTATCTATCTCGATACCCTTCTCCCATGATCCCCATAGAAGGGCCAAAAATCTCCATAGTCTTGCCCAATGTCCTAACAAGAAAAGCCACTCATCTCCTCATGTTATCCATATAAAGGCACCCATTTCTCTTTTCCCCATAGAGAAACCATCCAGCTTCCCATCTCCATAGAAAACCATCCTCTCTTACCCAGGCTCATGCTCTCCATGGGAAATCCGCTCCCTTTCCCCACATGCTCTCCATAGAAAGCCCATTCCCTCCATCATGCTCTCCATAACCCTTACATATACAGGTATATATATTATAATTATAGTGAACTTTTACCTCTCTATATATATGCTTAATTATAAATGGATCTATACACTGATCCAAAATAAGACTTGTGCAAAGCGACCATATGAATTTTACAGAGAAGTAAAACGACTTTAAATATTTTTTATCCCATGTTTATAATTGGCTATCATTTTGTAGATGTTTGGAATTATTATATACAGTTCCCATTTCAAATCTTAAAACTCATTCACCTTGCTACTCTGCATTATAACTCAGAAAAATAGAATATTCTATATCTAAATTAAATGGCTTTGTAAATACATATGTATAGATGTGATAATGAGTTGCTGTCGACTTATCTGTGATGAGATCCTGTCGACTCTCGCTATAAGCTGTGGTAACCGGTGGTCAAACCTGTAGTAGCCGAGAGGGACAGTCAGGGCATGGAGAGTTTTCCAGTACCTCTCTGCACCTTGGAGGACCTTTAACAGTTCTCACAGAGTACAGGCAGTCGTGGTCGAGGCGGAGTGGAAAGCTTGGGAATGTCCACACACACAAAACGAAGAGACACAGCTGTAGTAGGAAAGTTCCATGAACAGATAGGAGTTGAGCTAAGCAAGATGGAGTTAGAAGAGATCTTACTGTTTTCCATGGCGATCAGGTGGTCCTGGCTATAAGCGAAATGGGCTCGCGCCGACGGTGAAAGGGGTGACTGCTGACTAACTATGGTCGGCTAAAACCGAGGTGTTTATATACCATTCCCGAGGAGGGGGGTTGGAGATGTCTGAGAATGTGAACTTTGGACGTCTGCACCCTTTGACCTTGATGGCAACGACTGCCGAATTCCTTTAGAGTTGTCTCGATTGTAGACGTTTTTGAACTTATCAATCTTGCTTTAACTCAGCTCTTAATCTATTACATAGTTTTATTTATTTGTCTTTAGTTTGTACAAAGTACATTACATATGGTGATGCAATGACACAGATTAATCATGCATATAATTATTTATAGATGTGTTTCTATATACAACATGACAATCTTGTTATAAGTAATTATACAATATAGGGTTGTTGGTTTAAATTACCATATATATATCAAATATGTAAATATGTATTGCTCTTTTGAAAATCGACGTTTTTCATTTTATTTTTAGATATTTATTAGGAATGGGACAAAAGGTCTTGAAATTGGTTCACGTATATATTATACAACACACTGCCCCCAATTTAAAATAGACCGAAATTTAAGAAAATTCTGGCAAAAACAGACTGAATATCAATAAGGAAAAAGTCGAATGACTGACACCTCATATTAGAGCCGCTACTTCTATACCCGCGATGTAAATAGATCCTGTGGATTTATCGTTCCCAGACAAACAGAAAGTACAGTGAAAGTATGTAAATATGTTTATTATATATATTTAGTCTCTATCAGTACTGGTATTGTGTGCTTATCCATAGTCCATAGCCATTTTAATACTCTTTAACAATGTTTCCTAATCTTTTTAGATCTTCCTTCTAGTAAATTTTATTATTAGGTTTCGCTGAGCACAGGGCATTGTTTTAGCAGCAAACTTTGCTAGTTATTAAAAAGAACTATATATAAGCTGAAATTAGTATTTTAATCTAAGTCCTAAAAGTAAAGCATTAACGTAAGAATAATTAAATGAAATGTTATTATTATATTAATTATAGATTCCATCGCCCTCTTTTATAAAGTCTCCTCGACCTGTGTTTCTATAGAGAATAGGGAGTTTGTTGTCTCTTAATGATTAGTTTAGAAAATATAAACTATTTATAATGTTTCTTTTCAATGTAAAACTATTCCCTATTGTCCATAGTGCAATGATATAAATATTGGGATGACCTGGCTCACTAGAGGTGAACCTCCCAGAGGCTTCGCCAGTTTAATCTACCATACCGCTCTAATATGTTAATTGACTGTTTTGTTTTTATCTCCGGTACTGATGATGAACGGTATTTTAAACAAACTATGGATGAAAAAATGGTCACGCGTTAGTAATAGTTTATCTTTCTTAATACAGAAATTGCGCTGGTATGTCACATCTTTATATTATTATTTGAATAAGAAATTATGAGGCAAAAAACAATATGAGTAAATAATATGTGAAGACTGGTCAAAATGTCCCACAGACGGCAGTTGGAAATGACAGATCTGACTTCCCTGTCAACCACATGTCAAACCTCAGTCTAAGACTAGTATAATGTTGGTAGATAAATAAAACACCAACTACACGGATTGTCTGGATAACTAGTACAGACCAGCACTTCTAATCCTGGCCTGGGTGAATTACTGAGAAGAACCAGCAATGCTAGGTATGGGAGACGGGACATAGATGTAGAGTTGAGGTGGATCAGTCCAAGCAGGATAGCCGCTTGCAACCTATGTCTCAGGAAAGCTGGATAGATGAAGAGTAGATGATAAAATTTCTGTGATTCTTTCGCACATTGGGCAGGCTGGGTCTGTTTCGGGATGCACAAGCGCGAGGTCTGCCCGGACATGGCCCGTTAGGATGGTAGTGGCGACCTCTCCTGGATGAAAGAATTTGAGTCACATATGTATATTTCTATTAAAAGTGTGCAAAAATAAATTATTTTTAATATTTAAAATCTGTTTTTGCTTCTCACTCGTTTCGATTTTTATTTTAAAAAAATCTATATAAAAAATTGTAATTTTAATCTGCACAAATTCTGTTTGAGCAGGTAAAACCATCCCATTAAAAAAACGCTAAAAATATAAATTATTAATCTTCCCAGCATGAAACGAGTAAAAAGAATTTTAGCGCATTTTTAAAAAGTGATTCCATTTACACGCCTGAACCAAAGCAAGCACCTCTCTTATTTTAACACCTGAATAGAGCTTCGTGAAAATAGTAAAATATATAAAAAAAAAAAAAAAAAAAAAATCCATATTTGACTCACTGATATGTGATGATATAATGATGATGTGAATAAATAAATGGTTTGTTACAGGATAAGGAAGCCGCAGCTTATTTTTATTTGCGGATATTATCTGAAGTTTTTGGGATCCAGAAACACTGAAGGATGTGAGTAGCCATTTCTGTTTCTTTCATCTTGAAAAAATTTAGCATCAAATTGAATTTTTAAATCAGTCACTATTAGGTTTGCCCTTTTATGTTTACAGAAAAGAGCACAAAAAAATATTTCTTTTCTGACCGCTCAAATAAACATTTTAGATGGCACAACGCCATCTAGCGTGATGAAAATATAGAGTATGTGATGATGAGAATTTTTATATAATTAATAAGAGATATTTCTAGAGCTCTCTTATACTCCAATAAATATAAATTGAAAGATGGAGGACATGGCTCAACAGAGGTGAACCCTCCCAGATATTTCGCAAACATTTTCTAAGCTGTTGAAAATTCATCTTTGACCTTCATCTTGAATTTTCTGTTCATTAAAAGGTTTCGTGTTATATTATTTCTCCAGGAGGGTGCTCTTTGTACATTTTATAAAGTAGGGCCTCGTGCTAGACTTTCTTTCGAATAGTTTTATTATTTGTTTAATATTTTAAGGCTTAAAAATGGCTTATATGTTAATCTATATATTAACCTTCCTACGCGCAAAATTTTCCAATTGTTTATTCAACAGTTTTAGTGGAGAAGGGCAACAAGCGTCAATTTATCTTGAGAATAACAAATTCAATATTTTATGTGTGAGAATTTATTTATCGAAAATGACAAATTCTACATGAATATTAAAGATAATGATTATGCTATTAATTTAATACCGTTAAACATAATCACATAGAGATATTCATTAAAATACGCCCGGGTTCTACTGGAGTGAATGTTGTCCCAAAAATATTGTTTTACCACACACACAAATGTTAATTATATTTTCTTATTGAATTATTCTTAGAAGAGTAGTTGTGTTGTGAGTAATCATAGGAGGATACAATAATATATTATCATCATATATATTCATAATCATTTTTCTCAATTCTATAATATACTAATTATAATTAGAGTAGTAGTTACAGTATATATTATGGTATGAAATCATATTAATTATCAACTATGACTCCAAATTATTTATTCTTGATCTGTCGCGATATTCTTTAAGACATTATCCAAATAAATCTTAATTTTCAGAAATATATGTGAGTACCTAACAAACACATATATTTTTATTCCTCACTTCACCAAAGTCCTGGGTTTTTACAATCAAGATCAAACGCAGTTGTCAATATTTTGGAACTCTATATTTGTCCATATGGAAACCAATCTTCCTTAATTCTCATTATAATTGACATCTTTTTATTGTACTCAATTACTTGCTGGTAGATCATATTTTGAATTTATTCTCCTGGTGCATAAAAAAAAACTCTTCGGTAAACTCACTTTTGCCACATACAGTTGTCTGTGAGTGAAGCTGGGAGATCTGGGATTGATTCCACAGCATTTTGAATTAATTGTCTCTGGGAATTGTAAATAATAAGGAAAATTATTTAGTCGTTGGCTTAATTCTAATTAGTTTTTTAACCTATATTTTAAACTGCATCTTCATTCGTACAGCGCTTTTGTTGATTTTATGAATTTTTCAATTTTTAGTTTTAATGGAAATGTGGATTTTTGAACCCTATATTTTTATATTTATATCCTTTTTGTCTGAATTGCCGAAACTGGTGTTATGGCTCATTATTTATCATCACTAGTAAAGTTTTCTATTGGAGTGATGAACAGTGCACCATCCTGATTCATAATTAAAGGAAGAGGTGTTTCTTTTGGCATTGTGTGTGTCTTCACCCGTGTTTTTCTCCCTCTCTAGTGAACGTTTCGCCGCAAATTTATTTTTTCTTCAAAGCAACAAGAAGCTTTATTAATACCTTTCGGTCTTATACAGATTCTCCAAGTAGAAAAGGGTATATACAGAAATAGCAGTAAGATTGACAATAAACAGCGCAATGTTATTTATAATGTATCAAATGGAAAAAAAGAAGGAAGAGTTTGGAATAAACTTATATGCAAGCAATCGAGAATAGGCAGTTCTTTTTCTTTGAATAATAATAATTTTTAAACAAATAAATATACATATACGTTGACTTTTCCATATAGAGAGGGAAAGGTAACGTTAAAAATAGTTATAAATTTCGTCGATAGAGAGCGCTATGTTGAAAATGATATTTAAAATAAGTATATATAAAAAAAAAACGCTTCTAAAAGTTGCCTCGTCAAACCTAAAGCCGCAAACCTCATGTGATATATTCAATATTTATATTTGTATCAATATAAAATGTGTGGGTAATTGATGCTAACACTTCTTTCTTTGTTCCAGGTATCCGTGATCTCAATAACTTGACAAAACCAAGTTTATCCATTTTAGACAATGTATTTTTAATTTTTCGATTGGAATATTATTATCAAAATTATTTTATTATTTTTTTTATGTATATATTTAATTTTCTTCTCTAATTTTCTCTATTTTTTATCTTTTATATATTTCATTTATATTGTTTTATTTGTTGTTTTTAATTTTCACTTTTACTTATATTTTTATGTATATATTATTTTTAATTTTTATTTCTTTTTCATATTTCTTATTTGATTTGATGTTTGTTTATTTTATTATACTTTCTTTGTTTTCATTAATTCTTTTTTATTTTATAAATTGATATATTTTATTATTTTATATATATTGAGTTTGGAGAATGAATCCATTGGCCAAGAAAGAAGACAAAATTCACTCCCCGTCCAATCTCCAGCAGACCCTCCAACGATGCAGGAACTATGTTTCACCCACAAGTTGGAAATATATTCGGTGGAACTACCGAGAATCTACCCATGTGTAGAGTCATGAAGGCCTCCAAGGAACAATTTTATGGCGCTGAGAACCATTCTTACCAAGATAGCTCAGGATCTATCCATGGTAGAAGCTGACTCAGTAGCTACAATGCTGCATCCATATTGGCCACAACCAGGAACTGAGCTGGAGGGGAGGTCTGCATTCCCATTGGCAATGGACGCTGAAATTCTCAAGATTGGAGCATCTCGATATTGGAAATATATCAAAATCTTATCAAATATATACATTGAAGCGCGTACTTGAAGAATGTGATATAATGGTGTGATTTCGTGTTGTTTCTCAGGGTGAGGGAAACAATTTCTTTTGTATGGAAGGTGATCACACAGAGAAAAACTCGCCTATTTTAGAGTTTCAAAAAAGCCTGCAGAATATTTCTGTGTTATGAAGGTGGATTCACACACACCGAGAAAAACTCGTCTATTTTAGAGTTTCGAAGAATTCTGCATAATATTCCTGTTGTATTGGAGTGATTCACAGAGGAAAACTCGCCTATTTTAGAGTTTCAAAGAAGCCTGCAGAATATTTCTGTGGTATGAAGGTGGATTCACACACACACCGAGAAAAACTCGTCTATTTTAGAGTTTCGAAGAATTCTGCATAATATTCCTGTTGTATTGGAGTGATTCACAGAGGAAAACTCGCCTATTTTAGAGTTTCAAAGAAGCCTGCAGAATATTTCTGTGTTATGAAGGTGGATTCACACACACACCGAGAAAAACTCGTCTATTTTAGAGTTTCGAAGAATTCTGCATAATAATCCTGTTGTATTGGAGTGATTCACAGAGGAAAACTCGCCTATTTTAGAGTTTCAAAGAAGCCTGCAGAATATTTCTGTGGTATGAAGGTGGATTCACACACACACACACCGAGAAAAACTCGTCTATTTTAGAGTTTCGAAGAATTCTGCATAATATTCCTGTTGTATTGGAGGGATTCACAGAGGAAAACTCGCCTATTTTAGAGTTTCAAAGAAGCCTGCAGAATATTTCTGTGTTATGAAGGTGGATTCACACACACACCGAGAAAAACTCGTCTATTTTAGAGTTTCGAAGAATTCTGCATAATATTCCTGTTGTATTGGAGGGATTCACAGAGGAAAACTCGCCTATTTTAGAGTTTCAAAGAAGCCTGCAGAATATTTCTGTGTTATGAAGGTGGATTCACACACACACCGAGAAAAACTCGTCTATTTTAGAGTTTCGAAGAATTCTGCATAATAATCCTGTTGTATTGGAGTGATTCACAGAGGAAAACTCGCCTATTTTAGAGTTTCGAAAAAGCCTGCAGAATATTCCTGTTGAATGAAGGGTGATTCACAGAGAAAAACTCGCCTTTTTTTGAGTTTTGAAGAATCTTGCAGAATATTCCTGTTGTATGGAACGTGATTCACAGAGGAAAACTCGCCTATTTAAGAGTTTCAAAGAATCCTACAGAATATTACTGTTGTAAGGAACGTGATTTACAGAGGAAAACTCGCCTATTTTAGAGTTTCGAAGAAGCCTGCAGAATATTCCTGTTGAATGAAGGGTGATTCACAGAGAAAAACTCGCCTTTTTTTGAGTTTTGAAGAATCTTGCAGAATATTCCTGTTGTATGGAACGTGATTCACAGAGGAAAACTCGCCTTTTTTTGAGTTTTGAAGAATCTTGCAGAATATTCCTGTTGTATGGAACGTGATTCACAGAGGAAAACTCGCCTATTTAAGAGTTTCAAAGAATCCTACAGAATATTACTGTTGTAAGGAACGTGATTTACAGAGGAAAACTCGCCTATTTTAGAGTTTCGAAGAAGCCTGCAGAATATTCCTGTTGAATGAAGGGTGATTCACAGAGAAAAACTCGCCTTTTTTTGAGTTTTGAAGAATCTTGCAGAATATTCCTGTTGTATGGAACGTGATTCACAGAGGAAAACTCGCCTATTTAAGAGTTTCAAAGAATCCTACAGAATATTACTGTTGTAAGGAACGTGATTTACAGAGGAAAACTCGCCTATTTTAGAGTTTCGAAGAAGCCTGCAGAATATTCCTGTTGAATGAAGGGTGATTCACAGAGAAAAACTCGCCTTTTTTTGAGTTTTGAAGAATCTTGCAGAATATTCCTGTTGTATGGAACGTGATTCACAGAGGAAAACTCGCCTATTTAAGAGTTTCAAAGAATCCTACAGAATATTACTGTTGTAAGGAACGTGATTTACAGAGGAAAACTCGCCTATTTTAGAGTTTCGAAGAATCCTGCAGAATATTCTTGTTGTAAGGAAGGTGATCACAGAGGAAAACTCGCCTATTTTAGAGTTCTGTAGAAGCCTGCTGCATTTTTCTGTTCACAGAATTGATATAAAACTCTGCTACTCCACATGTTATATCAAGATACATTCAGAATAAATAAGTTGATTTAATATTTTCTAAAGAGATTTAAAGCTGAATATATATATATATTTTGAAGAACTCTCTCAATAAAAATAATGTAGTGAAATATATTCATGGAGTAAAACGATAAGAGAAATTTGAAACAGAGAAATACACGTCCTCTAAATAAGATGAGTGAAAATGATCCAACCCTAGTCAAACTCTACATTGAAATAGCAAAAACGGATACAATTATGATATTTCAAAATTACTTTCGATTGTAAAGAATTGAAAAATCAATATTTTATAATGTATAAATCATTTTCATATCTGAAGAAACAACAATATCAAGGCCAATAAAAGATACTGAATGAAGAAATTACCTATAACTATATGTAAGTACCTTTTTACAAATTATATATTTTAAAATATGCAAATTCTATTAGTCTAGAACTCTGTAGTGTGTGTGTGCACACATATATCTCTCATCGGAATAGTTTTATAAATTCAGTATTTACATAAGAAGAGAGAGTTCTACCAGTAATAGTTACTTCCTGATACATGGGGCTTTCTATTCCTTGATTCTCTATGTAGAATCACTGTAAATCCATATCGTTTCATATTGTAAGAGGATAATAGATAGTGTTACATTGCAAAATTACGAAGAACTGTGTGTGTGTGAGTTTTAAATACAATGAAATATATTGACAATTACACAGATATATACTGTACTTTGATTGATTCCTTATTATGGGGAATCAGTAAGGCTTTCAAAACAAAATACTTGCAAAATTCGAATTTCCATAATATTAATCGATACAAGGTTATATGTTTCAAATGCTTAATTGTTTTTTTCTATTATTTCGAGATGGTTAATTGCCAATTGAGAAAAACTCAAAAACAATTTTCTTGAACCTACATAGACATTTGTGTGCATAAGTCATAAGAACCATAAGATATCTGTCCTCTTTAGTGATATAAAACGGGTGAGCATAATATTATGTATGATTCTCCTGGATCTATTGATTCCCATATTCTTATGACGCTCATTAAATCTCGTTTAACCCGAGCAGCAATATCACTGTAGTATAAAGCACAATCCCGATAAGCTATGATTCTGCTGCAATTAAATTCGATACGTACTGTAGAGGTTATTCCTTTTTGACACGAGGCATGGTAAGACTTTTCACACAAAGAAAAATAAAATGCAAATTAAATTTTTACTTGCAATTCAATATTTTCCATTTTAAGTAGAGTGCAGTTGGCGTCACTTCTATCTGTGCTTTATATATTGGGTTTAACATTCTGACCAATTGTATATCAAAACATGATGTACCTTCCATGCAAATTATTCTTTACTTTCTTGATGGTGTAGGACTTTCTTTTAATGGCCAGAAGGGCTTGATAGAATCTTACTTATGTTGTCTGTATCTTCCTATTCAACCAGTTGTAGTGATAAAGGTGTATTTCAAAACGCATGCGCGCGTGTGTGTGTACCATGATGGAAATGAAAGTAAATTATTAACAGAATATTAGTGCAGTGTTTTGAACAAATATATTCGGCTTTGGTGGTATTGGGTGCCATATAATATTTGTTTCAAAACATTCATATATGTTTAAATATAAAATTGTATTTGTCTATTCAATTCTGAAGTCAATATTCAGATATATAGATTACAAACAATATATTTGTGTTAAATATCCATTACTTTATTGTCTAAATACCTTTATAAGTTTCAGGATTGGAAGATTGCTCACGAGATGAAAATTGTAATTTGCTAACAGTTAAAATCAAGAAACTCCTCACATGGAAAATTCAAAATTTTTCCAATTTCAAATATCCAGAAAAGGATACAATAATTCAAATCGTGAGCTATAAGCCACAAAGAAAACCTTTGAAATTTACAAAATCCATCTCTAATATATGAATCAAATGGAGTGTCAACGATCAAAATGATATTTGATAACTAGAAATAAAATTTTAAAATGTTATTCTTTAGGAAGAAGATATATAGATGACTTGGTTTTTCCCGAGCTAAGAACGCCAACTACCCAGATTGATCTATAATTGCTATAAAGGGATGTTCAAAGAGAATTGAGAAAAAGTGATTCCTCAAAAATATGTAAATTTACAAGGATATTGACAAGTATTTACTGGAATGATAAATATATGCATCTTTATTCTCAACGGATATTGATCACAACTGGAATTATTCTGCTTTCCCAAGAATATCGTAAAGGAATTACAAGAAGAGCTGAAGATCGTCAGAATAGTTTCCAAGAACACCAGTGAAATCTTCCAGCAATACAAGAAAGAAGACCAACTCGTGTACATTAAAATTATGAATAATAAAAGAGTGAATTTTAAAAATAAGAGTATTTCGTTAATAAGTTTCATAGTTGTTATATGAACCAGGCATCCATAACTAGGCCCTGTGGGAGGTGTGTGAATTGTACCAGAGCTGTATCGATGCTTGCCCGGGGCGAGATTTTTTGCAGTGTTCCCATATATATACCACCCAAACTTCCCCTTCCAAATGTTACAACTAATATATTAATATCATCGACTCAGCACACACATTGAAAACACAATATAATAAGGCGTCTTTAATTATTTTCTCTAGGTAAATTGAATCAAGAGTCTTTGTTTTTAAAATTCAAAATGTTGCCGTCTTGTTCCTCTGAATGAGTGTATGAAGCTATCGCCCCACTCGCTTCGCCTTCGGTGTAACCTGGATTTTACCCCAGTCTAGTTAATACCTGGCTGGAAATATAGGTGGAATTGAATACTTGTTCTGAACATTTGAGAGAGATAGAGAATAAACCAAATAAATATCATTAACGCTGCCCAACCATTTAAACCAGGAGATTAGGGACAACACATTTCTAAAATCACTGCCTTGAATTAAACAATTAAAAGTACAGTAGAATTTCCCTGTATAGAAGACCAAATTACAGAGCCAAGATGTTTTTAGCGAGAAGTGTCCTCTTACCGGAGAGTTGGGAAAATTAATAAAAATGGTAATTTTTCAAATGAAAACTGTTCTTTGTAGGGAGGTGTCAAAAGCGTGAGTGTCCTCTCATGGCGGTTCTAATGTATGAATAATTCTTGAAAGCACATCAATCGAAATCAAATCGAAAACAAAGAAAAAATGAATTAAAAATCTTTTCTTATGCTTTCTCTCTTCCTCTTTCACCAATATATATATACCAGCACTTTAGATTGAAAAAAAAAATAGGCATATATATATTGGATCAAAATTTTGGTTTGATTCAATATATTCCGGATATCTCCGGAACATCAATCCAGAAGAGGACATCCATACGGACAAGGCACCTCGGTTGGCCGGTATCGTGATCAGGGTGCATGGACCGATCTGATCTGCTCCATGAACAAGACACCACCACCATCAAAATGTTGTTTTATATTTACAAATATCTTGATTGGAAGCATAACATATTTATTTCAATGTTCAAAACAAATTCATTATTATACCTTTTCTACTTTGATTTAAAAAATTGGTATGCTTTCAATAGGAATATTGGTAAATAAAACAATTTATGAGTCAATATATGCATCTTTTTATCTAAAGATGTTCAATTATGAATTCTTCTTTGGTTTAGATAGGAATGTATCTACCCCAAATGACAAAAATCAGAAAAGCTCAATGAATTAGCAGCTTTTGCATCGTGAATATTTTTCCCCATTGATTTTTCCATTGCAGTAAGGACAGTAGAAATTTTTTAATTTTCAAAAGAATTATATGCGTCTATAATAGTTTCGAATTTTCATATGGCGCGTAATGCATCATGAATATAATTGTTTAACAGGGGGTGTTTGTGTGTGTTTTTAATTCAAAATATTTTGAGAGAAAGTTATCGAATATTCTTTTAGGACCCTCTCTCCATACATAAAACAAGTTTTATATGCATGGTGAAAAGGTTTTTAATGTTATTCAAAATAATTAATGTGTGAAAAAAGTAGGAAAAATTTCACAAGGTAACAAGATCAAATTCAAAAAGATAAAATATATATAGGGTGTTTTGGTAACATTATTGCCATAAACTACATTTATTACCTTGGTCTGAAGATGGTAACATCATTGTTACACCAAAATGTCATGTTTAATATAATTATTTGGTCTTTTTACATTATAATTCTTATCTATAATCAAAATTGTACCTCATTAATTACCAGACAATTTTAATGGTGTCTTGGCTAATATTTCGTAATAAAGAAGCATTTGATGGTATTTATTTCAAGAGATAGTGCAAGCCATTAGCCACCTCCAATTAATACTTACCTTACCGGCAGTATAAACCGTCGGTTTCTGACAGCCATGAACCGGTATCGAATCCCGCATTGTACACTTTTTTTTTTGTGAAGAACCTGTTCATATTTTTCATTGTAAATAACATAAGATAGGCGATTCTCTTTTTGAGCGGTACCTAATAAAGTAATTTTGGAACTGGAGGAGGACATTCAATTGCATAGGCAAAATTCACATTTTGTGGCCGCCCAATGATCATTTTTCCTCTCAGATCCAGTAAATTCTCGTTGATGTCTATTTAACATGTTTGTGTGATAACTCTAATTTGGAATAAAATACATTTTTGTTAATTTATCAAAAAGCATTCAAGTCCACCTTGATTTGCTTAGAGATTAAAAAATCGACTGAAAGATGGAAATATGGAGAATTTACTTAAAAACCTCCCCTTCTACCATCATTGTGGAAATTCCCAATGGATCCATTATGCAAATACAGTAGAACCTCCATGAGAGGACACCTCTCCACAAAGGACAGTTTTAATTTGCAAAATTACCATTTTTATTATTTTGCAACTCTCTGA
Organism: Cordylochernes scorpioides; assembly: GCA_030710605.1. NCBI lineage: Eukaryota > Metazoa > Arthropoda > Arachnida > Pseudoscorpiones > Chernetidae > Cordylochernes > Cordylochernes scorpioides. The sequence continues at coordinate 23,429,831 of CP092864.1, read as the reverse complement.
TAAGAAGACACCTCTCTTTAAAGATCACTTCGGCTCTTCAATTAGGTGTTGTCCTTTACAGGGAGGTTCTGCTGTATATATATGCACATAATTTGGTTCTATCTTTATAAATATTTTGATTAATTTTCGTTTGTTGAAAGAACCTCGTTACATATTTTTTCCCACTGATAATATAGCTATTCTAGCTTATACCACAAGATCTGTTAACACAAAATGACATGAGATTTGTCTACATGCTGAGACTTTGGAAGAAACTGGTTAATAGAAATGAACCTTAAAAAAAACAGTTGAATCAATATTGTAAATATATATTTTTAAAATTTTTATTTTCCTATATATAAACTAGAGCAGGGGTGGCGAACGTGCGGCCTTTTCTTGCCCAAGTTGCGGCCTTTTCTTAAATTCAAAATTATAATTTTTTCGAAGTTTTCAATTACTTTCATTGTTTTATTGAAAATATCTAATACGAATGTCTTATATTATATAATATATATAATATAGTAAATGTAAGTATTTAAATTTCTAAAAGTAATTCAAGTGTCGTGCTAAAAATGAAGTACATAACTATACCACTCTATCTGCAGCGCCGATTTGCAGTCAACACTAGTACTAAAACTAAACGTAACGTCCAAGTAACGTCGAGGCAACGTAATTGCCGGTGTGTAACTGTATCAACTTTACTAAATGGTTGTTTAATTTTTGAATAAGGTAAGTTGTAAGATAATACATATTACAAACATCGAACAATGTTTTCTATTGTATCGTAGTAAAATACGGGTAAATTAATTTTAAATTTTAATAATCATTGCATAATTTAAATTTTTTTATCAGTTGAACAATTATTGATATATTATTTTTTGTGAAAGTAAACTTATATAAGAAAAATGTGGATTTTGATTTCAGTCCATTTCTCCCGTATTTTCAAAATACAATTTTATGTGCGGCATAGTCTTTTTATGTAAAATTTTTCATATATATTTCAATTTTAGAATCATGTCTAAAAAACAAAAAAGGACTCTAAAGGACGAGAATCGTTTATTTAATGAAGAATGGGAATTGCAATACTTCTTAATTAGTTCAAAAGATAAAATGGTTTGTTTGTTATGTAGTACAGTTATAACTACAATTAAAAAGTATAATGCTAATCAACATTACATGACTCATTCGAATCATAAATATGCAATTCCTGAAGGAGAAGCACGTAAAAATATATTACAACAACTTAAAAATGAAAAGCTACACCGGCAACAAACTTTCAATAAGTTATTTCAAAAAAATAATAATGCCACGGAAGCAACATACAAAGTAGCGTACATTCTTGGAAAACGGGGAAAACCATTTAGCGACGTTGAAATGATAAAATAATGTATTGTGGAAGTGGCCAAATGCTTACATCCATAAAAAGTAGATAAATACAAACAATTACCTCTTCCAAGAGGAACCATCACCGAACGACAACACGAATTAGCTACAAATATAAAACAACAGTTCTGCAAAACACAACACAAATATTATTAAAGAAGAAAATATATATTTCTCCATAGCATTGGATGAATCCACAGACAATACCGATTCAGCACAGGTTCTATTTTTATTCGAGCTATTACTGAAGATTTTCGATGTTTTGAAGAGTTGCTTGCATTAGGAACACTTTCAGGCAGGACACGAGGAATAGACATCTTGGAGAACTTCAAATGAAAATTTGCGAAGCAGGGTTAAATATAAATAATTTAGTAAGTGTGTGTACCGACGGTGCACCAGCCATGGTAGGAAGGCGAGAAGGTTTCATTTCGTTATTAAAAAAATAATATGCTAATTTAGAAAACTTGATTTCTTTTCATTGTATTTTGCACCAACAAAACCTATGTGCTAAGTCGGCTAGTTTGAACGATACTTTAGGAAAAAATATTGGTATTGTAAATTTTATTCGATCAAATTCAATGCGTCATCGTCAATTTCGTGATATAATAATGTCAGATAATGACATATTCAATGGAGACTTACCATATCATAGCAAAATACGTTGGTTATCAAGAGGACAAGTTTTGCTAAAAATATTCACCCTGCGTCAGCAAATAATTATTTTTTTTGAAGAACAAAAGAAATTTTGCGATTTATCAGATAAAGAATTTTGTAGAAATGCTGCCTTTTTATGTGACATGAAAATGAAGCAAAATGAATTGAATTTACACTTGCAGGGAAAAACTAAATATGTATGCGAAATGTGGCAAAACATTCAAGCTTTTCGAAAAAAACTTTTATTCTTTAAATCTTTACTAGGTCTATTAGAAAATTCTAAAGAACATTTGCCACAGTTATCGGAAATTATGGTGAGGAAAATTATTCCCCTCAAAATTTGGATGAGTATTTTTCTGTTCTGAATATATTATTTGAAGAATATAATAAAAGGGTTTCAGATTTTGAAAAACATGTTCTCACACTTAAATTAACTTTCGAACCACACCTTGTTGATTCGACGTAGCGCCCAAAGAATATCAAATGGATTTATTTGAGATAGGAGAAGATAATATCTTTAAATCACAATTAGATTCAAAAAAAGATCCTATTGAAATATGGAAGACTGCAGTTATTTATCCTCGTCTAAGACAACACGCACGAATAATTCTTTCATGTTTTGGAAGTACATATTGCTGCGAGGCAACATTTTCATACATCATTCAAATTAAAACCCGCCTAAGAAGTCAAATAAGTGATGTTCATTTGGAAGATCAACTTAAATTACGTACCACGTCAATTGAACCAAATATTTCTTTTTTGTCATCCAATAAACAATCACAGAAATCCCATTAAATTTTCTGGATTGTAAAATTAAATGTCATATTTTTTGGAATTTATTAAATGTATGTCATTTTGAAAACATAAACTATTTAATTGCAAAAAAATATATGTATTTTAATTTTGTATATAAATCCCATTAATTAAATCGTATATATATACTAGCGGATGTACCCGGCTTCGCCCGTGTTTTACCCGAGTAAAGGTTTGTCTAACGAATCTCTCGATAAAGTGAACATTTTTTCCCGGTCCCTTGAAAAATACTCGATAAGTTGAATAAAATCAATATTAATCGGTACCCGAGTAAAGGTCTGTCTAACGAACATTTGTTAAAACAATTCTCTATAAACTTATAAAAAGAAATAGATATATTTTGATAATTTGAAACTGATAAAGTGACCATTTTTTCCCGGTCCCTGTGTGCCGTGTCATTCTGAATTTTGTCTTTCCTAATTTTCTACATTACAAAATCATCGTTTTATCTAGTGAACATTTTTTCCCGGTCCCTTGAAAAATGCTCGATAGGGTTGAATAAATTCATGGTCGTTTATGGAAGATGGACGAAGTTCCCGGAGGTCATCTTGGGCAAGCTCCCGCGAGGCTTTTTTTCTTGTATACTGGGCACAGCTGTGTCACCAACTCTGCCCTGATTGGTCAGTGGGTACTTGGACTGTCGGCCGGCGGCCGGACGAATCCATTCTCTCACGGGGTGGGGCAGACCTAAGCCTATCTCCGTCGCAAGGTGGCGCTGCTTGCGAGTTAAAGCTACAAATCTGCAAATAACTCTAAGGATATTAAAGATATTCAAGAAATTATTTTTCGTAAACCTTTCCGGGGATACACCTAATAATATCCCAAAATTTCACGGCGATTGGATGTATGGTTTTTGAATCCATAGAGGACACACACACACACAGACATTCATTTATATATATATATATATAGTATATTTTGAGTTATATGGTTCACAACCTTCTTCTGATATTTATTATATAACCCCTTATCTATATATAAAGATATGTATCGAACAATGGAAGTGACAATAAAACAAAGAAGGTGGAGGTAAACCAGACGACAAAGGCCAGACGAAAACAACCTGGCGCCAGAAAGTGACGTGATTATAGGAACCAATCAGGACGCTCCACCTTATGCGAGCGTCCAATATAAAAGGCCCAGAAATTAGACAAAGGCAGTTGTTTTAGCAGTTGTTTTCAGAGCGACGCCGTTATATTGTCAGTGGGATCTCCACCCCCCTTCTATCCGCGATGTAGGGCATCCGTGACGCCCGTGGTCCGACTGTCTTCGTCCGTGGTCTACCTCTACCTTCTTGGAGTTACCATCTAGACCTGCCTCTGTCTCTTGCTGTCCCAGTGCGGGAATCCCATCACGCACCCACTACCACGACTGCCCAGCACATTCCACATCGGGTTTACTACAGAACCCGTTAAAGTCGACAGGATGACTGAGGACGGCAACATGCAGAGGATGACGGAGGCAGAAGACGAGTACTTCGCGGATGCCCTCACCAACATGCAACCCCACTGCGACGAACTAGTAAGCCGCCTAACAGACGCCATTCGGGGAATAGCCGTGCCTCGTGTGGAGGAAGCCCTCATCTCCCCTTTCGACGGATCCTACGCAGCCAACAACTTCATCCAGCAGCTCGAGCGGACAAGCGAGGGACCGCAAGATGACGCCACGCTACAAGCCCGGCTCCGTACACTACTCAAAGGTGAACCCCTCTCCCTCTATAACGAACTAAATATGGCCTCTCTGCCATACAGCCAAGCAAAACAAACTCTCATAGATCTCTACCCCGGAAAATCCGAGGTCACTTTCACCAAATTTTTAACTTTTAAATTAACTAATCAGATCCAATTAGGAGAATATTACCGTCAAAAAATAACAATGGGATTACAACTGGGCCTAACCAATCCTATCATAGTAGAAGCATTAACGGAAGGCCTCCAGGCCAGTGATCAGCGCCTCATGAGGGCCATAGCCCCTAAAACCCTGACCGAATGGTACTCTACCATGACCAGAATAAAAAGGACCAGTTCACTCCCTACTCCATCCGAACCATTTCAAGGTGTTTCCAACACCAGTGCTTTTCATCGTGATACCGGAACCCCTTCTAGAGGAAGGAACTACAATCCTTTTTCACCAAATAATTACCCAAGATACCCTTCTGGTGCCAGGAGACCACCCTCACCATGCAAATACTGCCAAGGTGATCACTGGAACAATGAATGTTCCATGAACAGGCGACCCTACAGGCAGCAGGCCTACCACGGCCAACCTACAGCGCATTATTTCCCACCTGAACAAAATGGCGCCCACAACCTTCCCGTGCCGGCCCCCAGGTCTTCTCGCACCCCACAAGGCAACGAAAACTCCAGTTTTCGTCCCTAAACTATCCAATATTCTATGTAAACCTAAAATATTTAATAATTTTTATTGCCCATTCCTCTTAGACACAGGAGCCTCTATTAACATAATTAATTTAAATATTTTTAACCATCTTAGTAAAAACTTATCTAATCCTTTAAAATTATATCCATGCCATATATTAATCAATTCCATATCTACTCAAATAAATTCGATATGATATACATTTTTGACCACTACCATAGGAAAAATTACAAAATCAATTAAATTTTATATAATAGATAATTTATTACCTTTTGGTATACTGTCATTAAATTCCATTAGTCAATTTTGTTTGACCTTAAATTTATATAATCATTCTATTTATCAATGTGATGCTCCTTTGTCTAAGAAATGGTACCATATAACCTATGTAACCCAATGTAATAATGGAGAGAGTAACCACAATCCGCCCAATATGGGTCATTTTAAAAACATGCCTAATTCACATTCTCCATTATTGCAAGGGGAAAATATCCATCCTATACCATGTCCCATTACCTTGAACAAGACCTCTACCAATTGTGACAAAAATGCACCCAGCCAAACTTTAGTTCATTTTCCCCATTTATATTTATTACCCCCACTATATCCCTCTGAACATCAATGTAAATTTTTTAATGATTCTTGTAATTTATGTGTTAGGACTGATATCTCCCTTTAACTTTTATGAATATTATTAAGAATTACTCAAATATTTTTTCTACTAACAAATATAACATCCCAAAATTAAAAATTCCCCCTATCAATATTAGGACAAATTCAGACAAAATAATTGCACTCAGACCGTATCGTACATCTCTATCAGATCAACGTGAAATACAAGAACAAGTAGGGAAAATGCTAGAATATGATATTATAGAGCCTTCTTTCTCCCCCTATTCATCCCCCGTTACTTTAGTTACCAAAAGGGATAAGACAAAACGATCTTGCGTAGACTACCGCCGCCTGAATGGAATAATTTTCCTCGATGTTCACCCCCTTCCGCTCATAGAGAATATTTTAGATAAATTAGCCAACGCCAAAATTTACTCCCGCGCCGATTTTTCATCAGCATACTGGTCCATCGAAATAAGTCCCCCTGATAGAAATTTATTATCTTTTGTCACGTTAGAGGGTCAGTATAATTTCAAAAGATTACCATACGGGATTAAAATAGGGCCCCAGGTGTATGAGCGAGCAGTCAGTCAGATATTGCAAAGAAATAGGTTAGGTTTTATAGCACATTATTTCGACGATTTCATTATCTTTTCAAATTCCATAGAAGAACATTTAGATCACTTACAGCAATTTTTTGATATGTGTAATAGGGAAAATTTTAGATTAAATTATAATAAGTGTGACTTCTTTAAAACTACAATAGAATTTTTAGGCTATACCATATCATCAGGCACATACACTCCATTAGTAAAAAAATTAGATGTAATTAATGCCATTAAGGTCCCCACTAGCGTTAAATCCCTCCAATCATTCTTAGGCTCCATCAATGTATATAATAAATTTATAAAAGATCACGCCCGCATTAGGAACCCCCTCAATAACCTACTTAAGAAAGATACCCCATGGCACTGGGATGCAAAATGCCAACATTCATTTGACACTCTAAAGGAATGTCTGACCACAAAACCGGTACTACACCTCTTTAAAGAAGGATTACCCTGTCAGCTATTCTGTGATGACTCACTTCAGGGAATAGCTGGCATCCTAAAACAACAACATCCAGACGGCACTCTACACCCCGTGCAATATTACAGCAGAGCACTCCGATCCCATGAGAAAAATTATACCATCACAGAGTTGGAATGCCTTGCTGTTATAGATAGTGTGGAAAAATTCCGCATCTATTTCGCAGGTGTAAGGTTCACAATTTTTACGGACCACCATGCATTACAATGGTTAAAAACCATTAAAAAAACCCAACGGGTAGACTTTTTAGGTGGAGCTTAAAGATGTCCGCATACGAATATGATATAAAATATATAAAAGGTAAAACGCAGTACGAGGCAGACCTACTGTCCCGCAATCCTTTATGTGGTTTTCTCACGACCACCCAAATAATAGAAAAGCAACCCCAATTACCTCCATCTACACTTATCAAAACGAATATAGGTGGCCTCCATACAATCAAACGTAAAGGTATTGTCAAGATTATAGTTCCCCCTTCCTTACAACATACGCTAATTAATAAAGTACATTTAGAATATAACCATCCTGGTGTATCCCAAATGATTAGGCTCATCTCCACACAGTATACTTGGTGTGGAATGACCAAATCTATAGTTAAGTATAATAGGTCCTGTCCCACATGCCAACTTATAAAGAAACCGAAAGGTCCGTTATATGGTAGATTAGAACGCCCCCCTATAGCTTTACAACCCTTCGATATGTTATCTATAGACACTATTTCAGGTTTTTCTAAATACGGTAATTCTAAGTCATACTTACACGTAATTGTAGATCACCTAAGTCGGTATACATGGACCTTCCCCAGTAAGTCAACTAATATAATCACATACATTCAGTGTCTCAAAAAGGTATTGCAGTGTGGCCGCCCAAAACGCCTTCTTTCGGATCGGGCACCTGCTTTTACTTCCCCAAAGTTCAGGAATTTCTTAATAAAGAACGGGATACAACCTCTACTAACCACTGCAAATAACCCTCAAGCTAACGGTTTATGCGAGCGTCTTAACGCGACACTCACCGGGAAACTGAGGTTACTGAACTTAGAGAATCCTGGGACCTCCTGGACTAAGTTAATTAAGATAGTAACTAATAAATATAACGATACCCCCCATACGATAACTGGATTTCCCCCCGTATTTTTAATGTATAATATAATCCCCTCAGACTTAAATAACCACCTAAACCCCTATCCCAATATAATAGAAAGTAGAAAACTAGCAATACAACGTACAAATGACAGACACGACAAAGAGAAACTTAAATATGATAACAAACATAAAAAATCCACACTTTGATACAGGAGATTTAGTATTAGTAAAGGCGTATCATCATCCAAATAGCGGTAAGTTAGTACCCTACTTTACAGGTCCATATAAAATTACTGAAATAATTTCTGATAATGTCGTACGTATAAATAGACCCAATAGGATTTACAGGTAACGATAGCGATACTGTACATGTAAATAAATTACAATATTACAATGAAGAGGTCCTTTATATTTCACCACCCAAATTATATATATATATATATATATAGAACCCCTGAAAATAAATAGAATAATAGATCCTTTCCGACATCTAGACCCCAACTTGTTTAGTCCAATAGAAAAAAGTATAGCTCATCGATTTTCCGAACCATTTAATCATTTGTCCCCCCAACTATTCTCATAAAATTAGCGAAAATATAGGTCCTGAAAGTCTCACAAAACCTATTCTCTTTATATGCCTCTACACCAACCCCTTGGTTCTGAATTATTTAAGCACCGACCCTCCCTCATATATCCTGATCTATTGATAAAAGTATTCGCAATATTAACTCGATTAGAAGAACATTTGGTACACAGATGCCACTGAGTGGCAAACAATCCATGTTACATAAATAGTTATCCTATTACCGTCCTAACAAAACACAACGCCCGCCACCACGGTTTTCGGTTTTGCTTACACAAGGCTGCACGAGCTCGACTTTCTCGCGCCACTTTGGCGCCTGCCTGCCTGCCTACCTGCCTGCCTGCCTGTTAAAACATACATTTTTATCTCGCACTTTTCTAGATTGTTCACATCAATTTTAATTCCCATCGCCACGACAATATTCCAATCTTCAACACTCTTGCCTATCAATCATTCAATTATAGGGCTTTTGGGTACGCTTAATACGAACATACACGACATTACCGGCTCCCTCGTTAGGAATAAAAAAGGCTAACTTTTCTTTTTCTTTTTGTCGCCTCTCATTTCTCCATATGTAACGCAATGTTACATGGAGAAAAGATCTGTCAAGTTAATATTTTAAATGATGTTTCCCAAACGTAACAAGCCGGCGTTTGGGTAGGCTCACCTAAAGATTTTGCAGACCAACTGCATAAAACGCTCTGCAATCTTTTTAGCGCCTAAAACATGCACTACATACTACATGTACCTAAAAAGTCCCATCTTCCACTACAATGACATCATTTTAGGGATCAAGATCGCTCCCCGTCTGGTCTCACATAATATAATCGGGAAGATCTGGCAAATACCAACTTCTCAGACCGGACCAAAGCGACATAGGGCCACATTACCTCCCCGTAGGCCAAACTAGCAAGACATCAAAAATCTTGCACCTACATTGTGTGTAAATATGTTCCCTTTTTTCAAGAACGAATATTTTTGTTTTCTTTTAACTTTTTCTCTCATATATTGTATATAGTCTTACAGCTTACCTAGTTTTGTGGTGTTGGACTTTGTTTTTTAACTTACAGATGTAGATAAAACATTTCACTATTAATCGATAATAACATTTTGTTTATTAATGTCTTCAACTACCAATCAACCCTTTATATATTATTACCTTTAATATAATTTTTTTTTCTTTTTCTTTTTCTCATCATGTTTAGACTTAGAATTTAACAACTTCAACTATTTTAGGCACCATTTTAAAAAACCTACACCTAACAATATTTATAATATTTCTTAAACAGATAAAACATTTATCATTTTATTTTTCTTAATAGATTTTCAAAATGTTATTTTTGACGCTTCCCTTACAACCTCTTAACTCTATCCCATGAACCTTTCCTCCCAACTTTTTACATCCATCAAGAGATTATTGTTCGTCAGCCATTTTCTTTTTTTTTTGTTGATTAAACTAACTAGAAGACCCTTCCTCGCTGTACATTTCCGTACAGTGAGCTCAGGAGACCCTGTTAGATTTTTATTTTTTTTTCCTCTCATCGTCCGGCTCATCATTTTTTCATTTTTCAACTTTTTCTTTTCACCACACAAGCCGGACACAATCAAAATTGACAGCAATGAATCTCTTTCACCCACCTCTCCTTTTCCACATCCTTCAAACCTCCAACTACCTTCCAAGGGATTCCAGTTCGCCGAACATTTTTGTTTTTTTTTCATTGATTAATCCGACTGGAACAATCCTTCCTCGTTATACCCATTCCCCATAATGAGTTCAGGATATCCAGCGCGATATTTTTATTTTTTTTTCTCATCGCCCGACTCATCATATCAATTCACCATTTTTTCAACTTTTCATTTTTTTTCTCATAATTCAACCGGGCACAATCATTATGGACAACAGGGATCCCTCTTACCCCTCTTACCTCTACCTCTCCCTTTTACCTCCATCAATCTTCCCACCTCTTTTCACTGTCTGAGCTAATGATGCAGACGGAATATCTTAGGCCTTCTGTTAATGAAAACAATGCCTCACTTAAACAAGTTCGCATTGCATTGCAGAATGCTTGGGATACTACTTTGCCGAAACATGCTCAGATACCCTTTCCCCTTTTCAACCTTAGCGTCACATTATATGTTCAATCAATAAGTTAATTTTTTTCCTCTCATCTTTAATGCAATAAGATATTATTTTCCTTGTACGATTCATGTTACCATATTTACCATTTTGTATTATATACTTTCTCTTAATCTTGTATCATTCATTTTGTGCCTTTTTATTTTTATAACCTTGATTTTTTTTTCTCATTGATACACCACCATTACAACATCTTTCTCTTTTTAACTTGTAGCTTAATAATAATTTTAACTAATTTGTATACAAATTATTTCTTTTATTTTTTTTTATAATAGGTTTGTTAGGATATCATTCATTACATGTCATTCCCCCAACCAAACCTTCATCACCGGGGGCACATTCTGTAGTATATTTTGAGTTATATGGTTCACAACCTTCTTCTGATATTTATTATATAACCCCTTATCTATATATAAAGATATGTATCGAACAATGGAAGTGACAATAAAACAAAGAAGGTGGAGGTAAACCAGACGACAAAGGCCAGACGAAAACAACCTGGCGCCAGAAAGTGACGTGATTATAGGAACCAATCAGGACGCTCCACCTTATGCGAGCGTCCAATATAAAAGGCCCAGAAATTAGACAAAGGCAGTTGTTTTAGCAGTTGTTTTCAGAGCGACGCCGTTATATTGTCAGTGGGATCTCCACCCCCCTTCTATCCGCGATGTAGGGCATCCGTGACGCCCGTGGTCCGACTGTCTTCGTCCGTGGTCTACCTCTACCTTCTTGGAGTTACCATCTAGACCTGCCTCTGTCTCTTGCTGTCCCAGTGCGGGAATCCCATCACGCACCCACTACCACGACTGCCCAGCACATTCCACATCGGGTTTACTACATATATATATAGATATAGATATATATATGGATGCGACCTTCTCAAAAATGGTAAAATGAAAATTGGCCTTCTAATATAAAAAGGTTCGCCACCCCTGAACTAGAGTATCACACATGTAACAGAACTATTAAGAATAATTAAATCTTTTAAATTTGTCAAAGACAACGCTAAAATTTAACATTTCAAAATCAAGTGTCAAGATCCCTAAATACAAAAAATTAAAAAAAGCTTTATACAATAGAACCTCCATGTAAAATACGCCTAATTGCAGAGCCAAAGTGTCCTTTAGGGAGAGGTGTCCTCTTAGCGGAGAGTTGCTAAATAGCAAAAATGGTAATTTTGCAAATGAACCATATCCTTCATTAATAAATTAAATGTGTTTTCTAGCAAGTGTGTCTGCTTATAGAGGTTCTTGGGGCTGCAATATCCCCCAGAATAAAGTCAATTTTCTTTCCAAGGTAATATAAGACCAAATAAAAAATAGTGGGTTACGTTTCGGTAACAGCATTGTTACTATCCTCAGACAATAGAGCAAAAAAAAAAACATTTTGGTCTTTTGTCTGAGGATATAAACGACGCTGTTACTGAAACTTCACCCAATATTTATTTATTTGGTCTTATATTACCTTGGGAAGGAAATTGAATTTGTTCTGGGGTCTAATGAAAATAAAATATACTGGATCTAAGAGGCAAAATGATCATTGGGCGGCCACAAAATGTGAATTTTGCCTATGCAATTGAATGTCCTCCTTCAGTTTCAAAATAACTTTATTAGGCGCCGCTCAAAAAGAGCATCACCTATCTTATGTTATTTACAATGAAAAATATGAACAGGTTCTTCACAAAAAAAATTGTACAATGCGGGATTCGATCCCGGTTCATGGCTGTCAGAAACCGACGGTTTATACTGTCGGTAAGGTAAGTATCATTTGAATGTGGCTAATGGCTTGCACTATCACTAGAAATAAATACCATCAAATGCTTCTTTATTATGAAATATTAGCCAAGACACCATTAAAATTGTCTGGTAACTAATAAGGTACAATTTTGATTATAGATACGAATTATAATGTAAAAAGACCAAATAATTATATTAAACATGACATTTTGGTGTAACAATGATGTTACCATCTTCAGACCAAAGTAATCAATGTAGTTTATGGCAAGAATGTTGCCAAAAGGCCCTATATATTTTACCTTTTTGAATTTGGTCTTTTTACCTTGTAATTATTGGTCTGTTTAATGAAGGAGAGAGAGGCAATTTTGTTTACACTTGGTTATCTCATAGGTCATATCTCGTAAAGGTCAATGTGTATTAAATATCTTTGAGTTATTATCTGAATCCCGATATACATGCTAAAAGGTAAAACTTCTTTAAATTTTGTCCATGAGTGTATTGACATTTTTAATCGTTTTATTCAAGGCAGTGATTTTTGAAATGCATTATTCCTGATCCTGATTTAAAAGGTTGAAGAGCATTAATGATATTTATTTGGTTTATTCTCTACATCTCTAATGTTCAGAATACAGAACAATATTCATTCCACCTATATTTCCAGCCAGGTACTATCTAGACTGGGGTAAAATCCAGGTACACCCGAGGGCGAAGTGAGTGGGGTGGTAGCTTCATACACTCAATCAGAGGAACAAAAAGTCAACTTTTGAGCTTAAAAAAAAACAAAGACTGTTGACTCAATTTACCTAGAGAAAATAATTTAAGACGCCTTATTATATTATGTTTTCAATGTGTGTGTTGAGCCAATAATATGAATAGACTAGTTGAGAGATTTGGAAGGGAAAATTTGGGGGGATGGGAGTACTGCAAGAAACCTCGCCCTGGGCAAGTATCGATACAATGGTGCTATTCACGTACCTCCCACAAGGCCTCCTACGGGAGCCTGATTGATATAAAAACTACCCTGAAACTTAATAATGAACTACTCTTATTTTAAAAAAATCACCATTTTATTATTCATAATTTTAATGTACATGAAAGTTGGGTCTTCTTTCTTGCATTGCTGGAAGATAGAGTTCACTGGTGTTCTTGGAAACTATTCTGTCGATCTTTAGCTCTTCTTGTAATTCCTTGACGATATTCTTGGGATGGCAAATTTATCCCAGTTGTGATCAATATTCTTGAATAAGATGCATACATTCAGCATTTGATCAAATACTTGTCAGGAGTTTCTTATTTTCAACTGTGGTAATTATATTTCTCATCTCGTGAGCAATCTTCCAAAGACACTGTGGTTACTAATCCTGAAACATATAAAGATATTCAGGTTATAAAGTAATTGATATTTAACACAAATATATTGTTTGCAATCTACATTTCTGAATATTGAATTCAAAATAAAATAGACAAATTAAATGTAATATATAAACATATATGAATGTTTTAAAACAAAAATTATATGGCACCCAATATGATTGCTCAAACATAACACTGCGCCCATAATCTGTATATTGATTTCATTTTCATCATGGTATGCTAATTATTTTGTTGTGGATTTTTTGAAGGACACATTTACCACTACTACTGGTTGAATAGAAAGATAGAGACAACATAAGTAAGATTCTATTACCCCCTCCAGGCCATTAGAAATGCTATACCATTAAGAAAGTAAAGAACAATTTACATGGAAGGTGCATCATGTTTGGATAGACAATTGATCAGAATGTTAATCCCAATATGCAAAGCAGGTAGGAGTGACTTCAACTACACTCTGTATGAAATGGGTAATCGCAAAGTGCGTGGAAATTTTAATGGAAATTATGGAACCCGAATTTACATTCTGGATACTCGTGAACAGGTCTTACCACGCCTCATGTCAAAAAAGGAAGACCCATACAACATGTTTCGAAATTGATTGCGGCAGAATAATAGCCTATCGGGACTGTGCTTTATCCTAAAGTGATATTGCGGCTCGGGTTGGTCGAGATTTAATGAGCATTATAAGAATATAGGAATCGATAGATCCAGGAGGACAATACAGAAGGTCATGATCAATCATTTTATGTCACTAAAGATATCTTATGGTTCTTTTATGCACACAAGTGTTCAGGTTCTAGAGAATTGTTTCTTGAGTTTTCCCTTCAATGGGCAATTAACCATGTCGAAATAATAGAAGATACCAATACAGCATTTGAACCATGTATAACTTGTATGGAGTAATATTATGGAGATTGGAATTGTGCAAGTATTTTGTTATGGAGACATTACTCATTCCCAATAATAAAGATGCCATCAGTAGTATAGTATATACCTGTGTAATTGTCAATATATTTAAGGCTATTTTAAACTATATTTCTGGTAATATTTCAATGTAACAATATCAATATGGCTAAATTCTATCCCATAAATGTAAACAATCTTCTTGTCTCGAGATGATATTGTTCAACAACTGCGCCTTTCTAAGATGTATATATTTTCTGAAAATGTTTCTTTAAAAATGTGGTAATATATATCTCTTAATATCATAAGTACAGTTTTTAAATATGTAACTAATGATTTGTATTAAAAAATATATATATAATTCATTTCGTTAATGTGATACTCCTATTGAAAGGATGACAGTCCGAAATTATGAAAGTAAAAAGTTATACAAGAAACTTAGTCCTGTGTGGAAGCATTATTTATTCTATTAAAATATCTACTATTCTCTCACAATCTGAAACGATTTGGATTAACAGTGATTTTCCATAGAGGGTTAAGGAATAGAAAGCCCTATGTATCAGAGGGTAACCATTACTGGTAGAAACCTTCTCTTATATATATATACCGAATTTATAAAAACTATTCAAAAGAGAGATATATGTGTGTACACTAAAGAGCTCTAGGCTAATAACATTTACATACTTTAAAATATATAATTTGCATAAAGGTACTTACATATAGTTTTAGGTTATTTCCTCACTCAGTATCTTCTACTGGCATTGATCTTGTTGTTTCTTCAGATATGAAAAGGTTTTATAAATTATGATATGTTGCTTTTCCAATTCTTTATAATCGAACATAATTTTGAAAAACCAGAATTTTACTTGTTTTTGCTATTTCAATGTAGAATTCGAGTATGTTTGAATCATTTTCTCTCATCTTATTTAAAGAACGTATTTCTCTGTTTCAAACTTCTCTTATTGTTTAACTTCATGAAGATGTTCCACTGCATTATTTTTATTGAGAGAGTTCTTCAAAACAATTCAATATGAACAAAATAATAATTGGGTTCTTCTTAAATCTCTTCAAAAAAGATTAAATTAACTTTTTATTCTAAATGAATCTTGATATAACATATGGAAAATAGCAGAGTTTTGTATCGATTCTGTGAACAGAAATATGCTGAAGGCGTCTTCGAAACTCTAAAATAGGCGGGGTTTTCTTCTGTGAAACACCCATCATACAACAGGAATATTCTGCAGGTTTCTTGAAAACTCTAAAATAGGCGAGTTTTCCTCTGTGAATCACCCATCATACCACAGATGTATGCTGCAGGCGTCTTCGAAACTCTAAAATAGACGAGTTTTCTTCTGTGTGTGAAACACCCATCATACCATAGATATATGCTGCCGGCTTCTTCGAAACTCTAAAATAGACGAGTTTTCTTCTGTGTGTGTGAAACACTCTTCATACAACGGGAATATTCTGCAGGCTTCTTCAAAACTCAAAAATAGGCGAGTTTTCCTCTGTGAATTACCCTTCATACCACAGATATATGCTGCAGGCTTCTTCAAAACTCTAAAATAGACGAGGTTTCCTCTGTGAATCACCTTTCATACAATAGGAATATGCTGCAGGCGTCTTCGGAAATTTAAAATAGACGAGTTTTCCTCTGTGAAACACTCTCCATACAACAGGAATATCCTTCAGGCTTCTTCGAAACTCTAAATTGGGGAGTTTTCTTTTTTGAATCGCCTTCTATACCACAGAAATTGTTTCCTCACCTTGAGAAACAACACGAAATTCCATATACGACATCATCATATCATAGGATATTCTTCAAGGACGCGCTTCAATGTATATATTTGAAAAGATTTTGATATATTTCTGATATCAAGATTCCCCAATCTTGAGAATTTCAGCGTCCATTGCCAATGGGAATTCAGACCTCCTCTCCATCTCAGTTCCTGGTTGTTGCCAATATGGATGCAGCATTTTAGCTACTGAGTCAGCTTCTACCATGGATAGATCCAGAGCTATCTCTTGGTGGGAATGGTTCTCAGCGCCATAAAACTGTTCCTTGGAGGCCTTCCAGACTCTACACATGGGTAGATCCTTGGTAGTTCCACCGAATAAATTTCCAACTTGTGGGTGAAACATAGTTCCTACCTCGTTGGAGGGGCTGCCGGAGATTGGACTGGGAGTGATCTGGAATTTTGACTTCTTTCTTGGCCAATAGATTCATTCTCCAAACTCAATTTATATAAAATAAATATAAAATAATAAAAAGAATATATAATGAAAATACAAAGAGATTATAATACAATAAACAAACATAAGTATAAACAAATATAAGTAAAAGTGAAAATTATAAACAAAAATAAAAAAGAAAATGGAGAAAAGTAGAGAAGGAAATAAAATATATACATAAAATAATAAAATAATTTTGATAATAAAAATCCAATCGAAAAAAAAAATCCATTATAAGGATGTAAACTTGGATTTGACAAGTTATTTACATCACGGGTATCTGGAACAAAGAAAGAAGTTTTAGCATTAATTATCCATACATGGTTATAATGATACAAATATTGACAATATCACATGAGGTTGGCGGCTTTCGACAATTACTTGAAGAATCAGTGTAGACGCAACTTGTATCAAATGAATATATTTAATAAAAACTTCTTTTTTTAAAAAATATAATTCTCAACATAACACTCACTATCTCCGGTAATTAGAAATATGTCTAACACTACCTTTCTCTCTCTATATAAAGGTCAACCTATGTATATTTATTTGTTCCATTATGTTTACTCAACCTATAACCAACTTGGACACATTTCAATCAAGGAAAATTCAAATTAAACAAGTACTCCTCTAATTAACTTATTTTTGATAAAAAGTATGATTTTATTGTTGAATCATATTTGATGATTAAAATATAGGCTAAACAAAGCCTTTTAAAATTAAGTCAATTACTAATTAATTTATATTATTATTTACAATGCCCAAAGACAATCAATTCAGTGCTGCGGACTTAACATCAGATTTCCTAGTTTCTATCATGGACAGCTGTATGTGGCAAAGGTGGGTTTCACGAAGAGTTTGTTTGTTTATGCACAAGGAGAATAAATCCAAAATTTTGTCTACTGGCAAGTAATTGAGTAAAATCTAAAGGTTTCAATTAAAATGAGAATTAAGGAATATTGGCCATTATTACGTACTAATATATGGATTTTTAAATGATTGAGAGCTGTTCTTGATCTTGATTGTAAAGGCCTCGACTTGGGTGAAGTGAGGGATATAAATGTGTTTATTAGTTACTCATATATTTCTGCATTTTGGATTTATTTGGATAATGCTTTAAAGAATATAGCGACAGGTCTGGAATAATTTGGAGTCATAGCTGATAATTAATATGACTTCATACCATAATATATACTGCAACTACTACTATCATTATAATTAGTATATTATTGAATTGAAAAAATAATGATTATGAATATATGATGATAATATATTAATGTAATTATAATCTAATGTAAATTAGATATCGCTGTGGACAGGAAATATTTATTTATTTGAGCTCCTTCCTGTGCGTGTGAAAATAAAAAGGCAAACCTAATAGTGACCGATTTTATAATTCCATTTTATGGTAAATTATTCAAGATGGAAGGAACAAAAATGGCTACTCACATCCTTCTGTGTTTCTGGATCCCAAACACTTCAGGTAATATCCGCGAATAAAAATAAGCTGCGGCTTCCTTATCCTGTAACAAACCATTCATTTATTCACATCATCATTATATCATCACATATCAGTAGGCCAAATATGGATTTATATCTTTTACTATAAAATACAATATAACGCGGCTGATGATTGTAAAACGAAATAGCAAATATACCGCGAATGTTTCTTTTATACAAAAATCGAAATTTATTTAAAAGAGAAATAGCGACCATTTCTAACTTTCCCGCCCCTGGACACTTTTATTTTTCCGTTCGCCATTACTCTTCATATTTTCACCCTCTCATACTTCATTCAAAAAAGTTAGAAATGGTCGCTATTTCTCTTTTAAATAAATTTCGATTTTTGTATAAAAGAAACATTCGCGGTATCTTTTACTATTTTAAGGAATATATTTTCAGGTGTTAAAGGGAGAGGTTCCTCCTTTTTTACATATTCAGCTGCGTGAATGGAATCGCTTTTTAAAAAACGCATTAAACATTTCCCACAAGTTTCATGCTGGGAATATCAATATGTTGTATTTTAGCACCTTTTTAATGAGATGGTTTTTCCCTGCTCAAAGAGAATGTGTTCAGATGAAAATTCAATTTTTAAAATAAAATGTGAAACAACTCAGCAACTAAAACATATTTTATATATTCAACAAGATTTTATTTTTGACACACATTTAATAGAAATTAACATATGTTACTCAAATTCTCTCATCATGGGGAGGTCGCCACTACCATCCTCACGGGCCATGTCCTGGCAGACCTCGCGCTTGTGAATTTCCAAACAGACCTAATCTTCCCTCACTGTCTGGAAGAATCACAGACAGTTGATAATCTTCTTTTATTCTTCTAGATTTACCGAGACATAAAATGCAAGCGGCTATCCTACTTGGAATGATCCACCTCAACTCTACATCTATGTCCCGTCTCCCATACCTGGCATTGCTGGTTCTGTTCAGTAATTCACCCAGGCCGGGATTAGAAGTGCTGGTCTGTACTAGTTATCCAGACAATCCGTGTAGTTGGTGTTTTATCTCTACCAACATTATACTAGTCTTAGACTGAGGTTTGACATGTGGTTGACAGGGAAGTCAGTTCTATCATTCCCAACTGCCGTCTGTGGAATATTTGGCCAGTCTTCACATATATTTTTACCCTTTTTTGCCTCAAATATTTATTATTCAAATAATAATATTATGAACATGTGACATACCAGCGCATTCTCTGTATTAAAAAAGATAAACTATTTCTAACGCGCCACCATTTTTTTTATCCATAGTTTGTTCAAAATACCGTTCATCATCAGTACTGGAGATAAAGGTAAAACAGTCTATTAACATATTAAAGTGGTACGAAGCGGTAAGAAAATGAGCGCGTACCTAATCACTATTAAAATACATATTTTTACCTTAATGCTTTACTTTTAGGACTTAGATTAAAATGAATCTCTCATCTTATATAGAGTTCTTTATTTTAGCTAGGAAAGTTTGCTATTAAGACAACACTGGTCCGCAAAATATAATAATAGAATTTACCGGAAGAAAGACCAAAATATCTGAGAAAAAGTTTTCTAAAATATTAAAATGTGTGTGTGTGTGTGGCTATGGACTATGTATAAACTTATAATA
Source organism: Cordylochernes scorpioides (assembly GCA_030710605.1). Taxonomy (NCBI): domain Eukaryota; kingdom Metazoa; phylum Arthropoda; class Arachnida; order Pseudoscorpiones; family Chernetidae; genus Cordylochernes; species Cordylochernes scorpioides. The sequence goes on along the minus strand of CP092864.1, from coordinate 23,409,753 downwards.
CCAGTGAAGAGTAGGTGGACAAGTGGGTACACCCTCGAATCCCAACAGCCATGTACCGTGATCGAATCCCGCGTTAACATTTTGTTTAATATGTGAATAACCTTCACATATCATTAATTGTTGTAAATATTATAAATTAGGTTTCTCTTTTTGAGCTGTACCTAATAAAGTGATTTTGGAACTAGAACAAGAATAAAACCAGTGTGCTGATAGAGACTAAATAAAAAAAATATTTACATACTTTCACTGCACTTTCTGTTTGTCTGGGAACGAATGATCCCACAGGAGCTATTTACATTGGCGGGTATTGAAGTAGCGGCTCTAATTTGAGGTGTCAATCAATTGGCTTTTCCATTACTGAAATTCAGTCTGTTTTTCCCAGAGTTTTCCTCCATTTCGGTCTATTTTTAATTGGGGGCAGTGTGTTGCATAATATATACGTGAACCAATTTCAAGACCTTTTGTCCCATTCCTAATAAATATCTAAAAATAAAATGAAAAACGATGATTTTCAAAAATATAAAATACATATATATATATACATATATATATATATATTTACTATATTCAATATATATACATATGTATTTACAAAGCCATTTAATTTAGATATAGAATATTCTATTTTTCTGAGTTGAATGCAGAGTAGCAAGGTGAATGAGTTTTAAGATTTGAAATGGAAACTGTATATAATATTTGCAAACATCGAAAAAGATAGCCAATTATAAACAAGGAATAAAAATATTTAAAGTCGTTTTACTTCTCTATAAAATTCATATAGTCGCTTTGCACAAGTCTTATTTCGGATCAGTGTATAGATCCATTTATATTTGTAATGTTCCTCTCTTCGATTAAATAAATAAATATGCTTTATTAAATTAATAAACTAATTTTTATTATATATATTTTTAATGTCAAACGTACACTTTTAAATAGATTCATAACAACAACAATAATTACAGTGCTGCCAAATCCAAACAATCAAAAATAAATTAATTAAACAGAGTATATTATAATATTATTATAAGGTATATTACAACTCCCCCGACTTCAAGCGACTTCATCCCTCCTGGGATGTCGATGCAGATAAGGTTGGATATTGGAGATGTGAGCCGTTCTTGGAGTTTTATCATCAGACTCATATTCAACATATTTGGGGTGGCCATCCATTTTGGTTACCCTTGTCACTCGATGCGGACCAGATAGCTTCCATTCCTTTCCAACCTTCTGATGTCTTACCAAAATATAATCGTCGATATTCATCTCTGGTGGCAGGGCCTTCTTACGACTGTTAAAATAAAACTTTGTTCTTTGTCGGTAGAGGTTTTGCTCAATTTGACTTTTTTCTGTTTCATAAAGGGGACAGTGAAGATTAAGCTCTTTATCGGCAGGTAAAACAGGGGAAGTTTTTGTAAGTTTGAATAAAGGGGAGCAACCCAGGTAGGAGTTGTAGGATCTATTATGGTAGCGTACTGCCGCTTCTAAGGCATTTTTCCATCCACCCTTGAAGTGAGGATAGCACGAGAGAAAGGTCTTTATATCTCGTATAGCTCGTTCCGCTAAACCATTTCCTGCAGGGTGATAAGGAGAAGTAGTTATTAATCGGATGTCTTTGGAGGTTGCCCACCTAGGGAATTCTCCATACACAAATGATCTCCCTTGATCGGAGACTATAGTTCTCACTGATTTCAGATCCTCATGTTCGTTGAAATATTTTATTAGAGCACGGCCATGTTGTTTCATTGCCTTTGCTTGAACTACCCTAGTAGCCTCGTCAATAATTAGTAAAAATGTTGAATTCTTATCCTTGATGTTAGAAGGAGCCTCGGCGAAATCTACATGTACAGTATGAAAAGGTACCCTTGATTGATGGGGCAAACTCATCTTTGAAGGACGGCTCTTATACTTGAACTTGACCCTTTGACAGATAGGACAAGAAGATACATATTTCCTTATGTCATTCTTCATACCAGGCCAAACAAAGCGTTGCTTCATTTTATAATATGTCCTCCAAAACCCCGAATGTCCTCCTGATAAGGGATCATCATGGTACATAGATAAAATTGAAGTTCGATGTTCGTGAGGGACAAAATATTTCCCGTGATCTTCTAATTTTAAAGGAATACTCTGATGTTTAACAAACAGTACGGTTTGATCGCTGGAATTTGGTGTTTCTACAGCCAATCTAGACAGCGCGTCTGCATCGCTGAGCTCCCTGCCAGAACGGTGGTTCACTCTCATTTCGAATGAGCTCAGAAACAGCTGCCACCTCGCAAGTCGATCCCGGAGATGGCCACAGGAAAGTAGCTGTGTCAATGCGCGATGATCCGTGTGGACAGCAAAAGACTTGCCTTCCAAATACCATCTGAAGTGTTTGACAGCCTTCAACACAGCAAGGCATTCTTTTTCGGTGATGGAATAATTTTGTTCAGCCTTGGAAAATGTATATGAATAATAACTAATCACTCTGAGTTGAAGTGATTTCCTTTTATTCACGTCTCTCTGGTATAGAATAGCCCCTGTTCCATAATATGAAGCATCTGTTGACATTTCATAAGGCAATGACTCATCTGGGATTGCCAGTATTGGTTTTGACGTGATGATATCAATAAGTTTTAAATAGGCCTCTTCACATTTATCAGACCACATAAAACTAGAATCTTTTTTCTTCAGGTTGTCCAACGGTCGAACTATCGTGGCATAGTTTGGTATATAGGCCCGAAAATGACCTGTAAATCCAGTAAAACATTGTAGTGACTTAAGATTATATGGGCGTTTCATGAGTTTAGCCTTTTCGATTACTTCCTCCTTCATTTGCTTCGAGTTACCGTTGATAATTCTACCTAAAAGTTCCACCTCAGATACACAAATTTGGCACTTGCCCAAGTTCACTGTCATATTATATTGATTCAGTCTATTGAGAACTTTGTAGGTGAGGGAAGCACATTCTTCAAGGGTTGGGGCGCCACAACAAATGTCGTCAATGTAAACAACCACTCTGAGTTCCAATAAATCAGCCAACATCTCGCTCATAACCCTTTGAAATCTAGGAGGTGAATTTTTCCACCCGAACGGTAGTCTCTTAAACTCATAAAGTCCATCAGGTGTTACAAAAGCAGAGAACTTTCTCGTGGCTTTAGTTAGACCGACTTGCCAAAACCCATCCTTCAAATCAATTTTTGTAAAGTATCGACAACCCCCAAATTTATTAATGATTGAGTCGATTCTAGGAAAAGGAAAAGGGTCCAAAAAAGTCTCTTTATTCAACTGTCGATAGTCAATACAGAGTCGGTAGGACGAGTCCGTTTTAGGAACTAGAATACAAGGTGATGCGTACTCAGAAGTAGAAGGAGTAATAATATCCCCATCTAGCATCTCCTTGATTTTTCCAGCAGTCCATGCTCTCTTGTGATCTGACATAGGGTAAGGTTTACACGCCACGATGTTATTATTGGGCTTCAATAGAAAGTCGATCTCGTGCAATGGTAATTCCTTTTTGGAGACATTGCAAAGCTTGGGGAATATAGTGATCAGGTCATCACTGGTAAAAATAACTTCTTTAGACCGCAAAGACAAGCACTTAATCTCATCAGTCCCAAAGTTCCATTGAATTCGGAGATCCCTCATGGTGGGCTTTCCTATTAACAGTTCGAATGGCATCTCCCTCAATATTGTCGCCGTCATCATTCTCTGTTGATCGTCAACCTGAAGTTCCACCTCAATATTCTCAGTAGCTCGGACATGGCTTTCGTCAATCGTTGTTATCGTGGTCTCTGATGGATAACTTTTCCATTTATATTTGTTAAAAGGTCTCTTCTCATTAAATTGATAGAAGAACCTGGATCCAAGAAAGCAACAAGTTTTACACCATTTATAATAACGGGCAACATAGAATCGGGACTTTTGCAAGACAAAAATAGGATCGATTTTGTCATCGGGATCGAACAACCCTCTAAATTTAGTTTTTTTGAAGAGAAGACACAGAATTATTTTGATTGTTCATTGTCTGTGATGCCTCCTCAATTTGATCAAGTTTGGCAAAATAGGCTGGCTTCTTGACCACTGTGTTGCCAGTTGTCTGGTAGGGCTTGGGTTCAAAAGGTTTTTTCTCCAAACTGGGACGGATATTTTTCAGCAGCTGAAGAAGAGTCTCTTTGTTTTCGATTTTCACAGTGGACAACTGATTTCATATCTGGGGGTAGCCCATGAATTACTCCAATTATCAATAGCTTTTCACTTAAGCTGGGCATCCCTAATCGCATTTTCATTTGTTTTTGGTGGAAGTAATCGATCAGAGAACCGCCTCGATATCTCCACTTGAACGCCCTAACATATTTGTCTATGGGGTTATCCCCAAATGAGGATACAAAATCTCCTTTCCATGTTTCCCAGCTAAAGTTGCATTCATCAGCAAGTCTGCTATCGAACCACAATTGTGCAGTTCCCCCTAGGTAGTTTCTCATACCATATATTTTGGATTGATCTTTTACCCAACCATTATTTGCACAGACATTTTCATATAGGGTTATCCAAGTGGCTGGATCTAAGTTATTACCGGAGAAATCAGGTGCTTTCATTTCGACATGACTTGGTGCATATTCATGCTGGTTTAAACTTAAATTTTGAACTAAAGAATTAACTAGTTTTTGTTGTTCTGCTACAGTAGTTATCAATTTGCTAAAAGTGTCTTCTGTTAATAGAGATTTTGCATCTAATTCCTCCTCATCCATTACGCAAATTTGTAAATCTTCAAATGATCGATTTTTGTATATTTCAATTATTTTTGATGGAACTTTAACAAATCTATTAGAATCATTTTCTAAATAGTAAGAAGTTAGATTCTTTCCACATTTAAACACGAGCTCGTGATAAATGGGCATTTGAAATTCTTCAGGGATAGATAGAACGTTAGCATCAGGGTTAAAGCTATAGCCAATTACCTTTTTATTCTTAAAATGCAGGATGATCGATCCTGTCGGCTGCGCCATTTTTGTAATGTTCCTCTCTTCGATTAAATAAATAAATATGCTTTATTAAATTAATAAACTAATTTTTATTATATATATTTTTAATGTCAAACGTACACTTTTTAAATAGATTCATAACAACAACAATAATTACAGTGCTGCCAAATCCAAACAATCAAAAATAAATTAATTAAACAGAGTATATTATAATAATATTATAAGGTATATTACAATATTTAAGCATATATATAGAGAGGTAAAAGTTCACTATAATTATAATATATATACCTGTATATGTAAGGGTTATGGAGAGCATGGTGGAGGGAATGGGCTTTCTATGGAGAGCATGTGGGGAAAGGGAGCGGAATTTCCCATGGAGAGCATGAGCCTGGGCAAGAGAGGATGGTTTTCTATGGAGATGGGAAGCTGGATGGTTTCTCTATGGGGAAAAGAGAAATGGGTGCCTTTATATGGATAGCATGAGGAGATTGGTGGCTTTTCTTGTTAGGACATTGGGCAAGACTATGGAGATTTTTGGCCCTTCTATGTGGATCATGGGAGAAGGGTATGGAGATAGCTAGCTTCTCTATGGAGGAAGGAAGAATGGGTGCCTTTATAAGGGTAGCATAGGGGAGATGGCTGGCTTTTATATGAGGCTCATGGAGCAAGGTTATGGAGATGATTGGTTTTTCTATGAGGCTCATGGGGAAGGGGTATGAGTATGGTTGACTTTTCTATGGAGTTCATAGGGGAAAGGTTTGGAGATGGTCGGGCTTACTATGGAGGGGAGGATAGGAAGGCACTGGCAGCTTTACTTCCTATAACATATCATTACAATGTCAGAATATTAATTGATTAATGTGTGCTTATCTAGGATTTTGTATTTAAGACGCATCTATATGGAATCGAGTCATATTACTTAGGTATCAATCTTTCGTCACTTCGTTTTTTTAACAAAAAGAGGACAATTATAAAAGGAGAGTTACCTTAAACAAGGAAGGCAGCGGCTCCACAGTCTCCGGAAAAGGGAAATCTTTTTCCTCCTGAAAACAATTGATCCATTAATTCTTGCATATAATATGTTAGAAAGATAAATACAAATAAAATAAAAACTCACACTTTCATTAAACTAATTAAAATATTTATTAAGGATAATATCTTACATTATAAAGTGAGAGTAAGGTATGTTTGATAAATACAGTTACCTAGGACCTGATTCCTACCTATATACATTCATAGACAAAACTAAAGGAAGTTATACCTTTATTCTATTTAAAATAATTCTTATGCATCTTCTTATGACGCAAATAATAATATGAGATCAATGTTAAATTAATAAAAATAACAAATGAGAACAAATGGAAGGAAATATTTTTCGAAATAAAATGGAAATTATCGTATTAAAGTTTCAACATAGCTGGCATTGGTGAAACACATGGTGGGAATGAGACCCATCTCTCTTTCTCTCTCTCTCTCAATGTACGAAAATATACTTTTATTGACTATTATTTTGGGAAATTTCAGGGATTCTATATATTTCTATAGGGTGAAACTCTCTATAATTATTATCTAGAAACTTACTTTTCTACTGGAGCTGGCTGGATCTCCTCAGAAGAGAGAACAATTATCTCATCATCTTCTGGCATAAAAAAAGCCATATCTCGATATTTCAGAACATTTCGAGCCAGTTGATCAATGTCCTCGGGGAAAAATGGATGATCCCCATTAGGGTAGATGTGCTTTGGCATTTCTTCCCTGCACACACAAGTAAAAAACTCATTATTAACAATACCTATTGCCTGTAAATACGTCCATGGACGTATTTTAGCATGTATATCTGAATTCAAAAAATATCTCTGATATTTGATACACAGTGACCTTTATTGATGGGACACGAAATAACCTCAGACTCAGAACGGAACACTATAAAGGAATGACAATACATCCAGATGGCACAAGAACCCATAGGGCATACAACAACTGTCCTGGTGTGGAACTAACACCTACCTACATATTCTCATGCCCAGCAATGGCCGCAGCCTTGCAGAAAATTTACATGATCCAGAACAGCAACTTTACACATCCAAGATAGTGGACATTGCGCCTGCTGTGATAGAAATTCATTTGGAAATCTGAGGCTCTTCATTGGACACGACAATAATAACAACGAAATAACCAAGTGTGAAAATATGGCCTCTGTCTCTTAAAAAAAAAAGACTTACAACTACATAAAAGATATCCACTTCCTTAAGTTTTGTCCATGAGTTTATATGTTTATCATAAATTGTTGTATGTATGTACTTATCATAAATATCAATAATAGAGAGAAATATACAGAAAACTCAGGTTCTTGAGCGCATTTTTACCATTTTCAACAGGCGATATCAAGCACGTTCAACTTCCTCAAGTTTTGTCTATGTAATGAGAGTACCTATATCAACCTGGAACTGCCATTATTTAATTATTATGATTGTTCCTCAATTTAATGGCTAGAGAATTATATCGATTCTGATATCAATGGTGCAATCAATAAATTATATGTAGATGTTTGATGAATTCTATCATAGTGTCAACAAGTAGCCCAACAATATAGATGTTATTGATAGAGAGTTTCTCCGACGAGGAATCAAAATTCATCAACGCGATATCCCAAGTTTATCATTTAAAATTATTTCCTTGCTGATTGAAAATCCTCATTTTTAAAGAATCGAATTTTCATAATGATCACTTTATATTAAAAATGAATTGAGAGGTTTTATGTTCTTCAAATATTCACACCTCTTCTATTTTTTTTTCAAATCAATTCTATTTATATCAAAATCATTTCCATCTTGAATATTCCACAATTTAAAATATCCATCTTATAATAAAAAGGTAAAATAAATATTGTGCTTGAATCTAGGAAGAATATTGTTTCTTGAGTGAAAATCAGTTTATCTTTATCCTGAAGTGATATTGCAGGGTGAAAACTTACATTTTATCAGGAGCTTTTCAAATATCGTTAGGCGCTGGTCAAATTGTTTTAATCTAATTTTTACTTCTTAGCAACGGCGGATCTATTTTCTATTTATTACTCCCGCCATTTTGGAATATTAGAGAATTAGCCTATCACACATGTGATAGAACATTTCAAGACAAAATAAACATATAAAATGTATCTACAATGTAATTACATTGAGAACTGTACTCACATCGACAAAATTTAACTTAAACAAATACTATGGCAAAGAATTTAGGGATCTCTATAAAAGATAAATGATCAAACATACGAATATTACACTTATATAAATTTGAGTCAAAAGGCGATCCATTAATTAAGATCATATAAAAGGGCGTACCTGGATCTGTAAAAGAAAAAAAAAAACCAATTTTTTTTTCTTAAAATATTTCGAGAGATTGCTCCTTCTTTATCATTGATAAAGAGGGAGCAATCTCTCGAAATATTTTAAGAAAAAAAAAATGTTTTTTTTTCTTTTACAGATCCAGGTACGCCCTTTTATATGAACTTATATAAATATTCCAATATATCCATATTAACACAAAGCAATAACGCGCCATATATATATATATATATAATGAAAGGATTTAAAAGCACGAATGTTTATTTTATACATATTACAAACTTCTACTGCCCTTACTGCAATGAAAAAATATATTGGGAGGGCTTGGCTCATCAGTGGTGAACCCTCCAAGCGGTTTCACCAATTTAATCCACCAGACCGCTTCTCACAGCTCTAATACTGTATTGAACGATTCTGCTTATATACGCAGCACTGATGGGTGGAATCTCAGAAATGGTTTTAAATAAAACTATGGACATAAACTAATTGGACAGTAGAATTACATTCAAAAATTCTGATTGATAATCAGATATATATATGTAACAAAAGAGGCGCCTCTCCCTCAAATGTGCATCAAAACGATGACACTATTGCATCACCCTAGTAAAAAATACTTTAGTAGTGATGATAAAGAATGAGCCCAACTACTAGGTTTGACAATTTAAGGCAAAAGGCCAACCTGTATACCATGGTTTCAGGCTTTGGTTCTCATCAATACAGGGGCGGCTTCGATTTCATAACATTCTAAGAGAGAGGTTTTGAAATCGGTAGAATTTACCAAACAGGTGGTCAAGCTGGTGAAGTGGCAAGGACCAATTTTCAAGCAAGATTCCAGCATAAAGTTGCGGGAGGATGATATTCATGCAACAAAAGAGGCACCTCTCTCTCTAAATGTGCATCAGAACGATAGCACTATTGCATCATTCTAGTAAAACACTTTACTAATGATGATAAAGAATGAGCTAACAACTGTTTGGTAAATTGGAATGATTTCATAAACCCTCTCATAGAATGTATTGAAATCGAAGCCACCCCTGTACTGATGAGGACCAAAGCCTGAAACCATGGTATACAGTTTGGCATTTTGACTGAATTTGTCTAAACTGGAATATTTACTACATCTTTATATTCATATAAAATCATATTAAGAAAATATACATATATATCGATGATGATAATTTAAAGAGAACAATAATATATATTATATATAAAATATAATAGTAATTATGAATTCCAAAAAATAATTGTTGGGTATAATTGAAGCAGGTTGGCGATTGGAATCTGAATATTTGGATTTCTTTTCAATTTGAGGTTGTGAACAATTGCTGTAAAAATAAATTCTCAACTCCCAGCAGTTTCTGAGTTCTAATCTTGCACCACTCACATGAATATCGTATTTATATAGATGATGATTATCAATGATTTAATGAATATCAACATATATAGTCACGACCGTCTTTCCACCGTCAATTCCTCATGTCACGGATGCGCGCGCATCATCATTATGATCATTATCATTATCTAATGATAATAATAATAATTATAATTATTATATTATTATTATTTTATTATTTTATTATCAACATATATAGTCACGACCGTCTTTCCACCGTCAATTCCTCATGTCACGGATGCGCGCGCATCATCATTATCTAATGATAATAATAATAATTATTATTATTATACTATTATTATTATTTTATTATTAATATATATAGTCACGACCGTCTTTCCTCAATTCCTGATGTCACGGATGCGCGCGAATCATCATTATGATTATTATCTTCTATAGAAGCTTCTATCTTTATAATTATGTATATTTACAAAAGTCAATTCGCTCGCGCCTCTAGCGGTGAAAATGAGGGGTAATACCAGCTGACCTAATGTACATGTAAAGTTTGGAGCGGGACGTTTCACAAGAGTAACATCCACGGCTCCAATTTATAATTGTAAAAAATAGTATTTGAATAAAAACATTCAATCGGGTAAAACACGGGCGTTGCCCGGGTCTTTCGTCTAGTATAAATATATACATGATGATTTGTGATGATGATTGTATGCTGAATTATATATATATATATAACATATAAGTTAATATTGATTTCAAACCCAGGAATTTCTTGTAATTTCAAAGAGGTTTGAGCTAGAAACATGAATTTCAGATTTCTTATTCCTTTTAGGTTATGAAACATCTCTGAATGATATCAAATGTAAACTCCCAGTAGTTTCCGAGTTGAAGTCGTGCATCACCGACAGACGGAAAGACATAGTGTTTATATAGAAATGAGAGATCTTTATTATTTTTATAAATAATAATCTCCTTTGATAGTTAATAAAAGTTTAAGAACAAGGGATAAATGTTTCTTTTATTATAGCAATAAAACACGAAATTTTGAAACCTCACGGTTCTTGTACAGGTGTAGCTCTAATGAACATTAAGAAGATGTATTTCATATACTGATCGTCATAATACTTTCATGGACAAAACTTAAGGAAGTTGTACCTCTTATCATGTATATCGGGATTCAGACAATAACTCTGAAATAAAATATTACAATAAACTTTATTGAAGACACACAGATAACAAAGTGTGAACAAAATTGCTTGTTTTCTTTATCTTAAAAAAACCGATGATCGACATCAAAGACCCTTCACTCCTTCAAGTTTTATCTATGAATGTATCATATAAAATAAAGTATTACATCTAATATACAATATATGCCCCTATTGTACTAAAATTTATTGATATGGAGCTTTTGAATCAAGTTTCGTTTTAATCTTTGAGCAAACAATCAGATTTTTCTAAACACCTTAAAATATGATGAAAAAAAGGCATCTCCTTATCGTGCAACTAAAAGTTGCTGATGGCTTGCGCCATCTATCGGTATGAATATCACCTAATTGTTGATTTTTAATTATTCCAGTATTGGCGCCAAATACCGTTTATTAATTAATCAAAAAAAGCTAACCATGTATGCGTTTCGGGCTGTTGGTTCTCATCAGCTTGGTGCAAGCAGTACCTCAACGACCAAAAAAAGTGGTCTTTGGGGCATCTTGAAAAATATCTGTTTCATGGTTTTTGGCCAATTCTGATATAATTAAAAATCAATGAATAGTCGATATTTATCCCGATAGATGGCGCAAGGTATCAGCAACTTTTAGTTGCACGATCAAAAAATGCCCTTTTTCTTAATTTATCCATCTGGTCCAATTACAAATTCCCTTTTGTACTATTTATCACCTTAAAAGATGTTTTTGTTTAAATAGATGCTTCTTGCTGAAACATAAATATCATTTATTTTCAACAGAGTTATATTTTCAATAATATTTAGTTTGACGAAAGTGGGGCTAGTAGTGTAAATATGTAAATAGTTGTAGAGAATTGTATTTATGATTACATTGAATAAAATCTTACGTTTATTATTCCTTCAAACGTTCTCTTTCAATATCATAAATCTAAGATGGAACTTTTTGCTATATGTAGGAACGTAGAAGAATTTGTTTATGTTACGATAAAATATTTGTGTATAAAGGTTTCTATAGATAGGTGTTTTGAATTTCTTTGAAAAATTCTTTAATATATAAAACATAACTCTCATCTAGATAAAGTACATACTTTGAAATTAGTAATGATCTGCTTATTAAAAAAAAACTTAGTGTCATCTTTGTGTCCAGTATAAATTATATGCCGTGACCCTCACAAATTCATTATCTATTTCATCAATAAATTTGCTCTACCTTCCCCTTTGAAGCTGTAAAGGGCTTTGGTGACAGTTATAAATACACAGATGGAATCTTAAGCGTTCAACCTTATTCCTCCATTACCAAACAGAAACCCCACAAAGCCTTGAAATGGAAGCCTGGTTCATATAACAACTATCCTGAAACTTAATAATGAAATACTCTTATTTTAAAAATTCACAATTTTATTATTCATAATTTTAATGTACACGAGTTGGGTCTTCTTTCTTGAATGGCTGGAAGATGGGGTTCACTGGTGTTCTTGGAAACAATTCTGTCGATCTTTAGATCTTTTTGTAATTCCTTGACGATATTCTTGGGATAGCAGAATAATTCTAGTTGTGATGAACATCAATTGAACAAAATATACATTTAGCATTTAATTAGCTTCTTGTCAATATCCTTGTAAATATCCATATTATTGAAGAAATATTTTATTTTAATTCTTTTAACATCTTTTTATAGCAATTATGAATCAATAACTTTCTGAGTATTTGGCGTTCTGAGCTCGGAGAAACCGTCAAATATATATTTTTCTTAATAAATGACATTTTAAAATTTCATTTCTATTTATCAAATATCGTTTTGATCGTTGATACCCTATTTGATTTAAATTCATAGATGGTTTTTGTAAAGTTTAAAGGCTTTTTTTATTTCTTATAGCTCACGATATAGATAATTCTATCATTTTCTGATAACTATCGCACTGCATCATCATCTCAAGGATTAGATTAAAATAAGAATTACCATTATTAATAATTCTACTTTAGCATATAGCTCTCAAAGATTCTGAGTTGACGATATTTTAAAATATGGACGACACTTTCAACATCAATGGAAGTATTGTTTTCCTAACCACATCACATCTATGCATATACAATTCTCAATATTCTGATAAACTCTAAATTATAGTATATGACTCTATTTAATAATTAGAATATCAAATTTGGTAAATGAAAATATTCGTTCTGAGATATCTTCACAGTTGTAGTGTGCAGATTGTTCCTTCCACGCCTGTGTGAATAACTCATTGATAGCAAAGTTCCTCTTGAAATGAATATAGTTGAGTATTGTTTCTCTTATCTTGATTTTATCGCGAGAGTTCGTTTTTAGTTTGAAGTAAATATTTGATTTATAAAATAAAGGATGTACTTCTCCCGTTAAAACTAAACGCCATCAAATATAAGATTGTATAATCAGAAATATTTCTTCAAATTACATCTGGCATCAAATTATTCTTTTACCATTACACTCTAAAGTGATATAAGATTATATAACCTTGATGAAGCTTCTGGTGAACTTGGATTATAGATCTTTATATATTTCTCTCATTTAGACATAATTCTATCTTTTTTGGGATATTTCTAAAATGGCTCAATCAACGATTTTCTAATTTCATATTGTTAATAGTTGAAAAATTGAAAAGATTTCGAATTCAATGTGAGGAGTTTCTTGTTTTCAACTGTGGCAATTATATTTTTCATCTCGTGAGCAATCTTCCAAAGATACAGTGGTTACAAATCCTGAAACATAAAATATATTTAGACAATAAAGTAGTAAATATTTCACACACAAATATATTGTTTGCAATCTACATATTTGAATACAGACTTCATAATTGAATTGACAAATATAATGTAATATATAAACATATATGAATGTTTTAAAACATAGATTATATGGTCCATAATATAAAAGCCAAATATTTTTTAACATAACACTGCGCCTATAATCTGTCTAAAATGATTTCATTTTCATCATGATATGCTCTTAATTATTTCATTATGAATATTTTGAAAGACATATTTATTACTTCCACTGGTTTAATGAAAAGATAAAGACAACATAAGTAAGATTCTATTACGCCCTTCTGGTCATTAATAGTGCTACATCATCAAGAAAGTAAAAAATAATTTACATGGAAGGTACATCATCTTTGGATGAACAATTGATCAGAATGTTAATCACAACAAACAGGTAGGAATGACGCCACTACACTCTATATAATGGGAAATTGTAAAGTGCGTTTACCTTAAGAAATCCAATTCACATTTTTTGTGAAAAGGTTTTATCATGCATCGTTTCATAAAAAAAAAAGGAAGAGCACATACAACACGTTATGAATTTGATTGCGGCAGAATAATAGTTTATCGGAACTATGCTTTATCCTACAATGGTATTTCGGCTCGGGTTGATTGAGATTTCATGAGCGTCAAAAGAATACGGGAATCGATAGATCCAGGAAAGACCAAACAGAACATCATGCTCAACGGTTTTATGTCACTAAAGAGGACAGATATCTTATGGTGTTTATGACCTATGCACATAAATATCCATTTAGGTTCTAGAGAATTGTTTCTTGAGTTTTTCCTCAATGGGTAATTAACCTTATCGAAATAATAAAAGATACCAATAAAGTATTTGAATCATGTATAACTTGTATGGAAGAATATTATGGATATTCATATTGAGTAAGTATTTTGTTTTGAAAGCCTTACTCATTCCCCATAATAAAGATGCCATCAGTAGTACAGTACATATATGTGTAATTGTCAATATATTTCAGGGTATTTTAAACTCTCTGTCCCTGGTAATTTTGCAATGTAACAATATCTACTAAAAATACAGAGCAATAACCCTCCATCTATATATAACGAATGAAGACAATTAAGACGCGAATGTTTCTTTTCACGTATAAATCAAACTCCTATCAATATCTACTATTCTCTCACAATATGAAACGATATGGATTCATTGTTAGTCGCCATTGAGGGTTAAGGAATAGAAATCCCTATGTATCAATAAGTAACCATTACTGGTATAAACTTTCTCTTCTTATGTATAAATTGATTTTATCAAACTATTATAAGGAAATATATATGTGTGTACACTACAGAGTTCTAGGCTAATAACATTTGCATATATTAAAATATATAATTGTAAAAAGGTACTTACATATAGTGTTAGGTAATTTCTTCATTCAGTATCTTCTACTGGCATTGATCTTGTTGTTTCTTCAGATATGAAAAGGTTTTATAAATTATATGATATGTTGCTTTTCCAATTCCTTACAATCGAACGTAATTTTGGAACATCAAAATTTTACGCTTTTTTGCTATTTTAATGTAGAATTAGAGTATGTTTCAATCATTTTCTCTCATCTTATTTAAAGAACGTATTTCTCTGTTTCAAACTTCTCTTATTGTTTAACTTCATGAAGATGTTTCACTGCATTATTTTTATTGAGCGAGTTCTTTAAAACAATTAAATATGAACAAAATAATAGTTCGGTTCTTCATAAATCTCTTCAAAAAAGATTGAATTAACTTTTTATTCTAAATGAATCTTGATATAACATATGGAAAATAGCAGAGTTTTGTATCGATTCTTCAGGCTTCTTCGAAACTCTAAAATAGACGAGTTTTCCTCTGTGTGAATCACCTTCCGCACAACAGGAATATTCTGCAGGCTTCTTCGAAACTCTAAAATAGACGAGTTTTTCCTCTGTGTGAATCATCCTCCATACAACAGGAATATTCTGCAGGCTTCTTCGAAACTCTAAAATAGACGAGTTTTCCTCTGTGAATCATCATCAATACAACAGGAATATTCTGCAGGCCTTTTCGAAACTCTAAAATAGGCGAGTTTTCCTCTGTGAATCACGTTCCATACAACAGGAATATTCTGCAGGCTTCTTCGAAACTCTAAAATAAGAGAGTTTTTCTCTGTGTGTGAATCACCTTCCATACAACAGGATCATTCTGCAGGCTCCTTTGAAACTCTAAAATAGGCGAGTTTTCCTCTGTGAATCACGTTCCATACAACAGGAATATTCTGCAGGCGTCTTTGAAACTCTAAAATAGGCGAGTTTTCCTCTGTGAATCACGTTCCATACAACAGGAATATTCTGAAGGTTTCTTTGAAACTCTAAAATAAGAGAGGTTTCCTCTGTGAATCACTCTTCATAACACAGAAATATTCTGCAGGTTTCTTCAAAACTCTAAAATAGGCGAGTTTTCCTCTGTGAATCACGTTCCATACAATAGGAATATTCTTCACCATCTTCGAAACTCTAAAATAGACGAGTTTTCTATTCCAATCGCCCTTCATAAAACAAATATATGCTGAAGCAGTTTTCGAAACTCTAAAATAGGCGAGGTTTTCTCTGTGAATCACCTTCCATACAACAGGAACATTCTGCAGGCTCCTTAGAAACTCTAAAATAGGCGAGTTTTCCTCTGTGAATCACGTTCCAAACAACAGGAATATTCTGCAGGCGTCTTTGAAACTCTAAAATAGGCGGGTTTTCCTCTGTGTGTGTGTGAATCACCCTTCATACCACAGAAATATTCTGCAGGTTTCTTCAAAACTCTAAAATAGGCGAGTTTTCCTCTGTGAATCTCGTTCTATACAATAGGAATATTCTTCAGCATCTTCTAAAGTCTAAAATAGACGAGTCTTCTCTTTGAATCACCCTTCATAAAACAAATATATGCTGAAGGCGTTTTCGAGACTCTAAAATAGGCGAGTTTTTCTCTTCGAATCACCTTTCAAACAGCAGGAATTGTTTCCTGGCCTTGAGAAACAAAACGGAATTTGATATATGACATCATCATATCATTGGAAATTCTTCAAGGACCCGCTTCAATGTAAATATTTGATAAGATTTTGATATAATTTCCAATATCAAGATATCCCAATCTTGAGAATTTCAGAGCTTATTGAAAATGGGAATTCGGACCTCCCTTCCATCTCAGTTCCTGGTTGTTACCAAAATGGATGCAGCATTGTAGCTACTGAGTCAGCTTCTACCATGGATAGATCCTGAGCTATCTTGGTGAGGATGGTTCTCAGCGCCATAATATTGTTCCTAAGAGGCTTTCATTACTCTACACATGGGTAGATCCTTGGTAGTTCCACCGAATAAATTTCCAATTTGTAGGTGAAACATAATTCCTACCTCGTTGGAGGGGCTGCTGGAGATTGGACGGGGAGTGAATTTTGTCTTCTTTCTTGGCCAATGAATTCATTCTTGAGATTTAATATATATATATAAAATAAATATAAAATAAGAAAAAGAATATATAATGAAAACACAAAGAGATTATAATGAAATAAACAAACATTAAAACAAATAAAATAAAATAAAAAATATAAAAAAGGAATAAAAATTAAAAAATATATACAAAAAAATATAAGTAAAAGTGAAAATTAAAAAAAAAAGAAAATAGAAAAAGTAGAGAAGGGAATAAAATATATACATAAAATAATAGAATAATTTTGATAATAAAAATTCAATCGATAAAAAATAAATATCCATTATAAGGATGTAAACTTGGATTTGACAAGTTTTTCAAATCACGGATATCTGGAACAAAGAAAGAAGTGTTAGCATTAATTATCCACACATGTTTATAATGATACAAATATTGACAATATCACATGAGGATTTTGAAAATTACTCGAAGAATAGGTGACGGCGCAAATTTTAAAAACGTATTCATATACTCAATTTAAATATTATTTTCAAAAAACCACTCCTTATCGCCGGGAATTAGAAATATCTCCAACGCTATCTTTAACTGTATATATAAAAGTCAACGTATGTATATTTATTTGTTCCTTATATGTTTACTCAACATATATCCAACTAGGCTAAAATTTTAACAGTGTATGGAAGAAGATTTTGTGAAACATTTTCAACCAAGGAAAATTCAAATTAAACAAGTACAACACTAATTAACTTATTTTTAGTCAGAAAATTATGAAATTATATTGTTGTGTCATGTTTTAATTGGAAGAAACAAAATACGATGATCAGGAAAATCACGTCCTCACCCTGGTTCTTTCGAAACACGATCCTCAGGAACGATCTCAATATCGAAAATATCAACAAATACATAATTAAAAAATTATCAAAGTTCCATGTGAAATCTGAAATTTCTCTTTAAAATCCATTATATCAAGGTAGCTACAAACTACAAATGCGAAACAAGGAAAAAAATAAATTTAAAACCGAAACAAATCTTTCATCAACTAAACCATATTGGCGAAAAGGGAAAAATAAACCCAACTTGAATATTGAACAAGCCAGAAAAAAACCTTCTCAAGAACAAGATCCCCAAGTACTTGAGAATCGAGACTCAAAAACACCATCAATAATTTTACTATATAATCATAAATGTGAAAATCATATATAAATATCCCCCATTGTAAATATGATGATCTAAGTTGCTCTTTACAGCCTAACCTAATAAAAGGTAACTTGGAATAGAAACTGGAATTGAATACCGTTAATTGCCTATTGAATGCTGTGAAAACCTCCAATTCACGGTTCTAAAGAGCAAATTCAGGGTACATAAGAAATTCAGTCTAATACATTAGTAGAGCGGTGTGGAGTTGGCGAAATCGCTGGGAGAATCACTACTGATGAGCCATGTTATCCTTTTTTCAATTTTTACTTAATAGAGAATAAGGGCTCTTTAGAAATATGTTTCATCAATTATATGAATAATTTCATCATCACATACTCCTTTTTTATTTTTATCACGCTAGATGACGCTGCGTCATTTAAAATGCTTTATTTGAGCGTTCAGGAAGAGTTATATTTTCGTGGTTCTTTCTGTAAACATAAAGAAGCAAGCCTAATAGTGACTGATTTTAAAATTCAATTTGATGGTAAATTATTCAAGATGAAAGAAACAAAAATGGCTACTCACATCCTTCAGTGTTTCTGGATCCCAAAAACTTCAGGTAATATCCTCAAATAAAAATAAGCTGCGGCTTCCTTATCCTGTAACAAACCATTTATTTATTCACATCATCATCATTTCATAACATATCTGTGGGTCAAATATGGATTTATATATTTTACTATTTTGAAAGAATATCTATTCAGGTGTTAAAAAGGGAGAGGTGCTATCTTTGGCTCAGGTGTGTAAATGGAATCGTTTTTTAAAAATACGCGACAATTCTTTTTACTCTTTATATGCTGGGAAGATCAATAAATAGTATTTTTAGCGTTTTCTTTTATTGGGATGGTTTTCCCTGCTCAAACAGAATGCGCGCAGATTAAATTACAATTTTTTAAATATATTTTTTTAAAATAAAAAGCGAAACGAGTAAGAAGCCAAAAAGATTTAGTGTATTTAAAAGAATTTATTTTCGACATACTTTTAATATAAATATACATATGTGACTCAAATTCTCTCATCCTGGAGAGGACTCCACTACCATCCTCACGGGCAATGTCCTGGCAGACCTGGCACTTGGGCATCACAAACAGACCCAAACTGCTTTCACTGTGAGAAGAACAACAGGCATTTGATCACCTCTTTAAACTCTATCCAGCTTCCCTTAGACATAGGAGGCCAGTGGTTATCCTGGTTGGACTGACCCACCTCAACCCTACATCTATGTCCCATACCTAGCATTGCTGGTTCTGCTCAGTATTTCACCCAGGCCGAGATTAGAAGTGCGGGTCCATTTTTTTTTGTCCATAGTTTGTTTAAAATACCGTTCATCATCAGTACCGGAGGTAGAAGTAAAACAGTCCATTAACATATTAGAACGGTATGGTAGCTTCAACTGACGAAGCCTCTGGGTGGGCTCACCCCTGATGAGCCAGGCCCTTATAATATTAATATCATTGCACTATAGACAATATGAAATTGTTTCACATTAAAAAAACAGTTGTAATATAAATAGTTTATATTTCCCAAGTTAATTATTGAGTCAACGATAATAATCTCCCTTCTCTCTATAGAAGAAGGAACCTAGGTCAGGGCGAAGAGCTTCTTTGTATTCTTTTTTTTACGTTAATACTTTACTTTTAGGACTTAGATTAAAATGATTATTTTAACTTATATAGGGTTCTTTTCAATAGCTAGCAAAGTTTGCTGTTAAAACAACACTGGTCCACGAAATCTTAAAACAAAGTTTACTGACCAATAAAGATTGGGAAACAGTGCTAAAAAGGATTAAAATGAATATGGAATATGAATAAACATACAATAACAGGCTGATAGAAACTGAATAAAAACATATTTACATACTTTCACTGTGTCAAAGAACGAATAATCCACAGGATCTATTTACATCGCGTGTATAGAAGTAGTGACACTAAATATGAGGTCTCAGTCAATTGGCTTTTTCATTATTGTAATTCAGTCTGTGTTTTTTTCTAGGTTTTCTTACAATTCAGTCCATTTTTAAATCGGCATTGTGTGATATAATATATAAAAAGCATTTTAAACATCTTTTGTCACAATTTCAGAAATACCGATAAATAAAATAGCAAACTTCTAATTTATTGTGCAATAAAATGACAAAGAGCAAACAATCTTTCGAAATATTTAGTGAATATTTTTTATTTCACAGATGTAGGCACGCTTTTAATATAAAAATATAAAACTTTGATTTTTATTTTTTACAAATAATACATATTTAATTGAGATACATCGTATTCTGATTTTTTTCTGAGCTAAGGGAGAAGAGCAAGGGAAATGAATTTTAAGATATGAAACGGGACTTGTATATAATATTTGCAAACATCGACAAAAATAAAGCTAATTATAAACAAGGAATTTAATATTATTCAAAGTCGTTTTGTGTTTCCTAGTTTTACCACTATATATAAAATTCACATAATCGCTTTGCATAAGTCTTATTTGAGATCATTGTATACACATTGTATATCTATTTATAAATAGGATTATATATATAGGTAAAAGTGTCTACCATAATTATAATACAAATACCTGTTTATGGGATGGTTATGAAGAGCATGGGGGAGGGAATGGGCTTTCTATGGAGATGGGAAGCTGGATGGTTTCTCTATGGGAGAGGAGGGATGGGTGCCTTTATATGGATAGCATGGGGGAGATGGGTGGCTTTTCTATGTGGTTCATGGGGCAAGGCTATGGAGATGGATGGCTTTTCTATGAGGATCATGGGGGAAGGGCATGGGTATGGTTGGCTTTTCTATGGGGTTCATGGTGAAGGGGTATGGAGGTTGTCGGCTTTTCTATGGGGTTCATGGGGGAGGGAATGAAGATGGTCGGGTTTACTATGGAGGGGAGGATAGGAAGGCACTGGCAGCATTTACTTCCTATAACATATCATTGCAATGTCAGAATAATAATTTATTAATGTGTGCTTATCTAGGTTTTTGTATTTAAGATGCCTCTATATGGCATTGAGTCATATTAATTTGGTATCATTTTTATGTCACATTATTTTTTCGAACAAAAAAAAGAGGACTATTATAAAAGGAAAGTTACCTTAAACAAGGAAGGCAGCGGCTCCACAGTCTCCGGAAAAGGGAAATCTTTTTCCTCCTGAAAACAATTGATCCATTAATTCTAACATATACTATGTTAGAAAGATAAATACAAATAAAATAAAAACTCACTTTCATTAAAGAAATTAAAATATTTATTTAAGATAATATCTTACATTATAAAGAGAGAGAGAGAGAGAGAGAGAGAAAGGTTTGTTTGATAAATACTTGTTTTCTCATAGACAAAACAAAAGGAAGTTATACCTTTTTTATATTTAAAGTCAATAAGAAGTTGCAAATAATAATATGTAATTCAAATAAAGATAACAAATGCATTATGTTCTTGAGTAGAACCTCTATGAAAGGAAATATTTCTGAATATAAAAGGGTGATTATATCGCATTAAAGTTTCAACGTAGTTCAACATTGGTGAAACACATGGTGGGAATGAGACCCATCTCTCTCAATATACGAAAATACACTTTTATTGAACATGATTTTGGGAAATTTCAGAGATTCTATATAATTCTATAGGGTGAAACTTTCTACAATTGTTATCTAGAAACTTACTTTTCTTCTGGAGCTGGCTTGATCTCCTCAGAAGAGAGAACAATAATCTCATCATCTTCTGGCATAACAAAAGCCATATCTCGAAATTTCAGAACTTTTCGAGCCAGTTGGTCAATGTCCTCAGGGAAAAATGGATGATCCCCATTAACGTAGATGTGCTTTTGCATTTCTTCCCTGCACACACAAGTAAAAAAACTCATTATTAAGAATACCTATTGCCTGTAAATACGCTCATGGGCAAAACTTAAGGAAGTATTATCTTTAAGCATGTATATCGGGATTCAGACAATAACTCTGATATTTGATACACAGTGACCTTTAATAAGAACAAACGAGATACCCAGTGTGAAAATACTGCCTCTTTCTCCTTAAAAAAAAAAAAGGTGACCGACGGCATGAAAGATTTCCATTTCCTTAAGTTTTGTCCATGGATTTAAATGTTTATCATAAATTATTGTATATATTCATTTTTGATAAATATCAATAAATAAGAGTAATATACAGAAAACCGACGTTCTTGAGCGCATTTTATACCATTTTCGACAGGCGACATCAAACACTCTACACTTCCTCAAGTTTTGTTTATGAAATGAGAGTACCTATATCAACCTGGAACAGTCATTATTTAATTCGTATGATTGTTCCTCAATTTAATGGCTAGATAATTATATTGATTCAGATATCAATGGCACAATCAATAAATCATATGTAGATGTTTGATGAATTCTTTCATAGTGTCAACAAGTACCCCAAAAATATAGATGTTATTGATAGAAAGTTTCTCCGACAAGGAATCAAAATTTATCCTCGCGATACCCCAAGTTTATCATTTACAATTATTTCCTTGCTAATTGAAAAACTTGATTTATAAGGAATGAATATTTATAATGATCACTTTATATTAAAAATGAATTGAGAAAATGTATGCTCTTCAAATAATCACACCTCTTCAATATTAATAATATCAAATCAATTCTATTTATATCAAAATCATTTTCATCTTGAATATTCCAATTCTAATAAAAATGAAAAATAAATATTGTGCTTGAATAAAGGAAGGATATTATTTCTTGAGTGAACATAAGTTGTTCTTTTTTTCTGAAGTAATATTGCAGGGTGAAAACTTACATTTTATCAGGAGCTCTTCGAATATCGTGAGGCGTTAGTCAAATTGTTTTAATCTAATTTTTACTTCTTAGCAACGGCGAATCTATTTTCTATTTATTACTACCGCCATATTGGAATATTAAAGAATAAGCCTATCACACATGTGATGGAACATTTCAAGACAAAATAAACGTATAAAATGTATTTACAATGTAATTACATTGAGAACTTTACTCACATCGCCAAAATTTAACTTAAACGAGTATTGTGACCAAGAGTTTGGGATCTCTATAATAAAATGATAAAAAATACGATATCATACATATAAAAAAGGTCTAAATCATCTATATATATGAGTGTGTATATACATATATATGTTCCAATAGAGGCACCTCTCCCTTCAAATGTACATCAAAACGATGACACTATTTTCTGGGAAGTTGATATTTATTCATTAGGAGGGACACCTTTCCCTTTGAAATTTAATTAAAATAAACATATATCGATTTTATCTAATCACAACGTGCAGTCAGCGATTGGTAAAAATGTACCAACATCATATTTGATAAATTCAACAGAGATTGATTCTCTATTGAAGGCCTTTTGAGGTTGTAGCATGTTTTTTTCTGAGTATGCTTCCTTTGAAATTAAAGAGGAATCAATTATTTTAATTTAATATGACACTATTGCTTTACCCTAGTAAACCTCTTTACTAGTGATGATAAATAATGAGCCACAACACCGGTTTTGACAAATTCAGACAAAAGGTCAACCTGTATACCATGGTTTCTGGCTTTGGCCTTCATCAGTACAGGGACGGGTTCGAGTTTATAACGTTCTGCGAGAGAAGTTATGAAATCGGTCGAATTCACCAAACAGGTGGTTAAGCTGGTGAAGTGACGAGGGCCGATTTTCAGGCAAGATTCCAACATAAAGTTGCGGGAGGATGATATTCATTAACCAAAGAGGTAGTACCTCTCCCTTCAAATGTGCATTAGAACGATGGCACTATTGCATCATTCTAGTAAAAACCTTTACCAGTGATGATAAAGAATGAGTCATACCAACTGTTTGGTGAAAATTCCACCGATATAATATTTCCTCCTATAGGATGTTATGGAATCGAAGCCACCACTGTACTGATGAGGGCCAAAAACCGAAACCATGGTATACAGGTTGGTTTTGCCTGGATATATCAAAACTGGAAGGTTTACTACATCTTTATAACCATATAAAATCATACTGATAATATATATATACATATGCATGTGATGATATTTTAAACAGAACAATTATTTCCACATATAAAATAATAATAATTTCGAATCCTATAACAAGAATTGTTGGTTGTATTTGAAGTAGGTTGGTTATCGGAACTTGAATATTTGGATTTCTTCCCAATTTGAGGTTGTGAAAAATAGCTAAAAGAGTAAATTCTCAACTCCAAAGAGTTTCTGAGTTCTAATCGTGCACCACTCATATACACGGATATTGGATTTATATAGAAGATGACTATGATGATTTAATGAATATATAGTAAAGAAAATTAGGTACATCCTGACCAATAACATGAGCGTTTGTTTTTAATCAAGGAATATCAAGTAAAAGGGGGTTAAATAAACGTTTAGTTGATTTTTGTTTCACTAGATGGCGCTCTGCCATCTAATAAACGCTCATTTTATTGGTCAGAATGTGCCTATTCATCTAACATCTGATCTTTTTATATTTTTTTATAATTATTTTTTCACTTAAATATACATATGGTGATATTTGAGCAAGATTGTGTGCTGAATTATATATAATAGATAAGTTAATATTGATTTCACCCCAGTATTTGCTTGTAATTTAAAAAAGTTTGAGATATCAACCTGAATTTTTTATTTCTTCTTCCTTTTAGGTCATTGAAAATCTATGAAAGAAAAGTCAAGTGTAAACCCCAAGTGGTTTCCGAGTTGAAATCATGGATCACCTACAGACGGAACGACATAGTGTTTATATAGATGATAACTTTTTTTTTTCTGAATAAAAAGCTCCTTACATTATAACAAAAAAGCTTAAGAACAATTTAGAAATGTTTCTTTTATTATAGCGATAAAACACAAGCTTTTAATCCTCACGGAACTTCTACAGATGTAGTTCTAATGAACATTTAAAAAAAGACGTATTTTATAAAATGCTCGTCGAACTACACTCTTGGATAAAATTTAAGGAAGCTGTACCTTTTATATTGTATATCGGGATTTACACAATAAATCTGAAAGATATTTGATACACAATGACCTTTATTGAAGACACACGAGATACCCAAGTGTGAACAAAATTACTTCTGTCTTCTTCTTCTTCAAAAACGATGACCGACATAAAAGGCCTTACATTCCCTTAAGTTTTATCTAAGAATGTAGCGTATCATAAAGAATTACAGGTACTATACAATATACACTGCGTGACATTGAAAATGGAACATCAAGAAATAGTGGCCAGAAAATTATGCAAATTTCAGGGTAGACGCGCCTAACCGAGTTATGCAAATGATGTAAAATGCGCAGCTCTCGTGCGCACATGGAGTAAGATATAAGGGAAGAACCTTGCAGAAACGACAGTATTCGTGTCGTTATTTCTTCAAGGAATATCATTGTAGAAATTTTGTTCTTGTGTCAAAAGACACGTGTAATAACAGAGAATGTCAGGCCATCGTAAACGGAGGCAGTTCAAGCAGACAGACGCTTTTACGAGGGGCATGGTGATCGGACTGAAAAGGGCAGGTTGGTCCATACGTCAAATCGCAGCTGATACACACTTTGGTGCGTCCACGGTGCACCGACTGTGGAGAAGATGGTTGGAACAAGGAAATGTGGCAATTTATAGGAATGTCGGTGCAACCAGAGTGACGTCAGCACGTGTGGATCAGCGTATCCTTCGACAAGCAGTGGCGGCCCCACAAGCCACATGTACCGCCATTCTGCAACATGTGCAAGACACCCTAGATCATTCCATCTCGACCAGAACCATTTCCCGTCGATTGGTTGCTAATGGCTTGCACTCATGCCGTCCGCTAAGCAGACTGCCATTGACCCCACAGAATAGGCGCCAACGTTTGGAATGGTGCCGGGCTAGATCGACGTGGATGACGGAATGGCACAGGGTCGTGTTCTCAGATGAGTCGCGTTTCTGCTTGTCCAGTGATAGTCGCCGTGTACGCGTGTGGCGTCGACGTGGAGAAAGGTCCAATCCGGCAGCAATTGTGGAACGCCCCACCGTGCGACAACGTGGAATCATGGTTTGGGGCGCAATCGCGTATGATTCCAGGTCACCTTTACTTCGTATTCAGGGCACTATGACGGCCCAACGATACGTTGATGATGTGCTGCGACCGGTGACACTCCCCTACCTTCAGGGGGTACCCAATGCCCTTTATCAGCAGGATAACGCCCGACCGCACACTGCTCGCATTAGCCAACAAGCTCTGCAAGATGTACAGATGCTTCCCTGGCCACCGTACTCTCCTGATCTCTCACCAATCGAGCACGTCTGGGACATCATTGGACGCCGTTTGCATGCCTTGCCACAGCCGCGTTCAGAAGACGAACTGAGGCAAATGGTTGAGAGGGAATGGAGAGCCATCCCTCAGGACGCCATCCGTACTCTGATTGACTCTCTACCTAGACGTGTTGCTGCGTGCATCGCCGTCCGCGGTGGTCCTACTTGCTACTAAGCCGACGCCGTTCTCGCTCTGTATTATGACTATCATTTTGAAATAAAGATCACTTATTGTTCGTCCCTGTCTCTCTCTGTCTGCCGAGTTTCATCACTTTCTGGCCACTATTTCTTGGTGTTCCATTTTCAATGTCACGCAGTGTATACGCCTATTGTATTAACATGTATTTATATGGAGCTTTCGATTAAAGTTTTTTTTTAATATTCGAGCAGTCAATCAGACATACAGATTTTCCTAAATACCATGAAATATGTTTTTTTTAAAGGGACGCCTTTCAATTTAAAGAGAATCATTTATTTTATGTAGAGCTATCTTTTTCAATATTGTTTATTTTAGGCGAAAGTGGAGCTCGGGGTGTAAATATGTAAATAGTTGTAAAGAATTGTAATTATGATTACATTGAATAAATTCATACGTTTATTTTTCCTTCAAACGTTCACTTTCAATATCATTAATCTAAGATGGAACTTTTTGCTAAATCTAGGAACGTAGACTATTTGTTTATGTTACGATAAAATATTTGTGTACAAAGGTTTTTATAGATGAGTGTTTTGAATTTCTTTGAAAAATTCTTTGATATATAAAAATAACTCTCACCTAGATAAAGTACATACTCTGAAATGAGTGATGATCTGCTCATTTAAAAAACTTAGTGTAATATTTGTGTCCAGTATAAATTATATGCCGTGACTCTCACAAATTTAATATATATTTCAAGAATAAATTTGCTCCACCTTCCCCTTTGTAGCTGTGAAGAGCTTTGGTGACAGTTATTGATACACAGATGGAATCTTAAGAGCGTTCAACCTTATACCTCCATTACCAGATATCCCACAGAGCCTTGTAATGAAAGCCTGGCTCATATAACAACTATCCTGAAACTTAATAATGAAATACTCTTATTTTGAAAATTCACAATTTTATTATTCATAATTTTAATGTACACGATTTGGATCTTCTTTCTTTCATGCTGGAAGATAGAGTTCACTGGTGTTCATGGAATCTATTCTGTCAAACTTTAGCTCTTCTTGTAATTCCTTGACGATATTCTTGGGATGGCAGAATAATTCTAGTTGTGATGAACATCAATTGAACTAAAGATACATTTAGCATTTAATTAACTTCTTGTCAATATCCTTGTAAATATCCATATTCTTGAGGAATTATTTTCTTTTAATTCTTTGAACATCCTTTTATAGCAATTATGAATCAATAACTTTCTGAGTATTTGGCGTTCTGAGCTCGGAGAAACCGTCAAATATATATATTTTTTTCTTAATAAATGACATTTTAAAATTGTATTTATAGTTATCAAATATCGTTTTGATCGTTGATACCCTATTTGATTTAAATTCAGAGATGGGTTTTGTAAAGTTTAAAGGCTTTTTTATTTCTTATAGCTCATGATATAAATAATTCTATCATTTTCTGATAACTATCGCACTGCATCATCATCTCAAGGATTAGAGATTATAATAAGAATTACCATTATTAATTATTCTACTTTAGCACATAGCTCTCAAAGATTCTGAGTTGACGATATTTTAAAATATGGACGACACTTTCAACATCAATGAAAGTTTTGTTTTCTAACCATCCCATCTTTGCATATACAATTCTCAATATTCTGATAAACTTTCAATTATATTGTACGAATCATTATTTGGAATATAAAATATGGCAAGTAGAAATCTTCGTTCTGTGATATCTTCACAGTTGTTGTGTGTAGATTGTTCCTTCCACGCCTGTATGACAAAACTCTTTGATAACAAAGTTCCTCTTGAAATGAATATAGTTGAGTAATTGTTTCCTTTATCTTGATTTTATCGCGAGATTTCGTTTTGAAATTGAAATAAAGATATGATTTATAAAATAAAGGATATATCTCTACTGACAAAGCTAAGCGCCATCAAATATAGGATTGTATTCATAATATTTTCCTCAAATTATATCTGACATTGAATTCTTATTTCACCTTTACAAACTTTAAAGTGATATTAGATTATATAATATTAATGAAGATTCTTGAACTTGGATTATGGACTTATGTAATTTAGGTGTAATTCTATTTTTCTTGAATATCTCGAAAATGGCTCAATCAATCATTCTCTAAGTGCATATTGTGAATAGTTAAAAATTTGAAAATTTTCGAATTCCATGTGAGGTGTTTCTTGCTTTCAACTGTGGCAATTATATTTTTCATCTCGTGAGCAATCTTCCAAAGACACTGTGGCTACAAATCCTGAAACATATAAAGATATTTAGACAATAAAGTAATAAATATTCAAACAAATATATTGTTTGCAATCTACATATCTGAATATTGACTTCAAAATTAAATAGACAAATAAAATTTTATATTTAAACATAAATGAATGTTTTAAGGCAAATATTATATGGCACCCAATACCACCAAAGCCGAATATAATTGGTCAAAACACTGCACTAATATTCTGTCAAGAATTTACTTTAATTTCCATCATAGTACACACACACACGCACACGCTTTTAAAATACACCTTTATACTACAACTGGTTGAATAGAAAGATACATACAACATTAGTAAGATTCTATTAACCCCTCCAGGCCATTAGAAGTGCTACACCATCAAGAAAGTAAAAGATAATTGGCATGGAAGGTGCATCATGTTTGGATATACAATTGATTAGAATGCCAATTCCAATATATAAAGCACAGGTAGAAGTGATGCCAACTACACTCTACTTAAAAAGGAAAATCTTGAATTGCAAGTATAAATATAATTTACATTCTGATTTTTTTGTGAAAAGTCTTATCATGCCTTGTTTCAAAAAGGAAGAACCTCTACAGTACGTATCGAATTTGATTATGGTAGAATCATAGCTTATCGGGATTGTGCTTTATCCTACAGTGATATTGCTGCTTTGGTTAGTCGAGATTTCATGAGCATCATAAGAAAATGGGATTCAATAGTTCCAGGAGAACCATACAGAAGATCATGCTCAACTGTTTTATGTCACTGAAGAGGATAGCTATCTTATGGTTCTTATAACTCTTATGGAAATAAATTTCTATGTAGGTCCAAGAGAATTGTTTCTTGAGTTTTTCCTCAATTGGCAATTAACCGTGTCGAAATAATAGAAGATACCAATAAAGCGTTTGAAACATATAACCTTTTATGGAGTAATATTATGGAGATTGGAATTGTGTAAGTATTTTGTTTTGAAAGTCTTACTGCTTCCCCATAATAAAGATGCCATCAGTAGTACAGTAAATATATGTGTGATTGTCATTATATTTCAGGTTATTTAAAACTCTGTTCCTGGTAATTTTGGAATATGACAATATCTACTATGCTCTTACAAATTGAAACCATATGAAGATAGGAGAGAGAAAGCTCTATATATCAGGTCGCAACCATTACTGGTAGAAACTTTCTCAAAGTATATACTGAATTTATCAACACTATTACAAGTATAGATATATGTATGTACACTATAGAGTTCTAGACTAAAAACATTAGCATATTTTAAAATATAATTTCTAAAAAAAAGGTATTTACCTATAGTTTTAGGTAATTTCTTCACGCCGTATCTTTTACGGGGGGGGGGGGGGCATTGATCTTATTGTTTCTTCAAATATGAAAATCAGTTTCTAAATTATAAAATGCCGATTTTGAATTCTTTACAATCAAAATAGTTTTGAAAAATCAGAATTTTATCCGTTTTTGTTACTTCAATGTAGAGTTTGGGTATGTTTGAATCATTTTCACTCATCTGATTTAAAGAACGTATTTCTCTGTTTCAAAATTCTCTTCTTATTACACTTCATAGAGAGGTTTCACTGCATTATTTTATTGAGAGAGTTCTTCAAAATTTATAAGAAGGTATATTCAATATGAACAAAATAATAATTAGGTTCTTCATAATATATCTTCAAAAAAGAATAAATTATCTTTTTATTCTAAATGAATCTTGAAATAACATATGGAAAATAGCAGAGTTTTGTATCGATTATGTGAACAGAAATATGCTGCAGGTGTCTTCGAAACTCTAAGATAGGCGAGTTTTCCTCAGTGAATCAGGGTCCAAACAAATGGAATATTCTGCAGGCTTCTTCGAAACTCTAAAATAGGCGAGTTTTCCTCTGTGAATCACCTTCCATACAACAGGTATTTACTGCAAGCTTCTTCGAAACTCTAAAATAAGAAGTTTTCTTCTGTGAATCACCTTCCATACAACAGGAATATTCTTCAGGCTTCATCAAAACTCTAAAATTGGCGAGTTTTCTTCCGTGAATCATTCTCGATACCACAGATAAATGCTGAAGGCGTCTTCAAATCTCCAAAATAAGCGAATTTCTTCTGTGAATCACATATCATACCACAGATGTATGCAGCAGGCTTCTTCGAAACTCTAAAATAGGCGAGTTATTTTTCTGTGAATCACCTTCCATACAACAGGAATATGCTCCAGGCGTCTTCGAAACTCTAAAATAGGCGAGTTTTCCTCTGGGAATCACCTTTCATAGAGCAGAAATATGCTGCATGCGTCTTCAACACTCTAAAATAGGCGAGTTTTTCTCTATGAATCACAACATGAATATTCTTCAAGCTTCTTCAAAACTCTAAAATAGGCGAGTTTTTCTCTGTGAATCACTCTATATACCGCAAATAAATGCTGAATTTGTCTTCGAAACTCTAAAATAAGCGAGTTTTCTTCTGTGAATCATTCTCCATACAACAGAAATTGTTTCCTCACCTTGAGAAACAACACGAAATTTAAGATATGACGCCATCATATCATTGAATATTCTTCAAGGATACGCTTCAATGTATATATTTGAAAATATTTTAATATATTTCCAATATTGAAATCATCCAATCTTGAGAATTTCAGCGTCCATTGCCAATGGGAATTCAGACATCCCCTCCAGCTCAGTTCCTGGTTGTGGCCAATATGGATGCAGCATTGTAGCTACTGAGTCAGCTTCTACCATGGATAGATTCTTAGCTATCATCCTCAGAGCCATAAAATTGTTCCTAGGAGGCTTTCATGGCTCTACACATGGGTAGATCCTTGGTAGTTCCACCGAGTTAATTTTCAACTTGTCAGTGAAACATAGTTCCTGCCTCGTTGGAGGAGCTGCTGGAGATTGGACGGGGAGTGATATGGAACTTTGTTTTCTTTCTTGGCCAATGAAATTATTCTCCAAACTCAATATAGAAAATAATAATAAAAATAAGAAAAAGAATATATAATGAAACAAAAAGAGAGTATAATAAAACAAACAAACATCAAAACAAATAAAATAAAAGAAAAAATATAAAAAAGGAATACAAATTAAAAAATATATACATAAAAATATAAATAAAAGTGAAAATTAAAAACAAAAATGAACACAATATAAATGAAAAATAAATAATAAAAATAGAGAAAAGTAAAGAAGGAAATAGAATATGTACATAAAGTAATAAAATAATTTTTATAATAAAAATCCAATCGATAAAAATAAGTATCCATTATAAGGATGTAAACTTGGATTTGACAAGTTATTTACATCTCGGATATCTGGAACAAAGAAAGAAGTGTTAGAATTAATTATCCACACATGTTTATAATGATACAAGCATTGACAATATCACATGAAGTTTTTAACAATTACTTGAAGAATCGGTGACGGCGCAACTTTTATGAAAACGTATTTATTTTATATATTTGTTTTAAATATCATTTTCATCAAAGCATTCTCTGTAACGAAAAATTATAAATATTATAACGCTCTATCTTTCTCTCTATATATAAAAGTCAATGTATATATATTTATTTGTTCCTTATATGTTTACTCAACATATAACCAACTTGAATGAAATTTCAACAGTATATGGAAGGAGATTTTGACAATTTTCAACCAAGGGAAATTCAAATTAAACAAGTACTTAAATAAATAATTTATTTTTAATCAAAAATTGATGATTATATTGTGTCGTGTTTGATGGGAAGAAACAAAATATGATGATCAGGAAAATCACGTCCTCACCCTGGTTCATTCGAAACACGATCCTCAGGAACTATCTCAATATCGAAAAAATCAATAAATACATAATTAAACAACCATTAGTTCCATGTAAAATTTGATATTTCTGAAACTCCAATTTCTCAAGGTAGAGCTACAAACAACAAATGCGAAACAAGGAAAAAAATAAGTGTAAAACCGAAACAAATCTTTCATCAATTAAGCCATATTGGCGAAAAGAGAAAAAGAAACCCAACTTGAATATCAAACAAGCCATAAAAAAACTTCTCAAGAACAAGATCCCCAAGTACTTGAGAATCGAGACTCAAAAACACCATCAATAATTTAAAAATATAATTATAATTATAATTGTAAATATGATGATCCAAGTTGCTCTTTTTCAGCCTAACCTAATAAAGGTATTTTGGAATTGAATACAGTTAATTGCCTATTTAATGCAGTGTAAAACCTCCAATTAATTCCATTCAATAGCAAATTCAAGGTAAATAAGAAATTCAGTCTGGTTCAAATCACATTAATAGGTACCGCTCAGCAAGAGCAACCTAGTTTATGATAATTGAAACAGTAAATAATATGTGAAGGTCATTCACATATTAAACAAAATTTAAACGCGGGATTCAATCCCGGTTCATGACTGTCGGGAATCGAGGGGGTTACCCACTCGTCCACCGACTTGAAATTCAGTCTAATACATTAGCAGAGCGGTGTGGAGTTAAAATGGCGAAATCGCTGGGAGAATTCATCACTGATGAGCCATGTCCTCCCTCTTTCTATTTTCATTTATTGGAGAATAAGGGCTCTTTAGAAATAGTTTTATTAATTATATAAAAGGTTTCTTCATCACATACCCCTTTTTTTATTTTTATCACGCTAGATGGCGCTGTGCCATCTAAAAATGCTCATTTGAGCGTTCAGGAAAAAGTTATATTTTCGTGCTCTTTTCAGTGAACTTAAAAAGGAAACCTAATAGTGAATGATATCAATATTCAATTTGATGCTAACATTTTTAAGATAAAAAAGAAACAAAAATGGCTACTCACATCATTCTGTGTTTCTGGATCCCAAAAACTTCAGGTAATATCCGCAAATAAAAATAAGCTGCGGCTTCCTTATCCTGTAACGAACCATTTTTCATTCACATCATCATTATATAATATATATATATATCATCACATATCAGTAGGCCAAATATGGATTTATATCTTTTACAATTTTCAAGATCTATTCAGGTGCTAAAGGGAGAGATGCCTCCTTTGATAAATATTCAAGAATCTCTTTTAAAAATTCATTAAGCATTTTTCTACAAGTTTCATGCTGGTAAGATGAATAAGTTGTATTTTTAGCGCTTTTTTTGATAAGATGGTTTTTCCCTGCTCAAACAGAATGTGTTCAGATGATATTTACAATTTTCTAAATTGCGAAAGCGAAAGGAATGAGAAGCCAAAACAGATTTTCTATATTCAACATAAATTTATCTTTGAAACACTTTCAATAGAAATATACATATATGCCTCAAATTCTGGTCCTGGAGAGGTTGCCACTACCATCATCACGGGCCATGTCCTGGCAGACATTGCGCTTGTGCATCTCGAAACAGACCCAACCTGCCTTCACTGTCTGGAAGAATCGCAGAAAGTTGATCACCTACTCTTTATCTATCCAGCTTCCCTAAGACATAGAATGCAAGCGACTATTCTGCTAGGATTGATCCACCTCAACCCTACATTTATGTCCCATACCTAGCATTGCTGGTTCTGCTCAGTAATTCACTCAGGCCGGGATTAGAAGTGTTGGTCTGTACTAGTTATCCAGACAATCCGTGTAGTTGGCGTTTTATTTATTTAACAACATTATACCAGTCTAAGACTGAGGTTTGACATGTGGTTGACAGGGAAGTCAGATCTGCCATTCCCAACTGCCATCCGTGGAACATTTTGACCAATCCTCACATATTATTTACTCATCCCGTTTTTGCCTCAAAAATTTCTAATTCAAATAATAATAAAAACATGTGACGTATACCAGCGCATATTCTCTGTATTCATAAAGATAAATATTTCTAACGCGCCCCCATTTTTTGTCCATACTTTGTTTAAAATACCGCTCATCATCAGTACCTGATATAAATAGAAAAACAATCCATTAACACATTAAAGTGGCATGGTATATTAAACTGGCGAAGCCTCTGGGAGGGTTCACTCCTTATGAACCAGGCCCTTTCAATATTTATATCATTGCACTATGGACAATATGGACAATAGTTTTACATAGAAAAGAAACAGTTGTGATACAAATAGAGTTTATATTTTCTGAACTAATCATTAAGAGACAAAGATAACAATCTCCCTATTCTCCATAGAAACACAGGTCGGTCAGAAGAGCTTCTTTATATAAGAAAAACTAGCGCGTACCTAATTATTATTTTAATACTATTTTTTGTATTCTTTTTATCTTAATGCTTTACTTTTAGCACCTATATTAAAATGATAATTTCAGATTATATAGAGCTCCTTTCAATGGCTAGCAAAGTTTGCTATCAAAACAACACTGGTCCACGAAATCATATAACAAAATATACTGGAAGGAAGACCAAAAATGATTGGAAACGGTGTTAAAAGGATTAAAATGGCTATGCACTATGGATGAACATACAATACCAGTACTGATAGAGACTAAATATAAAAACATATTTACATACTTTCACTGTACTCTCTGTTTGTCTGGGAACGAATGATCCACAGGATCTATTTACATCGCGGATATGGAAGTAGTGACTCTAATATGAGGTGTCAGTCAATTGGATTTTTTATTATTGTGATTTAGTCTGTCTTTTTTTTCTATTTCGTTCCATTTTGAAATTGCATTGGGTTATACAATATATATATAAACCATTTAAAAAACCTTTTATCACATGCTCCAGAAACATCTGAGAAATAAAACATAAAACTTTAAAGTTTATTGTGAAATAAATTGATAAGGAGGGAACAATCCCTTGAAATATTTTTGAAGAAAAATTGCTTTTCTTTCACAGATCCAAGTACAATTTTTATATTGAAATAAAAAACGTTAATCATATTTATAATGAGAATATAAATATTCAATATATGTACATGTATATATACAAGGTATTATCATAAAATTCGGGGAATTGGGTCATAAAAGATTTATTAGATGCATATATACAAAAATGATTAATATTCCTCAAAATACTGTCCATGGGAATCTATACAGCGTTTCATTCTTTTTTCCCAGTTCCGGAAGCACCCAGAAAATTCGTCAGAAGTAATGCCCCTCAAAACGCTCAGCGAATCTTCCTATATGGCATTAGCGGTATCAAATCTATCTCATTTTAGAACTGACTTCATTCTAAGAAAGAGAAAGAATTCATTTGGTGCTAAATCGGACGAGTACGTGAGATGAGGCATTGTCAACATGCTGTTTTCAGTCAAAAAAGCACCCACGGAAAGAGCTCTGTGTGTTGGGGCGTTATCGTGACGAAGCATTTTTTGGAACTAATTTCGAAAACTTTCTTTCAAGTCCAAGATTCTCGGTCAATATTTTTGACACGTTCCATATGAACCCCCTGTTTCTCCTACTAGTTCTCTGATCGTTGTCCTAGTGTTTTTCTTTATTAAAGCACCAATTTTTTGGGTCAGTTCTTCATGCTTTTACAAAGGAGGTCTTCCCTGGCGTGCGTCATCTTGGGTTGACCCTCTACCAGATTTGAAACGGGTAAACCACTTAAAACTTTTTGATTGTGATAAGGCTGCCTCCCCGAATGCCAATTTCAACATTTGAAACGTTTCTGACGGCGGTTTTCCTAGTTTTTGACAAAACCTTATGCATACCCTTTGTTCACTTTTAAGATCCACTGTAAAAAATCGCCGCGCCTTTGTTTTTTTTCTTTTAAAAATGCTTATAAAATTCTTATTATTTGAGATATCGAAAATATATAAATATTTTCTTGTAGAGAACGAGGTCTCGTGATTATGACGATAATTTTTATTTTTTCGAAAACTCTTTCAGAAATATTTTTTTGACTAATTCCCCGAACTTTTTGATCATACCTTGTACAATGCCATTTAATTGAGATACAGCGTATTCTATATTAGAGGAGCAAGGGATCTGTATATGATATTTGCAAATATCAACAAAAAGACAGTCAATTAGAAATAAGGAATATAAAAATTATTTAGAGTCGTCTTGTGTTTCCTAGTTTTACTTCTCTGTAAAATTCATATAATCGCTTTGCAAAAGTCTCATTTGGGTTCAGTGTATATATCTATGTTTATAGACATATATAGAGGTAAAGGTGTCTATTTTATAATTATAATATATATATATACCTGTATATGGGAAAGTTATGAAAAGCATGGGGGAGGGAATAGGCTTTCTAAGGAGAGCATGTGGGGAAAGGGAGTGGGATTTCCAATGGAGAGCATGAGCCTGGGGAAGAGATGGATGGTTTCTCTATGGGGGAAGAAGGGATGAGTGCCTTTATATGGATAGAAGGAGGAGATGAGTGGCTTTTCTTGTGAGGAACATGGGGCAAGGCTATGGAGATGGTTGGCCTTTCTATGGGGGTCATGGGTGAAGAGTATGGAGATAGCTAGCTTCTCTATGGGGGGAGGAGGAATGGGTGCCATTATATGGATAACATGGGGGAGATAGGTGGCTTTTCTTGTGAGGAACATGGGGGAAGGGATTATAGATGTTCGGGTTATGGGGAAGGAATGGAGATGGTCCGGTTTACTATGGAGAAGAGGATAGGAAGGCACCGGCAGCATTTACTTCCTATAACATATCATTACAATGTCAGAATATTAATTGATTAATGTGTGATTATCTAGGTTTTTGTATTTAAGATGCATCTTGATGGAATCGAGTCATATTACTTTGGTATCAATCTTTCGTCACATTGTTTTTTTTTTTAACAAAAAGAGGACTACTATAAAAGGAGAGTTACCTTAAACAAGGAAGGCAGCGGCTCCACAGCCTCCGGAAAAGGGAAATCTTTTTCCTCCTGAAAGCAATTGGTCCATTAATTCTAACGTGTAATATGTTAGAGAGATAAATACAAATAGAATAAAAACTCACTTTCATTAAAGGAATTAAAATATTTATTTAAGATAATATCTTACATTATAAAGAGAGAGTAAGGTATGTTTGATAAATACAGTTACCTAGGACCTGATTCCTACCGATATACTTTCATAGACAAAACTGAAGGAAGTTATACCTTTATTCTGTTTAAAGTAATTCTTATGCATCTTCTTATGACGCAAATAATAATATGAAATTTAAATAAGAATAAAAAATGAGTGAAATTCGTGAGTAGAGACTCTATGGAAGGAAATATTTCTGAATATAAAAGAGTGATTATCGAATTAAAGTTTCAACGTAGTTGGCATTGGTGAAACACATGGTGGGAAAGGGATCCTTATCTCTCAATGTACGAAAATGTACTTTTATTGAACACCATAATGAGAATTTTTAGAGATTTTATATAATTTTATATAGGACAATATTTCTACAATTAGTTTACAGAATATGTAAAAAATAGATTTGACAAAGACGTGGCTCACTAGTGGTTAACCTTTTTAGCGATTTCCTCAATTGAATCAATCAGATTTCTACAACTATTGTATGATTTCTTATGATTATAGAGTCTGAATTTGAAGTTTAGTTTTGGAGATGGTATTCCTAACAAATCAAAGTTAAACGATTCTGTAATTCCAGAAAACTTTCAAATTTTCTTTTCCCTTAAGCGCGCAAGTCAACATTAGTAAACAGAACACATAGTGCCATCTGTCGATGGAGGTTAGAATTATTCAGAGCTGGTAATTTTAGTGTTTCATCCTTTTTCAAAGGGCGAATTTAAATAATTCAGAATATGAGTTTGTTAGAGTATAATTTAACGTCAACAATATACTCTAGATGTAGAAAGTGTTGTCTAGAAACTTACTTTTCTTCTGGAGCTGGCTGGATCTTCTCAGAAGAGAGAACAATAATCTCATCATCTTCTGGCATGACAAAAGCCAAATCTCGAAATTTCAGAACATTTCGAGCCAGTTGGTCAATGTCCTCAGGGAAAAATGGATGATCCTCATTAGGGTAGATGTGCTTTGGCATTTCGTCCCTGCACACACAAGTAAAACACTCATTATTATCAATACTTATTACTGGAAATACACTCATGGACAAAACTTAAGGAAGTCGTACCTTTTAGCATGCATATCGGGATTCAGACAATAACTCTGATATTTGAAACACAGTGACCTTTATTTATGAGATACGAAATAACCTCAGACTCAGAACGAAACACTATAAAGGAACGACAATACATCCAGATGGCACAAGAACCTATAGGACATGCAACAACTGTCCTGGTGTGGAATTAACAGCTACCCATATATTCTCATGCCCAGCAATGGCCGCAGCCTTGAAGAAAATTGACATGGACCCAGAACAGCAACTTTACACACCCAAGATAGTGGACATTGCGACTGATGTGATAGAAAACTTCATGGGGACATCTGAGGCTCTTCATTGGAGATGACAACAATAACAACGAAATAACCAAGTGTGAAAATATTGCCTTTGACTTAAAAAAAAAAAAAGACTTGCGGCGACTTCAAAGATTTCCATATCCTTAAGTTTTGTCCATGAGTTTATATGTTTATCATAAATTGTTGTATATATGTACTTGTCATAAGTATAAATGAAAGAGAGAAATATACAGAAAACCCAGGTTCTTGAGCGCATTTTCTGCCATTTTCAACCGGCGACATAAAGCACGTTCAACTTCCTCAAGTTTTCTCTATGATATGAATGTTCCTATATCAGCCTGGAACTGCCATTATTTAATTCTTATGGTTGTTCTTCAATTTAATGGCTAGAGAATTATATCAATTCTGATATCAATGGTACAAACAATAAATCATATGTAGATGTTTGATGAATTCTTTCATAGTGTCAACAAGTAGCCCAATAATATAGATGCTATTGATAGTGTTTTTCCGACGAGGAATCAACATTTTTCAACGCGAAATCCCAAGTTTAAAATTTACAATTATAACCTTTTTATTTGAAAAACTTAATTTTTAAAGAATAAATATTCCATAATGATCACTTTATATTGAAATGAATTGAGAGGATTTATGTTCTTCAAATATTCACATCTTTTCTTTTTTAATATTTTCAAATCAACTTTATTTTTATCAAAATCATTTCCATCTTGAATATTCCAATATAAAATATCCATCTTCTAATAAAAGGAAAAATAAATATTTTGCTTGAATCTAGGAAGAATATTGTTTCTTGAGTGAACATCAGTTGATCTTTTTTCTGAAGTGATATTGCAGGGTAAAAACTTACATTTTATCAGGAGCTCTTTGAATATCGTGAGACGTTAGTCAAATAGTTTTAATCTAATTTTTACTTCTTAGCAACGGCGAATCTATTTTCTATTTATTACTGCCGCCATTTTGAAATATTAGAGAATAAGCCTATCATACATGTGATGGAACATTTCAAGACAAAATAAACATATAAAATGTATCTACAATGTAATTAAATTGAGAACTTTACTCATATCGCCGAATTTCACCTTAAACAAGTATTTTGACCAATAGTTATGTATCTTCATAGTAAAAAGATTGGAAATATGAATACCATACATATATAAACGTTCTAATATATCTATATATGTAGATGTATAAATATAGCAAATGAAAACATTTAGACGCGAGTGTTTCGTTCAAATTTCTTCTGTCCTTACTGCGATGAAAAATATTGGGAGAGATTGGCTATATAAGCAGAATGATCAAATCAGTATTAGAGCTCTAAGAGAAGCGCGGTCTGGTATATTAAATTGGCGAAACCGCTGGGAGGGTTACCACTGATGAGCCAAACCTTCCAAATATATTTTACATCGCAGTAAGGATAGTAGAAATTTGAATGAAACATTCGCATCTAAATGCTTTCATTTGGTATATATAGATGGCCCGTTTTTGCTTCATATTAATTTATGCCTAACTGGCCTTGTCCTTATTGTTTGCGGGAGAGAATTGCTCAATGCAAATATTTTATGTAATTATACTGTCCTAAAAGTCTATGTCTATAATTTGCTTAAATACTATTTCTAAAATTCCACTCTTCAGTATAGCATATATAAGCAAAGGATCCAAAATAGTATTATAGCTCTAAAGAAGCGGTCTGGTAGATTAAATTGGCAAAACCGCTGGGAGGGTTCACCACTGATGAGTCAAGCCCTTTCAATATTTTTTTCATCGCAGTAAGACAGTTTAAATGTTTTCATTGTCTCTATATAGATGGCGTGTTATTGATTTATATTGAGTGTATATATTGAACCAAAAGAGGCACCTCTCCCTTCAAATATGCATCAAAACGTTAATTTTACTTCTAAAATTTCTTATTCAAATAATAATATAAACATGTGACGTAAACCAGAGCATTCTCTGTATTAAGAAAGATAAACTATTACTAAAGCGCCACCATTTTTTGTCCATAGTTTGTTTAAAATAACGTTCATCATCAGTACAGGAGATAAATTAAAAAACAATCCATTAACATATTAGAGCGGTATGGTATATTAAACTGGCGAAGCTGCTAGGAGAGTTCACCCTGATGAGCCAGGCCCTTACAATATTAATATCATTGTACTATGGACAATATGGACAATAGTTTTACATAGAAAAGAAACAGCTGTGATATAAATAGTTTATATTTTCTGAACTAATCATTGAGTGAAAGATAATAATCTGCCTATTCTCTATAGAAACACGGGTCGGTCAGAAGAGCTTCTTTATATAAGAAAACTAAGGGTACCTAATTATTATTTTAATACTATTTTTTTGTATTCTTTTTATCTTAATGCTTTACTTTTAGGACTTGGATTAAAATTAATATCTCAGCTTTTATAGAGTTCTTTTTAATAGCTGCAAAGTTTGCTGTCAAAACAACACTGGTCCACGAAATTATATAACAATAATTACTGGAAGGAAAGCCTAAAAAGATTAGGAAACATTGTTAAAGATGTTAAAATAGCTACGGACTATGGATGAACATACAATACCAGTACTGTTAGAGAATAAATAAAAACATATTTACATACTTTCACTGTACTCTGTTTGTCTGGGAACGAATGATCCACAGGATCTATTTACATCGCGGGCATAGAAGTAGCGACTCTAATATGAGGTGTCAGTCAATAGGCATTTTTTATTATTGTGATTTAGTCTGTGTTTTTTTTTTACTTAGTTCCATTTTTGAATCGGCATTGGGTTATACCATTGGGTTAAACCATTTTATAGACCCTTTGTCACATGCTTCAGAAACACCTTAGAAATAAAACAGAAAAACTTGGAATTTATTTTACAATAAATTGATAAAGAGGGAACAATCCCTCGAAATATTTTTGGAGAAAACATGTTTTTCTTTCACAGATCAAAGTACGCTTTTTTATATAAAAATAGAAAACGTTGATTTTTCAATAAATAAAATACATATTTATCATATTTAATATATATACATGGCCATTTAATTGAAATACAGCGTATTCTATTTTTCTCAGAATTATGGATAGGAGCATGGGAAATGCATTTTAAGATATGACACGGGGCCTATATATGATATTTGCAAACATCGCCAAAAAGATAACCAATTAGAAAGAAGGAATAAAAAAATTCCTAAAGTCGTTTTGTGTTTCCTAGTTTTTCTTTTCTTTATAAAATTCATATAATCTTTTTGCACAATTCGCATTTAGGATCAGTGTATTGATCCATTTGAAAGGAAGCATATATAGAGTTAAAGGGGTCTACTCTATATTTATAATAGATATACCTGTGTATGGGATGGTTATGGAGAGCATGGGGGAGGGAATGGGCTTTCTATGGAGGGCATGGGGGGTAGGATCCTATAGAAAGCATGAGCACGGGGAAGAGATGGGTGGCTTTCTATGGAGATGGGAAGCTGGATGGTTTCACTATGGGGGGAGGAGGGATGGGTGCCTTTATATGGATAGCATGGGGGAGATGGATGGTTTTCTTGTGAGGAACATGGGGCAAGGCTATGGAGATGGTTGGCATTTCTATGGGGATCATGGGAGAAGGGCATGGAGATAGCTGGCTTCTCTATGGGGGAAAGAGGAACGGATGCCTTTATATGGATATAATGTGGGAGATAAGTGGCTTTTCTTGTGAGAAACATGGGGGAAGGGATTGGAGATGGTTGCCCTTTCTATTGGTTATGGGGGAGGGTTTGGAGATGGTCGGGTTTACTATAAATAGGAGGATAGGAAGGCACTGGCAGCTTTACTTCCTAAAACATTGTATTACAATGTCAGAATATTGATTGGTTAATGTTTTATTATCTATGTTTTTGTATTTAAGACACATCTAGATGGAATCGAGTCCTATTACTTTGGTATACTTTTTATGTCACATTGTTTATTTTAACAAAAACGAAGACTATTATAAAAGGAAAGTTACCTTAAACAAGGAAGGCAGCGGCTCCACAGTCTCCGGAAAAGGGAAATCTTTTTCCTCCTGAAAACAATTGATC
The DNA here is from genome assembly GCA_030710605.1 of Cordylochernes scorpioides. Taxonomy (NCBI): domain Eukaryota; kingdom Metazoa; phylum Arthropoda; class Arachnida; order Pseudoscorpiones; family Chernetidae; genus Cordylochernes; species Cordylochernes scorpioides. Next base: position 23,366,432 of record CP092864.1, on the reverse strand, counting down.
CATTAATTCTAACATATAATATGTTAGAGATAAATACAAATAAAATAAAAACTCACACTTTCATTGAAGTAATTAAAATATGTATTTAAGATAATAGCTTACATTATAAAGAAAGAGAGTAAGGTTTGTGTTCGGTACACTTTTTGAATGGTACACTATGACAGGTTCGTTTGGTATTGAAAGAATGATTCAATTAATCATCCTTGATATTTTAAATTTTATTCAGGATAAATATAGATATAAATATTATGTTACAAATTAATTTTAGTAATTAAAGAAGTTAAAAATGTTCGATTGAAAAGGATGGATTGGGAAGGAAGTCAGTCCGTGTTGGCCGTCAGAATTCGAAGGGTCCACGCCCGTGCTTCGCACGTGACCGCCGCCGCCGCGCATGCGCGCCGACCGTGACGTCACCACCGTCCGTCGGCGGTTGTGTTGGTTGAAAACTGTTCTTCTCTTCGTCGCGCGGGCGTGCCTTTCACTAACATTCCTCCCACCAATTTAATTGATAAATTAAATTCTAATACTATATTTTCTTGGCTATAGTAGAGGCCAATCTAAATTTGTTTTGTTTCTAATGGAAAAAGTCGCTGTACTGGACGAAGAAAAACTCCCGATGATGTCTTCACTCTTGCGACTCGAACTTGTCCATCGGCCCCAGGTAGCACCTCCTCCACTTTTCCCAATGGCCATGAAATCCTTCTCCCCCTATTTTTTTTCTTTTTCTGTTGAAGGGTGTGACGACTGCCTTTCTCAGTTCACTATTGACTTCTTCGATTGACTCCTTTTCTGCAGACTGTGTCCAAAATTGTTCTTCTTTCTTAAGCCTAACTGGTCTCTCCCACCATCTAGTATTAATCAATTGCGAGATTGAAGCTCCACGTGAGGGGATGTCTGCAGGATTTTCTTTACCAGGAACGTGCCTCCAATCAGTTTTGCTTGAATTTTGTCGAATCTTCTTTACTCTTCCTGCGACAAACACTGACCAGTTCATATCACGTTTAATCCCTGCTAAAGCAGTAGTAGATTCAAGTTTCTTCTCCGAAATTAGCTTGTAATTAGGGAGTGGTGGGTGTTCTCCTATCCAAGGTAAATTGACAGAATATCGACCATCTTCATTCTGTTTCACTGTTTGGTTGAAATGTTCCAACGCTGCAACTGACAACTCTTCTTTGCTCTTTTCCTTCATGGGTTCCATGATACTGATAACATCTAATCTCCGAAGATCTTGTATTGTTGCATCACAGACTAAGCATGACAGAACTGATGATTGAGATTTAGTTGTTTGAACATTTCCCAAAACCTTTCCACTAACAGTCCAGCCCAGCTTCGTTTCGAGAGCGACGGGACCAGATTCCAATTCTATTTTCTTTCCTGTTAGTAGCTTGGCGTATACGTCTGCTCCTAGTAGTAGTTCAATCTCCGTGTTCGACCTATAGACATCCAAGTCAATTCCCTTTGATCGAAGTTCCGTCATCCATTCGGTAGGTTGAGCGGAAGGCATTGCACTACAAATCGTTGAGCAGTCTTGTACTTCAAAATTGCAGTTGTACTTGGAGTCCACATCAGAAATGTAGATTCGATACCGCTTGTGCTGCTGTGGTCTCGATTTCACTCCACCAAATAGTAAGTGTACAACTTCCTTTTTCCCGAGCATAGTGAGTCCAACTTCGGAAGCAGTTTGTTCCAATACATATGAGTTCTGGGATCCACTATCTAACATTGCTCGAACAACTTTTGATTTATTTTCGCCATCAATCTTTACCATGATTGTTTGAAGTAAGACATCTTGGCACCGAACTTGATTCGACATGTCCACGGATGCATTTATGTTCTCACTTCTCTCTTCAATCCCATCAGATTTTTGGCTGCCTTTTGAAACTGGACATAAGATTGCCCTGTGTTTTTTACTACAGATGACACATTTCACTACGTTTCTGCAATACTTGGAAAAGTGTCCGGGCTTCAAGCAAGAATAACAACACTGTTTCTCTTGAATTATTTTCCTTCTTTCTTCAAGAGACATTGACATGGCTTTACAGCATTGTTCACTCAAATGTTTTTCATCACAAAATACACATTTATAAGCGTTATTTGACTTCCCATCAGCAACTACCAGACTTGCAGCGGTGGCGACAGATGTCTTCGGCTTGGGCGGCTTATCTCGATTAAATTGTGATGGATACGAACTCGAAAACGGTTGACGAGCCAAACGCATTCTTTCACTTCCCTCAACTTCGTGTTTTAGGAATTCCATAAGCTTCTCCAGGAGGACTTCACTTGATTTATGCTTTCCATCTTCATCAGGCTTGTGATGATGACGAGTCCTTTCCCACGCGACGAAGAGATCTTCAGGTAAAGCTGATTCCACCATGGGGTACAGAATAGCAGCGCATTCATCTGTTGTGACTCCTAAAGATCCCAACGCTCGTAGTTGTGATGATAACCGAACGTATACAGTCGAAAAAGGTGTCGTGTTCCTTCCATGAGCATTTTCCAAAGTGATAGCAATCAAATCCCTCACGTACACTTCCACCAACATGTCTTCACGGCCAAAACGTTCCTTAAGAGTGCTGATGGCAAGTGGATAATTTGCCGCTGAGTTTGGAAAGGATGAAACTATTTCCTCCGACACCGATCCCTTTATCATGCAATTTTGTAGGTATTGGAACTTGACACAGGCCGAAATGGAGTCATCATCGTGGACGCTTTGAAAGGCTGACCAGAACTGCAGCCACTCCCGTGCTTCTCCTCCAAATTTCGGTAGTTCCAACTTCGGAAGTCGATGAAGATTTGACTTTCCTTCGTTCCCCCCGGAAACTATTGATTCTCGGTCTACTGTTGGTTTTGCTAGTAATTGTTCCATTTTTTGCAAAACGCCTTCAGACCTTCCAAATAGATTCGCTTGAACGATATCGACATCTTCAATTTCTTCATCTTCTCGATCCGCCTTTATCAGTTGTTCGATGAGACAATCACTGGCAATTAAGAACCTGTCTTTACATCTGAGGAGCTTTGGTCGTAGAGACATCAACATTTCTAGGCTTGGTTCTTGCTTTCCAAGTTCGCCATCTGCTTCTGCAATAACACTTTCCAAAGTCCTCTTTTTCGTCTCACAAGCTTTCTTGAGTTTGTCCATCTTAAATCCTGGCAAAGCTCGCCACAATGTTCGGTACACTTTTTGAATGGTACACTATGACAGGTTCGTTTGGTATTGAAAGAATGATTCAATTAATCATCCTTGATATTTTAAATTTTATTCAGGATAAATATAGATATAAATATTATGTTACAAATTAATTTTAGTAATTAAAGAAGTTAAAAATGTTCGATTGAAAAGGATGGATTGGGAAGGAAGTCAGTCCGTGTTGGCCGTCAGAATTCGAAGGGCCCACGCCCGTGCTTCCCACGTGACCGCCGCCGCCGCGCATGCGCGCCGACCGTGACGTCACCACCGTCCGTCGGCGGTTGTGTTGGTTGAAAACTGTTCTTCTCTTCGTCGCGCGGGCGTGCCTTTCACTAACAGTTTGTTTGATAAATACAGTTACCTAGGACCTGATTCCGACCTATATACTTCCATAGACAAAACTGAAGGAAGTTATACCTTTATTTTATTTAAGGTCAATAAGAATTTGCAAATAATAACATGAGATTTGAATAAAAATAACAAATTAGTGGAGTTTGTGAGTATAGCCTCTATGGAAGGAAATATTTCTCAATATAAAATGGAGATTATCGCATTAAAGTTTCAACATAGTTGGCATTGGTGAAACACATGATGGGAATGAGATCCTTCTCTATCAATGTACGAATATATTATTTTATTAAATATCAATTTGGGAAATTCCAGAGCTTCTATATAATTCTATAGGGTGAAACTTCTACAATTGTTATCTAGAAACTTACTTTACTTCTGGAGCTGGCTTGATCTCCTCAGTAGAGAGAACAATAATCTCATCATCTTCTGGCATAGCAAAAGTCAAATCTCGAAATTTCAGAACATTTCGAGCCAGTTGGTCAATGTCCTCAGGGAAAAATGGATGATCCCCATTAGGGTAGATGTGCTTTGGCATTTCGTCCCTGCACACACAAGTAAAAAACCCATTATTAAGAATACCTATTACCTGTAAATACACTCATGGACAGAACCTAAGGAAGTTTTACCTTTTATCATGTATATCGGGATTCAGACAATAACTCTGATATTTGATACACAGTGACTTTTATTTATGAGACACGAAATAACCTCAGACTCGGAACGAAACACTATAAAGGAATGATAATACATCCAGATGGCACAAGAACCTATAGGACATGAAACAACTGTCCTGGTGTGGAACTACCACCTACCCACATATTCTCATGCCCAGCAATGGCCACAGCCTTGAAGAAAATTTACATGGACCCAGAACAGCAACTTTACACACCCAAGATAGTGGACATTGCGACTGCTGTGATAGAAATTCATTGGGAAATCTGAGGCTCTTCATTGGACACGACAACAATAACAACGAAATAACCAAGTGTGAAAATATTGCCTCTGTCTTTAAAAATAAAAAATTACGGCTACATAAAAGATATCCAATTCTTTAATTTTCGTCCATGAGTTCATATGTTTATCATAAATTGTTTTAAGTATGTACTTGTCGCTTAAATGTCAATTATAGAGAGAAATATACAGAAACTCAGGTTCTTGAGCGCCTTTTCTGCCATTTTCAACAGGCGATTTCAAACACTTTCAACATCCTCAAGTTTTGTCTATGATATGAGAGTACCTATATCAACCTGAAACTGCCATTATATAATTTTTATGATTGTTCTTCAATTTAATGGCTAGAGAATTATTTTGATTCTGATTTCAATGGTACAATCAATAAATCATATGTAGATGTTTGATGAATTCTTTCATAGTGTCAACAAGTAGCCCACCAATATAGATGTTATTGATAGAGAGTTTTTCCGACGAAGAATCAAAATTTATCCAAGCGATATTACAAGTTTAACATTTACAATTATTTCCTTGCTAATTGAAAAAATTGATTTTTAAAGAATAAATCTTTCATAATGATTACTTTATATTAAAAATGAATTGAGAGGATTTATGCTCTTCAAATATTCACACTTCTTTTTTTTTTTAATAATTTCAAATCATTTATATTTATATCAAAATCACTTCCATCTTGAATATTAAACAATTTAAATTACCATCTTCTTCTAATAAAAAGGAAAAATAAATATTGTGCTTGAATCTAGGAAGAATATTGTTTCTTGAGTGAACATCAGTTGTTCTTTTTTCTGAAGTAATATTGCAGGGTGAAAACTTACATCTTTAAGGAGTTCTTCAAATATCGTGAGGTGTTATTCAAATTGTTTTAATCTAATTTTTACTTCTTAGCAACGGCGAATCTATTTTCTATTTATTACTTCCGTCATATTGGAATATTATAGAATAAGCCTGTCACACATGTGATGGAACATTTCAAGACAAAATAAACATAGAAAATGTATCTACCCTGTAATTACCTTGAGAACTTTACTCACATCGTTAAAATTTAACTTAAACAAATACTATGACTAAGAGATTTAGGGATCTTTATAATAAAACGCTTGAAAATACGAATATCACACATATATAAATGATCTAATTTAACTATATATATGAGTGTGTATGTACATATATATGTACCAAAAGAGGTACCTCTCCCTTCAAATGTGCATCAAAACGATGGCACTATTGCATTGCCCTAATAAAAAACATTACTAGTGTTGATAAAAAATAAGCCACACCAACTGTTTGGTGAAAATTTCACTGATATAATAACCCCTCTCATAGGATGTTATGAAATCGAATCCGCCCCTCTACTGATGAGGGCCAAAGACCGAAACCCTGGTATATAGGTTGTTGGGAATTTGTCTGAATTTGTCAAAACTGGAAAGTTACTACATCTTTATATCCATATAAAATCATATTGAAGAAAAGTATATATGAATGTGATGATATTTTAAACAGAACAATTATTTTCACATATAAAATAATAATATCGAATCCTACAAGAAGATTTGTTGGTTGTAATTGAAGTAGGTTGGCGAGATCGGAATCAGAATATTTGGATTTCTTCCCATTTTGAGGTTGTGAAAAATCGCTGAAAGAATAAATTCTCAACTCCCAGGAGTTTCTGAATTCTAATCGTGCACCACTCATATACACAGATATCGTTTTTATATAAAGGATCATTATAGCGATATAATGAATATATATTAAAACAAATTAGGCACATCCTGACCACTAACATGAGTGTTTTTTTTAATCAAGGAATACCAAGGAACAGGGGGATAAATAAACATTTAGTTGATTTCTGTTTCACTAGATGGCGCTTTGCCATTTAGGAAAAAGCGCTTATTTTATAAGTCAGGATGTGCCTAATTTGTTTTTAATATCACAACACCTGATTTATTAAATTTTTAAAATTATTTTTTTCACTTAAATATATCTTTAAATAAAAAGGCATATATTGGATCAAAATATCATTTATTTTACCAATATTTCAGTTGACTGAACGCCAACCTTTATCAAGGTATTATAACATTTTAAAGGGAATCAACAACAAACTCAGCGCCACATAACGTCAATAGAATTAAGTATAAAAATATTTTTGTTCATATTCATTGGAGAGAAAAATGTTGTTGGCACACTTTAAATTGTTATAATACCTTGATAAAGGTTGGCGTTCAGCCAACTGAAATATTGGTAAAATAAATGATATTTTGATCCAATATATGCCTTTTTATTTGAAGATATAATTATGCATTGCTCTCTATTTTCAAACCTTAAATATATATATGCTGATATTTGAGGAAGATTGTGCTGAATTATATAACAGATAAGTTAATATTGATTTCACCTCAGTACTTGCTTGTAATTTAAAAGAAATTTGAGATAGAAACCTGAATATTTTATTTCTTCTTTCTTTTAGATCATGAAAATCTATGAAAGAAAAGTCAAGTGTAAACCTCAGTAGTTTCTGAGTTGAAGTCGTGGATTACAGACAGACGAAACAACATCGTATTCATATATAGATGATATCTTTATTGTTTTTCTTAAAAATATCTTTACATTATAAAAAAAGCTTAAGAACAACGTACAAATGTTTCTTATATTATAGCGATAAAACACGAGCTTTCAAACCTCACAGTACTTATACAGATGTAGCTCTAATGAAAATTTTGAAAAAAAAAAGACGTATTTTATTAAATGCTCGTAAAATACACTTTTGGATAAAACTTAAGGAAGTTGTACCTTTTATAATGTATATCGGGGTTTAGAAAATAACTCTGAAAATATTTAATAAACAGTGATCTTTATTAAAGACACACAGGATAATCAATTGTGAACAAAATACTTCCGTCTTCTTCTTCAAAAAAGCGTTGACCAACATCAAATACTTTTCACTCCCTTAAGTTTTGATTACGAATGTATCATAAAATAAAGTATTACATCTAATATACAATATATGCGCCTATGGTATTGAAATCTTTTTTTAATGGAGCTTTCAAATGATTTTTTTTATCTTCGAAAAATCAATCAGTTTTTTCTAAACACCTTAAAATGTTTTTGTTTAAATAGATGCTTCTTGCTAGATCATAAGTATCATTTATTTTCTATAGAGTTATATTTTTAAATATTGTTTATTTTAGGCGAAATTGGAGCTCGGGATGTAAATATGTAAATATTTGTAAAGAATTGCATTTATAATTACATTGAATAAATTCATACGTTTATTATTCCTTCAAACGTTCTATTTCAATATCATTGATCTAAGATGGAACTTTTTACTATATTTGCAGTACGTAGAAGAATTTGTTTATGTTACGATATAATATTTGTGTATAAAGGGTTTCATAGATGAATATTTCGAATTTCTTTGAAAATTCCTGATGATATATAAAAATAATTCTCACCTAGATAAAGTACATACTTTGAAATTAGTGATGATCTGCTTATTAAAAAAAAATATTTTAGCGTCATCTTTGTGTCCAATGTAAATTATATGCCCTGACCACCATATTTCATTACCTATTCCATTAATAAATTTGCTCTACCTTCCCCTTTGAGCTGTAAAGAGCTTTGGTGAAAGTTATAGATACACAGATGCAATCTTAAGCGTTCAACCTTATTCCTTCATTATCAAACAAAAACCCCACAGAGCCTTGTAATGGAGAAGCCTGGTACATATAACAACTATCTTGAAACTTATTAATGAAATACTCTTATTTTAAAAATTCACAATTTTATTATTCATAATTTTAAGGTATACGAGTTGGGTCTTATTTCTTGCATTGCTGGAAGATAGAGTTCTCTGGTGTTCTTGGAAACTATTCTGCCGATCTCAGCTCTTCTTGTAATTCCTTGACGATATTCTTGGGATGACAAAATTATTCCAGTTGTGATCAACATTCTTAAATAAGATGTGCACCTCATCATTTCTTCGATAATTTGTCAATATCCTTGTAAATATCCATATTCTTGAGGAATTATTTTTTTCTCATATTTTTGAACATTCCTTTATAGCAAAGTGATAGTAGATGATACAAATCTTGATGAACCTTCTTGAACTTGAATTATGGAGCCTTATATATGTCATTTAGGTATTATTTTATTTTTCAATAAAATACCTCGAAAATGACTTAATCAATCATTTTAAGAGCATATTGTGGATAGTTGTAAAAAATCGAATTCCAAGTGAGGAGTTTCTTGTTTTTTAACTGTGGCAATTATATTTTTCATCTCGTGAACAATCTTCCAAAGACACTGTGTGGTTACAAATCCTGAAACATATAAAGGTATTCAGACATTGAAGTAATATATATTCAGCACAAATATATTGTTTGCAATCTATACATATCTGAACATTGACTTCAAAATTAAATAGAAAAATACAATTACACGTATGTGTTTTTTTGAACGAAAAATCGAAATTTATTTTGAGGAGAAATAACGATTATTTCTAACCTTAGGGATGAAGTATGAAAGGATGAATTGTGAAGAGTATTGATAAACGGAAAAATAAAAGTGTCCAGGGATGGGAATCGAACCCACAGTGTTCCGCTTATCGGGCAGATGCCATGTTCACTAGGTTACCCTGGACATATTTTACGTTCGTAAATATTATACAAAGTAATTTATACTTCATACTTTCATACCTCATCCCTAAGGTTAGAAATAATCGTTATTTCTCCTTAAAATAAATTTCGATTATTCGTTCAAAAGAAACAAATGCGGGATAATTTTCAAATGTCGTTCTAAAATCATAAGCCGCATAATATTGTATTATAAAATACAGTTTCATATATAAAATATATGTGATGATTTAAGACCATGGAATTGTTGTAAATAGTCTAGATATCTACTACCACATGTTCCACCCCATGACTGTATATAACTTCTTATGTACTGCAAATAGAAAGCCTCAACTAACATCATTCTGTACCGCGTAAGAATCTAATAAAGTATAGCAACTGTACAGATAGAAGGAATGGAGACTAACAGGAGAAAGTTAAGGTTAAAACAAATCAGGCTTAGGTGATAGTAGAAGTAAGGCCTAGCAAAAGAGGCTTAAAGCCAGCACCACTAGTAATAAATCTACAGTCAATTTTACGATCGCGGAAACCATAAAAGCTAAGTTTAACGCCCAGTACTTCCTGGCCAAGACCGGTAATATCTTCCGACAAAAGACATATTCCTACCAATTAGGAGACAAGACCTAAGTAGGTCAACCAATAGCCAACGGCCACGTGACATAGTCCCACCAATTAGGAAAGAATCACCTAAATAGGTCAACCAATTAGAAAGAAGAAAGGTCTTGGTGTTAAATCGAGAACCTAGGTTAGGCAGTCTTCGCTTGGATCTCGCCGAGGTAACACTTGCTCTAAAGATCTCTCTCTCCTCGTCCCATTCCTTCTTGACGTTCAGACGCTTCTTAGTGGAATCTCTGTTTGTTTATTTCACCTTTGGCCCAGCTGTGTCGCCTTCCACCACGACTGCACGGTAGAGTTGATATCGAGGTTCGTCTAGCATCAGGTAACACTGGTCCCAGAGATCCCAAGATATCACATATATGGATGTTTTAAAACAAAAATTATATAGCCTACAATATATAAGCCAAATATAATTTCTCAATAATAATAATGCGCCCATTATCTATTTATAATGATTTCATTTTGATCATGTAATGCTCTAATTATTTTACTATGCTTTTTTTGAAAGACACATTTATCACTACCACTGGTTGAATATAAAGAAACAGACAACATAAGTAAGATTCTACTACCCCTCCAGGCCATTAGAAGTGCTATATCATAAAGAAAGCAAAGTACAATTGGTATTGGAAAGTACATCATGTTTGGATATACAATTGATCAGAATGTTAATTCCAATATGCAAAGTAGGTAGGTGTGACGCCAACTACACACTGTATAAAATGGGAAATCGCAAAGTACGTGAAAATTTTATGGAATTTATGGAAATTATGGAATTATGGAAATCGAATTTACATTCTGGATACTCGTGAACAGGTTTTACCATGTCAAAAAAGAAAGAACCTCTACAGCACGTTTCGAATTTGATTGCAGAAGAATCATAACTTATCGGGACTGTGCTTTATCCTAAAGTAATATTGCAGCTCGGATTGGTAGAGATTTCATTAGCATCATAAGAATATGGCGATCAATAGATCCAGGAGAATCATAGATAACATCATGCTTAACCGTTTTATGTCATTAAAGAGGACAGCTATCTTATGGTTCTTATGACTTATGCAAAACACATTGTATATCTAAATTCAAGAGAATTGTCTTTTGAGTTTTCCCTCAATTGGCAATTAACCTTGTCGAAATAATAGAATATACTAATAAAGCATTTGAACCATGATAACTTGTATGGAGTAATATTATGGAGATTGGAATTGACTAATTATTTTGTTTTGAAAGCCTTACTCATTCCCCATAATGAAGAAACAATCAGTAGTACAGTATATATCTGTGTGATTGTCAATATATTTCACGGTATTTAAAAATCGGTTCCTGGTAATTTTGCAATGTAACAATATCTACTATGCTCTTACAATATGAAACGATATGGATTTATTGTGATTCTACATAGAGGGTCAAGGAAGTAACCATTACTGGTAGAACACTTTCTTCTTATGTAAATACTGAATTTATAAACCCTATTCCGAGGAAAGATATATGTGTGCACACAACAGAGTTTTAGACTAATAGCATTTGCATATTTTAAAATATATAATTTGTAAAAAGGTACTTACATATAGTTTTAGGTAATTTCTTCATTCAGTATCTTTTATTGGCCTTGAAATTGTTTTTTTTTTTCAGGTATGAAAATGAATTTATACATCATAAAATATTACTTTATAAATTATTTACCATCAAAAGTAATTTTGAAATTTCATAATTTTATCCGTTTTTGCTATTTCAATGTAAAGTCTAACTAGGTTTTAATCATTTTCACTCATCTTATTTGAAGAACGTATTTCTCTGTTTCAAACTTCTCTTATCGTTTTACTTCATGAAGATGTTTCACTACATTATTTTTATTGAGCGAGTTCTTCAAAATATATAAATATTCAGCTTTGAATCTCTTCAGAAAATATTAAATTAATTTATTCATTCTGAAATTATCTTGATATAACATGTGGAATAGAAGAGTTTTATATCGATTCTGTGAGCAGAAAAATATAGCAGGCTTCTATGGTACTCTAAAATAAGTGAGTTTTCCTCTTTGAATCACGATCCATACAACAGGAATATTCTGCAGGCTTCTTCGAAACTCTAAAATAGGCGAGTTTTCCTCTGTGAATCACGTTCCATACAAAAGGAATATTCTGCAGGCTTCTTCGAAACTCTAAAATAGGCGGGTTTTCCTCTGTGTGAATCACGTTCCATATAACAGAAATATTATGCAGGCTACTTCAAATTCTAAAATAGGTGAGTTTTCCTCTGTGAATCACGTTCCTTACAACAGAAATATTCTGCATGCTTCTTCGAAATTCTAAAATAGGCGAGTTTTCCTCTGTGAATCACGTTTCATACAACAGGAATATTCTGCAGGCGTCTTCGAAACTCTAAAATAGGCGAGTTTTCCTCTGTGAATCACGTTCCATACAACAGAAATATTCTGCAGGCTTCTTCGAAACTCTAAAATAGGCGAGTTTTCCTCTGTGAATCACGTTCCATACAACAGGAATATTCTGCAGGCGTCTTCGAAACTCTAAAATAGACGAGGTTGCCTCTGTGAATCACGTTCCATACAACAGAAATATTCTGCAGGCGTCTTCGAAACTCTAAAATATGCGAGTTTTCCTCTGTGAATCACGTTCCATATAACAGAAATATTATGCAGGCTACTTCAAATTCTAAAATAGGTGAGTTTTCCTCTGTGAATCACGTTCCTTACAACAGAAATATTCTGCATGCTTCTTCGAAACTCTAAAATAGGCGAGTTTTCCTCTGTGAATCACGTTTCATACAACAGGAATATTCTGCAGGCGTCTTCGAAACTCTGAAATAGGCGAGTTTTCCTCTGCGCGAATCACGTTCCATACAACAGAAATATTCTGCAGGCTTCTTCGAAACTCTAAAATAGGCGAGTTTTCCTCTGTGAATCACGTTCCATACAACAGAAATATTCTGCATGCTTCTTCGAAACTCTAAAATAGGCGAGTTTTCCTCTGTGAATCACGTTTCATATAACAGAAATATTATGCAGGCTACTTCAAATTCTAAAATAGGTGAGTTTTCCTCTGTGAATCACGTTCCTTACAACAGAAATATTCTGCATGCTTCTTCGAAACTCTAAAATAGGCGAGTTTTCCTCTGTGAATCACGTTTCATACAACAGGAATATTCTGCAGGCGTCTTCGAAACTCTAAAATAGGCGAGTTTTCCTCTGTGAATCACGTTCCATACAACAGAAATACTCTGCAGGCTTCTTCGAAACTCTAAAATAGGCGAGTTTTCCTCTGTGAATCACGTTCCATACAACAGGAATATTCTGCAGGCGTCTTCGAAACTCTAAAATAGACGAGGTTTCCTCTGTGAATCACGTTCCATACAACAGAAATATTCTGCAGGCTTCTTCGAAACTCTAAAATATGCGAGTTTTCCTCTGTGAATCACGTTCCATATAACAGAAATATTATGCAGGCTACTTCAAATTCTAAAATAGGTGAGTTTTCCTCTGTGAATCACGTTCCTTACAACAGAAATATTCTGCATGCTTCTTCGAAACTCTAAAATAGGCGAGTTTTCCTCTGTGAATCACGTTTCATACAACAGGAATATTCTGCAGGCGTCTTCGAAACTCTAAAATAGGCGAGTTTTCCTCTGCGAATCACGTTCCATACAACAGAAATATTCTGCAGGCTTCTTCGAAACTCTAAAATAGGCGAGTTTTCCTCTGTGAATCACGTTCCATACAACAGGAATATTCTGCAGGCGTCGTCGAAGCTCTAAAATAGGCGGGTTTTCCTCTGTGAATCACGTTCCATACAACAGAAATATTCTGCAGGCTTCTTCGAAACTCTCAAATAGGCGAGTTTTCCTCTGTGAATCACGTTCCATACAACAGGAATATTCTGCAGGCGTCTTCGAAACTCTAAAATAGACGAGGTTTCCTCTGTGAATCACGTTCCATACAACAGAAATATTCTGCAGGCTTCTTCGAAACTCTAAAATATGCGAGTTTTCCTCTGTGTGAATCACGTTCCATATAACAGAAATATTATGCAGGCTACTTCAAATTCTAAAATAGGTGAATTTTCCTCTGTGAATCACGTTCCTTACAACAGAAATATTCTGCATGCTTCTTCGAAACTCTAAAATAGGCGAGTTTTCCTCTGTGAATCACGTTTCATACAACAGGAATATTCTGCAGGCGTCTTCGAAACTCTAAAATAGGCGGGTTTTCCTCTGTGAATCACGTTCCATACAACAGAAATATTCTGCAGGCGTCTTCGAAACTCTAAAATAGGCGGGTTTTCCTCTGTGAATCACGTTCCATACAACAGAAATATTCTGCAGGCGTCTTCGAAACTCTAAAATAGGCGAGTTTTCCTCTGTGAATCACGTTCCATACAACAGAAATATTCTGCAGGCGTCTTCGAAACTCTAAAATAGACGAGGTTTCCTCTGTGAATCACGTTCCATACAACAGAAATATTCTGAAGGTTTCTTCGAAACTCTAAAATAGGCGAGTTTTCCTCTGTGAATCACGTTCCATACAACAGAAATATTCTGCAGGCGTCTTCGAAACTTTAAAATAGACTAGGTTTCCTCTGTGAATCACGTTCCTTACAACAGGAATATTCTGCAGATTTCTTCGAAACTCTAAAATAGGCGAGTTTTCCTCTGTGAATCACGTTCCATACAACAGAAATACTCTGCAGGCGTCTTCGAAACTCTAAAATAGACGAGGTTTCCTCTGTGAATCACGTTCCTTACAACAGGAATATTCTGCAGATTTCTTCGAAACTCTAAAATAGACGAGGTTTCCTCTGTGAATAACGTTCCTTACAACAAGAATATTCTGCAGACTTCTTCAAAACTCTAAAATAGACGAGTTTTTCTCGGTGAATCATTCTTCATACCACAGAAATATTTTGCAGACTTCTTCGAAACTCTAAAATAGACGATTTTTCCTCTGTGAATCACCTTTCATACAAAAAAATTGTTTTCTCACTTTGAGAAACAAAACGAAATGACCCATAATATCACATTCTTCAAGGACGCGCTTCAATGTATATATTTGATAAGATTTTGAAAACAATTCCAATATTGAAATCATCCAATCTTGAGAATTTCAGCGTCAATTGCCAATGGGAATTCAGACCTCCCCTCCAGCTCAGTTCCTGGTTGTTGCCAATATGGATGCAGCAATGTAGCTGCTGAGTCAGCCTCTACCATGGATAGATCCTGTGCTATCTTGGTGAGGATGGTTCTCAGCGCCATATAATTGTTCCTAGGAGGCCTTCATGACTCTACACATGGGTAGAACCTTGGTTGTTCCACCGAATAAATTTCTAACTTGTAAGTGAAACATAGTTCCTGCCTCGATGGAGGGGCTGCTGGAGATTGGACGGGGAGTGATCTGGAATTTTGTCTTCTTTCTTGGCCAATGAATTCATTCTCCAAACTCAATATAAAAATATATGAATATATAAAATAAAAAGAATAATGAAAACACAAAGATATTAAAATAAAATAAACAAACACAAAATTAAATTAAATAAAAATATATGAAAAAGGAATAAAAATTAAAAATATATACATGAAAATATAATATACATAAAAATATAAGAAAAAATGAAAAAAAAATAAATGAATAAATACAAAATAAATGAAAAATGAAAAGGAAAATTATAAAAATTAGAAGGAAATAAAATATATACATTAAAATAATTTTGATAATAAATTCCAATCGATAAAAAATAAATATCCATTATAAGGATATAAACTTGGACTTGACAAGTTTTTCAAATCACGCATAACTGGAACAAAGAAAGAAGTGTTAGCAATAATTATCCACACATGTTTATAATGATATAAATATTGACAATATCACATGAGGTTTTGACAATTACTTGAATAATCGGTGATAAAGCAACTTTTATCAAAACGTATTTATTTTATATATAATTGTATTAAATATAATTTTCATCAAAGCACTCTCTGTCACGAAATATCAGAAATATTATAACGCTATCTTTCTCTTTATATATAAAAGTCAACATATGCATATTTATTTGTTCCTCATATGTTTACTTAACATATAACCAACTCGGCTGAAATCTTAGCATTATGTGGAAGGAAATTTTGACACATTCTAAACCAAGGAAAACTATAAATAAACAAATGCTACACTAATTAACTCATCTTTCAGTCAAAAAATGATGATAATATATTGTTATGTCGTGTTTGATGGGAATAAACAAAATACGATGATCAGGAAAATCACGTCCTCATCCTGGTTCGTTTGAAACATGATACTCAGGAACGATCTCAATATTGAAAATATCAACAAATACCTAATTAACCAATCATTTAAGTTCTATGTAAAATCAGAACTTTCTTTTTAAACTCTATTATCTCAAGTTAGCTAGAAACTACAAATGCGAAAAAAGAAAATACATAATTTAAAACCGAAACAAATCTTTCATCAAATAAGCCATATTCACGAAAAGGGGGAAAGGGGATAAAGAAACCCAACTTGAATATTACACAAGCCAGAAAAAAACCTTTTCAAAACAAGATCCCCAGGTACTTGAGAATCGAGACTAAAAAACACCATCAATAATTTTAAAACATAATTATAAATGAACCACCAAATAATTATATATAACCATCCCCAATTGTAAATATGATGATCTAAGTTGCTCTTTTTCATCCTAACCTAATAAAAGGTATTTTGTAATTGAAACTGGAATTGAATACAGTTAATTGCCTATTGAATGCAGTGAAAAACCTATAATTTATTGCATTCAATAGCAAATTCAAGGTACATAAGAAATTCAGTCTGAAACATTAGTAGAGAGGTGTGGAGTTAAAATGGCGAAATCGCTGGGAGAATTCACCACTGATGGGCCATGTCCTCCATCTTTCAATTTTCATTTATTGGAGAATAAGGGCTCTTTAGAAATAATTTTTATTAATTATATAAACATATAGCCTCACATACTCCTTTTTTATTTTTAATTACGCTAGATGGCGCTGTGCCATTTAAAATGCTTATTTGAGCGTTCAGGAAGAGTTATATTTTTTGTGGTTCTTTCGGTAAACATAAAAAGGCAAACCTAATAGTGACTGATTTAAAAATTCAATTTGATGCTAAATTATTCAAGATGAAAGAAACAAAAATGGCTACTCACATGTGTTTCTGGATCCAAAAACTTCAGGTAATATCCGCAAATAAAAATAAGCTGCGGCTTCCTTATCCTGTAACAAACCATTTATTTATTCACATCATCATTGTATCATCACATATCAGTAGGCCAAATATGGATATATATCTTTTACCATTTTCACGAAGATCTATTCAGGCGTTAAAAGAAGAGATGCCTCCTTTGATACATATTCAGGAATCGCTTTTAAAAAATGTATTAGGCATTTGTTTACAAGTTTCATGCTGGTAAGATCAATAAGTTGTATTTTAAGCGCTTTTTCAGTAAAATAGGTTTTTCCCTGCTCAAACTGAATATGTTCAGATGAAATTTACTATTTAAAAAATATAGATTTTAAAAATAAAAGAGCGTAAGGAGTGAGCAGCCAAAACAGATTTTCTATATTAAACAAAAATTTATTTTTGAAACACTTTCAATAGAAATAAACATATGTGACTCAAATTCTCATAATGGAGAGGTCGCCACTACCATCCTAACGGACCATGTCCTGGCAGACCTTGCGCTTGTGCATCCCCAAACAGACCCAACCTGCCCACTGTCCGGAAGAATCACAGAAAGTTGATCACCTACTCTTCATCTATCCAGCTTTCCTGAGTCATAGAATGCAAGCGGCTATCCTACTTGGACTGATCCACCTCAACCCTACATCTATGTCCCGTCTCCCATACTTAGCATTGTTTGTTCTGCTCAGTAACTCCCTCAAGCCGGGATTAGGAGTGCTGGTCTGTACTAGTTATCCAGACAATCCGTGTAGTTGGTGTTTTATCTCTTTACCAACATTATACTAGTCTTTGACTGAGTTTGACATGTGGTTGACAGATCTGCCGTTCCCAACTGCCTTCCGTGGAACATTTTGATCAATCCTCACATATTATTTACTCATCCCTTTTTTTGCTTCTAAAATCTCTTATCCAAATAATAATATAAACATGTGACATACCAGCGCATTCTCTGTATTAAGAAAGATAAACTAGTACTAACGCGTAACCATTTTGTCCATAATTTGTTTAAAATACTGTTCATCATCAGTCCCGGAGATAAAAGCAAAACAGTCCATTAACATATTAGAGAGGTATGGCGAAGCCGCAAGGAAGTTCACCTCTGGTGAGCCAGGCCATCCCAATATTTATATCATTGTACTATAGACAATATGGACAATAGTTTTACATTAAAAAGAAACATTATAAATATAGTTTATATTTTCTAAACTAAACATTAAGAGACAACAATCTCCCTATTCTCTATAGAAACACAGGTCGAGGAGACTTTATATAAGAGGGCGATTGAATCTATAATTAATATAATGATAACATTTTATTCTGTTTACTTTAATGCTTTACTTTTAGAAATATGATAATTTCAGTTAATATAGAGCTGTTTTTAATAGCTAGAAAAGTTTGCTGCTAAAACAATGCCCTGTGCTCAGCGAAACCTAATACTGAAATTTACTAGAAGGAAGAAGTAAAAAAGATTAGGAAGCATTGTTAAAGAGTAATAAAATGGCTATGTATTATGGATCAACATACAATACCAGTGTACTGAGTTTATTTCACAATAAATTGATAAGGAGGGAACAATCCCTCTAAATATTTTTGAAGAAAAATTGTTTTTCTTTCACAGATCCAAGTACATTTTTTATATGGAAATAGAAAACGTTGATCATATTTATAATGAGAATATAAATATTTATTATATTTAATATATGTACATGTATATATACAAGGTATTATCATAAAATTCGGGGAATTGGGTCATAAAATATTTATTAGATGCATATATAAAAAATTGGTTAATATTCCTCAAAATACTGTCCAAAGGAATCTATACAGCCTTTCATTCCTTTTTTTCCCAGTTCCGGAAGCACCCAGAAAATTCGTCAGAAGTAATGCCCCTCAAAACGCTCAGCGAATCTCCCTATATGGCATTAGCGGTATCAAATCGATGTCCTTTTAGAACTGACTTCATTCTAAGAAAGAGAAAGCAGTCATTTGGTGCTAAATCGGACGAGTACGTGGGATGAGGCATTGTCAACATGCTGTTTTCAGTCAAAAAAGCACCCACGGAAAGAGCTCTGTGTGCTGGGGCGTTATCGTGACGAAGCATTTTTTGGAACTAATTTCGAAAACTTTCTTTCAAGTCCAAGATTCTCGGTCAATATTTTTAACACGTTCCATATGAAACCCCTGTTTCTCCTACTAGTTCTCTGATCGTTGTCCTAGTGTTTTTCTTTATTAAAGCACCAATTTTTTGGGTCAGTTCTTCATGCTTTTCCAAAGGAGGTCTTCCCTGGCGTGCGTCATCTTGGGTTGACTCTCTTTCAGATTTGAAACGGGTAAACCACTTAAAGGTTTTTGATTGTGATAAGGCTGCCTCCCCGAATGCCAATTTCAACATTTGAAACGTTTCTGACGGCGGTTTTCCTAGTTTTTGACAAAACCTTATGCATACCCTTTGTTCACTTTTAAGATCCATTGTAAAAATCGCCGCGCCTTTGTTTATTTTCTTTTAAAAATGCTTTTTTTTTTGCTTATCCCTAGTACACGTGGTACAGGCCATGATAATCATGGTGGGTAGTTAGCGACTGCTTTTTACTGTAAGCGCACCACATGTCTACACATGTGAAAAGCAGTTCGACTTTGCACTTACAAATGCCAGAGCCCCGTTTGGTTACTTGCACTCGCTGGTGGGGTTGGACTTTTGCAAGAATCGGGGGCCATTGGAGCATTTTTTTTTTTAAACAGAAAAAAGTGTCCAATGCGGTAATCGAACCCGGGTCCTAGTGGTCGAAAACCAAACGGTTTATCCAGCCTTCCACCGACCCCCTAAAAAATGCTTAAAAATTCTTATTATTTGAGATATCGAAAATATATAAATATTTTCTTGTAGAGAACGAGGTCTCGTGATTATGACGATAATTTTTATTTTTGAAAACTCTTTCAGAAATATTTTTTTGAATAATTCCTCGAACTTTTTGATCATACCTTGTACAATGCCATTTAATTGAGATACAGCGTATGCTATATTAGAGGAGCAAGGGATCTGTATATGATATTTGCAAATATCAACAAAAAGATAGCCAATTAGAAATAAGGAATATAAAAATTATTTTGAGTCCTCTTGTGTTTCCTAGTTTTACTTCTCTGTAAAATTCATATAATCGCTTTGCAAAAGTCTCATTTGGGTTCAGTGTATATATCTGTGTTTATAGGCATATATAGAGGTAAAGGTGTCTATTATAATTATAATATATATATACCTGCATATGGGAGAGTTATGGAAAGCATGGGGGAGGGAATAGGCTTTCTAAGGAGAGCATGTGGAGAAAGGGAGTGGGATTTCCAATGGAGAGCATGAGCCTGGGGAAGAGATGGATGGTTTCTCTATGGGGAAAGGAAGGATGAGTGCCTTTATATGGATAGAAGGAGGAGATGGGTGACTTTTCTTGTGAGGAACATGGGGCAAGGCTATGGAGATGGTTGGCCTTTCTATGGGGGTCATGGGTGAAGAGTATGGAGATAGCTAGCTTCTCTATGGGGGGAGGAGGAATGGATGCCTTTATATGGATAATATTGGGGAGATAAGTGGCTTTTCTTGTGAGGAACATGGGGGAAGGGATTAGAGATGTTCGGATTATGGTGGAAGGTATGGAGTTGGTCCGGTTTTATGAAGAAGAGGATAGGAAGGCACCGGCAGCATTTACTTCCTATAACATCATTTCAATGTGAGAATATTAATTGATTAATGTGTGATTATCTAGATTTTTGTATTTAAGATGCATCTAGATGGCATTGAGTCATATTACTTTGGTATCAATCTTTCGTCACATTGTTTTTTTTTAAACAAAAAGAGGACTACTATAAAAAGAGAGTTACCTTAAACAAGGAAGGCAGCGGCTCCACAGTCTCCGGAAAAGGGAAATATTTTTCCTCCTGAAAACAATTGATCCATTAATTCTAACATATAACATGTTAGAGATAAATGCAAATAAAATAAAAACTCACACTTTCATTAAAGTAATTAAAATATTTATTTAAGATAATATCTTACATTATAAAGAGAGAGTAAGGTTTGTTTGATAAATACAGTTACCTAGGACCTGATTCCGACCTATATACTTCCATAGACAAAACTGAAGGAAGTTATACCTTTATTCTATTTAAAGTCAATAAGAAGTTGGAATAATAATATGAGATTTGAATAAAAATAACAAATTAGTGGAGTTTGTGAGTAGAGCCTATATGGAAGGAAATATTTCTCAATATAAAATGGAGATTATCGCATTAAAGTTTCAATGTAGATGGCATTGGTGAAACACATGGTGGGAATGAGATCCTTCTCTCTCTCTCAATGTACGGAAATATTATTTTATTAAATATCATGTTGGGAATTTTCAGAGATTATATATAATTCTATAGAGTGAAACTTTATACAATTGTTATCTAGAAACTTACTTTTCTTCTGGAGCTGGCGTGATCTCCTCAGAAGAGAGAACAATAATCTCATCATCTTCTGGCATTACAAAAGCCATATCTCGAAGTTTTAGAACTTTTCGAGCTAGTTGGTCAATGTCCTCAGGGAAAAATGGATGATCCCCATTAACGTAGATGTGATTTTGCATTTCTTCCCTGCACACACAAGTAAAAAAACTCATTATTAAGAATACCTATTGTCTGTAAATACGCTCATGGATAAAACTTAAGGAAGTTTTACCTTTAAGCATGTATATCGGGATTCAGACAATAACTCTGATATTTGATACACAGTGACCTTCTATAAGAACAAACGAGATAACCAAGTGTGAAAATACTGCCTCTTTCTCCTTAAAAAAAAAAAACGGTAACCGACGGCATGAAAGATTTCCATTTCCTTAAGTTTTGTCCATGGATTTATATGTTTATCATAAATTATTGTATATATTCATTTTTGATAAATATCAATGAATAAGAGTAAAATATACAGAAAACCCAGGTTCTTGAGCGCATTTTATACCATTATCGACAGGCGACATCAAACACTTTACACTTCCTCAAGTTTTGTTTATGATATGAAAGTACCTATATCAACCTGGAACAGTCATTATTTAATTCTTATGATTGTTCCTCAATTTAATGGCTAGATAATTATATTGATTCAGATATCAATGGTACAATCAATAAATCATATGTAGATGTTTGATGAATTCTTTCATAGTGTCAACAAGTACCCCAAAAATATAGATGTTATTGATAGAAAGTTTCTCCGACGAGGAATCAAAATTAATCTCGCGATAACCCAGGTTCATCATATACAATGATTTCCTTGCTAATTGAAAAACTTGATTTCTAAAGAATAGATATTTCATAATGATCACTTTATATTGAAAATGAATTGAGAAAATGTATGCTCTTCAAATATTCCCACCTCTTCTTTTTTAATAATATCAAATCAATTCTATTTATATCAAAATCATTTTCATCTTGAATATTCCAATTCTAATAAAAAGGAAAAATAAATATTGTGCTTGAATCAAGGAAGAATATTGTTTCTTGAGTGAACATAAGTTGTTCTTTTTCTGAAGTAATATTGCAGGGTGAAAACTTACATTTTATCAAGAGTTCTTCAAATATCGTGCTGCGTTATTCAAATTGTTTTAATCTAATTTTTACTTCTTAGCAACGGCGAATCTATTTTCTATTTATTACTGCCGCCATATTGGAATATTAAAGAATAAGCCTATCACACATGAGATGGAACATTTCAAGACAAAATAAACATATAAAATGTATTTACAATGTAATTACATCGAGAACTTTACTCACATCGCCAGAATTTACCCTAAACGAGTATTGTGACCAAGATTTAGGGATCTCTATAATAAAATGATTAAAAATACGATACCATACATATAAAAAGGGTCTAAATCATCTATAAATATGAGTGTGTATATACATATATATGTTCCAAAAGAGGTACCTCTCCCTTCAAATGTACATCAAAACGATGACACTATTGCTTTACCCTAGTAAATAATTTACTAGTGATGATAAAGAATGGGCCACAACACCAGTTTTGACAAATTCAGACAAAAATCCAATATGCATACCATGGTTTCTGGCTTTGGATCTCATCAGTACAGGAGCGGCTTCGATCTTATAACATTCTGCGAGAGAAGTTATGAAAGCGGTCGAATTTACCAAACAGGTGGTTAAGCTGGTGAAGTGACGAGGGCCGATTTTCAGGTAAGATTACAGCAAAGTTGGGAAAGTATGATATTCATTAACCAACGAGGTTCCTCTCCCTTCAAATGTGCATCAGAACGATGACACTATTGCATCATTCTAGTAAAAAAACTTTACCAGTGATGATAAAGAATGAGCCATACCAACTGTTTGGTGAAAATTCCACCGATATAATATTCCCCCCTATAGGATGTTATGGAATCGAAGCCACCACTGTACTGATGAGGGCCAAAGACCGAAACCATGGTATACAGGTTGGTTTTGTCTGGATTTATCAAAACTGGAAGGTTTACTACATCTTTATATCCATATAAAATCATATTAATAAAAAATATATATATGCATGTGATGATATTTTAAACAGAACAATAATTTCCAGCTATAAAATAATAAAAATTTCGAATCCTATAACAAGAATTGTTGGTTGTATTTGAAGTAGGTTGGTTATCGGAACTTGAATATTTGGATTTCTTCCCAATTTGAGGTTGTGAAAAATCGCTGAAAGAGTAAATTCTCAACTCCCAGGAGTTTCTGAGTTCTAATCGTGCACCACTCATATACACGGATATTGGATTTATATAGAAGATGATTATGATGATTTAATGAATATATAGTGAAGAAAATTAAGTACATCCTGACCAATAACATGAGCGTTTTTTTTAAATCAAGGAATATCAAGTAAAAGGGGGTTAAATAAACGTTTAGTTGATTTTTGTTTCACTAGATGGCGCTCTGCCATCTAATAAACGCTCATTTTATTGGTCAGAATGTGCCTAATTTGTTTTTAATATCACAACATCTGATCTTTTTATATTTTTTTATAATTATTTTTTCACTTAAATATACATATGGTGATATTTGAGCAAGATTGTGTGCTGAATTATATATAATAGATAAGTTAATATTGATTTCACCCAGTATTTGCTTGTAATTTCAAAAAGGTTTGAGATATAAACCTGGATTTTTTATTTATTCTTCTCTTTAGGTCATTGAAAATCTATGAAAGAAAAGTCCAGTGGTTTCCGAGTTGAAATCATGGATCACCTACAGACGGAACGACATAGTGTTTATATAGATGATATCTTTTTTTTCTGAATAAAAAGCTCCTTACATTATAACAAAAAGCTTAAGAACAATTTAGAAATGTTTCTTTTATTATAACGATAAAACTCAAGCTTTCAATCCTCACGGAACTTCTACAGATGTAATTCTAATGAACATTTTAAAAAAATACGTATTTTATAAAATGCTCGTCGAACTACACTCTTGGATAAAATTTAAGGAAGTTGTACCTTTTATATTGTAAATCGGGATTTACACAATAAATCTGAAAGATATTTGATACACAATGACCTTCATTGAAGACACACGAGATACCCAAGTGTGAACAAAATTACTTCTGTCTTCTTCTTCTTCAAAAACGATGACCGACATAAAAGGCCTTACATTCCCTTAAGTTTTATCTACGAATGTATCGTATCATAAAGAATTACAGGTACTATACAATATATACGCCTATTGTATTAACATTTATTTATATGGAGCTTTCGATTGAAGTTTTTTTTTTATCTTCGAGCAGTCAATCAGACACACAGATTTTCCTAAATACCATGAAAGATGTTTTTTTTTTTTAAATGGATGCCTTTCTATATCATGAGAATCATTTATTTTCTGTAGAGCGATCTTTTTCAATATTGTTTTTTTTTTTTAGGCGAAAGTGGAGCTCGGGATGTGAATATGTAAATAGTTGTAAAGAATTGTAATTATGATTACATTGAATAAATTCATACGTTTATTTTTCCTTCAAACGTTCACTTTCAATATCATTATAATCTAAGATGGAACTTTTTGCTATATGTAGGAACGTAGACTATTTGTTTATGTTACGATAAAATATTTGTGTACAAAGGTTTCCATAGATGAGTGTTTTGAATTTCTTTGAAAAATTCTTTTATATATAAAAACAACTCTCACCTAGATAAACTACATACTCTGAAATGAGTGATGTTCTGCTCATTTAAAAAACTTAGTGTAATATTTGTGTCCAGTATAAATTATATGCCGTGACTCTCACAAATTTAATATATATTTCAAGAATAAATTTGCTCCACCTTCCCCTTTGAAGCTATGAAGAGCTTTGGTGACAGTTATTGATACACAGATGGAATCTTATACCTCCATTACCAGATATCCCACAGAGCCTTGTAATGGAAGCCTGGTTCATATAACAACTATCCTGAAACTTAATAATGAAATACTCTTATTTTAAAAATTCACAATTTTATTAATCATAATTTTAATGTACACGAGTTGGGTCTTCTTTCTTGCATTGCTGGAAGATAGAGTTCACTGATGTTCTTGGAATCTATTCTGTCGATCTTTAGTTCTTCTTGTAATTCCTTGACGATATTCTTGGGATAACAAATTTATTCCAGTTCTAATCAACATCCATTGAATAAGATGCATACATTCAGCATTTCATTAACTTCTTGTTAATATCCTTGCATATATCCATATTCTTGAGGAATCAATTTCCTTTAATTCTTTGAATAATCCTTTATAGCAATTATAGATCAATCTTGGTGTTTGGCGTTCTGAGCTCGGGGAACACAGGTAATATAGATATCTTCCTCTTTTTTAATGAATCAAATTTTAAAATTGTTTTTATAGTTCTCTCAAATATCGTTTTGATCGTTGATACTCCATTTGATTTAAATTCAGAGATGGTTTTTGTAAAGTTCAAAGCCTTTTTTCTTGCTTATAGCTCACGATATGAATTATCGTATCATTTTCTGATAACTCTCACACTGCATCATCACCTCAAGGATAAGATTAAAATACGCTTTCTCTCTTTCTTAATTATTCAAATTTAGCACATAGCCCTCTAAGACTCTGAGTTGATAATATCTTAAATATGAATTACTCTTCCCACTTTGATGAGAGTTTTGTTCTTCTAACCTTCGCATCTATGCATATACTATTATTAATATTCCGATAAACCTTTTTTTTACATATAATCTGCGATTACATTTAATATTTGGACATTGAATATGGTAAATAAAAATCTTCGTTCTGTGATATCTTTGATTTACAGTTGAGGTGTGCAGATTGTTCCTTCCACGCCTTTCCAGCAAACCTCATTGATAATAAAGTTCCTCTTGAAATGAATATAGTTGAGTTTTGTTTCCTTCATCTTGATTTTATTGCGAGAGTTAATTTTGAAATTAAAAAAATATATGATTCATAAAATAAAGGGTGTACATCTCCCGTTGAAACTAAGTGCCATCAAATATAAGATTGTATAATCAGAAATATTTCTTCAAATTATATCTGGCGTCAAATTCTTCATTTATCATTACACTTTCAAGTGATATTAAATGATATAATCTTGATAAGGCTTTTTGAACTTGGAATATGGGGATTTATGTATTTCATTTAGGTATAATTTGATCTTTCTTGAATATATCGAAAATGGCTCAATCAATCTTTTTCTAAGTGCATATTGTGAATAGTTGAAAAATTGAAAAATTTCGAATTCCATGTCAGGAGTTTCTTGTTTTCAACTGTGGCAATTATATTTTTCATCTCGTGAGCAATCTTCCAAAGACAATGTGGCCACATATCCTGAAACATATAAAGGTATTTAGACAATAAAGTAATTATATGGCACCCAATATGATTGCCCAAACATAACACTACGCCCATAATCTGTATATAATGATTTCATTTTCATCATGATATGCTAATTATTTTATAATGAATATTTTTAAAGACACATTTATCACTACTACTGGTTGATTAGAAAGATACAGACAACATAAATAAGATTCTATTACCCCCTCCAGGCCATTAATAGTGCTATACACCATCAAGAAAGTAAAGGACAATTGGCATTGGAAGGTACATCATGTTTGAATATAAATTTGGTTAGAATGATAATCCCAATATATAAAGCACAGGTAGAAGTGACGCCAACTACACTCTGTATGAAATTGGAAATAGTAAAGTGCGTATATCTTATGGAAATCTAATTTACATTCTGGTTGCTTGAAAAAAGGTCTTACCGTGCCTCGTGTCAAAAAGGAAGAACACATACAACACGTTTGGAATTTGATTGCAGCAGAATCATAGCTTATCGGGACTGTGCTTTATCCTACAGTGATTTTGCTGCTCGGGGTGGTCGAAATTTCATGAGCGTCATAAGAATATGGGAATCGATAGATCCAGGAAAGACCAAACAGAACATCATGCTCGATCGTTTTAAGTCACTAAAGAGAAGAGCTATCTTATGGTTCTTTATGTACACATATGACGAGGTTCTAAAGAATTGTTTCTTGAGTTTTCCTAAATTGGTAATTAAACTCATCGAAATAATAGAAGATACCAATAAAGCATTTGAACCATGTATAACTTGTATGGAATAATATTATGGATATTCATATTGAGTAAGTATTTTGTTTTGAAAGCCTTACTCATTCCCCATAATAAAGAAACTACCAAAAATATAAAGTTAAGTGCCAGGAGAAAATGTTTTTTATTAATCGAATACACGAGCTTTCGGGCAGTCACGCCCTTCAACTGGTAATGATACATGATGGCAATAGCCTTAAATAGGATTCCGTTTTTAAAGAGATATTTTTACATATGAGAAAAATAATATGTTTCTACGATTAAATAAAAAGAAACTACCAGTAGTGCAGTATATATATGTGAAATTGTCAATATATTTCAGGGTTTTTTTGAACTCTGTCGCTGGTAATTTTGCAATGTAACAATATCTACTGTTAATACAAACCAATAACGCGCCATCTACATATAACGAATGAAGACAATTAAGAAGCGAATGTTTCTTTTCACAAATAAATCAAACTCCTATCAATATCTACTATTCTCTTACAATATGAAACGATATGGATTCATTGTTAGTCGCCATTGAGGGTTAAGGAATAGAAATCCATATGAATCAAGAAGTAACCATTACTGGTATAAACTTTCTCTTCTTATGTATATACTGATTTTATCAAACTATTATAAGGAAATATATATGTGTGTATATACACACTACAGAGTTCTAGACTAATAAAATTGGCATATTTTAAAATATATAATTGTAAAAAGGTACTTACATATAGTTTTAGGTAATTTCTTCATTCAGTATCTTCTACTGGCATTGATCTTGTTGTTTCTTCAGATATGAAAAGGTTTTATAAATTATGATATGTTGCTTTTCTAATTCCTTACAATCAAACGTAATTTTGGAACATCAAAAATTTACGCGTTTTTGCTATTTTAATGTAGAATTAGAGTATGTTTCAATCATTTTCTCTCATCTTATTTAAAGAACGTATTTCTCTGTTTCAAACTTCTCTTATTGTTTAACTTCATGAAGATGTTTCACTGCATTATTTTTATTGAGCGAGTTCTTTAGAACAATTAAATATGAACAAAATAATAATTCAGTTCTTCATAAATCTCTTCAAAAAAGATTGAATTAACTTTTTATTCTAAATGAATCTTGATATAACATATGGAAAATAGCAGAGTTTTGTATCGAATCTGTGAAAAGAAATATGTTGAAGGCGTCTTCGAAACTCTAAAATAGGCGAGTTTTCCTCTGTGAATCACCCTTCATACAACAGGAATATTCTGCAGGCTTCTTCGAAACTCTAAAATAAGCGAGTTTTCCTCTGTTAATTACCCTTCATACAACAGGAATATTCTGCAGAGTTCTTCGAAACTCTAAAATAAGCGAGTTTTCCTCTGTGAATCACCTTTCATACCACAGAAATATTATGCAGGCTTCTTCGAAACTCTAAAATAGGCGGGTTTTCCTCTGTGAATCACCTTCCATACAACAGGAACATTCTGCAGGCTCCTTCGAAACTCTAAAATAAGCGAGTTTTCCTCTGTGAATCACCTTTCTCACCACAGAAATATTATGTAGGCTTCTTCGAAACTCTAAAATAGGCGAGTTTTCCTCTGTGAATCACCCTTCATACCACAGAAATATTCTGCTGGTTTCTTCAAAACTCTAAAATAGGCGAGTTTTCCTCTGTGAATCTCGTTCCATACAATAGGAATATTCTTCGGCATCTTCGAAACTCTAAAATAGACGAGTTTTCTCTTTGAGAATCACCCTTCATAAAACAAATATATGCTGAAGGCGTTTTCGAAACTCTAAAATAGGCGAGTATTTCTCTTAGAATCACCCTTCAAACAGCAGAAATTATTTTCTCACCTTGAGAAACAACACGGAATTTGATATATGACATCATCATATCATTGGATATTCTTCAAGGACGCGCTTCAATGTATATATTTGATTAGATTTTGATATATTTCCAATATCGAGATGCCCCAATCTTGAGAATTTCAGAGTCCATTGCCAATGGGAATTCAGACCTCTCCTCCAGCTCAGTTCCTGGTTGTAGCCAATATGGATGCAGCATTGTAGCTACTGAGTAAGCTTCTACCATGGATAGATCCTGAGCTATCTTGGTTAGAATGGTTCTCAGCGCCATAAAATTGTTCCTAGGAGACCTTCATAACTCTACACATGGGTAGATCCTTGGTAGTTCCACCGAATAAATTTCCAACTTGTCAGTGAAACATAGTTCCTGCCTCGTTGGAGGGGCTGCCGGAGATTGGACTGGGAGTGATCTGGAATTTTGACTTCTTTCTTGGCCAATGGATTCATTCTCCAAACTCAATTTATATAAAATAAATATAAAATAATAAAAAGAATATATAATGAAAACACAAAGAGATTATAATAAAATAAACAAACATAAAAACAAATAAAATAAAAGAAAAATATAAAAAAGGAATAAAAATTTAAAATATACACATAAAAATATAAGTAAAAGTGAAAATTAAAAACAAAAATAAAAAGAAAATGGAGAAAAGTAGAGAAGGAAATAAAATATATACATAAAATAATAAAATAATTTTGATAATAAAAATCCAATCGAAAAAAATAAATATCCATTATAAGGATGTAAACTTGGATTTGACAAGTTATTTACATCACGGGTATCTGGAACAAAGAAAGAAGTGTTAGCATTAATTATCCCCACATGTTTATAATGATACAAATATTGACAATATCACATGAGGTTGGCGGCTTTCGACAATTACTTGAAGAATCGGTGTAGACGCAACTTGTATCAAATGAATATATTTTTAATAAAAACTTCTTTTTTTAAAAATATAATTCTCAACATAACACTCACTTTCTCCGGTAATTAGAAATATGTCTAACGCTACCTTTCTCTCTATATATAAAGGTCAACCTATGTATATTTATTTGCTCCATTATGTTTACTCAACCTATAACCAACTTGGATGAAATTTTAACAGCATATGGAAGGAGATTTTGACACATTTCAATCAGGGAAAATTCAAATTAAACAAGTACTCCTCTAATTAACTTATTTTTGATAAAAAGTATGATATTATTGTTGAATCATATTTGATGTGATTAAAATATAGGCTAAACAATGCCTTTTAAAATTAAGTCAATTACTAATTATTTTATATTATTATTTACAATGCCCAAAGACAATAAATTCAGTGCTGCGGACTTAACATCAGATTTCCTAGTTTCTATCATGGACAGCTGTATGTGGCAAAGGTGGGTTTCACGAAGAGTTTGTTTGTTTATGCAGAAGGAGAATAAATCCAAAATTTTGTCTACTGGCAAGTAATTGAGTAAAATCTAAAGGTTTCAATTAAAATGAGAATTAAGGAATATTGGCCATTATTATGTACTAATATTTGGATTTTTAAATGATTGGGAGCTGTTCTTGATCTTGATTGTAAAGGCCTTGACTTGGGTGAAGTGAGGGATAAAAATGTGTTTATTAGTTACTCATATATTTCTGCATTTTGGATTTATTTGGATAATGCTTTAAAGAATATAGCGACAGGTCTGGAATAATTTGGAGTCATAGCTGATAATTAATATGACTTCTGTGCAGAGTATTAGGCTCATAGATTGTTGAGCTCTGGAAACCAAAAGGAATAATACTCTGCTAGTGATCTCTTTTGACTTGTATATAATAGGGAGATATTATAATAGAAAATAAACTAATGCTTAGTTAATCTTGCCTCGTCTTGGATAACAACACATGGTGGCAGCGGTAAACTGAATTCATAAAGAAGGTCGTTGTTCGAAGAAAATTTGAAATTCGACATCAAGCAAGCTTAGAAGCGGTAAACTGAATTCATAAAGAAGGTCGTTGTTCGAAGAAAATTTGAAATTCGACATCAAGCTAGCTTAGAAGCAGTAAACTGAATTCAAAAAGAAAGTCATTGTTCGAAGAAAATTTGAAACTTGACATCAAGCTAACTTTTTGGGCAAGTTATATTATATTATATTATAAGTAAATCTTTATAATGTCCCAAAATTATAATTGTGTAGCCCCAGAACCTTTTAATTTTTCAAATCCAGGTGATTGGCCAAAATGGATTAGGAGATTTGAACGTTTTAGGCAGGCAAGCGGGTTAATTAATAACCCAGAAAATGAGCAAGTTAATATGCTCGTGTACTGCATGGGTGATAATGCAGATGACATTTTGTTGTCATGTAAAATAGCAAGTGACCAACTAGAAAATTATAATAAAGTTATTGAATGCTTTGAAAGTCACTTTATTCCAAGACGTAATATAATTTATGAAAGGGCAAGATTTAATCAAAGATGTCAGCAGGAAGGGGAAAAGGTGAATGAATTTATCACAGCACTCCATAGCCTAGCTGAGCACTGCATTTTTGGGATGTTACATGATGAGTTGATTAGGGATAGGATAGTTGTTGGAGTAAGGGATAGAGCATTATCTGAAAGAATGCAACTTGATACAGACTTGACCTTAGTAAAAGCCACACTAATGGCAAAGCAATTAGAAAGTGTCAAAGAACAGCAGTCTAGCCTTTACCAACAAGATTCTGTAGATCAAATAAAGAAAATGCCTAATCACATAAAAGAAACAAAAAGGCACGAACCAAAAATAAGACAATTCAAGTCAAACCAGTTGGGAGGGTCATCACATGGATGCACCAGGTGTGGCAATTCAAATAATCATGATTGGAAAAATTGTCCAGCTATGAACTCGTATTGTAGTAAATGCAAGAAAAAGGGCCATTATGCCAAAGTATGTAGATCAGAAGCCATAAATGAAATAAAATCAGAGATAGCTTTTTTGGGAACTGTAGAAGATAATTCCAAGAAATGGATAGTACCAATTGGGGTAAATAATAGACAAATTAATTTTAAAATTGACACCGGAGCTGATGTCAACGTGCTCCCCCTACAATATTATTATCAAAGTTTCCAAAGAATAAAACTGGAAAAATCTGATAAAATATTACAAGGTCCAAATGGAATACCCTTGGAAACAGTTGGAATGATCCACGTAAAACTTCAAAATAAAGGCCAGCACTTAAACTCGAAAATATACATTGTTGATAAACTAAAGCAGCCACTTCTCTCTGGGGAGACAAGTGAAAAATTAAACATTGTGAGAATGATTCAGCAATTATCATCAAATTTTTTAAATCCAAAAAGAGAGTTTCCAGAAATATTTAATGGTTTAGGACATGCTAAAATAAATTACAAAATATCCCTACAACCAGATGCGAAACCATACGCTTTATGCACCCCTAGGAGAGTTCCAATTCCCTTAATGAAACAGGTAAAGGAACAACTTGAAGAGATGACCAGGCTAGGAGTCATTGAATCAGTAGAAGAGCCGACTGAGTGGTGTGCGGGAATGGTTGCAGTATCGAAACCAGGAGGAAAAATAAGAATTTGTGTTGATTTAACGAAGCTAAATCAGTATATAAGAAGAGAAAATTATCCGCTACCTGCGACAGAGCATATCCTGGGACAGCTGGGAAATGCTTGCTATTTTTCCAAGCTAGATGCAAATTCTGGATTTTGGCAGTTTGGGTTAGCTAAAGAATCCCAAAAACTAACCACCTTTATAACGCCATTCGGCAGGTTCTTTTTCAAAAGAATCCCATTTGGAATAACGTCGGCACCAGAAATATTTCAAAGAAAGATGACTCAGCTTCTGGGCAAAATAGAAGGGGTTGTATGCTTCATGGATGATATTGTAGTATACGGATCTTCCTTAGAAGAACATAACGAAAGGGTACGCCAAGTTTTGAAGAAAATCCAAGAAGAAGGGATGACACTCAACCCAGAAAAGTGTTAATTTGGAGTTAAAACTGTAAAATTCCTGGGACACACATTGAGTTCAGAAGGCTTATTCATTGACGAAGAAAAGCTCGATGCTATTACAAAAATGGAGGCGCCTAGATCAACAAAAGAATTGAAGTCTTTCTTAGGCATGGTGAATTATTTAGGAAAATTCATTCCCAACCTTGCGGATAAATTACAACCCTTGAATTCGTTACTAAGTACAAAAAACGAGTGGGTTTGGGATGAACCTCAGAAAAAGAGCTTTAACCTGCTGAAACAAGAGTTAGTATCTAGACCTAACCTCTCTTTATTTGATCCCTCAAGAACGACCATAGTATCGGCTGATGCTTCTTCATTTGGATTAGGTGGGGTTCTAAGACAAGAACAACCTGATGGATCTTTAAAACCTATAGCTTATGTATCTAGAACACTTTCTGAAACGGAGAAAAGATACAGCCAAATTGAAAAAGAAGGACTGGCTATAGTATGGACTTGTGATCGACTAAAGGATTATGTTACAGGTATTAAAATCCATATTGAAACAGATCACAAACCACTGATTGCCATTTTTACGTCCAAATCCTTGGAAGACATGACTCCCAGACTTCAGCGATTAAAAATGAGGATGATGAGGTATTCTTATCAAATAAGTCACATTGCTGGCAAAAAGCAAATAGTGGCTGATATGTTATCAAGGAAGCCTATGTCTAAACCACATAAAGATGAATTGGAAGAAGAACTTTCTGCGTACATCCAATCCATTGAATTTCCAGCAACAGAAGAAAGACTTTTGGAGATTTCTAGAAAGCAAAAAGAAGATTCACTTTGCTCTCAATTGGCTAAATACTGTATGAGTGGATGGCCTAAGAATAAAAGAGAAGTAGATCCAGCACTAAGAGGATACTGGCAATTTCAGGAGGACCTTACTTATCAGAATGGTCTTCTTCTTAGAGGACAAAGAATTCTAATCCCTAAGTCATTGAGGAAAGATATCCTTGAGAAATTGCACCAAGGCCATTTTGGGATCAATAAATGCAGATCTAGAGCAAAAGAATCGGTTTGGTGGTTAGGAATTTCCCAAGAGATTGAAAGGATGGTTTCGTCGTGTACAAAATGCTTGAAGGAGAGAAAACCCAAGCATGAACCTTTGATGCCCTCAGAATTTCCGATCAGGCCTTGGCAAAAAGTCGGAATGGATCTCTTTTATCTAAATGGGAGATGGTATCTAATTGTATGTGATTACTACTCCAGGTACCCAGAAATATCACTTTTACAAAATCTAACTGCTCAAGAAGTAATAAGCCGTCTTAAATCTATATTTGCTAGGCATGGAACACCTGAGACTGTGAGAAGCGATAATGGACCACAATTCCAAAAGGTTCTGGGTTCCGAATTTTCAAAATTTTCTAAGGAATGGTCTTTCAAACATATCACATCCAGCCCGAAATTCCCTCAAAGCAATGGATTTATTGAAGCAATTATCAAGAATATAAAGCAAAGTTTTAAGAAAGAAGAAGATTGCTATCTGACTCTTCAAGCATATAGAACGATGCCCCTGAAAAGTGGTTATAGTCCAGCTGAACTATTAATGGGACGACGCCTTAGGACCTCTGTTCCAGCAATATAATCATCACTGATGCCAAGGTACTTGGACTCCGAAGCTTTGCAAGAAAGAGAGAAAAGGAGGGTGATCAACCAGAAGCGCCTATATGATAAACGACACGATGTACATAGCTTGCCTCCGCTTCAACAAGGGGACAGCGTTTGGATTAGAGATCAAAGGGTAGAAGGAACAGTTCTTCACAAATCCGAAGAACCGCGTTCCTATTGGGTACAAACTCCCCAAGGAAAAATTAGGCGAAACAGACTCCACCTCGCACCTCTACCAAAAATGGGAAGTACCATGGATGCTTCTGAGGATGGCCAGCGCCAGGAGCAGAGAAATGAGGAGACCCCCACTTCGACATCAACCTGGCTCTCAAGGAGATGCAAGGATGACCAGGAGCAAGAGACCGAGGAGGATTGCCCTACACCAACGGCCTCATCTACAAGAGATGGAAGGATGCAGAGGGACAACCAAGACCAGGATCCAGAGAAGAGCCTCCCTTCAATGCCAGCCGTGCATACAAGATATGGAAGGGCAGTCAAGATACCTCGAAGGTTCCTGTAAAGTTAAGGGAGGAGATGTGCAGAGTATTAGGCTCATAGATTGTTGAGCTCTGGAAACCAAAAGGAATAATACTCTGCTAGTGATCTCTTTTGACTTGTATATAATAGGGAGATATTATAATAGAAAATAAACTAATGCTTAGTTAATCTTGCCTCGTCTTGGATAACAACACAACTTCATACCATAATATATACTGCAACTAATACTATCATTATAATTAGTATATTATTGAATTGAAAAATAATGATTATGAATATATGATGATAATATATTAATGTAATTATAATCTAATGTAAATTAGATATCGCTGTGGACAGGAAATATTTATTTATTTGAGCTCCTTCCTGTGCGTGTGAAAATAAAAAGGCAAACCTAATAGTGACCGATTTTATAATTCCATTTTATGGTAGATTATTCAATATGGAAGGAACAAAAATGGCTACTCACATCCTTCTGTGTTTCTGGATTCCAAAAACTCCGGGTAATATCCGCGAATAAAAATAAGCTGCGGCTTCCTTATCCTGTAACAAACCATTTATTTATTCACATCATCATTATATCATCACATATCAGTAGGCCAAATATGGATTTTTATATATTTTACTATTTTGAAGAATATATTTTCAGGTGTTAAAGGGAGAGGTTCCTCCTTTTTTACATATTCAGCTGCGTGAATGGAATCGCTTTTTAAAAAAACGCATTAAACATTTCCCACAAGTTTCATGCTGGGAATATCAATATGTTGTATTTATAGCGCCTTTTTATTGAGATGGTTTTTCCCTGCTCAAAGAGAATTTGTTCAGATGAAAATTCAATTTTTAAAATAAAATGTGAAACAACTGAGCAACTAAAACAGATTTTATATATTCAACAAGATTTTATTTTTGACACACATTTAATAGAAATTAACATATGTTACTCAAATTCTCTCATCATGGAGAGATCGCCACTACCATCCTCACGGGCCATGTCCTGGCAGACCTCGCGCTTGTGAATTTCCAAACAGACCTAATCTTCCCTCACTGTCTGGAAGAATCACAGACAGTTGATAATCTTCTTTTATTCTTCTAGATTTACCGAGACATAAAATGCAAGCGGCTATCCTACTTGGACTGATCCACCTCAACTCTACATCTATGTCCCGTCTCCCATACCTACCATTGCTGGTTCTGTTCAGTAATTCACCCAGGCCTGGATTAGAAGTGCTGGTCTGTACTAGTTATCCAGACAATCCGTGTAGTTGGTGTTTTATTTATCTACCAACATTATACTAGTCTTAGACTGAGGTTTGACATGTGGTTGGCAGGGAAGTCAGTTCTGTCATTCCCAACTGCCGTCCGCGGAACACTTTGACCAGTCTTCACATATATTTTTACCCTTTTTTGCCGCAAAAAAAAAAAAATATTATCCAAATAATAATATTATGAAAATGTGACATACCAGCGCATTCTCTGTTTTAAAAAAGATAAACTATTTCTAACGCGCCACCATTTTTTTGTCCATAGTTTGTTCAAAATACCGTTCATCATCAGTACTGGAGATAAAGGTAAAACAGTCTATTAACATATTAGAGTGGTACGAAGCGGTAAGAAAATGAGCGCGTACCTAATCACTATTAAAATACATATTTTTACCTTAATGCTTTACTTTTAGGACTTAGATTAAAATGAATCTCTCATCTTATATAGAGTTCTTTATTATAGCTAGCAAAGTTTGCAATTAAGACAACACTGGTTCGCAAAATATAATAATAGAATTTACAGGAAGAAAGACCAAAATATTTGAGAATAAGTTTTCTAAAATATTAAAATGTGGCTATGGACTATGCATAAACTTATAATACCAGTGAAGAGTCGGTGGACAAGTGGGTAACACCCTCGATTCCCGACAGCCATGTACCGTGATCGAATCCCGCGTTAACATTTTGTTTAATATGTGAATAACCTTCACATATCATTCATTGTTGTAAATATTATAAAATAGGTTTATTTTTTGAACGGTACCTAATAAAGTGATTTTGGAACAAGAACAAGAATAATACCAGTGTGCTGATAGAGACTAAATAAAAAAAATATTTACATACTTTCACTGTACTCTCTGTTTGTCTGGGAACGAATGATCCACAGGAGCTATTTACATTGGCGGGTATTGAAGTAGCGGCTCTAATTTGAGGTGTCAATCAATTGGCTTTTCCATTACTGGAATTCAGTCTGTTTTTCCCAGAGTTTTCCTCCATTTTGGTCTATATTTAATTGGGAGCAGTGTGTTGCATAATATATACGTGAACCAATTTCAAGACCTTTTGTTCCATTCCTAATAAATATCTAAAAATAAAATGAAAAACGATGATTTTCAAAAATATAAAATACATATATATATATATATATATATATATTTAAAATAGAAGCATATTTTGGATCAGTAAATTTATTAAAATTCAATATTTCGACGAGGCTGTTCGCCTATCTTCTTCTTGGAAAAATTCAAAACCTTCTAAGCTTGTTATCCGCGTGATGCGCGCACGAGAAGTGTTGTTTTCTATAGCATATGTTGGTGCGACCAGACCATTTTAATTTGAATTATTGTTACTTTTTTTTTTTCAGTAATAAAATGCTAAATATATATATATATATATATATGTAGTAATCCCGAGGTGGAATGTGCTGGGCAGTCGTGGTAGTGGGTGCGTGATGGGATTCCCGCACTGGGACAGCAAGAGACAGAGGCAGGTCTAGGTGGTAACTCCAAGGAGGTAGAGGTAGACCACGGACGAAGACAGTCGGACCACGGGCGTCACGGATGCCCTACATCGCGGATAGGGGTGAGAAACCCGACCGTATGACGGCGTCGCTCTGAAAACCAACTAACTAACTACTAACTTTGTCCCATCTTGGGGGACCTTATATATTGGCCTCTGACGAGTTCTGATTGGATCCCGTAAACACGCCACCTGTCAAGCGCTGGGTTATTAATTATGTCTGGCCACGTGTCGGCCACCTGCTGACGGGGGAATGAACTCATTAGCATAAACACCTGTTAGTCTGGGTTGTTTATCATGTCTGGCCTTTGTCGTCTGGACTATGGCGTCGTCTGATCTACCTTTACCTCTTTGCTTTATTTGTCACTTCTATTGTTCGATACATATTTTTATATACAGATATGGGGTTTTATAATAAATATTAGAAGATTGTGTTCTAGCTATGTCAAAATATACTACAGAATGTGTCCCCGGTGATGAAGGTTTGGTTGGGGGAATGACATGTAATGAATGATAACCTAACAAACCTATTATAAAAAATAAAAGAAATAATTTGTATACAAATTAGTTAAAATTATTATGAAGTTACAAGTTAAAAGAGAAAGATGTTGTAAGGGTGGTGTATCAATAAAAACGTACAAAATGAATGATAAAAGATTAAGAGAAGGTATATAATACAAAATGTTAAATATGTTGAAATGAATCGTACAAGGAAAATAATATCTTATTGCATAAAAGATGAGAGGAAAAAAAAATTAAGTTAGTTTATTAACTGAACGTATAATGTGACGCTAAGGTTGAAAAAGGGAAAGGGGGTATCTGAGCATGTTTCTGCAAAAGTAGTATCTCAAACATTCTGCAATGCAATGCGAACTTGTTTAAGTGAGGCATTGTTTTCATTAACAGAAGGCCCAAGACATTCCGTCTGCATCATTAGCTCAGACAGCGGAAAGAGTTGGGAAGATAGATGGAGGTAAAAGGGGAAGGAAGAGGTAAGAGGGATCCCTGTTGTCCATAAT
Organism: Cordylochernes scorpioides; assembly: GCA_030710605.1. Classification (NCBI taxonomy): domain Eukaryota; kingdom Metazoa; phylum Arthropoda; class Arachnida; order Pseudoscorpiones; family Chernetidae; genus Cordylochernes; species Cordylochernes scorpioides. The sequence goes on along the minus strand of CP092864.1, from coordinate 23,327,095 downwards.
GATTATGCCCGGTTGAATGATGAAAAAAAAGTGAAAAGTTGAAAAAATGATGAATTGATATGATGCGTCGGGCGATGAGAAAAAAAATAAAAATATCGCGCTGGATATCCTGAACTCATTATCGGGAATGGTATAGCGAGGAAGGATTGTTCCAGTCGATTTAATCAATGAAAAAAAACAAAAATGTTCGGCGAACTGGAATCCCTTGGAAGGTAGTTGGAGGTTTGAAGGAGGCGGAAAAGGAAAGGTGGGAGTAAGAGAATTATTGTTGTCAATTTTGATTGTGTCCGGCTTGTGTGGTGAAAAGAAAAAGTTGAAAAATGAGAAAAAATGATGAGCCGGACGATGAGAGAAAAAAATAAAAAGCTAACTGGGTCTCCTGAGCTCACTGTTGGGAAATGTACAGCGAGGAAGGGTCTTCTAGTTAGTTAATCAATAAAAAAAAAAGAAAATGGCTGACGAACAATAAACTCTTGATGGAGGGAAAGGTTGGGAGGAAAGGTTCATGGGATAGAGTTAAGAGGTTGTAAGGGAAGCGTCAAAAATAACATTTTGAAAATCTATTAAGAAAAATAAAATGATAAATGTTTTATCTATTTAAGAAATATTATAAATATTGTTAGGTGTAGGTTTTTTAAGACGGTGCCAAAAATAGTTGAAGTTGTAAAATGCTAAGTCTGAACATGATGAGAAAAAGAGAAAATAAAAATATTAAAGGTAATAATATATAAAGGGTTGATTGGTAATTGAAGGCATTAATGTTGATGGTTAATAAACAAAATGATATTATTGATGAATAGTGAAATGTTTTATCTACATTGGTAAGTTAAAAAACAAAGTGCAACACCACAAAACTAGTAAAAGTGTAAGTCTATTTACAAATAAATGAGAGAAAAGCTAGCAAACCTATTAAATGGGAAATAATTTGGGGCACAAATTAGTTACTAGAATAAAAATAAAGATAAAGGGGAGTAGTGGTGACACATTGATATAATATTATAAAACTACAAAAATTATATAAGAGGAGTGCATAGGAAGGATAAATTTAAAGTAAACACACACAATAGCGGAAGTAAATATTTGGGAAAGTTGGTATACTAGTTACAGTTTTTTGTTACTTAAAGTGCCTTGAATATTTACAACATAGTTTCAGGGATGTAATACAGGAAGGAGGAGAAGTAGAGGTAATAAAAGTGAAATTAAAATATAAAAGAAAAATGACTTAAGCAAAAGGTTTGCGATAGGTAGTGACGCAGTGAGAAATAAAGGAAGAAGGTCTGAATTGGTTTCTGCAAAGGACATCTCAGGAGTCCTGCCCTGCAATACGAGCTTAGAAGCGAAGTATTGTTTTCAGGGTTCAGCAATCTCAAGATGCTCTGTAAGTAGCATTAGATCAGATGGGCAAAAGGCGTGAAGATCGAAGGAGAGGTAGTTATGGGAAAATATGGGGAAGAAATCTTTTCTGAGAGAGGTTAAAAAGAGATGGTGTCTCAAAAGCTGCACTGCTGTCGGTGATTGAGCTCGATAAGATGAAAAATAAAATTAAACGAAAAATGAGTGGGCGCATCGTGCTGTGATGGCCTGGGTCGAGCGTTAGAGGAAAAAAAATCTTGCTGGTTACCCAAGCTCTCCGTGTGGAGTTAACATGGAGAGGAAGAGTGTACCAGGTCGATGAATCATTAAAAAAAAATAAAAAAGGTTGACGAGCAGGAGTCTCAGGAACCGTTGAAGAGGTTAGAGGGTGGAGGTAGATTGTGAAAACAGGGCTCGACTGTTGCCATTGATTGATTGAACCTGAGTTTGAGGAAAAAAGAATGAAATAAAGAATGCTGGGACGGTGACCTGGGTGTAAATAAAAAAATTGGCAAACAGGAACTCTGCGATGGACGAGGGGTGGTTAGAACGAAGGCATAGAAGGCCAATGGAAAATGATCAAGAGACGAGAGAAGTATGGAAGGCCTATAATTGATTGATTGACAGGTAAGAGTGTTGCAGTAAGAAGGACTGTCTCTGCTAATGATGGATGCTAATGATGTAACAAGGGAGGGAGAGATGAAGTAGAAGAAAAAAAAACAATTAGGGGGAGATCAGTGCGACCTTGAATTTGTTGTCGCGTTAAGACGCACAGACAAATCGCTAGATTGGAGATTATAAGCGGTGATTAGGTTTAGAAAATGATAAAATAATGAATTTACGAATTTTTTTAAGAGAAAAGGTTATGGCATGGGTACAAAATTCGGTAGAGTTTCGTATTTAACAAGTTAACACAGGCAGGAATTGAATGCAATGGGATATGGAAATTTTATGGTATGTTATTTAGTTTTCGCCTTTTACAGTTATAGTTGTGTTTGTAATTGCGGGAAAAATGGGACGCACATTTTGAGATGAGATAATTTAAAATTGATATTTATAAAAATACAAATCTAGGACTAGTTTTTAAAACTTTTAAATATTGAGAAATACAATTGGAATAGTAATAGGTTAAGTAAAATAAGGTATTAAAAAAAACACACACAAATAAGTTTAGAAAATATGATTCGAGTAATTAAAATATAATATGATTTTTTTATGTAAAATTGAAGTTGCATATTTGGATAATGTCATTTTAGGTGAATTTAAGAAAGGCACGTAAGATTGGTAAATTGGCAAAAATGCGTGATTGAATATTTTTAATAATAAAATTGAAAATGATTAATTAAAATTTATAATTTGATTAAAATAAAGTAAAAATGATAAATGAGAGTGTGAAAGTTTTAAAATTTGAATAAAAATGTTATAAAAAGATTATAATTGATTTTAAAATGCTTAAAGTGAAAATATAAGAATAATATTTATGGGGAAAATGGCAGAAACAAAGTTTAAAGTACCTTGAAATGGCTGATGCTGGCTGGAGTTGATCTCTGGAGATGGCTGTTTGGAAGAAGGCTGATTGTTGCGTGTGATCCGTCGAAAGAGGAGATAATGGCTTCCTCCGCACGAGGCACGGCTTGTCCCCGAATGGCGTCTGCCAGGCGGCCTACTAGGTCTTCGTAGTGGGGTTGCATGTTGGTGAGGGCATCCGCGACGTGTTCGTCTTCGACCTCCGTCATCCTCTGCTTGTCCTCAGTCATCCTGTCGACTTTAACGGGTTCTGTAGTAATCCCGAGGTGGAATGTGCTGGGCAGTCGTGGTAGTGGGTGCGTGATGGGATTCCCGCACTGGGACAGCAAGAGACAGAGGCAGGTCTAGGTGGTAACTCCAAGGAGGTAGAGGTAGACCACGGACGAAGACAGTCGGACCACGGGCGTCACGGATGCCCTACATCGCGGATAGGGGTGAGAAACCCGACCGTATGACGGCGTCGCTCTGAAAACCAACTAACTAACTACTAACTTTGTCCCATCTTGGGGGACCTTATATATTGGCCTCTGACGAGTTCTGATTGGATCCCGTAAACACGCCACCTGTCAAGCGCTGGGTTATTAATTATGTCTGGCCACGTGTCGGCCACCTGCTGACGGGGGAATGAACTCATTAGCATAAACACCTGTTAGTCTGGGTTGTTTATCATGTCTGGCCTTTGTCGTCTGGACTATGGCGTCGTCTGATCTACCTTTACCTCTTTGCTTTATTTGTCACTTCTATTGTTCGATACATATTTTTATATACAGATATGGGGTTTTATAATAAATATTAGAAGATTGTGTTCTAGCTATGTCAAAATATACTACATATATCTTTGACTATTTTTGTTTTAACTGTAGGTATGATTGTGGTATTTCTATTTTCCTATTGATGCTATTTTTATCATCACACCAACATATGCTATAGAAAACAACACTTCTCGTGCGCGCATCACGCGGATAACAAGCTTAGAAGGTTTTGAATTTTTCCAAGAAGAAGATAGGCGAACAGCCTCGTCGAAATATTGAATTTTAATAAATTTACTGATCCAAAATATGCTTCTATTTTAAATATCATAAATGGTTGCTCTATATTTAACAATATATATATATATATACTATATGCAATATATATAAATATGTATTTACAAAGCCATTTAATTTAGATATAGAATATTCTATTTTTCTGAGTTATAATGCAGAGTAGCAAGGTGAATGAGTTTTAAGATTTGAAATGGAAACTGTTTATAATATTTGCAAACATCGAAAAAAGATAGCCAATTATAAACAAGGAATAAAAATATTTAAAGTCGTTTTACTTCTCTATAAAATTCATATAGTCGCTTTGCACAAGTCTTATTTCGGACCAGTTTATAGATCCATTTATATTTAAGCATATATAGAGAGAGGTAAAAGTTCACTATATTTATAATATATATACCTGTATATGTAAGGGTTATGGAGAGCATGGTGGAGGGAATGGGCTTTCTATGGAGAGCATGTGGGGAAAGGGAGCGGAATTTCCCATGGAGAGCATGAGCCTGGGTAAGAGAGGATGGTTTTCTATGGAGATGGGAAGCTGGATGGTTTCTCTATGGGGAAAAGAGAAATGGGTGCCTTTATATGGATAGCATGAGGAGATGGGTGGCTTTTCTTGTTAGGACATTGGGCAAGACTATGGAGATTTTTGGCCCTTCTATGGGGATCATGGGAGAAGGGTATGGAGATAGCTAGCTTCTCTATGGAGGAAGGAAGAATGGGTGCCTTTATATGGGTAGCATAGGGGAGATGGCTGGCTTTTATATGAGGCTCATGGGGCAAGGTTATGGAGATGGTTGGTTTTTTTATGAGGCTCATGGGGGAAGGGTATGAGTATGGTTGACTTTTCTATGGAGTTCATGGGGAAAAGGTTTAGAGATGGTCGGGCTTACTATGGACGGGAGGATAGGAAGGCACTGGCAGCTTTACTTCCTATAACATATCATTACAATGTCAGAATATTAATTGATTAATGTGTGCTTATCTAGGTTTTTGTATTTAAGATGCCTCTTTAGGGCATTGAGTCATATTACTTTGGTATCAATCTATCTTCACATCGTTTTTTTTTAAACAAAAAGAGGACTATTATAAAAGGAGAGTTACCTTAAACAAGGAAGGCAGCGGCTCCACAGTCTCCGGAAAAGGGAAATCTTTTTCCTCCTGAAAACAATTGATCCATTAATTCTAACACATAATATGTTAGAGAGATAAATACAAATAAAATAAAAACTCACGCTTTCATTAAAGGAATTAAAATATGTATTTAAGATAATATCTCACATTATAAAGAGAGAGTAAGGTTTGTTTGATAAATACAGTTACCTAGGACCTGATTCCTACCTTATACATTCATAGACAAAACTAAAGAAAGTTATACCTTTATTTCATTCAAAGTAATTCTTATGCATCTTCTTATTGCGCAAATGATAATATGAGATTAATATTAAATTAATAATAATGAAAAAAGAACAAATGAGAACAAATGAGAGAAAACATTTCTCAATATAAAAGGGAGATTATCGCATTAAAGTTTGAACATAGTTGGCATTGGTGGCACACATGGTGGGAATAAGACCCATCTCTCTCAATGTACGAAAATATACTTTCATTGAACATCTTTTAGGAATTTTCAGAGCTCTATATAATCCTATTGAGTGAAACTTTCTACAATTAGTTAGATGAATATGTAAAAAAGATTTGAAAAAGACGTGGCTCACTAGTGGTGAACCTTTTTAACAATTCTACTAATTGAATCAATCAGATTGCTACAATTATTGCAAGATTTCTTATGATTTAAGAGTCTGAATTTTGAGGTTTATTTTTGGTGATAATATTCCTATTGAAACAAAGTTAAACGGCTCTGTAATTGCAGAGATTTTTTATTTTTTATTTTTGCTTTAGGCGCCCAAGTTAACATTAGTAAACAGAACACATAGTGCCATCTATCGATGGAGATTGGATTAATTCAGCGCTAGTACTTTTAGTGTTTCATTCTTTCTCATAGGGAGAATGAAAATAATTCAGAATATAAGTTTGTTAGAGTATATATATATATAATTTAACGTCAACAATATATCCTAGATGTAGATAATGTTGTCTAGGAACTTACTTTTCTTCTGGAGCTGGCTGGATCTCCTCAGAAGAGAGAACAATAATCTCATTATCTTCTGGCATAATAAAAGCCAAATCTCGAAATTTCAGAACATTTCGAGCCAGTTGGTCAATGTCCTCAGGGAAAAAAGGATGATCCCCATTAGGGTAGATGTGCTTTGGCATTTCGTCCCTGCACACACAAGTATAGAACCCATTATTAACAATACCTATTACCTGCAAAACGCTCATGGACAAAACTTAAGGAAGTCGTAGCTCTCAGCATGCATATCGGGATTCAGACAATAACTCTGATATTTAATACACAGTGCCTTTTATTGATGAGACACGAAAAACAACCTCAGACTCAGAACAAAACACTATAAAGGAATGACAATACATCCAGATGGCACAAGAACCTATAGGACATGAAATAACTGTCCTTGTGTGGACCTAACACCTACCCACATATTCTCATTTCTAGCAATGGCCGCAGATTTGCATACAGAGCTGCAGCTTTACACACCCAAGATAGTAGATATTGCGATTGCTGTGATAGAAATTCATGCTGACATCTGAGGCTCTTCATTGGACACGACAACAACAACAACGAAATAACCAAGTGCTAAAATATTGCCTTTGTCTCTTAAAAAAATAGACTTACTACGACTTCAAAGATTTCCACTTTCTCAAGTTTTGTCCATGAGTGTATATGTTTATCATAAATTGTTTTAGGTATGTACTTATCATAAATATCAATGATAGAAATTTACAGAAACCCAGATTCTTGAGCGCATTTTCTGCCATTTTCAACAGGCGACATCAAACACTTTCAACTTCCTCAAGTTTTGTCTATGATATGAGTGTACCTATTTCAACCTGGAACTGTCATTATTTAATTCTTATGATTGCTCCTCAATTTAATGGCTAGAGAATTATATCGATTCTGATATCGATGGTACAATCAATAAATTATATGTTGATGTTTGATGAATTCTTTCATAGTGTCAACAAGTAGCCCAACAATATAGATGTTATTGATAGAGTCTTTCTCCGGCGAGGAATCAAAATTTTTCATCGCGATACCCCAGGTTTATCATATACAATTATTTCCTTGTTATTTGAAGAAAAAACTTGATTTTTAAAGAATAAACTTTTCATAATGATCACTTTATATTGAAAATGAATTGAGTGGATTTAGGTTCTTCAAATATTCACACCTCTTCTTTTTTACTATATATATTTCCAAATCAATTTCATTTTTATCAAAATCATTTCCATCTTGAATATTCCAAATTTTAAAATATCGATCTTCTTTCTAATAAAAAGGAAAATTAAAGTTTCTTTAGTGAACATCAGTTGATCATTTTTTCTGAAGTGATATTGCAGGGCGAAAACTTACATTTTATCAGGAGCTCTTCAAATATCGTGAGGCGTTAATCAAATTTTTTAAATCTAATTTTTACTTCTTAGCAACGGCTAATCTATTTTCTATTTATTACTTCCGCCATATTGGAATATTATACAATAAGTCTCAAACATGAGATGGAACATTTCAAGACAAAATAAACATATAAAATGTATCTACCATGTAATTACCTTGAGAACTGTACTCACATCGCCAAAATTGACTCTAAGCGAATACTCTGACTAAGAGATTAAAGGATCTCTATTAATAATATATGATCAAACATACGAATATCACACATATATGTTCTAATTTATCCATTTATATGAGTGTGTATGTACATATATATGCACCAAAAGAGGCGCCTCTCCTTCAAATGTGCATCAAATCGATTTCACTATTGCATCACCCTAGTAAATAATTTACTAGTGATGATAAAGAATGAGTCACAACACCAGTTTTGATAAATTCAGACAAAAGGTCAACCTGTATACCATGGTTTCTGGCTTTGGCTCTCATCAGTACAGGGACGGGTTCATTTTATAACATTCTACGAGAGGAGTTATGAATTCGGTAGAATTTACCAAACAGGTGGTTAAGCTGGTGAAGTGACAAGGGCCGATTTTCAAACAAGATTGCAACATAAAGTTGCCGGAAGTTGATATTTATGTTCCAAAAGAGGCACCTCTCCCTTTAAATGTGCATCAGAATGATGGCACTATTGCATCATTCTAGTAAAAACCCTTTCTATGGATGATAAAGAATGAGCCACACCAACTGTTTGGTAAAAATTCCACCGATATAATAACCACTCTCATAGGATGTTATGAAATCGAAGCCGGCCTTGTACTGATGAGGGCCAAAGACCGAAACCCCTGGCATACAGGTTAATTTTGTCTGAATTTATCAAAACTTGATGGTTCACTACATATATTTATAACCATATAAAATCGTATTAAGAAAATATATATGCATGTGATGATATTTTAAACAGAACAATTATTTTCACATATAGAATAATAATAATTTATAATCCTACAACAAGAAATGTTGGTTGTAATTGAAGTAAGTTGGCTATAGGAACTTAAATATTTGGATTTCTTCCCAATTTGAGATTGTGAAAAATCGCCGAAAGAGTAAATTCTCAACTTCCAGCAGTTTCTGAGTTCCAATTGTGGACCACTCACACATGGATATTGAATTTATATAGAAGATAATTATAGATGATTTAATGAATATATAATAAAACGAAATAGGCACATCCTGACCAATAACATGAGCGTTTATTTTCTATCAAGGAATATCAAGGAACATGGGTTAAATAAACATTCAGTTGATTTCTGTTCCACTAGATGGCGCTCTGCCATCTAAAAAACGCTCATTTTATTGGTCAGGATGTGCCTAATTTGGTTTTAATATCACAACACCTGATCTTTTATATTTTAAAAATTATTTTTTCACTTAAATATATACATGAAGATATTTTAGGAAGATTGTGTGCTGAATTATAACAGGTAAGTGAATATTGATTTAAACTCAGTATTTGCTTGTAATTTCAATAAGGTTTGAGATATAAACCTGAATTTTTTATTTCTTCTTCCTTTTAGGTCATTGAAAATCTATGAAAGAAAAGTCAAGTGTAAACCCCCAGTGGTTTCCGAGTTGAAATCATGGATCACCTACAGACGGAACGACATAGTGTTTATATAGATGATATCTTTTTTTTACTGAATAAAAAGCTCCTTTCATTATAACAAAAATCTTAAGAACAATTTAGAAATGTTTCTTTTATTATAGCGATAAAACACAAGCTTTTAATCCTCACGGAACTTCTACAGATGTAGTTCTAATGAACATTTAAAAAAAGACGTATTTTATAAAATGCTCGTCGAACTACACTCTTGGATGAAATTTAAGGAAGTTGTACCTTTTATATTGTATATCGGGATTTACACAATAAATCTGAAAGATATTTGATACACAATGACCTTTATTGAAGACACACGAGATACCCAAGTGTGAACAAAATTACTTCTGTCTTCTTCTTCAAAAACGATGACCGACATAAAAGGCCTTACATTCCCTTAAGTTTTATCTACGAATGTATCGTATCATAAAGAATTACAGGTACTATACAATATATACGCCTATTGTATTAACATTTATTTATATGGAGCTTTCGATTGAAGTTTTTTTTATCTTCGAGCAGTCAATCAGACACACAGATTTTCCAAAATACCATGAAAGATGTTTTTTTAAATGAAGCCTTTCAATATCATGAGAATCATTTATTTTCTGTAGAGCGATCTTTTTCAAAATTGTTTTTTTTTTAGGCGAAAGTGGAGCCCGGGATGTAAATATGTAAATAGCGGTAAAGAATTGTATTTATGATTACATTGAATAAATTCTTATGTTTATTATTCCTTCAAACGTTCACTTTCAATATCATTAATCTAAGATGGAACTTTTTGTTAAATGTAGGAACGTAGACTATTTGTTTATGTTACGATAAAATATTTGTGTACAAAGGTTTCCATAGATGAGTGTTTTGAATTTCTTTGAAAAATTCTTTGATATATAAAAATAACTCTCACCTAGATAAAGTACATACTATGAAATGAGTGATGATCTGCTCATTCAAAAAACTTAGTGTAATATTTGTGTCCAGTATAAATTATTTGCCGTGACTCTCACAAATTTAATATATATTTCAAGAATAAATTTGCTCCACCTTCCCCTTTGAAGCTGTGAAGAGCTTTGGTGACAGTTATAGATACACAGATGGAATCTTAAGCGTTAAACCTTATACCTCCATTACCAGATATCCCACAGAGCCTTGTAATGGAAGCCTGGTTCATATAACAACTATCCTGAAACCCAATAATGAAATACTCTTATTTTAAAATTCACAATTTTATTATTCATGATTTTAATGTACACGAGTTGAGTCTTCTTTCTTGTATTGCTGGAAGATAGAGTTCACTGGTGTTCTTGGAAACTATTCTGTCGATCTTTAGCTCTTCTTGTAATTCCTTGTCGATATTCTTGGGATAACAAAATGTTTCCAGTTGTGATCAACATCCATTGAATAAGATGTATACATTCAGCATTTCATTAACTTCTTGTTAATATCCTTGCATATATCCATATTCTTGAGGAATCAATTTCCTTTAATTCTTTGAATAATCCTTTATAGCAATTATAGATCAATCTTGGTGTTTGGCGTTCTGAGCTCGGGGAACACAGGTAATATAGATATCTTCCTCTTTTTTAATGAATCAAATTTTAAAATTGTTTTTATAGTTCTCAAATATCGTTTTGATCGTTGATACTCCATTTGATTTAAATTCAGAGATGGTTTTTGTAAAGTTCAAAGCCTATTTTCTTGCTTATAGCTCACGATATGAATTATTGTATCATTTTCTGATAACTCTCACACTGCATCATCATCTCAAGGATAAGATTAAAATACGCTTTCCTTTTCTTAATTATTCAACTTTAGCACATAGCCCTCTAATACTCTGAGTTGATAATATCTTAAATATGAATTACTTTTCCCACTTTGATGAGAGTTTTGTTCTTCTAACCTTCTCATATATGCATATACTATTATTAATATTCCGATAAACCTTTTTTTACATATAATCTGCGATTACATTTAATATTTGGACATTGAATATGGTAAATAAAAATCTTCGTTCTGTGATATCTTTGATTTACAGTTGAGGTGTGCAGATTGTTCCTTCCACGCCTTTCCAGCAAACCTCATTGATAATAAAGTTCCTCTTGAAATGAATATAGTTGAGTTTTGTTTCCTTCATCTTGATTTTATTGCGAGAGTTAATTTTGAAATTAAAAAAATATATGATTCATAAAATAAAGGGTGTACATCTCCCGTTGAAACTAAGTGCCATCAAATATAAGATTGTATAATCAGAAATATTTCTTCAAATTATATCTGGCGTCAAATTCTTCATTTATCATTACACTTTCAAGTGATATTAGATGATATAATCTTGATAAGGCTTTTTGAACTTGGAATATGGATATTTATGTATTTCATTTAGGTATAATTTGATCTTTCTTGAATATATCGAAAATGGCTCAATCAATCTTTTTCTAAGTGCATATTGTGAATAGTTGAAAAATTGAAAAATTTCGAATTCCATGTGAGGAGTTTCTGGTTTTCAACTCTCTGTGGCAATTATATTTTTCATATCGTGAGCAATCTTCCAAAGACAATGTGGCCACATATCCTGAAACATATAAAGGTATTTAGACAATAAAGTAATTATATGGCACCCAATATGATTGCCCAAACATAACACTACGCCCATAATCTGTATATAATGATTTCATTTTAATCATGATATGCTAATTATTTTATTATGAATATTTTTAAAGACACTTTTATCACTACTACTGGTTGATTAGAAAGATACAGACAACATAAGTAAGATTCTATTAAGCACTTCTGGCCATTAATAGTGCTATACACCATCAAGAAAGTAAAGGACAATTGGCATTGGAAGGTACATCATGTTTGAATATAAATTTGGTCAGAATGATAATCCCAATATATAAAGCACAAGTAGAAGTGACGCCAACTACACTCTGTATGAAATTGGAAATAGTAAAGTGCGTATATCTTATGGAAATCTTATTTACATTCTGGTTGCTTGAAAAAAAGGTCTTACCGTGCCTCGTGTCAAAAAGGAAGAACCCATACAACACGTTTGGAATTTGATTGCAGCAGAATCATAGCTCATCAGGACTGTGCTTTATCCTCCATGATTTTGCTGCTCGGGGTGGTCGAAATTTCACGAGCCTCATAAGAATATGGGAATCGATAGATCCAGGAAAGACCAAACAGAACATCATGCTCGATCGTTTCATGTCACTAAAGAGAAGAGCTATCTTATGGTTCTTTTATGCACACATATGACGAGGTTCTAAAGAATTGTTTCTTGAGTTTTCCTAAATTGGTAATTAAACTCATCGAAACAATAGAAGATACCAATAAAGTATTTGAACCATGTATAACTGGTATGGAATAATATCATGGAGATTCGAATTGAGTAAGTATTTTGTTTTGAAAGTCTTACTGATTCCCCATAATAAAGAAACTATCAGTAGTACAGTATAAATCTGTGTGATTGTCAATTAATTTCAGGGTATTTTAAACTCTCTGTTCGTGGTAATTTTGCAATGTAACAATATCTACTGTAAATACAAAGCAATAACGCGCCATCTATATATAACGAATGAAGACATTAAGACGCGAATGTTTCTTTTCACAAATAAATTAAACTTCTATCAATATCTACTATGCTGTTACAAAATATGAAACGATATGGATTAACAGTGATTCTACTTAGAGGGTTAAGGAATAGAAAGCCCCATTTATCAGGAAGTAACCATTACTGGTAGACCACTCTCTCTTATGTAAATACCGAATGTATAAAACCTATTCCAAAGAGATATATATGTGTGTACAAGAGTTATAGGCTAAAGACATTTACATATTTTGAAATATATAATTTTTAAAAGGTACTTACATATAGTTTTAGGTCATTTCTTCACTCAGTATCTTCTATTGGCATTGATCTAGTTGTTTCTTCAGATATGAAAATGATATTATAAATTATATATAAAATGTTGAATTTGATTTGTTCACAATTAAAATAATTTTGAAAATCAGACTTTTATCCGTTTTTTGCTATTTCAATGTAGAGTTAGATAAGGTTTGAATAATTTTCACTCACCTTATTTACCGAACGCATTTCTTTGTTTTGAATTTCAAACTTCTCTTCTTGTTTCACTTCATGAAGATGTTTCACTGCATTATTTTCTTGAGAGAATTCTTCAAAATATATTAAAAATATATTAAATATGAAAGAGGATAATTCAGCTTCATATAAATCTCTTAAAAAAAGAATAAATTAACTTATTTATATTCAAAATGAATCTTGATATAACATATGGAAAATATTAATAGCAGAGCTTTGTATCGATTCTCTATACAGAAATCTACTGCAGGATTCTTCGAAACTCTAAAATAGGCAAGTTTACTTCTGTTAAGCATTCACCCTACAACAGGAATATTCTGCAAGCGTCTTTGAAACTCTAAAATAGGCGAGTTTCCTCTGTGAGAATCACCGTCTATTACCACAGATAAATGCTGAAGGTGTCTTCATAACTATAAAATAGACGAGTTTTCCTCTGTGAATCACCCTTCATTCCAAAGATAAATGCTGAAGATGTCTTCAAAACTCTAAAATAGACGAGTTTTCCTCTGTGAATCATCTTCATTCTAAAGATAAATGTTGAAGGTGTCTTCAAAACTATAAAATAGACGAGTTTTCCTCTGTGAATCACCCTTCATTCCAAAGATAAATGTTGAAGGTGTCTTCATAACTCTAAAATAGACGAGTTTTTCTCTGTGAATCACCCTTCATTCCAAAGATAAATGTTGAAGGTGTCTTCATAACTCTAAAATAGACGAGTTTTCCTCTGTGAATCACCCTTCATTCCAAAGATAAATGTTGAAGGTGTCTTCATAACTCTAAAATAGACGAGTTTTCCTCTGTGAATCACCCTTCATTCCAAAGATAAATGTTGAAGGTGTCTTCAAAACTCTAAAATAGACGAGTTTTCCTCTGTGTGAATTATCCTTCATACAACAGGAATATTCTGCAGTCATCTTCGAAACTCTAAAATAGGTAGGTTCCTCTGTGGATCACTCTCCATTCAACACAAATTGTTTCCTCACCTTGAGAAACAACTCGAAATTTCATATTTGACACATCATCATATCATTGGATATTCTTCAAGGATACGCTTCAAGGTATATATTTGAAAAGATTTTGATATATTTCCAATATCGAGATGCTCCAATCTTGAGAATTTCAGCGTCCATTTCCAATGGAAATTCAGACCTCCCCTCCATCTCAGTTCCTGGTTGTTGACAATATGGATGCAGCATCGTAGCTACTGAGTCAGCTTCTACCATGGATAGATCCTGAGCTATCATGGTGAGGATGGTTCTCTGCGCCATAAAATTGCTACATAAAATTGTTTCTTGGAGGCCTTCATGACTCTACACATGGGTAGATCCTTGGTAGTTCCACCGAATAAATTTCTAACTTGTAAGTGAAACATAGTTTCTGCCTCGTTGGAGGGGCTGCTGGAGATTGGACGGGGAGTGATCTGGAATTTTGTCTTCTTTCTTGGCCAATGGATTTATTCTCCAAACTCAATATAGATAATAATATAATATATAAATAAATTAAATAAAATAAAAGAATAATGAAAAAACAAAAGAGATTATAATGAAATAAACAAACATCAAATAAAATAAAATAGAAAATATGAAAAAAGAATAAAAATTAAAAATATATACATAAAAATATGAGTAAAAGTGAAAATGAAAAACAAAAATAAATAAAATTAAAATAAATACAATATCAATGAAAAATATATAAATAGAGAAAAGTAAAAAAGGAAATAAAATATATACATAAAAATAAAATAATTTTGATAATAAAATTCCAATCGATAAAAATAAATATCCATTATATCTCAAATGGAGGTAAACTTGGTTTTGACAAGTTATTGAGATCACGGATATCTGGAACAAAGAAAAAAAATTAATTATCCACGTATATTTATATTAATACAAATATAAATATTGAATATATCACATGAGTTTTGCGGTTTTGGGTTTGACGAGGCAACTTTTAAAAGCGTATTCATTTTATATACCTTTTTAAAAAATCATTCACCACATAGCGCTCTCTATCGCCGAAAATTAGAACTATCTTTAACGTTACCTTTCTCTCTGTATAGAAAAGTCAACGTTTGTATATTTACAAATACGATATAATGCAGTTTATGATTGTAGAACGATGTTTGACAATTATACCGCAAATGTTTCTCTTGAACTAAAAATAAATATATATTTTAATGAGAAATATCGCTTATTTTTAACTTAGTGATGAAATATGAAAGGATGAATTGTGAAGAGTAATGATGAACGGAAAATTAAAGTGTCCAGGGATGGATTCATTTGTTTACTAATTAGTATTTTTATTTTATTTATTTTTTTTAAGAAAAAGAACTACTTATTCTCGATTGCTTGCATATATGTTTATTCCAAACTCTTCCTTCTTTTTTCCATTTGATACATTATAAATAACATTGCGCTGTTTATTGTTACTCTTACTGTTATTTCTGTATATAACCTCTTCTACTCGAAGAATCTATATAAGATTAAAGGTATTAATAAAGATTTTTGTTACTTTGAAGAAACAAAATATTCGCGGCGAAACATTCACTAGAGAGAGAGAGAGAGAGCAAAACACGTGTGAAGACATATACACAATGCCAAAGGAAACGCCTCTTTCTTTAATTATGAATCAAAACGAAGCACTTTGTACATCAACCTAGTAAAAATTTTACCAGTTGTAATATATAATATGTATATATGGTTTTGACCAAGGACTTGGTTGTTTTTATTTGATGTAATCAATATATAGCGTGAAATATCCATGCTTTTAGTTCTTATGATAATTCTGTAATAGTAAAATATTATGCAAATATAAAACTTTTCAGTAGCATACAATCTCTTTTAATGAAAAACTACACTACCTAAGATTATTGAATATTAGGTAGAAGAGTACATAACACCAGTGATGATAGAGAATGAGCCAAAGCACTGACTATGGCCCTCATCAGTACAGGGGCTGCTTCGATCTTATAACATCCTACGACAGGGGCTATGAACTAAGTCAAATTTACCAAACAGGTCGATTTTCAGGCAAGAATACAACATTAGGTTTATGGGAGGATGATAATCATGTACCAAAAGAGGCACCTCTCCTTTTAATTATGCTTCAGAATGATGAACTGTTCATCACCCTAATAAATCCTTTACTGGTGATGATAAAGAAGGAGCGACAACACAATTTTTGGAAATTGGACCTAAAAAGATATATAGATATATATATATAAAGATGTGTATTTAAAGAAGGAAGGTTAGAAAATCCACCTTTAATCTTTTCCATTAAAAATAAAATTTGAAAAATTCACAAAAAATAACAAAAGGTGTACAAATGAAGTTACAGTTTAAAATATAGTCTATAGAAAGCCTATTAAAATTGAGCCAAAGAAAAAATGCACAATGTTATTTACAATCCCCATTGACAATTAAATCCAGTGCTGCGGACTCAATCTTAGATCTTAAAGCTTCTCTCATGGACAACTGTATGTGGCAAGGATGGGTTTCCCTAGTTGTTTGTTTGTTTATGCACCAGAAGAAGAAATTAAAAATTTTGTGAATTGTCATAACCTCAATTATTGAGAGAATCACGGAAAACCGCCTTTCATCATGGACTAATATGGAGTTTGAAAATTATTGAAAGGGCGTTTGATCTTGATTGTAAAAACCCTGGACTTGGTTGAAGTGAGGATAAAAATGTATGTGTTTGTTATTTAATCATATATTTCTGCAAATTTTGATTTATTTGGATGATTAATATTAATATTAATATGACTTCATACCATAACATATACTGTAACTACTACTATCATTATAATTTGTATATTATAAAATTGAGAAAAATGATTATAAATATATATGATGATAATATATTATTGTATTTTCCTATGATTACTCACCACACAACTACTATTCTAAGAATAATAATTCTATAAGAAAATAATTAATATTTGTGTGTGTGTGGTAAAACAATATTTTTGGGACAACATTCACTCCAGTAGAACCCGGGCGTATTTTAATGAATATCTCTATGTGATTAGGTTTGATGGTATTATATTATTAGCATATTCATTTATTTATTATTCAGGTAAAATTTGTCATTTTCGATAAATAAATTCTCACACATAAAATATTGAATTTTTTATTCTCAAGATAAATTGACGCTTGTTGACCTTCTCCACTAAAACTGTTGAATAAACAATTGGAAAATTTTCCGTGTAGGAAGGTGAATAAATAGATTAACAAATAAGCTATGTTTAAGTCTTTTTTTTCTTATCCCTAGTACACGTGGTACAGGCCATGATAATCATGGTGGGTAGTTAGCGACTGCTTTTACTGTAAGTGCACCACATGTCTACACATGTGAAAAGCAGTTCGACTTTGCACTTACAAATGTGCCAGAGCCCCGTTTGGTTACTTGCACTCGCTGGTGAGGTTGGACTTTTGCAAGAATCGGGGGCCATTGGAGCAATTTTTTTAAACAGAAAAAACGTGTCCAATGCGGGAATCGAACCCGGGTCATAGTGTTCGAAAACCAATCGGTTTAACCAGCCTTCCACCGACCCCCTATGTTTAAGTCTGAAAATATTAAACAAATAATAAAACTATTCGAAAGAAAGTCTAAACACGAGGCACTTCTTTATAAAATGTACAAAGAGCACCTTCCTGGAGAAGTAAAATAACACAAAACTTTTTAATGAACAGAAAATTCATGATGAAGGTCAAAGATAAATTTTAAACAGCTGAGAAAATGTTTGCCTAATATCTGGGAGGGTTCACCACTGATGAACCATGTTCTCCCTCTTTCAATTTTCATTTATTGGGGAATAAGGGCTCTTTTTAAATAGATTTTATTAATTATATAAGCATTTTCAGTATCACATACTCCTTTCTTTATTTTCATCACGCTAGATGGCGCTGTGCCATCTAAAATGTTTATTTGAGCGGTCAGAAAAGAAATATATTTTTAGTGGTTCTTTCTGTAAACATAAAAATGCAAACCTAATAGTGACCGATTTTAAAATTCAATTTGAAACAGCATTATTCAAGATGAAAGAAACAAAAATGGCTACTCACATCCTTCTGTGTTTCTGGATCCCAAAAACTTCAGGTAATATCCGCAAAAAAAAATAAGCTGCGGCTTCCTTATCCTGTGACAAACCATTTATTTATTCACATTATCATTATATCATCACATACCAGTAGGCCAAATATGGATTTTTTTTTTATATATATATATATTTTACTATTTTCACGAAGATCTATTCAATTGATAAAAAGGGAGAGGTGCTTTCTATGGTTCAGGTGTGCAAATGGAATCGCTTTTTAAAAATGCACTTCAATTCTTTTTACTCTTTTCATGCTAGGAAGATCAACAAATTCTATTTTTAGCGTTTTTTAATGGGATAATGTTCCTGCTCAAACAGAATGTGTGCAAATTTAAAAAATAAAACAGATTTTCTATATTTAACAAATTTAATTTTTACACACTTTCGATATAAGGTTGTCGCAAAAGTTCGTGAACATTTGAAAAAATTGAAGCACAAATATTATTCGACATAATATTTTTCGCCGTTTTGTATAATGTCTTTGTATTATGTATAAAATAATTTTTACGATGTGTTATTATGTAGTATTATGCATTCGCTGTGATATTATTCGCCAAGTAATAAGAAAAACATGAACTTTTAGGACAGCCTTGAATTCCTCATCCTGGAGAGGTCGCCACTACCATATAAACTATTTATAACACGCCACCATTTTTTTTCCATAGTTTGTTTAAAATACCGTTCATCATCAGTACTGAAGATAAAATTTAAAAACAGTCCATTAACATATTAGAGCGGTATGGTAGATTAAACTGGCGAAGCCTCTGGGAGGGCTCACTCCTGATGAACCAGGCCATCCCAATATTTATATCATTGCACTATGGATATTAGAAAATTGTTTTTACATCGATTATACATTATATTTAATATATGTACATGTATTTTTCAATGCCATTTAATTGAGATATAGCGTATATACTATTTTTCAGAGTTATGAAGAGGAGAAAGGGAAATGAGTTTTAAGATATGAAGCGTGATCTGTTTATAATATTTGAAAACATAGACAAAACTAGCCAATTAGAAAGAAGAAATATAATTTTTTTCTCAAAGTCGTTTTGTGTTTTCTGGTTTAACTTTTCTGTAAAATCCATATACATCCATATATATCCATGTACAAGTCTCATTTGGGTTCAGTGTATATATCTATTTATAAATAGGCATATATAGAGGTAAAAGTCATTATATATAATAGATATACCTCTTTGTATATGGGATGGTTATGGCGAGCATGGGAGAGAGAGTGGCCTTTCTATGGACAACATAGGGGAAAGGAGGCGGGTTTTCTTTGTAGAGCATGAGTAGGGGAAGGATGAATAGATTTCTATTGAGAAAATGAGGGAGATGGGTGGCTTTTCTTGTGCGGTTCATGGGGGAAGGGATTGGAGATAATCGGTGTTTCTATGGGTATCATGGGGAAGGAGTATGAAGATGATCGGTTTTTTCATGGGGTTCATGGAAGAAGGGTATGGAGATAGCTGGGTTCTCTATGGGGGGAGGAAGGATGGGTGCCTTTATATGGATAGCATGGGGGAGATGACTGGCTTTTCTATGAGACTCATGGGGCAAGGCTATGGAGATGGTTGGCTTTTCTATGAGGATCATGGGGGAAGGGCATGGGTATGGCCGGCTTTTCTATGAGGTTCATGGGGGAAAGGCTTGGAGTTATTCGGGTTTACTATAGAGAAGAGGATAGGAAGGCACTGGCAGCTTTACTTCCTATAACATATCATTACAATGTCAGAATAATAATAGATTAATGTGTGATTATCTAGGTTTTTGTATTTGAGACGCATCTAGATGGCTTTGAGTCATATTACTTTGGTATAATTTTTATGTCACATTATTTTTTCGAACAAATAAAGAGGACTATTATAAAAGGAAAGTTACCTTAAACAAGGAAGGCAGCGGCTCCACAGTCTCCGGAAAAGGGAAATCTTTTTCCTCCTGAAAACAATTGATCCATTATTCTAACATATAATATGTTAGAGATAAATACAAATAAAATAAAAACTCAATTTCATTGAAGGAATTAAAATATTTAAGATAATATCTCACATTATAAAGAGAGAGAGAAAGGTTTGTTTGATAAATACCTGATTTCTCATAGACAAAAAAAAAAAGGAAGTTATACCTTTTTTATATTTAAAGTCAATAAGAAGTTGTAAATAATAATATGTAATTCAAATAAAGATAAGAAATGCATTAAGTTCTTGAGTAGAACCTCTATGAAAGTAAATATTTCTGAATATAAAAGGGTGATTATATCGCATTGAAGTTTCAACGTAGTTCAACATTGGTGAAACACATGGTGGGAATGAGACCCATCACTCTCAATATACGAAAATAATACTTTATTGAACATCATTTTGGGAAATTTCAGAGATTCTATATAATTCTATAGGGTGAAACTTTCTACAATTGTTATCTAGGAACTTACTTTTCTTCTGGAGCTGGCTGGATCTCCTCAGAAGAGAGAACAATTATCTCTTCGTCTTCTGGCATAACAAAAGCCATATCTCGAAATTTCAGAACATTTCGAGCCAGTTGGTCAATGTCCTCAGGGAAAAATGGATGATCCCCATTAACGTATATATGCTTTGGCATTTCGTCCCTGCACACACAAGTAAAAAATTCTTTATTAACAATACCTATTGCCTAGAAATACACTCATGGACAAAAACATAAGGAAGTTTACCTTTTAGCATGTATATCGGGATTCAGACAATAACTCTGATATTTGATACACAATGACCTTTAATAAGGACAAACGAGATAACCAAGTGTGCAAATATTGCCTCTTTCTCCTTTTAAAAAAAAAAAGGTACCCGACGGCATAAAAGATTTCTATTTCCTTAAGTTTTGTCCATGAGTTTATATGTTTATCAAAAATTGTTGTATGAATTCATTTGTGATGAATATCAATGATAGAGAGAAATATACAGAAAACCCAGGTTCTTGAGCGCATTTTCTACCATTTTCGACAGGCGACATCAAACACTTTGGACTTCCTCAGGTTTTGTCTATGATATGAATGTACCTATTTCAACATGAAACTGCCATTATTTGAATCTTATGATTGATTCTCAATTCAATGGTTAGAGAATTATATCGATTCTGATATCAATGGTACGATCAATAGATCATATGTAGATGTTTGATGAATTCTTTTATAGTGTCAACAAGTAGCCCAACAATATGATGTTATTGATAGAGTGTTTTTCCGACGAAGAATCAAAATTTATCCTCGCGATACCCCAAGTTTATCATTCACGATTATAACCTTGCTAGTTGAAGATAAAAACTTGATTTTTAAAGAATAGAATAAATATTTCATAATGATCACTTTATATTAAAATGAATTGAGAGGATTT
>CP092864.1:23284206-23305318 GCA_030710605.1 Cordylochernes scorpioides | reverse complement strand
TTCCCTAGTTGTTTGTTTGTTTATGCACCAGAAGAAGAAATTAAAAATTTTGTGAAATTGTCATAACCTCAATTATTGAGAGAATCACGGAAAACCGCCTTTCATCATGGACTAATATGGAGTTTGAAAATTATTGAAAGGGCGTTGATCTTGATTGTAAAAACCCTGGACTTGGTTGAAGTGAGGATAAAAATGTATGTGTTTGTTATTTAATCATATATTTCTGCAAATTTTGATTTATTTGGAAGATTAATATTAATATTATAATTGACTTCATACCATAAATATACTGTAACTACTACTATCATTATAAATTTGTATATTATAAAATTGAGAAAAATGATTATAAATATATATGTGATAATATTATTTATTTTCCTATGATTACTCACCACACAACTACTATTCTAAGAATAATAATTCTATAAGAAAATAATTAATATTTGGTGTTGTGTGGTAAAACAATATTTTTTGGGACAACATTCACTCCAGTAGAACCCGGGCGCGTATTTTAATGAATATCTCTATGTGATTAGGTTTGATGGTTTATTATATTAAGCATATTCATTTATTTATTATTCAGGTAAAATTTGTCATTTCGATAATAAATTCTCACATAAAATATTGAATTTTTTATTCTCAAGATAAATTGACGCTTGTTGACCTTCTCCACTAAAAACTGTTGAATAAACAATTGGAAAATTTTCCGTGTAGGAAGGTGAATAAATAGATTAACAATAAGTATGTTTAAGTCTTTTTTTTCTTATCCCTAGTACACGTGGTTACAGGCCATGATAATCATGGTGGGTAGTTAGCGACTGCTTTTTACTGTAAGTGCACCACATGTCTACAATGTGAAAAGCAGTTCGACTTTGCACTTACAAATGTGCCAGAGCCCCGTTTGGTTACTTGCACTCGCTGGTGAGGTTGGACTTTTGCAAGAATCGGGGGCCATTGGAGCAATTTTTTAACAGAAAACGTGTCCAATGCGGGAATCGAACCCGGGTCATAGTGTTCGAAAACCAATCGGTTTAACCAGCCTTCCACCGACCCCTATGTTTAAGTCTGAAAATATTTAACAAATAATAAAACTATTCGAAAGAAAGTCTAACACGAGGGCACTTCTTTATAAAATGTACAAAGAGCACCTTCCTGGAGAAGTAAAATAACACAAAACTTTTATTGAACAGAAAATTCATGATGAAGGTCAAAGATAAATTTTAAACAGCTGAGAAAATGTTTGCCTAATATCGGGGAGGGTTCACCACTGATGAACCATGTTCTCCTCTTTCAATTTTCATTTATTGGGGAATAAGGGCTCTTTTTAAATAGATTTTATTAATTATATAAGCATTTTCAGTATCACATACTCCTTTCTTTTTTTCATCACGCTAGATGGCGCTGTGCCATCTAAAATGTTTATTTGAGCGGTCAGAAAAGAAATAATATTTTTAGTGGTTCTTTCTGTAAACATAAAAAATGCAAACCTAATAGTGACCGATTTAAAATTCAATTTGAAACAGCATTATTCAAGATGAAAGAAACAAAAATGGCTACTCACATCCTTCTGTGTTTCTGGATCCCAAAAACTTCAGGTAATATCCGCAAAAAAAAATAAGCTGCGGCTTCCTTATCCTGTGACAAACCATTTATTTATTCACATTATCATTATATCATCACATACCAGTAGGCCAAATATGGATTTTTTTTTTTATATATATATATATTTTCTATTTTCACGAAGATCTATTCAATTGATAAAAAGGGAGAGGTGCTTTCTATGGTTCAGTGTGCAATGGAACGCTTTTTAAAAATGCACTTCAATTCTTTTTACTCTTTCATGCTAGGAAGATCAACAAATTCTATTTTAGCGTTTTTTAATGGGATAATGTTCCTGCTCAAACAGAATGTGTGCAAATTTAAAAAATAAAACAGATTTTCTTATATTTAACAAATTTAATTTTTACACACTTTCGATTATAAGGTTGTCGCAAAAGTTCGTGAACATTTGAAAAATTGAAGCACAAATATTATTCGACATAATTTTTTTCGCCGTTTTGTATAATGTCTTTGTATAATGTATAAAATAATTTTTACGATGTGTTATTATGTAGTATTATGCATCGCTGTGATATTATTCGCCAAGTAATAAGAAAAACATGAACTTTTAGGACAGCCTTGAATTCCTCATCCTGGAGAGGTCGCCACTACCATATAAACTATTTATAACACGCCACCATTTTTTTTCCATAGTTTGTTTAAAATACCGTTCATCATCAGTACTGAAGATAAAATTTAAAAAACAGTCCATTAACATATTAGAGCGGTATGGTAGATTAAACTGGCGAAGCCTCTGGAGGGCTCACTCCTGATGAACCAGCCATCCCAATATTTATATCATTGCACTATGGATATTAGAAAATTGTTTTACATCGATTATACATTATATTTAATATATGTACATGTATTTTTCAATGCCTTTAATTGAGATATAGCGTATATACTATTTTCAGAGTTATGAAGAGGAGAAAGGGAAATGAGTTTTAAGATATGAAGGTGATTGTTATAATATTTGAAAACATAGACAAAACTAGCCAATTAGAAAGAAGAAATATAATTTTTTCTCAAAGTCGTTTTGTGTTTTCTGGTTTAACTTTTCTGTAAAATCCATATACATCCATATATATCCATGTACAAGTTCTTTTGGGTTCAGTGTATATATATTTATAAATAGGCATATATAGAGGTAAAAGTCATTATATATATAGATATACCTCTTTGTTATGGGATGGTTATGGCGAGCATGGGGAGAGAGTGTGGCCTTTCTATGGACAACATAGGGGAAAGGAGGCGGGTTTTCTTTGTAGAGCATGAGTAGGGGAAGGATGAATAGATTTCTATTGAGAAAATGAGGGAGATGGGTGGCTTTTCTTGTGCGGTTCATGGGGGAAGGGATTGGAGAATAATCGTGTTTCTATGGTATCATGGGGAAGGAGTATGAAGATGATCGGTTTTTCATGGGGTTCATGGAAGAAGGGTATGGAGATAGCTGGGTTCTATGGGGGGAGGAAGGATGGGTGCCTATTATATGGATAGCATGGGGGAGATGACTGGCTTTTCAATGAGACTCATGGGGCAAGGCTATGGAGATGGTTGGCTTTTCTATGAGGATCATGGGAAGGGCAATGGGTATGGCCGGCTTTTCTATGAGGTTCATGGGAAAGGCTTGGAGTTATTCGGGTTTACTATAGAGAGGGATAGGAAGGCACTGGCAGCTTTACTTCCTATAACATATCATGTACAATGTCAGATAATAAAGATTAATGTGTGATTATCTAGTTTTTTGTATTTGAGACGCATCTAGATGGCTTTGAGTCATATTACTTTGGTATAATTTTTATGTCACATTATTTTTCGAACAAAAATAAAGAGGACTATTTAAAAGGAAAGTTACCTTAAACAAGGAAGGCAGCGGCTCCACAGTCTCCGGAAAAGGGAAATCTTTTTCCTCCTGAAACAATTGATCCATTAATTCTAACATATAATATGTTAGATAAAATACAAATAAAATAAAAACTCAATTTCATTGAAGGAATTAAAATATTTAAGATAATATCTCACATTATAAAGAGAGAGAGAAAGTTTGTTTGATAATATACCTGATTTCTCATAGACAAAAAAAAAAGGAAGTTATACCTTTTTTATATTTAAAGTCAATAAGAAGTTGTAAATAATAATATGTAATTCAAATAAAGATAAGAAATGCATTAAGTTCTGAGTAGAACCTCTATGAAAGTATATATTTCTGATATAAAAGGGTGATTATATCGCATTGAAGTTTCAACGTAGTTCAACATTGGTGAAACACATGGTGGGAATGAGACCCATCACTCTCAATATACGAAAATATACTTTTATTGAACATCATTTTGGGAAATTTCAGAGATTCTATATAATTTCAATAGGGTGAAACTTTCTACAATTGTTATCTAGGAACTTACTTTTCTTCTGGAGCTGGCTGGATCTCCTCAGAAGAGAGAACAATTATCTCTTCGTCTTCTGGCATAACAAAAGCCAATCTCGAAATTTCAGAACATTTCGAGCCAGTTGGTCAATGTCCTCAGGGAAAAATGGATGATCCCCATTAACGTATATATGCTTTGGCATTTCGTCCCTGCACACACAAGTAAAAAAATTCTTTATTAACAATACCTATTGCCTAGAAATACACTCATGGACAAAAACAAAGGAAGTTTACCTTTTAGCATGTATATCGGGATTCAGACAATAACTCTGATAATTTGATACACAATGACCTTTAATAAGGACAAACGAGATAACCAAGTGTGCAAATATTGCCTCTTTCTCCTTTTAAAAAAAAAAAGGTACCCGACGGCATAAAAGATTTCTATTCCTTAAGTTTTGTCCATGAGTTTATATGTTTATCAAAAATTGTTTGCATGATTCATTTGTGATGAATATCAATGATAGAGAGAAATATACAGAAAACCCAGGTTCTTGAGCGCATTTTCTACCATTTTCGACAGGCGACATCAAACACTTTGGACTTCCTCAGGTTTTGTCTATGATATGAATGTACCTATTCAACATGAAACTGCCATTATTTGAATCTTATGATTGATTCTCAATTCAATGGTTAGAGAATTATATCGATTCTGATATCAATGGTACGATCAATAGATCATAAGTAGATGTTTGATGAATTCTTTTATAGTGTCAACAAGTAGCCCAACAACAATATGATGTTATTGATAGAGTGTTTTTCCGACGAAGAATCAAAATTTATCCTCGCGATACCCCAAGTTTATCATTCACGATTATAACCTTGCTAGTTGAAGATAAAAACTTGATTTTTAAAGAATAGAATAAATATTTCATAATGATCACTTTATATTAAAATGAATTGAGAGGATTTATACTCTTAAATTTTCACACCTCTTTTTTTATAATTTCAATCAAATATATTTATATCAAAATCATTTCCATCATGAATATTCCAATTTAAAATATCCATCTTCTTCTATTAAAAATAAAAAATAAATATTGAGCTTGAATCTAGGAAGAATATTGTTTCTTGAGTGAACATCAGTTGTTCTTTTTTCTGAAGTGATATTGCAGGGTGAAAACTTACATCTTATCAGGCGTTCTTCAAATATCGTTAGAGGTTGGTCAAATTGTTTTAATCTAATTTTTACTTCTTAGCAACGGCCAATCTATTTTCTATTTATTACTGCCGCCATTTTGAAATATTAGAGAATAGGCCTATCATACATGTGATGGAACATTTCAAGACAAAATAAACATATAAAATATATCTACAATGTAATTCCATCGAGAACTCTACTCACGTCGCCAAAATTTACCTTAAACGAGTATTTTGACCAATAGTTATGGATCTTCATAGTAAAAAGATTGGAAATATGAATATCACAAATATATAAACGTTCTAATATATCTATATATGTAGATGTATAAATATAGCAAATGAAAACATTTAGAAGCGAGTGTAATTTCTTGTCCTTACTGCGATGAAAAATATTGGGAGAGATTGGCTATATAAGCAGAATGGTCCAATACAGCATTAGAGCTCTAAGAGAAGCGCGGTCTGCTATATTAAATTGGCGAAACCGCTGGGAGGGACCACCACTGATGAGCCAAACCTTCCCAATATTTTTTTCATCGCATTAAATACAGTAGAAATTTGAAAGAAACATTCACATCTAAATGTTCTCATTTGCTATATATAGATGGCCTCTTATTGCTTTATATTAATTAATGCCTAACTGGTCTTGTACTTATTGCTTGCGGAAGAGAATTGCTCAATGGAAATATTTTATGTAATTCTACTGTCCTAAAAATATATGTCCATAATATTTGTTCAAATACCATTTCTGAGATTTCACCCTTCAGTGTAGCATATATAAGCAAATGATCCAAAATAGTATTATAGCTCTAAAGAAGCGGCCTGGTGGATTAAATTGGCGAAACCGCTGGGAGGGTTCACAACTGATGAGCCAAGCCCTCCCAATATATTTTTCATCGCAGTAAGGTCAGTAGAAATTTGAATGAAACATTCGCATCTAAATGTTTTCATTTGCTTACTATAGATGGCCCGTTATTGATTTATATTAATTAATACCTAACTGGCCTTGTCCTTATTGCTTGCAGAAGAGAATTGCTCAATGGAAATATTTTATGTAATTCTACTGTCCTAAAAGTCTATGTCCATAATTTGCTTAAATACCTTTTCTAAGATCCCCTTTTAATGTAGCATATATAAGCAGATGATCCAAAATAGTATTAGAGCTCTAAAGAAGCGGTCTAGTAGATTAAATTGGCGAAACCGCTGGGAGGGTTCACAACTGATGAGCCAAGCCCTCCCAATATTATTAATCGCAGTAAGACAGTTTAAATGTTTTCATTTTCTCTATATTAATGGCGCGTTATTGATTTATATTGAGTGTATTTATTGTACCAAAAGAGGCACCTCTTTCTTCAAATGTGCATCAAAACTATGGGACAATTGCATTACCCAGGTAAAAAAAGACCTTTACTAGTGATGACTATTAATGAGCCATAACACCAGTTTTGGCAAATTAAGACATAAAGTCAACCTATATACCATGGTTTTGGGCTTTGGCCCTCATCAGTATAGAGGGGGCTTCGATTTCATAACATCCTACGAGAGGGATTGTGAAATCGGTCGAATTTACCAAACAGGTGTTTAAACTGATGAAGTGTTAAGGGACGATTTTCAGACAAGAATGCAAATAAAGTTGCGGGAGGTTGATATTCATGGACCAAAAGAGTCCCTCTCCCTTTAACGTAACTTATACAGGGTGATCCAAAGTCCCGCACTATTTTAAAATTAATAACTCCGCGAATATTTGCGCTAGAGCAATGCGGTAAACACCATTGTATTCAGGATGCAATGGGATTT
Organism: Cordylochernes scorpioides; assembly: GCA_030710605.1. Classification (NCBI taxonomy): domain Eukaryota; kingdom Metazoa; phylum Arthropoda; class Arachnida; order Pseudoscorpiones; family Chernetidae; genus Cordylochernes; species Cordylochernes scorpioides. Next base: position 23,298,357 of record CP092864.1, on the reverse strand, counting down.
TTTATGGCAAATAATGCAAAATTCGAAATTGATTTTAGTTACAATTTTATTCGCCAGATGGCGCTCTACCAGAATCAGAGATTCAGCGGCCAAATTGTTTGATAAATTGAAAAATATAACTGATCGACACGTATTTTTCCTTTTTGAATACCAGGAAAGAACCCTAATAATATCAAATAAAAAATTAATAAAACACCACTTCGCCAAAAGTATGAAGAATTGTTTAACGATTTTAAATACAATCAGAGATATGTAAAATAGGTAAATGCAAATTAAAACATGTAGCAAAATATTTATTTTTATATGAGGTTTTGTGAAATAGATTGAATGTTTGAAAAACACTGCTGATATCAATACACGAATTTTGAAATGTTAATATAGTACCAAAAATTATGATGGCACTATTAATAGGATTTCTTGCTATAAGAAATGTGTAGTTTCTTGACTGATTGGCGACCCTTGACTATTTAACTGGATATTTGTCATGATCCAACAAATGGAAATATAGAGGGGAGTGACAAAATATATTTGTCGTACTTTATTCCAAATATCCTATGGGGCTTGTCAAATGTTATCATTGTTTATTATACTGTACACAATTTTAAAAAAGTGTCCCCTCAAATAAAAATAAATTTTAAATCGACCTTTTGCGTTGAAAAACGTGGTAGTAAAATCATTTTGTATAATTTTTTCTCACAAAATTTCTAAAGTTATTGGTGTACAGAAAATATTCCTTATGCTACATGTATTTCTTATGTATGTATTTCTATGTTATCTATTATCTATGTATTTCTTCTAATGAGAGAAAAGCGAAAAACTAAACATAAGGGGTAAAATTGTGTGCACCAGTGTTATTCGAGAAGTTATAACACTCTGGTTTGCACGACATAATATGTGAGCAAATGACAAACAAAATATTACTGTTCACAAAAAAAAAGAGTCAAGATGTGAGGACCGCATTTATTATCCCCATATCCCAACACAAAGAGCTGCAAAATATTGATAGATAATATAATACCAGGCGGCTTATACAACACATGAGGTAACTGCCTTCTCTCTTGTATTAGGCCACAATCCTTGCTCAATGTGGCACCCTTCATTCTCAATCACCGCCTGCCGGCGATAAATGACAGAATGGACAGCATTAAATAACATATCTGTTAAATTGATAAAGCGTGCCATCTGATAGAAGCCTTCAACATGGCCAATGTGGTAGGCCAGCATCGATAAACACACGATTTAATGTATCCCCCATAAACAAAAATCGTAAGGCGTCAAGTCTGTTGATCTTGGAGGCCACTGGTATATAAAGTGGTGACCTATCACACGATTTTCACCGAACGTATCCTTCAGCAATTGTTTGGAACCTCGGAGATATGAGGAGGTCCTCCATCTTTCATGAATGTTATTTCGCTTAGTGCTTTTACCCTGCAATATGGGAATACCCTTTTCTCATAACGTTCACCAGTTACAAAAAACGGTTTTAAAAGTTCTTCCATTGATTTTTCAAAGAAAAATGACCCAATAATAAAAGAAGTGAACCCACACAAAACTGTAACTCTAGGCTGGTAAAGTGGCATTTCTGTGAAAATCCTATGGTTTTCTGTTGCCCAAATGCGGCTGTTTTGAATGTTAAATTCTCCGTTTAGAGAAAAGTGAGCATCATCTGTCCACAGAACATTCGACAGCCAGTTCTCATCAATATCAATTTGCCGGAAAACCCATGCAGCGAATTCTTGACGCATCTCAAAATCGCCAACTTTCAGCTCGTGAAATCTTTGCATTTTGTATGGGCACACACAATAGAGACATTAAGTGAAGCGTCTTCGGATATCACAATCATACTTCGGCGAATTTAACGCCAAAAGTTCAATTTGGGGATCACCTGTCCAGGATAACAAAAGTCAGTAGGTTGAGGACATGCTAACCGACCTCGACCTTACACCGTTAAATAACGGAGAGAACACCTATCTATCTAAGTCCACAGGCACAGAATCCGCAATAGACATCACAGCGATAAATTACCACATCGCACCCACAACACAATGGAAAATCCTGAGAGGTGCAATCAGTGACCACAGACCAATTTTAACCACCCTAAACTTCAAAATTGAGAATGTCTATTAGAATAAAAGAACATGGAACTTTAGGAAAGCCGACTTGAAAAAAATTCACAGAAAAGCTTGAAGAACTGTGCAACGAAAAATTGAATTACAGAACGCTTGACAAAAGCTTGAAAAAATTCTCTTCGAACATTTAAAAAGCTGCAAAAGAGCATCGATAACTAGAGGCAATGATTTCAGAGAGAGAGGCTGACATATTTGCTGAATATCTTTCAAGCACTTCCATACTCAACTATACGAATGAAGACAGGACTCTAAAAATAATATAAACCAGTTAGTTAAACAAGAGCAAGAAACTTCCATCAACAAGATATTTTCTCGAGAGACTTCACACTGAATGAGCTAAACTCATCAATAAAAAAATCCAAGAGGTCACCAAGAGATAATCTAATCTTTGGTCAAATGATTAAACACTTTGAAGTCAAAGCTAATAATCAACTCCTACGAATACTGAACATTTCATAGCAAACTGGTAAACTACCAAAGAATTGGAAGATATCAATTATAGTGCCAATACTGAAGCCAAACAAAGATGCCAAGGAATACAAGAACTATCGGCCAATTGCTCTCGCCAGCATACTTTGTAAAATACCAGAACGAATTATCCACTCTAGGCTCATAGTCTGGCTCACAAAAAAATAATAAAATAAACCTCTACCAAACGGCCTATAGATCCCAGCACTGTACAACTGATCAACTGTTCTACTTCTGTCAATCAATAATAGATTCTTTCCGGGAAAAACCGCCAAAGAAGACCACGGCTATATTCCTTGATATGACCTCAGCTTTTGATCGAGTGTGGAGGGAGAAATTACGTGAAAAGCTGCACAGCATCGGCGTAAGAGGAAAAACCTTAATCTGGATTGCAGACTTCTTAAGGGAAGAAGGTTAAAGGTTCGGGTCAATGGAGAATTTTCCAAGGAAGGAAGAACATGGGCTGGTGTACCTCAGGGATCTGTGCTCAGTCCTCTACTCTATCTGCTATATATTAACGACATACATCCTTACCTCACTGAAGACACAAAGGTTGCCTGTTATGCAGATGATAAAGCCATATGGCACACAAGTAGCAGCATAGAAAAATCGTAAAAGATACTGAAGACATCAATGAGAGGACTGGAGAAGTTGGGCAATGGAACTCCAAATGACCATAAACCCAATAAAACCAAACCTATGCGTCTTCTCCACTCCCTGGGAAAAAGGCATAAATATAACCACAAAATAAGCATAAACAAACAAATAATTGATAAAATTAGAAATCCATAATACCTAGGTGTGATACTGCAGTCCTGGATCTTTCCAGTTGGTCTCGAGGACCACGCCATCACCATCTCCTAAGCGGCGAAGTACGCGATCTACGTATTCATCGTAGATCGCAAAATGCGTGGTGTCGCTGGAGAGCCACTGGCGATTCTCCACCAAACTCTGCAGCGCTGGCAGAGGCGCCATATTCATTGTACATAGTGTATATAATGCATATTATCTTTTTTTAATAGTGCAGACTGTGTATGTATTGACAAGATGTCAACAAAATTATTTTAATTATTATTTATGAGGAATTTTAATTTTCATAGCACATAATTAGCACCTCAAATAGAGCTATCAGAAAACTAAACATTCTGAGAAGGCTATGTGGAACAAATTGGGGAGCAAAACCAGAATTCTCAGAACAACATATACCACCTTAATAAGACCGATAATGGAATATGCAACACTGGTCTGGGCTCCCTCAAGCTCATCACTAAAAGTAAGACTAGACAGTGTTCAAGCAAAAGCGGCCAAAATATTCACTGGTGCTGTTTCATCCACCAACAATGAGAAAATTCAGAGAGAATGTGTTCTAGACCTACTCGCTCGAAAGCAGAAGACAAAATAAAAATAACTTGGATCGCGGCACTTCGGAAACGAGGAACCAGAGGACGAGATCTCTCTGACCACTTGTGGTTTGGTGGATCCGCCCTTTTATGAGAATGAGGTGAAACTGACGGCTTTCAAGTTCGGGAAAAGGAAATCTTCTGGTCTCGAAGGGATCGATAACACGGTCGTGAAAGCCCTGGTAAGGATGCACCCATCGCTTCTTTCCAGGTTATTCAATAAGTGCCTGGACACTGGTACATTTCCTGAGGCATGGAAGGTTGCCCGAGTAGTGCTTCTCGAAAAGTCTGGTAGAAAGGGTAATTCTCCTAATGATTATCGTCCGCTTTCTTTACTAGTGTGTCTAGGTAAGGTCCAGGATAGCCTACTAGCTCAGCGACTGAAGCACTGGCTAGAGAGTAATGAGCTCCTTTCCTCTTTCCAACATGGTTTTAGGGAAGGGAAGTTCACAACCACAGCTCTGAACGAGGTGTTAGAGGGGGTTGAGATGGGCTTAAATAAGGGTGCTTGGGTTCTTTTCGTGGCCCTGGAGATTGATGGCGCGTTCAACTCCATGAGCTGGAACAAGTTGATGAGAAATTTGATGGACATGGGTTGTCCTGATAATTTGTGCAGCTTGATTCGTGACTTCCTGAGGGATAGACGGATTAGCCTCAGTTTTGGTGGGCGGAAGTTGGAAAGAAACTGTGCTAGGGGTTGCCCCCAGGGCTCTAGCTGCGGACAGAGGAAAGGAGCTCATTACTCTCTAGCCAGTGCTTCAGTCGCTGAGCTAGTAGGCTATCCAGGACCTTACCTAGACACACTAGTAAAGAAAGCGGACGATAATCATTAGGAGAATTACCCTTTCTACCAGACTTTTCGAGAAGCACTACTCGGGCAACCTTCCATGCCTCAGGAAATGTACCAGTGAGGAGCTCCATGAGGGAGACAGGCTGGTTATCTATGCTGACGACCAGTTCCTCATCATTGAGACTGCTTCGAGAGCGAAGGCTGAGAAGTGTGTTGAAACTTCTCTCCAAATTTTCTCGATCTGGGCCCATGACTCTGGCCTTAAGTTCAATGTCCTCCAAAACTAAAGCCCTCAGCTTTAAGCCTAGGGACATAAGAACTAAAAGGAAACACAAGCCGGCTATCCGGATGTAAGGACGGAGGGTAGCGTTGGTCAATAGGATGACCATCCTGGGGGTGGTCATTGATGACAAGATGGGTTGGCAATACCAGGCGGAGGAGATGTGGCGAGAGGCAGGGAGGCGTTGTGCAGGCCTGTCCTGGTTGGCCCTCAACAGGGGGGGGGGGAGAGAAGGAGGGTACTATTTTTAGGAACCTCTGCCTCTCCTGTGTCGAGCCAATCTTGCTATATGCTTTCGGGGCTTGGTAGCGCCGAAACAGGGATCAGAAGGTGGCAACAACTCTAGAGAGAGGGCAGAGGACAGCGGCACTCAGAATCACAGGGGGATATCGCACTACCAGCAGTGAGGCCTTTTTGATCCTCGCTGGGCTTATTCCCCTGGGATTGAAACTAGAGGAGGAGACCATCAGACAGAAGATCTGGGAGAAAAGGGAAGATGCCCTGGGACTTTAAGCGGGGGCCCTGGAATCGAAGAGGGACACAAGGAAGCCTCCGCAGTGGTTGCCAAAGTGAATTGGAGTCCTAGAGGGCCGACAGGGATTGGCACGGAGGTTTTCACTGATAGTAGTAAGTCTGGAACCAATACTGGAGCTGGGGTAGTGATATACACTAATGGAGAGCTGATCTTCCAAGAAGGTTTAGCACTCAGAGTGACGAATTGGTCTTTTCAGCCGAGCTGGTTGCGATCAGGGTAGCCCTCAGAGTGTGTGCCGAGAAGTACTTCAGCCCGGACCGCCTCTATTCAGATTGTATGTCGGCCCTCGTCGTTATCAATCTGGAGAAAGGGCAACTCGCGCATCAAATAATCCAGGAGCTGGAGATGATGACGCGGGCTCCGGAGCTCCCTTGGTTTAGGAGACACAGCCTCATCGAAGGTAATGAGTTCGCAGAAAGGATCGCTAAGGCAGGATGCTTTAGAGGTAGATCACTGAGGACCCCAGTGACCAAGAAAGAAGTTTATAGGAGGTTCAGGGGTCACGTCCAGGACTTATGGTTGGACAGATGGAGGAACAGTGTGAAGGGGAGAGAGGTATTCAATGGGGTAACAACACCCAAGTACCTCTGTAAGGTAATGTCCCACAAACTCATTAGGGTAGTTCGGGACATGGGCTCTCTTCCCCAAGTCTCCACAGATTTAAAATTAAGAGAAACCCTGATTGCGTCTATGGAGAAAGGGATGTAAATGCACGCCAATACGTCTTGGATTGTCCAAGGGTAGTGGGTGTGCAGGAAGAGAGAAGGAGGGCGAGGGGCGAGAAATCACAGCAAGCTTCTTGAGAAAGCCCACGACGTGGCAGCTGAGCTTTTCCTCAGCTGTGAGTGAACAGAGTCGACCGGGGGCTGCCTCCCCGCGGTCCCTGCTGGACACAGTAGATAGTTTCCTATTTTGCTGTGATTAAAGGCCACCGGTATAGAAATCCTTCCAGACACGTTGTCTGGGAGGTGGTGTTTCCAGGTACAATGTCCAAGCACTAGCTTGGATACCGTTACTTGGCTAATGAGTTGAACAGAATAGCAGCGAAGGGCATGCTTCGCATGACGGCTTGTGGACTGAAAGGTCTGGGTGGCCATCTGCTTCTAGGGTGTACCAACTGTGCTTAGGTGGGATCCTCCAGTTCTTGTTTATTTTGGCTACTGTTTCTATTTCTTTAAAAGTAAGTTTATTTTTCTGTAGCAAGGGTTCTTTTGTGCCTTTTTTCGCTAGCGCATCAGCAGCTTCATTGCCTTCAATGCTAACATGTAAGGGTATCCATTGAAGGTGAATTTTTGAGGTATTGAGAGTTTTTGGAGATAACCAATTATGTTCCTGCTTACTTTGTCTCTTAGTTCCCCTGTGTGACTCAAGTGTTGTATGGCACTTCTACTATGAGTAAGAATCCATATATCGTGATGTTTAGTATTTCTGATGGATTTTAAGACTTCATAGATGGCTATAAGTTCTGATCTGAAGATTGAGCAAAAATCTGGGTTTCTTCTGTTCATTTTCTCATTGCCATTTGTGGGTTTAATGAGAGAGGCCACTGCCAGTGTGTCCCAACTCGTCTCTGCTACCATCGGTATAGATAGTTATTGCATTTTTAGGAATTTTATTAATTATTTCTAATGATAATTGTTTTGAGTATTCTGGATTTTGGTATTGTTTGTTGGTGGGTTTCGTTTAAAGTGCATTAAAAATAACATTTTGTTAGTGGTTCGCATGTAGATATTTTTTCAGCTAAATAATATTTTTCCACTTTATATTTTTAAAAATCCATTTCTTTTGGCCAGGTGGAGAGGGCCTTCTTTTTTGAGTCTTATATTGGGTTCCCAAATAAGTATGTAATTGAAAGTTCTGTGTTTATTTTCATAACTCTTGATTTTGTTATATATTTTGGCAGATTGTAGCTTATTCTATCCTTTAGGGGCATAATGTCTGCCTCGCAAAGTACAATATTATTAGGGCAGGTATTTCGAAGACCTGTAATAATTCTAGGTGCATTTAGTTGTATCCTTTCCAGTGTTTTTAGATTTGTTTCAGATGCTGTACCATAGATTTGATATCCATATTCCAAGATAGGTCTCATTAGAGATGTGTAAGTTAATTTTAGTGTTGTTGCTTCAGCTCTCCACTCTTCCTGAAATATATTTCAAGATTTTTAGTCGGTCTCTTCCTTTTCTAACAACTCCTTCAATATGTTTACTGGAGTTAATTTCTGGATCCAGGGTGTAGCCGAGATATTTAGGATGTTTATTATATTGCAATTGGTTGTTCTTTCAGAATAATATTTGGTCTTATTTTGTATAGTTTCTTATCGGTAGTAAAAAGACAGGTTTCAGATTTTTGGGGGTTAAATTCTAATTTATGTTTATTAGCAATTTTTTCTAGGTGGAGAATAGTCTTGTTCAAATCTCTTTCAGCTTTTTTCCAGTTAGTGTTGCTGCTCCATAGAATAATGTCATCAGCGAAAAGTCCAATATTGGTTTTATGTGAAAATTTGTCTTCTATGCCTGCAATAAATAGGGTGAAGAGAGTTGGGCTAAGGACTGATCCTTGTGGTAATCCTTGGTACAATTTGAAGGTTTTAGATAGAGTGTCATTATATTTGACCCTGATGTATATATTTTAAGGGAATCATTTATCCAAGTGATAGCTTTTCCATCAATTTTGAAATGTTTGTATAATTTTGTAATTAACTTGTTTTTCCATACCTTATCAAAAGCTTGTGTAAGGTCTAAAAAGCAGCTATGGTGTGGTTAGTTGGCTTTTTGTTTTGTGCATCTTTTACCTTTTGTGTGAAAAATAAGAGTTGGACTATTGTCCCATGTCCTTTCCTAAATCCATATTGTTCTTCTGGTAAGAGATTTCTTGTGTCGGGGTGGTAGGTGAGTCGTCTGAATATAATTTTTTCCATTAATTTGCAGCAAATATTTGTGAGGGAGATAGGTCGGTAGTTTTTTGGGTCATCAGCAGATTTGTCAAGTTTTTTATTGGGAATTATTGTTGCATTTTTACAGTCTTGAGGCAATTTTCCAGTTTTCCAGGAGTTATTGAAAATATTAAGAAGTCTTTCTTTGCCAATTTTGCCCAAGTTTGATATCATTCGGCCATGGATTCCATCTGGCCCAGGAGTCTTGTTTAGGTCAGTGTTTTCTAATGCATAAGCTAGCTCTTTCATATTGATTTTTTTCATGGAAAATATTATGAGTGCTGGTGACATTTTTACAGTCATGAATAATCTTTCGGGCCTTTTTTCAACCTTGATTTACTACTTATTTGATATGAATTACCTAAAAGTTTGGCAGCAATTTTGTCATTAGTTGCTGGTGTACCATCTGTATTCTCAATCATATTTGTGTTTTCAGTTTGTGGCTGGACTTTGCCAATTTGTTTTGCCAAATTCCAAAGTTTTGTATTTGGGTTTCTTGGGTTCAGGTTTTCACAAGTTTGTTTCCATTTTTCCCTTTTCAAATTTACGTATAATCTTTTTATTTTTGCAATCACAATGTTCAGTTCAGTTCTACAATTTGTTTGGTTTTGGGTGCACTTTTTTGTAGTTCATTTCTTTTAGTTATAAGTGTTTGAATATTTTTTGCCTGGTGTGTATAATTTGGAATCCATTTCTTAATATAACCTCTTGGTATTGAAACTTTGGGGCTGCTTTAATAATGGTGTTTTCGAAAGATATCATATTAGCCTTTTTGAAGTTGCATAATTTTTCTTAATTGAGCTAGTTTTGGTCTTGGTGCTAATTTCTATCAAATTAGGCAAATGATCACTTTCAAAACCTTTTAATATTTGCTATTTGCATTTGTGGAAAATGTCAGGATAGTAAAAACTTATATCAAGGGCTTGTGCAGTATTATAGCTGTAGTAATGATGGGTAGGATTCCCATCATTTAAGCACATGAAGGCATTGTCGTCAAATATGTTTGATAGTATTTTGCCTCTTGGGTTTGGCGTAGAACATCCCCATAGTTGATGTTTGGCATTATGGTCACCTAAAATAATAGTGTTGTCTGTAAGAAATTGAGCCATTGTTCCATCGTCAATAAATGTATTGTTTGGAGGGTGATACATATTGTATATGTTGATGACTTTGTTTTGATTGAGGTAGACTTTGATACCTTGGGTTTCGAGGTCTAATGTGTTTGGAATATTAACGGCTATGTCCTCATAGTACAAATTATTGATTAAAAATGCTAGGCCACGCCCTTTAACAACATATACAGATGGATCTTCAGACCTTACCCTGAGTAATGGAGGGGCCGGAATTAACATAATACTGCAAGATGGAACAAACATCAAAATCAAAGAAGGAGCAGGACAGATTTCGTCAAACTTCACTTGTGAACTGACAGCTATCTGGAAAGCCCTTGATGTATGCCTTAACCAACCATCCCTGCATCAAGCAGAAGGAATTTTAATATACAGCGACTCCATATCCGCTCTAGAAGCAATTCAGAAGGGCAATACTAAAATCACACAGAAAATACACTCGTTACTTACCCAACTGGAACCATTGGAGAATAACTGCATTCTACATTGGATCCCTGCCCATGCTAGGATCGGGGGTAATGAAATGGCATTAGAATTGGCAAAGGAAGCCAGAAAGTTTAGCCAAAGGAAAGAACAAATGTCATTATTTGACGCTGATTCTTTGTCAGAATACAAGATAATTAAACAAAAAATAAGAAAAGATCAAAATGCGAAATAAACTCTGAGAGAAAAATGACAAAAACTATAACAAGACTTAGAAGAAAAACACTATAAAGGAATGACAATACATCCAGATGGCACAAGAACTTATAAAGCATGCAACAACTGTCCTGGTGTGGAACTAACACCTACTCGCATATAATCATGCCCAGCAATGGCCGCAGCCTTGCAGAAAATTGACTTAGACCCAGAGCAGCAGCTTTACACACCCAAGATAGTGGACATTGCTGCTGATGTGATGGAGATGCATGGTACATCTGAGGCTCTTTATTGGACACGACAACAACAACGGCATTCCAGAGTAAAATAAATTATCAGAGATAGATACATATTTTTCAAATGAATTAAAATAAATATAATCGATACTGAGTGAGAGTTGAATTAAAAATATTAGAAATTTATTATCTTCGGAAACAAACCGTATCTAAAATATCAATTTTCTTTTTGCTACATGGTTTAATTTGCATTTACCTATTTTACATATCTCTGATTGTATTTGAAAATCGTTAACCAATTCTTCATACTTTTGGCGAAGTGGTGTTTTATTAATTTGTTATTTGATATTATTAGGGTTCTTTCCTGGTATTCAAAAAGGAAAAATACGTGTCGATCAGTTATATTTTTCAATTTATCAAACAATTTGGCCGCTGAATCTCTGATTCTGGTAGAGCGCCATCTGGCGAATAAAATTGTAACTAAAATCAATTTCGAATTTTACATTATTTGCCATAAAAAATCCCATTGCATCCTGAACACAATGGTGTTTACCGCATTGCTCTAGAGCGAATATTCGCGGAGTTATTAATTTTTAAAGTTGTGCGGGACTTTTGGATCACCCTGTATTTACTAGTAATGATAGAGAATGAGCTACAACAACTGTTTGGTAAATTCTACCGATTTCGTAACCCTTATCATAGGATTCTTAAAATTAAAGACACTTCGGCCAGTAAACGTTGACATAATAATAATATTTACTGGCCGAAGTATCTTTAATTTAAAGAACTATTTATAATATGATGCACTAGCGCGCCATCTGTTATCGAAATTCGAAACTATTTTAAATGCGTAAGATTCTTTTTGAAATTAAGCAATTTTTACTGCCCTTACTGCAATGGAAAAATTAATGGGAGGGCCTGGCCCATCAGTGGTGAACCCTCCCAGCGGTTTGGCCAGTTTAATCTACCATACCGCTGTTATATTGCATTTTTGGAACTTCCTTTTATAGTGATACTTTTTTTTAAATTTTTCCATTGCAGTAAGGGCAGTAGAAATTGTTTAATTTCAAAAAGAATCTTACGCATTTAAAATAGTTTCGAATTTCGATAACAGATGGCGCGCTAGTGCATCATATTATAAATGTTCTAATAAAAGACACAATTTGATATTTGCGGAAGAGCGATTGCTCGAAGCATATTATATATTTATAAATGTATGTAATTCTACTGTCCTCAAAGCTTATGTCCATAGTTCTTCTAAAATACCCATTCCAAGAGTCTACCAACAGTATCACTATAAAAGGAAGTTCCAAAAATGCAATATAACAGCGGTATGGTAGATTAAACTGGCGAAACCGCTGGGAGGGTTCACCACTGATGAGCCAGGCCCTCCCTTTAATTTTTCCATTGCAGTAAGGGCAGTAGAAATTGTTTAATTTCAAAAAGAATCTTACGCATTTAAAATAGTTTCGAATTTCGTTAAAGTACTATGAATGCCGGCCAGGCAGCCTCTCATAGATGTATTGAAATCGAAGCCATAGATGTATTGAAATCGAAATTATATACGTATATAGATTATGATCATTTAAACAGAACAATAATATATATTACATATAAAATAATAGTAATTATGAATCTCAAAAATATTGTTGGTTGTAATTGAAGTAGGTTGGCGATTGGGATCTGAATATTTGGATATCTTCCCAATTTGAGATTGTGGACAATCGCTGAAATGATAAATTCTCAACTCTCAGCAGTTTCCGAGTTCCAATCGTGCAACCACTCACACGAATATCGTATTTATATAGATGATGATCATCGATGATTTAATGAATATATACATGATGATATTTGATGAAGGTTGCTGAATTATAACAGATAAATTTATATTTAACTTAATTTAACCCCAGTTTTTGCTTGTAATATCAAGGAATTTTGAGCTAGAAACCTGCATTTCAGATTTCTTCTTCCTTTTAGGTTATGAAACATCTCTGAAAAAAACAAGTATAAACTCCCAGTAGTTTCCGAGTTGAAGTCATGAATCACCGATAGACGGAAAGACATAGTGTTTATATAGAGAAGAGAGAGATGTTCTATCTTTATCATTTTTATAAAAAATAATCTCCTTTGATAGTTAATAAAAAGTTTAAGAACAACGGTTAAATGTTATTTATTATAGCGATAAAACCCGAACTTAAAATCCTCATGGTTCTTGTACAGGTGTAGCTCTATAAAACATAAAGAAGATGTATTTTATATACTGCTTGTTATAATACATTCATGGACAACACTTAAGGAAGTTGTACCTCTTATCATGTATATCGGGATTCAGACAATAACTCTGAAATATAATATTACAATAACCTTTATTGAAGACACACAGATAACAAAGTGTGAACAAAATTGCTTGTTTTCTTCATCTTAAAAAAAAAAACGATGATCGATATCAAAGACCCTTCACTCCTTCAAGTTTTATCTATGAATGTTTCATAAAATAAAGTATTACATCTAATATACAATATATGCCCCTATTGTACTAAAATTTATTTATATGGAGCTTTTGAATCAAGTTTTGTTTTAATCTTTGAGCAAAAAAAAAAAAAAAAACAATCAGATTTTTCTAAACACCTTAAAATATGATGAAAAAAGGCATCTCCTTATCCTGCAACTAAAAGTTGCTGATGTCTTGCGCCATCTATCGGTATGAATATCACCTAATCGTTGATTTTTAATTATTCCAGTATTGGCCAAATACCGTTTATTAATTAATCAAAAAAAGCTAACCATGTATGCGTTTCGGGCTGTTGCTTCTCATCAGCTTGGTGCAAGCTGTACCTTAACGACCAAAAAAAGTGGTCTTTGGGGCATCTTGAAAAATACCTGTTTCATGGTTTTTGGCCAATTTTGATATAATTAAAAAATCAATCAAAATCAAGGTATCAGCAACTTCTAGTTGCACGATCAAAAAATGCCCTTTTTCTTAATTTATCCATCTGGTCCAATTACAAAATCCCGTTTGTACTATTTTTCACCTTAAAAGATGTTTTTTTTTTAAATAGATGCTTCTTGCTGAAACATAAATATCATTTATTTTCTACAGAGTTATATTTTTCAATAATATTTAGTTTGACGAAAGTGGGGCTAGTAGTGTAAATATGTAAATAGTTGTAGGAAATTGTATTTATGATTACATTGAATAAAATCTTACGTTTATTATTCCTTCAAACGTTCTCTTTCAATATCATAAATCTAAGATGAAACTTTTGCTATATGTTGGAACGTAGAAGAATTTGTTTATGTTACGATAAAATATTTGTGTATAAAGGTTTCCATAGATAGGTGTTTTGAATTTCTTTGAAAAATTCTTTGATATATAAAACATAACTCTCACCTAGATAAAGTACATACTTTGAAATTAGTAATGATCTGCTTATTAAAAAAAACTTTGTGTCATCTTTGTGTCTATTGTAAATTATATGCCATGACCCCCAAATATTTATTTTCTATTTCATCAATAAATTTGCTCTACCTTCCCATTTCGAGCTATAAAGAGCTTTGGTGACAGTTATAGATACACAGATGGAATCTTAAGCCTTCAACCTTATTCCTCCA
>CP092864.1:23273560-23284106 GCA_030710605.1 Cordylochernes scorpioides | reverse complement strand
TTACCAAACAGAAACCCCACAGGGCCTTGTAATGGAAGCCTGGTTCATATAGCAACTATCCTGAAACTTAATAATGAAATACTCATTTTAAAAATTCACAATTTTATTATTCATAATTTTAATGTACACGAGTTGGGTCTATTTTCTTGAATTGCTGGAAGATAGAGTTCACTGGTGTTCTTGAAATCTATTCTGTCGATCTTTAGCTCTTCTTGTAATTCCTTGACGATATTCTTGGATGACAAATTTATTCCAGTTCTGTTCAACATCCGTTGAATAAGATACGTACATTCAGCATTTCATTAACTTCTTGTCAGTATCCTTGTAATATCCATATTCTTGAGGGATTGATTTCTTTTAATCATTTAAACATCCTTTATAGCAATTATAGATCAATCTGGGTATTTGACGTTCTGAGCTCAGGAACACAGGTCATTTAGATATCTTTCTCTTAAGAAATGACATTTTAAAATTGTATTTCTAGTTCTCAAATATCATTTTGATCGTTGATACTCCATTTGATTTATTAATTCAGAGATGGCTTTTGTAAAGTTTAAAGGTTTTTTTCTTGCTTATAGCTCACGATATGAATTATTCTATCATTTTCTGATCACCATATCAAAGAACAAATTATAATATGCTTTCCCTTTCTTAATTATTCTACTTTAGCATATAGCTCTCTAATATTCCGAGTTGACAATATTTTAAAATAAGGAATTAAATATATTTTAAAATAAAGAAATATTTTAAAATACGGAAATGAGCCATTTCGAAAATGTCTCAATCAATCATTCTCCAAGTGCATATTGTGAATTATTGGGAAATTTTGAATTCCATGTGAAGAGTTTCTTGTTTTCAAATCTGGTAACTATATTTTTCATCTCGTGAGCAATCTTCCAAAGACACTGTGATTACAAATCCTGAAACATATAAAGATATTTAGACAATAAAGTAATAAATATTTCACACACATATATAGTTTGCAATCTACATATATCTGAATAATGACCTCGAAATCTAGTAGACAAATAAAATGTAATATATTAACATATATCGTTTTGGAAATAGAACAATTCATTTTTAAATCTTTATAATATGCCTTTTCATTATCTAAAATAACATATATAAATGTTTTAAACCAAAGATGGATATCGCCTTTTGACTCAAACGAAGATTATATAGCCTACAATACAAAAGCCAAATATAATTGCTTATCGGGACTTTGCTACAGTGATATTGCGGCTCTGGTTAGTCGAGATTTCATTAGCATCATAAGAATATGGGAATCGATAGATCCGGAAAAGACCATACAAAACATCATGTTCAACCGTTTTATGTGACTAAAGAGAACTGACATCTTATAGTTCTTTTATGCACACAAATGTCTTTCTAAGTTCAAGATAATTGTTTCTTGAATTTTTCTCAAATGGCAATTAACCGTTTCGAAATAATAGAAGATACCAATAAAGCATTTAAACTATGTGTGACTTGTATGGAGTAATATTATAGAGATTGGTATTGAGTAAGTATTTTGTTTTGAGTCTTAGTGATTCCTTATAAAAAAGAAACAATCAGTAGTACAGTATATATCTGTGTGATTGTCATTATATTTCAAGTTATTTGAAACTCTATTCCTGGTAATTTTGCAATATAAAATATCTACTATGCTCTTACAATATGGAACGATATAAATATTTTATAGCGATTCGTTATAGAGGGTTAAGGAATAGAAAACCCTATGTATCAGGAAGCAACATTACTGGTAAAAGTTTCTCTTATGTAAATACCGAATTTATCAAAACTATTCCAAGGAGATATATATGTGTGTATATATATATATGTGACAATATAGTGGTAAATGTGGTGAGGAGAGAAATAATCACACGACGAGTTGTTAGAGCAATCATCCAGGCAGCCAGCCGAGAGAGCGCGAGCGAGACGTTATCAGCTGAACGACTGTTTTTCCTGTGTACACAACCGGGGGGCTAACCAGGATGGTGGTGGTGGTGACGCCCCCCCCCCCCCCCCTCAGGAATGTGGCCAAAAATGGTCGTAAGTTAGTTGTCTAAAGTGTCTCGCTTTTAGCTGCCCAGCTCTCTCTCGTTGGCTGTTGGTTTGTTTTATTAATCCTGGAAGAGCATATATTATGACACATATATATATATAAAAATGAAATGCGAAATCGATGTTTGTTATCGCATCACGCAAAATCTACTGACTCAATCATTATGGAATTTCGCATGTAGGTAGCTGAAGATTTCGTTTAACATATAGGCTATTCAAAAAACTAAAAAAGTTAATGTGCTTTTTTTAAAAAATAAAAACCAAAAAGCGTTAGTTCCAGTCTTTTACCGCTAGGGCGCAGCACTGGTCGCGACGATAAATGAATTTGATTTTTTTAAAGCATCGGTGGTTCAGTGGTAGAATGCTCGCTTGCCACGCGGGCGGCCAGGGTTCGATTCCCGGCCGATGCATTTTTTTTTTTAACAATTTTTAAAACTCATTTATATTATATCTATATTAATAAAATGCAATCTTCTATATAAATGGAAATTTCATAAGTGGTGTTCGCTAAAAACTTTCGTTACAATGCATCAATTTCGACCAAATTTTCAACATTTATGTAAAACGAGATGGAGCAGGTTTTGCTTAACATCAAAATATTTTCCTAACTTTAAAATACATAACTTTGCTGTTATCGATAAAATACAAAAAATTCAACAGAGTTAATTTTATTTATATATAAATACAAAAAAAAAATTCAGCAATTCATTCAACTCAATCTAAAAAAATATTCAAAACAAGCAATTTTAAGATAACACCATATGTAAAACAGTCGGCCAAGAAAACAACAACGATATTACATCTTTCTCACATATTCACACACAATCTTGATTAATAATTAAAACTAATCTTTAGCATTGTTTATTATACTTCATAATATATAATATTCGTTAGGCAAACTTTCACTCGGATAAAACCCGGGCGAAGCCGGGTACACATCCGCTAGTATATATATATACACTACAGAGTTCTAGACTAATAGCATTTGCATATTTTAAAATATATAATTTGTAAAAAGGTACTTACATATAGTTTTAGGTAATTTCTTCACTCCGTATCTTTTACTGGGGGGCATTGATCTTGTTGTTTCTTCAGATATGAAAATGACATCATAAATTATAAAATGTTGATTTTGAATTCTTTAAAATTAAAATCATTTTGAAATATCAGAATTTTATCCGTTTTCGCTATATCAATATGTAGAGTTTGACTAGGTTTGATTTATTTTCACTCATCTTATTTAGAGAACGTATTTCTTTGTTTCAAACTTCTCTTCTTATTTCACTTCATGGAGATGTTTCACTGCATTATATTATTGAGAGAGTTCTTCAAAATTTGTAAGAAGGTATATTCAATACGAACAATATAATAATTCAGATCTTTATAATATCTTCAAAAAAAATTAACTACTTATTCTAAATTAATCTTGATATTACATATGGAAAAGAGCAGAGCTTTGCATCAATTCTGTGAACAGAAATATGCTGAAGGCATATTCGAAACTCTAAAATAGGCGAGTTTTCCTCTGTGAATCACCTTCCATACAACAGGAATATTCTGCAGGTTCTTCGAAACTCTAAAATAGACGAGTTTTCCTCTGTTAATCACCTTCCATACAACAAGAATATTCTGTAGGTTTCTTCTAAACTCTAAAATAGGCGAGTTTTCTTCTGTGAATCATCGTCCATACAACAGGAATATGATGCAGACTTCTTCGAAACTCTAAAATAAACGAGTTTTCCTCAGTGAATCATCCTCTATACCACATAAATATGCCGCAGGCGTCTTCGAAATTCTAAATTAGACGCGTTTTCCTCTGTCAATAACCTTCCATACAACAATAATATTCTGCAGGCTTCTTCGAAACTCTAAAATAGGCGAGTTATCCTCTGTGAATCATTCTCCATACAACACAAATTATTTCCTCACCTTGAGAAACAACACGAACTTTCAGATATGACACCATCATATGATAGGATTTCGCTCAAGGACGCGCTTCAATGTATATATTTGAAAAGATTTTGATATATTATTAATATTGAAATCATCCAATCTCTTGAGAATTTCAGAGTCCATTGCCAATGGGAATTCAGACCGTCCCTCCAGCTCAGTTCCTGGTTGTTGCCAATATGGATGCAGCATTGTAGCTACTGAGTCAGCTTCTACCATGGATAGATACTGAGCTATCTTGGTTAAAATGTTTCTCAGCGCCATAAAATTGTTCCTAGGAGGCCTTCATGACTCTACACATGGGTAGATCCTTGGTAGTTCCCCCGAATAGATTTCTAACTTGTAGGTGAAACATAGTTCCTGCCTCGTTGGAGGGGCTGCTGGAGATTGGACGGGGAGTGATCTGGAATTTTGTCTTCTTTCTTGGCCAATGATTTCATTCTCCATACATGATATAAATAATAAAAAATGAAAATAAAATAAGAAAAAATAATAATGAAAACACAAAGAGATTATAATAAAATAAACAAACACAAAATAAAATAAAAAATATATGAAAAAGGAAGAAAAAATTAAAAACATATATACATAAAATATAAATAAAAGTGAAAAAATAAAGCCAATATAAATGAAAAATAAATAATAAAAATAGAAAAATTAGAAGGAAATAAAATATATACATAAAAAAATAAAAATAATTTTGATAATAAAAATCCAATCGATAAAACAAATATCCATTATAAGGATGTAAACTTGGATTTGACAAGTTATTTACATCACGGATATCTGGAACAAAGAAAGAAGTGTTAGCAATAATTATCCCCACATGTTTATAATGATACAAATATTGACAATATCATTTGAGGTTGGCTGTTTCTGAAAATTACTTGAAAAATCGGTGACGGCGCAACTTTTATTAAAACGTATTTATTTTGAATATACTTCTTTTTCTAAATATCATTATCAACAAACCACTCCTTATCACTGAAAATTATAAATATTTCTAACGCTAACATTCTCTCTATATATAAAAGTCAATGTATGTATCATTATTTATTCCCCTTATATGTTTACTCAATATATAACGAACTTGGATGAAATTTTAACAGTATATGGAAAGAGATTTTCCACCAAGCAAAATTTAAATTAAACAAGTACTACACAAATAACTTATCTTTAGTAAAAAAATGATGATATTATATTTTTGTATCATGTTTGATGGGAGGAAACAAAATACGACGATCAGGTAAATCACTTCCTCACCCTGGTTTGTTCAAAACATGATCCTCGGGAAAATTTTCAATATTGAAAATATTAACAAATACATAATTAAACAATTATTTAAGTTCCATGTAAAATCTGAAATTTCTCTTTAAACTCCATTATCTCAAGGTAGCTACAAACTACAAATGAGAAATAAGGAAAGAAATAAATTTAAAACCGAAACAAATCTTTCATCAACTAAGCCATATTGGCGAAAAGGGAAAAAAGAAACCCAACTTGAATATTAAACAAGCCAGAAAAAAACCTTCTCAAGAACAAGATCTCCAAGTACTTGAGAATCGAGACTCGAAAACACCATCAGTAATTTAAATATATAATTATAAATGAACCTTATATATAACCATCTCCATTCTAAATATGATGATCTAAGTTTCTCTTTTTCAGCCTAACCTAATAAAAGGTATTTTGGAATTGAAACTGGAAATGAATACAGTTAATTGCCTATTTAATTCAGAGAAAACCTCAAATTTAGGGTACATACGAATTTCAGTCTGAAACATTAGTAGAGCGGTGTGGAGTTAAAATGGCGTAATCGCTGGGAGAATTCACCACTCATAAGCCCCGTCCTCCCTCTTCCAATTTTTATTTGTTAGAGTATAAGAGCTCTAGAAATAGCTTTTATTAATTAAATGAAATTTCAGCATCACATACTCCTTTCTTTATTTTCATCACGCTAGATGGCGCTGTGCCATTTAAAATGCTTATTTGAACGGTCAGGAAGAGTTATATTTTCGTGGTTCTTTCTGTAAACATAAAGAGACAAGCCTAATAGTGACTGATTTTAATATTCAATTTGATGGTAAATTATTCAAGATGAAAAAAAAGGCTACTCACTTCCTTCTGTGTTCCTGGATGCCAAAACCTTCAGGTAATATCCGCAAATAAAAATAAGCTGCGGCTTCCTTATCCTGTAACAAACCATTTATTTATCCACATCTTCATTATATCATTACATATCAGTAGGCCAAATATGGATTTATATATTTTACAATTTTCAAGAATATATATTCAGGTGTTAAAGGGAGAGGTACCTATTTTGTTATATATCCATCTGCGTGAATGGAATCGCTTTTTAAAAAACGAATTAATCATTTTCCACAAGTTTCATGCTGGGAATATCAATATGTTGTATTTTTAGCGCCTTTTTAATGAGATGGTTTTTCCCTGCTCAAAGAGAATGTGTGCAGATGAAAGTACAATTTTTAAAATAAAAGGTGAACGACTGAGCAGCCAAAACAGATTTTATATATTAAAAATAATTTATTTTTGACCTTCTTTTAATAGAAATATACATATGTGACTCAAATTCTCATCATGGAGAGGTCGCCACTACCATCCTTACGGGCCATGCCTCGGCAGATCTCGCGCTTGTGAATTTCAAAACAGACCCAACCTAGCCTTACTGTCTGGAATAACCACAGAATTTGATCATCTACCTTTCATCTATCTAACTTTCCTGAGACATAGAATGCAAGCAGTTATCCTGGTTGGATTGATCCACCTCAACCCTACATCTATGTCCCGTCTCCCATACCTAGCACATAACTTGCTGGTTCTGCTCAGTAACTCCCTCAGGCCGGGATTATAAGTGCTGGTATCTACTAGTTATCCAGACAATCCGTGTAGTTGGTGTTTTATCTCTCTACCAATATTATACTAGTCTTAGACTGAGGTTTGACATGTGGTTGACAGGGAAGTCAGATCTGTCATTCCCAACTGCCGTCCTTGGAACATTTTGACCGATCCTCACATATATTACTTTTTTTTTGCTTCAAATATTTCTGAATTAAATAATAATATAAACATGACCTATATCAGCGCACTCTCTGTATTAAGAAATAAAAACTATTTCTAAAGTGCCACCACTTTTTTATCCATAGTTTGTTTAAAATACCGTTCATCATCAGTACTGGAGATAAAGGCAAAACAGTCCATTAACATATATTAGAGTGGTATGGTATATGAAACTGGCGAAGCCGCTGGGAGGATTCACCCATGATGAGCCAAGCTTTCCCAATATTTATATCATTGCACTATGGACAATAGGGAATAGTTTTACATTGAAAAGAAACAGTTGTGATATAAATAGAGTTTATATTTTCTAAACCAATCATTAAGAGACAACAATCCTCCTATTCTCTATAGAAACACAGGTCGAGGAGACTTTATATAAGAGGACGATGGAATCTATAATTAATATAATATAATTGAATAATAATTATTAATTAATATAATAATAACATTTTATTTAATTCTCCTCACGTTAATGCTTTACTTTTAGGGCTTAGATTAAAATGATAATTTCAGCTTATATAGAGTTGTTTTTAATAACTAGCAAAGTTTGCTGTTAAAACAATGCTGCTTCGCGCGCGAACCCCCTCTAATAATGAAATTTACTGGAAGGAAGAGCTAAAAAGATTAGGAAACATTGTTAAAGAGTATTAAAATGGCTATGGACTATGGATGAACATACAATACCAGTATTGATAGAGACTAAATAAAAAATATATATACATACTTTCACTGTACTCTCTGTTTGTCTGGGAACGAATAATCCACAGGATCTATTTACATCTCGGTTATAGAAGTAGCGGCTCTAATATGAGGTGTCAGTCAATTCGCTTTTTTTTATTATTGTGATTCAATCCGTGTTTTTTTTTTCCATTTAGTTCCATTTTTAAATAGGCATTGGGTTATACAATATGTATATAAGCAATTTTAAATACTTTTTTTCATATGCTCCTGAAATATCTTAGAAATAAAACATGAGACTTTAAAGTTTATTGTACAATAAATTGATAAAGAGGAAACAATACCTCGAAATATTTTCGGAGAAAAATTGTTTTTCTTTCACAGATCCAAGTACACTTTTTATATGGAAATAGAAAACGTTGATTATATTTATAATGAGAATATAAATATTTATTATATTTAATATATGTACATAAAATATATACAATGCCATTTAATTGAGATACAGCGAATTCTATTTTTCTCAGAGTTATGGAGAGGAGCAAGGGAAATGCATTTTAAGATATGATGCGATATGATCGACAAAAAGATAGCCAATTCGAAAGAAGGAATATAATAATTATTTAGAGCCGTCTTGTGTTTCAGGGTTTTACCTTTCTTGTGAAATTCATATAATCACTTTTCACAATTCGCCTTTGGAGATTCAGTCTACAATCTATTTATAAGTAATCATATATAGAGGGGTCTACTATAATTATAATAGACATACCTGCATATTGGATGGTTATGAGGAGCATGGGGAAGGGAATGAGCTTCTTTTGGAGGGCATGGGGGTCGGTATTTCCTAGGGATAACATGAGCATGGGGGAGATGGATGGCTTTCTATGGAGATCATGGGTGGCTTTTCTCTGAGGTTCATGGGGGAAGAGTATGAAGATGATCAGGTTTTCATAGGGTTCATGAAAGAATGGTATGGAGATAGCTAGCTTCTCTATGGAGGAAGGAGGGATGGGTGCCTTTATATGGATAGCATGGGGTAGATGGGTGGTTTTTCTACGAGGCTCATGTGACAAGGCTATGGAAATGGTTGGCTTTTCTATGAGGTTCATGGGGGAAGGGCATGGGTATGGTCGGCCTTTCTATGAAGTTCATGTGGGAAGGAATAGAGATGGTTGGGTTTACTTTGGAGGGGAGGATAGGAAGGCACTGGCAGCGTTTACCTCCTATAACATATCATTACAATGTCAGATTATTGATTGATTAATGTGTGATTATCTAGATATTTGTATTTAAGATGACTCTATATGGAATCGAGTCATATTACTTTGGTATCAATCTTGGTATCAAACATTGTTTTTTTTAACAAAAAGCGGATTATTATAAAAGTAAAGTTACCTTAAACAAGGAAGGCAGCGGCTCCACAGTCTCCGGAAAAGGGAATTTTTTTTCCTCCTGAAAACGATTGATCCATTAATTCTAACATATGATATGTTAGAGAGATAAATACAAATAAAATAAAAACTCACACTTTAATTAAAGGAATTAAATTATTTATTTAAGAAAATATCTTACATTATAAATAGAGAGTAAGGTATGTTTGATAAATACAGTTACCTAGGACCTGATTCCTACCTTATACATTCATAGACAAAACTAAAAAGGAAGTTATACCTTTATCTAGTTATTATACCTTTATTCTATTTAAAGTCAATAAGAAGTTGCAAATAATAATATGAGATTTAAATAAATAACAAATGAGTGAAGTTCGTAAGTAGAGGCTCTTATTGAAGGAAATATTTCTGAATATTAAATGTAGAGTATCACATTAAAAAGTTTCAATATAGCTGACATTGGTAAAACACATGGTGGGAATGTGATCCTTGTGTGTGTGTGTGTGTGTCTCAATGTACGAAAATATACTTTTATTGAACATCATGTTAGGAATTTTCAGAGCTTTTATATAATCCTATAGGGTGAAACTTTCTACATTTAGTTGACTGAATATGTAAAAAAGATTTGAAAAAGACATGGCTCACTAGTGATGAACCTTTTTAACGATTCTACTATTTGAATTAATAAGATTGCTATAACTATTGTATGATTTCTTATGATTATAGAGTCTGAATTGGAAGTTTATTTTTGGTGATGGTATTCCTAACGAAACAAAGTTAAACGACTCTGTAATTGCAGAGAATTTTAATTTTTTTTTTGCCTTGAGCGCTCAAGTTAACATTAGTAAACAGAACACATAGTGTCATCTGTCGATGGAGGTTAGAATTATTCAGAGCTAGTACTTCTAGTGTTTCATCCTTTTTCATAGGGCGAATGAAAATAATTCAGAATATAAGTTTGTTAGAGTATAATTCAACGTCAACAATATATCCTAGATGTAGATAATGTTGTCTAGAAACTAACTTTTCTTCTGGAGCTGGCTTGATCTCCTCAGAAGAGAGAACAATTATCTCATTATCTTTTGGCATAACAAAAGCCAAATCTCGAAATTTCAGAACATTTCGAGCCATTTGGTCAATGTCCTCAGGGAAAAATGGATGATCCCCATTAAGGTAGATGTGCTTTGGCATTTCGTCCCTGCACACACAAGTAAAAAACTCAATTATTAACAATACATATTGCCTGGAAATACACTCATGGACTAACCTTAAGGAAGTCGTACCTTTGTATATAGGGATTCAGACAATAACTATGATATTTGAAACACAGTGATATTTATTTATGAGACACGAAATAACCTCAGAATTAGAACGGAACACTCTAA
>CP092864.1:23246950-23273460 GCA_030710605.1 Cordylochernes scorpioides | reverse complement strand
AAAAATGATAATACATCCAGTGTCACAAGAACCTATAGGACATGAAACAACTGTCCTGGTGTGGCACTAACACCTACCCACATATTCTCATGCCCAGCAATGGCCGCAGCTTTGCACACAGAGCTGCAGCTTTATACACCCAAGATAGTGGATATTGCGACTGCTGTGATAGAAATGTATGCGGACATCTGAGGCTCTTAATTGGACACGACAACAACGAAATAATCAAGTGTGAAAATATTGCCTTTGTCTCTTTAAAAAAAATAGACTTACTACGACTTCAAAGATTTCCACTTCCTTAAGTTTTGTCCATGGGTTTATATGTTTATCATAAATTGTTTTAAGTATGTACTTGTCGCTTAAATATCAATGATAGAAAGAAATATTCTGCCGCATTTTCTGCCATTTTCGACAGGCGACTTCAAATACTTTCAACTTCATCAAGTTTTGTCTGTGATATGAGAGTACCTATATCAACCTGGAACAGTCATTATTTAATTCTTATGATTTTTATTCAATTTAATGGCTAGAGAATTATATCGATCCCCTGATATCAATGGTGCAATCAATAAATCATATGTAGATGTTTGATGAATCTTTCATAGTGTCAACAAGTAGCCCAACAATATAGATGTTATTGATAGAAAGTTTCTCCGACGAGAAATCAAAACTTATCAACGCGATACTCAAAGTTTATCATGTACAATTATTTCCTTGCTAATTGAAGAAATAACTTGATTTTCAAAGAATAAATATTTCATAATGATCACTTTATATATATATTGAAAATGAATTGAGAGGATTTAGGTTCTTCAAATATTCACACCTCTTTTATTATAATATTTTTTCAAATCAATTCTATTTTCATCAAAATCATTTCCATCTTGAATATTCCAATGTAAAATAACCATCTTAAAATAATAATAAAGAAAAATAAATATTTTGCTTGAATCTAGGAAGAATATTGTTTCTTGAGTGAACATCAGTTAATCTTTTTTCTGAAGTGATATTGCAGGGTGAAAACTTACATTTTATCAGGAGTTTTTCGAATATCGTAAGGCGTTAGTCAAATTGTTTTAATATAATTTTTACTTCTTAGCAACGGCGAATCTATTTTCTATTTATTACTGCCGCCATGATCAAATATTAGAGAATTAGCCTATCACACATGAGATGGAACATTTCAAGACAAAATAAACATAAAAAATGTATCACAATGTTATTACATTTATAACTCTATTCACATCGCCAAAATTTAACTTAAACAAATATTGTGACACAGAGTTAGGTATCTCTATAATAAAATGATTAAAAATACGATAACCTACATATATAAATGTTCAAATTTATCTATATATATATATATATATGAGTGTGTATGTACATATATATGTACCAAAAGAGGCACCTCTCCCTTCAAATGTGCATCAAAACGATGGCACTATTGCATCACCCTAGTAAAAAAACTTCGCTAGTGATGATAAAGAATGAACCACAACCCCATTTTTGGCAAATTCAGACAAAAGGTCAACAACCTGTATACCATGGTTTCTGGATTTGGCTCTCATCAGTACAGGGTCGGCTTCAATTCCATAACATTCTATGAGAGGGGTTAATTTTTTTACGGTAGAATTTACTAAAAATAAAGATACAACCTTTCGCAATGAGTTTCTTTTATTACAATAAACGCGAGCTTTCGGGTTGGAGCCGCCCTTCTACAGGCAAAAATGAACTATTTGATTTTTTGAGAGACAGTTATATACATTTAATTTGATACAAATTTTACATATATAAATTAGGAAGAAAAGTATTGAATATACATATATTATTACTATTTTACTATGTTTAACAATTGGAATGGAAATTAACCTAAATTACAATATTTTAAAAAGTTAAGCTTCAGACTATGATTTAGATAAACGAGAGATATGTTTTTTTTTGTGGTATGGAATATGGCTAAATTGTTCAGGGATTTCTATTCTGCGATTAATGCTATTATTTTGTTTGGAGATCAGAGATTCGAGGATTAATCTTTCGGATTTGGTGGTTATATTACTGTAGTGGCCAGTTGGACTATCTAAATTAAATTTGTGGCCGGTATTAATGGTATGCTGAAAAATGAGGAACCTAGGATCTTTGGTTTTCATTTTGTACGTATGCTCTTTCAATCTTGTTATAATTTTTCTGCCTGTTTCTCCGACGTATATGGATGGGCAATCAATGCATGAAACAGAATAAATGGCGTTTTTCCTCTGTAGGGGGTTCTGATCTGTGGACGTTTTTGTGATGGGATTTCTGAGGATATTGTCGATGGGTCTTGGGGTCCGGAAAAAGAACTTGATGCCGTGTTTCTGTATTTCTTGGGCTATTTTTGAATTAGTTGGTGAATAATCAATATAACAGGTTGTTTTGAAGGTCCGCTGGGTTCTATGATGGGATGGATTATAACAGTGATGATCTATGAACGGTGGGGGATAGCCAAATTTTCTAAGATTTCTATAAATATTATTTATTTCTATTTCTTTAAATTTGGGGAGAGAGCAATGGGTGAATAAACGTTTGGTTAGGGTTTTTACTACTGTTATTTTGTGAGAAATGGGACCATAAGAATTAAACGGGAGGTATGTTGGGTCGAAACTGTTCTTGTAATAAACGGTGGTGTGGAAACTATTTTATGTTCTGATTATGAGGGAATCGAGATAGGGCAAGACTCCATTTATTTCTTTTTCTATCGTGAAGGATATTTTATGGTGGTAGCCATTGAGGGTATCTAAGATGAGTTGTTCTTTTCCTGATTCACAAATTCACAATAAATATCATCTATGTTTCGTCTCCATCTCATTATGCCCAAACCTCCATTACGATTTATCCATCTGTCTATTTTGATTAGGACTATTTCTGCGGCTATTAGGGATAAAGAGCTGCCCATTGGTGTTCCACTGGTCTGCTGGAATATTTGGTCTTGAAATGTAAAATTGCTGATGGAGAGACAGGAATTAAAAAGGGCGGCAATTCTGTCTATTTCTGCCGGACTTATGCGGGATTGTTCTAACATTTCATGCAGATTTTCCAATATAAGATCATGAGGCAGACAAAGAAAGAGGGATACTACATCGAAGGAAGCCATACTACAGTTTGGTGCGGGGCGGGTTTCTCTAATGTCTTGAATGAAATCGGATATCTTGTCCATGGAGAAGGCGTTATGGGAACGGACTATTGGTGAGAGGTACGAAGACAAATAACGGGAAACGGCTATTGCTGGTGAGAGATGGTAGGCGATGATAGGTCTAAGAGGTATATTGTCTTTATGTATTTTCGGCATTCCATAAATATAAGGGAGGTCTCTGGTGTTAGCGGTAAAAATCTTGAATTGTTCATCTGTTATGTGTTTACCTTTTACCAGAGCCGATAAGGTCTTTCGAAAAATAGCTATAGATCTAGAATTTTCGGATTTGGAAATGGGTCTAAAGGTATCTGCGTCGCTCAATATTTCATTCATTTTCCTGTGATAATCTGCTGTATTCATAACAACTGTGTTTCCACCTTTGTCTGCTTTACATATTACCAGATTTTTATTTCTTTTTAATTGTTTAATAGCTTGAATTTCTCTCTTAGGTTCTATTTCTGTTTTTGACTTGTTCATGATTTTATTAGCTACTTGGTTACGGATTTCTGTTTTTTGAGTATGATTGAAGGATACTATGAATGATTCTATGGCACTAATGGTCCTATATGGGTCAGTCTTTTTAAGGATTCTATATTTTAAACCTTTGTTAAGGATCTCAATTTGCGTCGGAGAAAATGTATGTTCTGTAAGGTTGACGAATTGGGTTTGAGTTTTCAAAGGGAAAAGATATCTCCTAGACCAATAAGTGAGTTTCTTTTCATGTTTCTTGGCTATTCTATGATTCTGAAGATCTATTGCTGTGCGGTCGTTCGAATGAGTAATTTAGTAATTTCCTCCGCTGGTAAAGATCCTGATAGAATGGAAATGAGGTCTTTGATGGTTTTCCCAAGATACCTCTCTCTCTCTCTAATCATTTTTTTTTTTAATATTTGCAGCGCAATTATTCGTTTACTTTAAGAATTTACTAAACAGGTGGTCAAGCAGGTGAAGTGACAAGCGCAGATTTTTAAGCAAGATTACAACATAAAGTTGCGGGAGGATGATAATTATGTACCAAAAGAGGCGCCTCTCCTTTCAAATGTGCATCAGAACGATAGCACTAGTGGATCACCCTAGTAAAAAACTGATGACAAAGAATGAGCCACACCAACTGTTTGGTAAAGATTCCACCGATATAATAAGCCTTCTCATAGGATATTATGAAATCGAAGCCGGCCCTGTACTGATGAGGGCCAAAGACCGAAACCATGGTATACAGGCTGATTTTTTCTGAATTTGTCATAAATGGAAGATTTAATAGATCCTCTCTCTTATATGCCTATAAAACATACTAAGAAAATATATATGCATGATGATGATATTTTGAACAGAACAATTATTTCCACATATAAAATAATAATATCGAATCCTACAACAATAATTGTTGGTTGTAATTGAAGTAAGTTGGCGAGATCGGAACCTGAATATTCGGATTTCTTCCCAATTTGAGGTTGTGAAAAATCGCTGAAAGAATAAATTCTCAACTCCCAGGCGTTTCTGAGTTCCAATCGTGCACCACTCATATACACCGACATTGAATTTATGTAGATGATTATCGATGATTTAATGAATATATTTTAAAAGCAAATTAGGCACATCCTGACCAATAACATAAGCGTTTTTTTTATCAAGGAATATCAACAAAAAACGGGTAAAATACACGTTAAGTTGATTTTTGTTTCACTAGATGGCGCTCTGCCATCTAAAAAAAAAACCGCTCATTTTATAGGTCAGAATGTGCCTAATTTGTTTTTAATATCATAACACCTGACTTTTTTATTTTCAAAATTATATTTTCACATAAATATATATTTGATGATATTTGAGGAAGGTTGTGGAATTTTAACAGATAAGTTGATATTAATCTTTATATTATCCCAGTGTTTGCTTGTAATTTCAAAACTCGAATTTCGGGTTTATTTTCCTTTTAGGTCATGAAAAATCTATGAAAGAAAATTCAAATGTAAACTACCAGTAGTTTCCGAATTTGAATCATGGATCACAGACAGACGGAAAGACATAGTGTTTATATAGACGATATCTTTATTATTTTCTGAATAAAAATCTTCTTACATTAAATCAAAAAACTTAAGAACAACGTGAAATGTTTCTTTCATTATAGCGATAAAACACGAGCTTTCAAACCTCACGGTTTTATACAGATTTAGCTCTAATGAACATTTAAAAAAGACGTATTTTATAAAATGCTGGTCGAAATACACTCTTGGATAAAACTTAAGGGAGTTGTTCTTTTTATAATTTATATATCGGTATTTATACAATAACTCTGAAAGATATTTTATGCACAGTGACCTTTATCGAAGACACATGAGATAACCAAGTGTGAAAATAATTGACTTTGCTTGTCATATATATATAAAAAAAAAACAGATTCCCAGTGACATCAAAGACTTTGCACTTATTCATGATTTATTCATGAATGTATAATAACTAAAGAATTACAGCTACTATACAATATATGCGTCTATTGTATTAAAATTTATTTATATGGAGCTTTCGATTGAAGTTTTTTTTTATCTTCGAGCAATCAATCACACACACATATTCCTAAATACCTTGAAAGATGTTTTTGTTTAAATGGATGCTTTTTGCTAGACCATGAGTGTCATTTCTTTTTATGTAGAGCGATCTTTTTCAATAATATTTATTTTGGAGCTCGGGATGTAAATATGTAAATAGTTATAAAGAATTGTCTTTCTGATCACATTAAATAAATCCATACCTTTATTATTCCTTCAAACGTTCTCTTATAATATCGTTAATCTAAGATGGAACCTTTTTGCTATATGTAAACGTAGAGAAATTTGTTTATGTTACAATATAATATTTGTGTATGAAGGGTTTCATAGATGAATGTTTTGAATATCTTTGAAAAATTCTTTGATATATAGAAAATAACTCACACTTAGATAAAGTACATACTCTGAAATTAGTGATGATCTGCTTATTAAAAAAAACTTAGTGTAATCTTTGTGTCCAGTGTAAATTTTATGCCGTGGCCCTCACAAATTCATTAACTATTTTATCAATAAATTAGCTCTTTCTACCCCTTTGAAGCTGTAAAGAGCTTTGGTGACAGTTATAGATACACAGATGGAATCTTAAGCGTTCAACCTTATTCTTCCATTACCAAACAGAAATCCCACAAAGCCTTGTAATGGAAGCCTGGTTCATATAACAACTATCCTGAAACTTAATAATGAAATACTCTTATTTTAAATATTCACAATTTTATTATTCATAATTTTAATGTACACGAGTTGGGTCTTCTTTCTAGCATTGCTGGAAGATAAAGTTCACTGGTGTTCTTGGAAATTATTCTGCCGATATTTAGCTCTTCTTGTAATTCCTTGACGATATTCTTGGGACAGCAAAATGTTTCCAGTTGTGATCAATATCCATAGAATAAGATGCATACATTTAGCATTTCATTAAATACTTGTCAATATCATTGTAAATATCCGTATTATTGAGGATTTATTTTCTTTAATTCTTTAAAGATCCTTTTATAGCAATTATAGATCAATAACTTTTTTAGTATTTGGCGTTCTGAGCTCGGTGAACCCAGGTCATTTAGATATCTTTCTCTTGATAAATAACATTTTAAAATTGTATTTCTAGTTCTCAATTATCGTTTTGATCGTTGATACTCCATTTGAATCAAATTCAAAGCTATTTTTTAAATTTTAAAAGCTTTTTTCTTGCTTATAGCTCACGATATGAATTATTCTATCATTTTCTGATAACTTTCGCACTGCATCTTCATCTCAAGGATAAGATTAAAATAAGCTTTCCCCTTTCTCTTAATTATTCTACTTTATCACATAGCTCTCTAAGATTCTGAGTTGACAATATTTTAAATATGAACGACACTTTCAACTTTAATGGAAGTATTACTCTTCTAACCATCACATCTATGCATATACAATTATCAATATTCTGATAAACTTTCAATTATATTGTACGACTCCATCTATTATTTGGAATATCAAATATTGTAAGTAGAAATCTTCGTTCTGTGATATCTTCACAGTTGAAGTGTGACGATTTTTCCTTCCACGCCTGTATGCCAAAACTCTTTGATAACAAAGTTCCTCTTGAAATGAATATAGTTGAGTAATTGTTTCCTTTATCTTGATTTTATCGCGAGATTTTGTTTTGAAATTGAAATAAAGATATGATTTATAAAATAAAAAGGATATATCTCTACTGACAAAGCTAAGCGCCATCAAATATAGGATTGTATTCATAATATTTTCCTCAAATTATATCTGACATTGAATTCTTATTTCACCTTTACAAACTTTAAAGTGATATTAGATTATATAATATTATTGAAGATTCTTGAACTTGGATTATGGACTTATGTAATTTAGGTGTAATTATATTTTTCTTGAATATCTCGAAAATGGCTCAATCAATCATTCTCTAAGTGCATATTGTGAATAGTTAAAAAATTGGAAAAATTTCGAATTCCATGTGAGGTGTTTCTTGCTTTCAACTGGGGCAATTATATTTTTCATCTCGTGAGCAATCTTCCAAAGACACTGTGGCTACAAATCCTGAAACATATAAAGGTATTTAGACAATAAAGTAATAAATATTCATTACAAATATATTGTTTGCAATCTACATATCTGAATATTCAATTCAAAATTAAATAGACAAATAAAATTTTATATTTAAACAAAAATGAATTTTTTAAAGCAAATATTATATGGCACCCAATACCACCAAAGCCGAATATAATTGGTCAAAACACTGCACTAATATTCTGTCAAGAATTTACTTCAATTTCCATCATAGTACACACACACACGCGCACGCGCTTTTGAAATACACCTTTATCATTACAACTGGTTGAATATAAAGATACAGACAACATTAGTAAGATTCTATTAACCCCTCCAGGCCATTAGAAGTGCTACACCATCAAGAAAGTAAAGGACAATTGGCATGGAAGGTACATCATGTTTGGATATACAATTGATTAGAATGCTAATTCCAATATATAAAGCACAGGTAGAAGTGATGCAAACTACACTCTACTTAAAAAGGAAAATCTTGAATTGCAAGTATAAATATAATTTACATTCTGATTTTTTTGTGAAAAGTCTTATCATGCCTCGTGTCAAAAAGGAAGAACCTCTACAGTACGTATCGAATTTGATTATGGTAGAATCATAGCTTATCGGGATTGTGCTTTATCCTACAGTGATATTGATGCTTGGGTTAGTCGAGATTTCATGAGCATAATAAGAAAATGGGATTCAATAGTTCCAGGAGAACCATAAAGAAGATCATGCTCAACTGTTTTATGTCACTGAAGAGGACAGCTATCTTATGGTTCTTATAACTCTTATGGAAATAAATTTCTATGTAGGTCCAAGAGAATTGTTTCTTGAGTTTTTCCTCAATTGTCAATTAACTGTGTCGAAATAATAGAAGATACCAATAAAGAGTTTGAAACATATAACCTTTTATGGAGTAATATTATGGAGATTGGAATTGTGTAAGTATTTTGTTTTGAAAGTCTTACTGCTTCCCCATAATAAAGATGCCATCAGTAGTACAGTAAATATCTGTGTGATTGTCAATATATTTCAGGTAATTTAAAACTATATATATATTCCTGGGAATTTTGCAATGTTACAATATCTATTATGCTCTTACAATATGAAACTATATGGAGATAGGAGATAGAAAGTTCTATGTATCAGGTCGCAACTATTACTGGTAGAAACTTTCTCTAAGTATATACTGAATTTATCAAAACAATTCCAAGAGAGAATTTTGTGTGTACATTACAGAGTTCTAGGCTAATAACATTTGAATATTTTAAAAATATATATAATTTGTACAAAGGTACTTACCTATAGTTTTAGGTAATTTATTCACGCCGTATCTTTTACTGGGGGGGGGGGGGGAGCGATTGATTTTATTGTTTCTTCAAATATGAAAATCAGTTTCTAAATTATAAAATGTCGATTTTAAATTCTTTACAATCAAAATAGTTTTGAAAAATCAGAATTTTATCCGTTTTTGTTATTTCAATGTAGAGTTTGAGTATGTTTGAATCATTTTCACTCATCTGATTTAAAGAACGTATTTCTCTGTTTCATAATTCTCTTCTTATTTCACTTCATAAAGAGGTTTCACTGCATTATTTTATTGAGAGAGTTCTTCAAAATATATATAAGAAGGTATATTCAATACGAACAAAATAATAAATCAGTTCTTCATAATCTCTTCAAAAAAGAATAAATTATCTTTTTATTCTAAATAAATCTTGATATAACATATGGAAAATAGCAGAGTTTTGTATCGATTATGTGAACAGAAATATGCTTCAGGTGTCTTCGAAACTCTAAGATAGGCGAGTTTTCCTCTGTGAATCACGTTCCAAACAAATGGAATATTCTGCAGGCTTCTTCGAAACTCTAAAATAGGCGAGTTTTCCTCTGTGAATCACCTTCCATACAACAGGTATTTACTGCAGGATTCTTCGAAACTCTAAAATAAGAAGTTTTCTTCTGTGAATCACCTTCCATACAACAGGAATATTCTTCAGGCTTCATCGAAACTCTAAAATAGGCGAGTTTTCTACTGTGAATCATTCTCGACACCACAGATATATGCTGAAGGCGTCTTCAAATCTCTAAAATAAGCGAGTTTCTTCTGTGAATCACTTTTCATACCATAGATATATGCAGCAGGCTTCTTCGAAACTCTAAAATAGGCGAGTTTTTTTCTGTGAATCACCTTCCATACAACAGGAATATGCTCCAGGCGTCTTCGAAACTCTAAAATAGGCGAGTTTTCCTCTGGGAATCGCCTTTCATACAGCAGAAATATGCTGCATGCGTCTTCAACACTCTAAAATAGGCGAGTTTATCTCTATGAATCACAACATGAATATTCTTCAAGCTTTTCAAAACTCTAAAATAGACGAGTTTTCTTCTAGGATTCATCCTATATACCACAGATATATGCTGAAGTTGTCTTCGAAACTCTAAAATAGGCGAGTTTTCCTCTATGAATCACAACAGGAATATTCTTCAAGCTTCTTCAAAACTCTAAAATAGACGAGTTTTCTTCTAGGATTCATCCTATATACCACAGATATATGCTGAAGTTGTCTTCGAAACTCTAAAATAGGCGAGTTTTCCTCTATGAATCACAACAGGAATATTCTTCAAGCTTCTTCAAAACTCTAAAATAGACGAGTTTTCATCTAGGATTCATCCTATATACCACAGATATATGCTGAAGTTGTCTTCGAAACTCTAAAATAGGCGAGTTTTCCTCTATGAATCACAACAGGAATATTCTTCAAGCTTCTTCAAAACTCTAAAATAGACGAGTTTTCTTCTAGGATTCATCCTATATACCACAGATATATGCTGAAGTTGTCTTCGAAACTCTAAAATAGGCGAGTTTTCCTCTATGAATCACCCTTCATTCCAAAGATAAATGCTGAAGGTGTCTTCATAACTCTAAAATAGACGAGTTTTCCTCTGTGAACCACAGTCTATTACCACAGATAAATGCTGAAGGTGTCTTCAAAACTCTAAAATAGACGGGTTTTCTTCTGTAAATCACCCTTCATTCCAAAGATAAATGTTGAAGGTGTCTTCATAACTCTAAAATAGACGAGTTTTCTTCTGTAAATCACCCTTATTTCCAAAGATAAATGCTGAAGGTTCTTCAAAACTCTAAAATAGACGAGTTTTCCTCTGTGAATCACCCTTCATTCTAAAGATAAATGTTGAAGGTGTCTTCATAACTCTAAAATAGACGAGTTTTTCTCTGTGAACCACAGTCTATTACCACAGATAAATGCTGAAGGTGTCTTCAAAACTCTAAAATAGACGAGTTTTCTTCTGTGAATCACCCTTCATTCCAAAGATAAATGCTGAAGGTGTCTTCAAAACTCTAAAATAAACGAGTTTTCCTCGGTGAATCACCCTTCATTCCAAAGATAAATGTTGAAGGTGTCTTCATAACTCTAAAATAGACGAGTTTTCCTCTGTGAATCACCCTTCATTCCAAAGATAAATGTTGATGGTGACTTCATAACTCTAAAATAGACGAAATTTCCTCTGTGAATCACCCTTCATTCCAAAGATAAATGTTGAAGGTGTCTTCAAAACTCTAAAATAGACGAGTTTTCTTCTGTGAATCACCCTTCATTCCAAAGATAAATGCTGAAGGTGTCTTCAAAACTCTTAAATAAACGAGTTTTCCTCGGTGAATCACCCTTCATTCCAAAGATAAATGTTGAAGGTGTCTTCATAACTCTAAAATAGACGAGTTTTCCTCTGTGAATCACCCTTCATTCCAAAGATAAATGTTGAAGGTGTCTTCATAACTCTAAAATAGACGAGTGTTCCTCTGTGAATCACCCTTCATTCCAAAGATAAATGTTGAAGGTGTCTTCAAAACTCTAAAATAGACGAGTTTTCCTCTGTGTGAATTATCCTTCATACAACAGGAATATTCTGCAGTCATCTTCGAAACTCTAAAATAGGTAGGTTCCTCTGTAAATCACTCTCCATTCAACACAAATTGTTTCCTCACCTTGAGAAACAACTCGAAATTTCATATTTGACACATCATCATATCATAGGATATACTTCAAGGATACGCTTCAAGGTACATATTTGGAAAGATTTTGATATATTTCCAATATCGAGATGCTCCAATCTTGAGAATTTCAGCGTCAATTTCCAATGGAAATTCAGACCTCCCCTCCATCTCAGTTCCTGGTTGTTCACAATATGGATGCAGCATCGTAGCTACTGAGTCAGCTTCTACCATGGATAGATCCTGAGCTATCTTGGTGAGGATGGTTCTCAGCGCCATAATATTGTTCCTTGGAGGCCTTCATGACTCTACACATGGGTAGATCCTTGGTAGTTCCACCGAATAAATTTCTAACTTGTAAGTGAAACATAGTTTCTGCCTCGTTGGAGGGGCTGCTGGAGATTGGACGGGGAGTGAATTTTGTCTTCTTTCTTGGCCAATGGATTCATTCTCCAAACTCAATATAGAAAATAATATAATATATAAATAGATCAAATGAAATAAAAGAATAATGAAAAAACAAAAGAGATTATAATGAAATAAACAAACATCAAATAAAATAAAATAGAAAAATATGAAAAAGGAATAAAAATTAAAAATATATACATAAAAATATGAGTAAAAGTGAAAATGAAAAACAAAAATAAATAAAATTAAAATTAATGCAATATAAATGAAAAATATATAAATAGAGAAAAGTAAAAAAGGAAATAAAATATATACATAAAAAATTAAATAATTTTGATAATCAAATTCCAATCGATAAAAATAAATATCCATTATGTCTCAAATGGAGGTAAACTTGGTTTTGACAAGTTATTGAGATCACGGATATCTGGAACAAAGAAAAATATTAATTATCCACGTATATTTATATTAATACAAATATAAATATTGAATATATCACATGAGGTTTGCGGTTTTGGGTTTGACGAGGCAACTTTTAAAAGCGTATTCATTTTATATACTTTTTTTTTAAAATCATTCACTACATAGCGCTCTCTATCGCCGAAAATTAGAACTATCTTTAACGTTACCTTTCTCTCTGTATAGAAATGTCAACGTTAGTATATTTACAAATACAATATAATGTGGCTTATGATTGTAGAACGATGTTTGACAATTATATTATTTATTTAAGTAACCCAGGTTCCTGGAGCGTACAGAAGTCGCCAACTACCCGGGATTACAATTATACCGCAAATGTTTCTCTTGAACGAAAAATAAATATTTATTTTAATGAGAAATATCGCTTATTTTTTAACTTAGGGATGAAATATGAAAGGATGAATTGTGAAGAGTAATGATGAACGGAAAATTAAAGTGTCCAGAGATGGATTCATTTGTTTACTAATTAGTATTTTTATTTTATTTTTTTTTTTAAGAAAAAGAACTGCTTATTCTCGATTGCTTGCATATATGTTTATTCCAAACTCTTCCTTCTTTTTTCCATTTGATACATTATAAATAACATTGCGCTGTTTATTGTTACTCTTACTCTTATTTCTCTATATACCCATTTCTACTTGAAAATCTGTATAAGACCAAAAGGTATTGATAAAGATTTCTGTTGCTTTGAAGAAAAAATAAATTTGCGGCGAAACATTCACTAGAGAGATAGAGAAAAACACGGGTGAAGACACACACAATGCCAAAAGAAACACCTCTTTCTTTAATTATGAATCAGGATGGTGCACTGTTCATCGCCTCAATAGAAAACTTTACTAGTGATGATAAAGTATGAGCCATAACACCAGTTTCGGCAATTCAGACAAAAAGGATATATATATAAAGATGGAAAACTAAAAATCACATTCAAACTTTCCATTAAAACTAAAAATTGAAAAATTCATAAAATCAACAAAAGCCCTGTACAAACGACGATGCAGTTTTAAATATAGGCTATAGAAAGCCAATTAAAATTGAGCCATAGAAAAAAAATCCCATTATTATTTTTGTCAATTCCCATTGACAATTAAATCCAGTGCTGGGGACTAATTTTAGATCTTCAAGCTTCTCTCATGGACTACTGTATGTGGCAAGAGTGGGTTTTCCAAGTTGTTTGTTTGTTTATGTACCAGAAGAAGAAATGAAAAATATTGTGAATTGTCATGACCTCAATTATTGAGAGAATCACGGAAAACCGCCTTCCATTAGGGACTAATATGGAGTTTGAAAATTATTTAAAATTGCGTTTGATCTTGATTGTAGAAACCCAGGACTTGGGTGAAGTGAGGGATAAAAATGTATGTATGTAGTATATTTTGACATAGATAAATCACAACCTTCTTCTAATACTTATTATAACCCCATATCTATATAAAATTATGTATCAAACTTGTAATAATAGAAGTGACAAATAAAACAAAGGAACAAAGAGGTAGTCCAGACGACAAAGGCCAGACGTGATAAACAACCCAGACTAACAGGTGTTTATGCTAATGAGTTCATTCCCCCGTCAGCAGGTGGCCGAACACGTGGCCAGACATAATTAATAACCCAGCGCTTGACAGGTGGCGTGATTACGGGAACCAATCAGAACTCGTCAACATCTGCCAGAGTCGAGTATATAAGGTCCCCCAAGATGGGACAAAGAAGATAGGTTAGTTGTTTCAGAGTGACGCCGTTATACGGTCAATCAGTCTTCTCACCCCTATCCGCGATGTAGACTTAGGGCATCCGTGACGCCCATGGTCCGACTACCTTCGTTTGTGGTCTACCTCTACCTTCTTGGAGTTACCATCTAGACCTGCCTCTGTCTCTTGCTGTCCCAGTGCGGGAATCCCATCACTCACCCACTACCACGACTGCCCAGCACATTCCACCTCGGGATTACTACAGAACCCGTTAAAGTCGACAGGATGACTGAGGACAGCGGCATGCAGAGGATGACGGAAGTCAGGGACGACTACGTCGCGGATGCCCTCACCAACATGCAGCCCCACTGCGACGACCTAGTAGGCCGCCTGGCAGACGCCATTCGGGGACTCGCCGTACCTCGTGCGGAGGAGGCCCTCATCTCCTCTTTCGACGGATCACACGCAACAAGCAGCCTTCTTCCAAACAGCCATCTACAGAGATCAACTCCAGCCAGCATCAGCCATTTAAGGTACTTTATACTTTGTTTCTACCATTTCCCCCATAAATTTTATATTTTCACTTTAAGCATTTTAAAAAATCAATTATAACCTTTTTTATAACATTTTTATTCAAATTTTAAAGCCTTCATACTCTCATTTATCATTTTTACTTTATTTTAATCAAATTATAAATATTAATTCATCATTTTCAATTTTATTATTAAAAATATTCAATCACGCATTTTTGACAATTTACTAATCTTACATGCCTTTCTTAAATTCACCTAAAATGGCATTATCCAAATATGCAACTTTCAATTTCACATAAAAAATCATATTATATTTTAATTACTCGAATCATATTTTCTAAACTTATTTGTGTGTTTTTTCTAATACCTTATTTATGGCCATAGTATTAATAATTAAATTTATTACGCTCTTTATTTTACTTGACCTATTACTATTCAAATTGATATTTCTCAATATTTAAAATAAATTCTCAACATTTAAAACTAGTCCTAGATTTGTATTTTTATAAATATCAATTTTAAATTATCTCATCTCAAAATGTGCGTCCCATTTTTCCCACAATTACAAATACAACTATAAATGTAATAGGCGAAAACTAAATAACATACCATAAAATTTCCATATCCCATTGCATTTCATTCCCGCCTGTGTTAAATTGCTAATTACGAAACTACCGAATTTTGTACCCATGCCATAACCTTTTCTCAGAAAAATTTCGTAAATTCATTATTTTATCATTTTTCTAAACCTAATCATCGCTAATAATCTCCAATCTAACGATTTGTCTGAACATCTTAACGCAAAACTTACTGGGAAACTAAGGTTATTTCACCTAGAGAATCCCAGAACCTCGTGGACGAAGCTAATCAAGATAGTTACTAATAAATATAAAGACACGCCCCATACTATAACATCCCAAATTTGAAAATTCCCCGAGTTATGTAATGATATAGGTCCCAGTATAATAGAAAGTAGAGAAATATCAGTACCACGTACAAATGACAGGCACGACAAAGAGAAAAAGACAATTAATTCCAGACTTCATCCCAACGCGCGCGACAACAAATTCAAGGTCGCACTGATCTCCCCCTAATTGTTTTTTTTTATACTTCGTCTTCCCTTACCTACTTCTAAAGGGTTGGAATGACCTTGTACTCACCATTAGCAGAGATAGCCTTACTTCAACACTCTTGCCTGACAATCAATCAATTATAGGCCTTCCATACTTCTCTCGTCTCTTGATCATTTTCCATTGGCCTCCTATGCCTTCGTTCTAACCACCCCTCGTCCATCGCAGAGTTCCTGTTTGCCGACTTTTTTATTTACACCCAAGTCACCGTCCCAGCATTCTTTATTTCATTTTTTTTCCTCAAACCCGGGTTCAATCAATCAATGGCAACAGTCGAGCCCTGTTTTCACAATCTACCTCCATCCTCTAACCTCTTCAACGGTTCCTGAGACTCCTGCTCGTCAACCTTTTTTAATTTTTATTTTTTAATAATTCATCGACCTGATACACTCTTCCTCCCCATGTTAACTCCACACGGAGAGCTTGGATAACCAGCGAGATTTTTTTTTCTCTAATGCTCGACCCAGGCCATCACAGCACGATGCGCCCACTCATTTTTCGTTTAATTTTATTTTTCATCTGGTCGAGCTCAATCACCGACAGCAGCGCAGCTCTTGAGTCACCATCTCTTTTTAACCTTCTCTCAGAAAAGATTTCTTTCCCATATTCTCCCATTAACTACCTCTCCTTCGATCTTCACGCCTTTTGCCCATCTGATCTAATGATACTTACAGAACATCTTGAGATTGCTGAACCCTGAAAACAATACTTCGCTTCTAAGCTCGTATTGCAGGGCAGGACTCCTGAGATGTCCTTTGCAGAAACCAATTCAGACCTTCTTCCTTTATTCCTCACTGCGTCACTACCTATCGCAAACCTTTCGCTTAAGTCAATTTTCTTTTCTATTTTATTTTACTTTTATTACTTCTACTTCTCTTCCTTCCTGTATTACATCCCTGAAACTATGTTGTAAATATTCCAGGCACCTTAAGCAACAAAAAACTGTAACTAGTATACCAACTTTCCCAAATATTTACTTTCGCTATTGTGTGTGTTTACTTTAAATTTATCCTTCCTATGTACTCCTCTTATATATTTGTGTAGTTTTATAATATTATATCAGTGTGTGTCACCGCTACTCCCCTTTATCTTTATTTTATTCTAGTAACTTATTTGTGCCCCAAATTATTTTTCATTTAATAGGTTTGCTAGCTTTTCTCTCATTTATTTGTAAATAGACTTACAGTTTACCTAGTTTTGTGGTGTTGGACTTTGCTTTTTAACTTACAGATGTAGATAAAACATTTCACTATTAATCGATAATATCATTTTGTTTATTAATCAACATTAATGCCTTAAACTACCAATCAACCCTTTATATATTATTACCTTTAATATTTTTATTTTCTCTTTTTCTCATCATGTTCAGACTTAGCATTTTACAACTTCAACTATTTTAGGCACCATTTTAAAAAACCTACACCTAACAATATTTATAATATTTCTTTAACAGATAAAACATTTACCATTCTATTTTTCTTTGTAGATTTCAAAATGTTATTTTTGACGCTTCCCTTACAACCTCTAACTCTATCCCATGAACCTTTCCTCCCAACTTTTTACAGCCATCAAGAGATTATTGTTCGTCAACCATTTTCTTTTTTTTTTTGTTGATTAACTAACTAGAAGACCCTTCCTCGCTGTACATTTCCCAACAGTGAGCTCAGGAGACCCAGTTAGAATTTTTTTTTTTTTCTCTCATCGTCCGGCTCATCATTTTTTCATTTTTCAACTTTTTCTTTTCACCACACAAGCCGGACACAATCAAAATTGACAACAATAATTCTCTTACACCCACCTCTCCTTTTCCGCATCCTTCAAACCTCCAACCTTCCAAGGGATTCCAGTTCGCCGAACATTTTTGTTTTTTTTTTCATTGATTAATCCGACTGGAACAATCTCCTTCCTCACTATACCATTCCCAATAATGAGTTCAGAATATCCAGCGCGATATTTTTTTTTCTCATCGCCCGACGCATCATATCAATTCATCATTTTTTCAACTTTTCACTTTTTTTCACAATTCAACCGGGCACAATCATTATGGACAACAGGGATCCCTCTTACCTCTACCTCCCCCCTTTTACCTCCATCAATCTTCCCACCTCTTTCCACTGTCTGAGCTAATGATGCAGACGGAATATCTTAGGCCTTCTGTTAATGAAAACAATGCCTCACTTAAACAAGTTCGCATTGCATTGCAGGATGCTTGGGATACTACTTTTGCAGAAACATGCTCAGATACCCCCTTTCCCTTTTTCAACCTTAGCGTCACATTATAAGTTCAGTCAATAAACTAACTTCATTTTTTTCTCTCATCTTTAATACAATAAGATATTACTTTCCTTGTACGATTCATTTTACCATATTTACCATTTTGTATTATTCACTTCCTCTTAATCTGTTATCATTCATTTTGTGCGTTTTTATTTTTATACCCTTAAATTTTATTTCATTGATTCACCACCATTACAACATCTCTCTCTGTTTAACTTGTAACTTTATAATAATTTTAACTAATTTGTATACAAATTATTTCTTTTATTTTTTATAATAGGTTTGTTAGGTTATCATTCATTACATGTCATTCCCCCAACCAAACCTTCATCACCGGGGACACATTCTGTAGTATATTTTGACATAGATAAATCACAACCTTCTTCTAATACTTATTATAACCCCATATCTATATAAAATTATGTATCAAACTTGTAATAATAGAAGTGACAAATAAAACAAAGGAACAAAGAGGTAGTCCAGACGACAAAGGCCAGACGTGATAAACAACCCAGACTAACAGGTGTTTATGCTAATGAGTTCATTCCCCCGTCAGCAGGTGGCCGAACACGTGGCCAGACATAATTAATAACCCAGCGCTTGACAGGTGGCGTGATTACGGGAACCAATCAGAACTCGTCAACATCTGCCAGAGTCGAGT
Source organism: Cordylochernes scorpioides (assembly GCA_030710605.1). Taxonomy (NCBI): domain Eukaryota; kingdom Metazoa; phylum Arthropoda; class Arachnida; order Pseudoscorpiones; family Chernetidae; genus Cordylochernes; species Cordylochernes scorpioides. Next base: position 23,254,510 of record CP092864.1, on the reverse strand, counting down.
ATATAAGGTCCCCCAAGATGGGACAAAGAAGATAGGTTAGTTGTTTCAGAGCGACGCCGTTATACGGTCAATCAGTCTTCTCACCCCTATCCGCGATGTAGACTTAGGGCATCCGTGACGCCCATGGTCCGACTACCTTCGTCCGTGGTCTACCTCTACCTTCTTGGAGTTACCATCTAGACCTGCCTCTGTCTCTTGCTGTCCCAGTGCGGGAATCCCATCACTCACCCACTACCACGACTGCCCAGCACATTCCACCTCGGGATTACTACATGTATATTTGTAAGTTACTCACATATATTAAACTTCAATATTCTACAAAGATACATCCCCCTAATTATTAGAACGGCAACCGATCAGTCCTTGCAGCTGGATTATGTAAGAATAAGAAAATCAGTACTCTACTCTCACTATAAATACTTTCATTCATCACCTACAATGGAATGCTATCTGAATGACAATATCCCCCTAACCTTAAAGAGAATCATTGTACAAGTAAGAAGCCTTTTTGTAGTACAGAGAATTAATCATGTTTCACTATTGAAAACTAAGACCATAAAATGCACCTTATGCAACGGTGAATATAGTCTCGATTTTCCACACTACATGTTCTACTGTACGGCAATGGAAAAAAAAGAGAAATTCTTCGTCAAGAGACCGGCTATAATAGCAATTCGCCTTATGTTTTAATGGCAAAAGTCGTAAAATCCAGACCCTTTGCATTCGCTTTTTATAAATACTGGAAATCAGCTCAATCAAAATATTTAGCAGAGACACCGGATCAAACTCGATAATTGGTCGAGGTCAATACCCAATATTTGTATATAACTACGATGCTAATTTGTTATTTATTTATTTTGTCCTACAGAGAGAATCCTGTATGGCACGTGTGCCCAATAAAGGCTATTGTTGTGTTGTGTACTCACATATATTTCTGAAAATTCTGATTTATTTGGATGATGTCTTAAAGAATATCGCGACAGGTCTGTAACAATTTGGAGTCATAGCTGATAATTAATGACTTCATAACATAACATATACTGCAACTACTTCTATCATTATAATTAGTATAGCCAACAAATTTTATAATTGGAACTGTAAATGTGTTAATTGCCTATTGAATGCAAAAAAAAAACCTCCAATTTACTGCATTCATTAGAAAATACAGGGTACATATGAAATTCAGTCTAATATAATTAATATATTATAAAATAAAGAAAAATGAGTATTATTATATATATAATGATACTTATTTATTAAAGTGTTTTTTTTTTCCTTATGATTACACACACAATACAACCATATTATTTTAGGAATAATAATTCTATGAGGAAATATAATTAACATTTGATAAAACAATATTTTTGGGAAAACATTCACTCCAGTAGAGCCCGGGCGTATTTTAACGAATACTTCAAAGTGATTATCTCAAATAGTAATCAATTAATAACATAATCATTATCTTTATTATTCATGTGAAAATTGTCGTTTGTGCGCAATATATTTTCACACACACGCAAACTATTGAATTTGTTATTCTCAAAATAAATTGACGCTTGTCGCCCTTCTCCACTAAAACTGTTGAATAAACAATTGTAAAATTTTGCGTGTAAGAAGATGAATATATAGATTAACATATAAGCCATTTTTCAAACCTGAAAATATCAAACAAATAATAAAACTATTCGAAAAAGTCTGGCACGAGGCACTTCTTTATAAAATGTACAAAAATCATCTTCCAGGAGAAATAAAATAACACAAAACTTTTTAATGAACAGAAAATTAAGATGAAGATCAAAGATGAATTTTCAATAGCTAAGATAACCTTTGCAAAATTAACAATCACCACTGATGGGCCATGTCCTCCATATTTCAATTTTCATTTATTGGAGTATAAGAGCTCTAGTATTAGCTTCTTTTAATTATATAAAAGTTCTCATCATCAGATACTCCTTTCTTTATTTTTTATCACGTTAGATGGCGCTGTGCCATCTAAAATGCTTATTTGAGCGGTCAGGAAAAAGATTTTTTTTTCATGTCCTTTTCTGTGAACTTAAAAAAGCAAACCTAATAGTGACCATTTTCAAGATTCAATATTATGTTAAATCCTTTAAGATGAAAGAAACAAAAAAGTCTACTCACTTCCTTCTGTATTTCTGGATCCCAAAAACTTCAGGTAATATCCGCAAATAGAAATAAGCTGCGGCTTCCTTATCCTGTAACAAACCATTTATTTATTTACATCATCATTATATCATATATATATCATCATATACCAGTAGGGGTTAAATTAGGATTTTTATATCTTTTACTATTTTCAAGAAGATATATTCAGGTATTAAAATAGGAGAGGTACTATCTTTGCCTCAGGTGTGTAAATAGAATCGCTTTCTAAAAAGACATAAAATTATTTTTACTCGTTTCATGCTGGTAATATCAATAAATTGTATTTTTAGCGCTTTTTTAAATGGGATGTAGTTCCCTGCTCAAACAAAATGTATGCAGATTAAAATTAAATTTTTTTGATAGATTTTTTAAGATAAAAATCGAAACGAGTAAGAAGCCAAAACAGATTTTAAATATTAAAAGGAATTTATTTTCGACACACTCTTAATATAAATATACATATATTCCTCAAATTCTCATCATGGAGAGGTCGCCACTACCACATCACGGACCATGTCCTGGCAGACCTTGCGCGTGTGTATCCCCAAACAGACCCAACCTGCCCTCACTGTACTTAAGAATCACAGAAAGTTGATAATCTACTCTTCATCTATACTGCTTTCCCGAGATAAAGAATGCAAGCGGCTATCCTACTTGGACTGACCCACCTCAACCCTACATCTATGTCCCATACCTAGCATTGCTGGTTCTGCTCAGTAACTCCCTCAGGCCGGGATTAGAAGTACTGGTCTGTACTAGTTATCCAGACAATCCGTGTAGTTGGCGTTTTATCTCTACCAACATTATACTAGTCTTAGACTGAGGTTTGACATGTGGTTGACAGGGAAGTCATTCTCAACTGCCATCCGTGGAACATTTTGACCAATCCTCACATATTATTTACTCATCCCTTTTTTTGCTTCTAAAATCTCTTATTCAAATAATAATAGAAACATGAAGTACCACCGTATTCTCTGTATTAAAAAAGATAAACTATTTCTAACGCGTGAGCATTTTTGCCCATAGTTCATCTAAAATACTGTTCATCATCAGTACTGAAGATAAAAGCAAAAATCTTCAATAACATATTAGAGCGGTATGGTATATTAAACTGGCGAAGCCGCTGGGAGGGTTCAACTCTGATGAGCCAGGCTCTTACAATACTTATATTGTTGAACTATAAACAAAATAAAATTGTTTTACATTAAAAAGAAAATGTTATGTTAAAGTTTATATAATAATAAAATAATTATAATAAATTTTATGCGATATTTTTGAGGTTAATTCTTTACTTTTAGGACTTGTATTAAAATTATAATTTCAGATAATATAGAGTTATTTTTAATATATAGAAAAGTTTGCTGTGTGTGTGTTAAAACAACACTGGTCAACGAAATCTCATAACAAAATTTACTAGAAGGAAGACCAAAAAAAGATTAGGAAACATTGTTAAAAAGTATTAAAATGGCTATGTACTATGGATCAACATACAATACCAGTGTACTGATAGAAACTAAATAAAAACGTATTTACACACTTTCACTGTATTCTCTGTTTGTCTGGGAACGAATGATCCACAGGATCTATTTACATCGCGGGTAAAGAAGTAGCGACTCTAATATATGGTGTCAGTCAATTGGCTTTTTTATTATTGTGATTCACTCTGTGTTTTTCCAATTTCGGTCCTTTTTTGAATCGGCATTGGGTTATGCAATATATATAAACCATGTTAAAGACCTTTCGTCACATGCCTCAGTAACATCTGTGATAAATAAAACAAAAAACTTTAAAGTTCATTGTTCAATAAATTTATACAGAGGGAACAATCCCTCGAAATATTTTTGGAAAAATTGTTTTTCTTTCACAGATCCAAGTACGCTTTTTAAAATAAAAATAGAAAACGTTGATTTTTCAATAAATAAAATACATATTTATTATATTTAATATATAAACATGGCCATTTAATTGAGATACCGCGTATTCTATATTTCTCCGATTTATGGAGAGGAGAAAGGTAAATGCATTTTATGATATGACACGGGACCTATATATGATATTTGCACACATACACAAAACCTAACCAATTTGGAAGAAGGAATATAAATCTTTTCCTAAAGTCGTCTTGTGTTTCCTAGTTTTACTGCTCTGTAAAATTCATATAATCGCTTTGCACGAGTATCATTTGGGTTCAGTGTATATATATCTATTTATAAGTAAAATATATAGAGAGGTGAAAGTTCCCTATAACTATAATATATATACCTGTTTATCTACAAATGGGATGGTTATGGAGAGCATGGGGGAGTGAATGGGCTTTCTATGGAAAGCGTATGGGGAAAGGGAGCTGGATTTCCTATGGAGAGCATGAGCACGGGGAAGAGATGGATGGATATCTATGGAGATGGGAAGCTGGATGGTTTCTCTATGGGGGGAGGAGGGATGGGTGGCTTTATATGGATAGCATGGGGGAGATGGGCGGCCTTTCTTGTAAGGAACATAGAAAAAGGCTATGGAGATGTTTGACCTTTCTATGGGGATCATGGGAGAAGGGTATGGAGATAGCTGGCTTCTCTAGGGAGGAAGGAAGGATGTGTGCCTTATATGGATAGAATAGGGGAGATGGCTAGTTTTTCTATGAGGCTCATGGGGCAAGGCTATGGAGATGGTTGGCTTTTCTATGAGGCTCTTTGGGGAAGGGCATGAGTATGGTCGGCTTTTCTATGTAATTCATGGGGGAAGGGTTTGGAGATGGTCGGGTTTCTATGGAGAAGAGGATAGGAAGGCACTGGCAGCTTTACTTCCTATAACATATCATTAAAATGTCAGAATGTTAATTGATTAATATGTGATTATCTAGGTTTTTGTATTTAAGACGCATCTAGATGGAATCGAGTCATATTACTTTGGTATCAATCTGTAGTCACATTGTTTTTTTTTTAACAGAAAGAGGACTATTATAAATGGAAAGTTACCTTAAACAAGGAAGGCAGCGGCTCCACAGTCTCCGGAAAAGGGAAATCTTTTTCCTCCTGAAAACAATTGATCCATTAATTCTAACATATAACATGTTCGAGAGATAAATATTTTTATATTTCTGAATATAAAAGGGAGATTTTATCGCATTAAAGTTTTAACATAGTTGGCATTGGTAAAACACATGGTAGGAATAAGACCCATCTCTCTATTTTCTCTTAATATACGGAAATATACTTTTATTGAACACCATGTTGGGAAATTTTAAGATTTTATATAGTTATATAGGGTGAAACTTTCTACAATTAGTTAACTGAATATGTAAAAGAGAAAAAGACGTGGCTAACTAGAGGTGAACCTTTTTAGCGATTTCCCTAATTGAATCAATCAGATTGCTACAACTATTGTATGATTTCTTATGATTATAAGTCTGATTTAGAAGGTTTTTTTCAGTGATAATATTCCTAATGAAACAAAGTTAAACGGTTCTGTAATTGCAGAGAAATTTCAAATTTTCTTTTTGCCTTGATCGCACAAGTTAACATTAGTAAACAGAACACATAGTGCCATCTGTCGATGGAGATTAGAACTATTCAGAGCTATTAATTTTTGCTTCATCCTTTTTCATAGAACGAAAGAAAAAATAATTCAGAATATAAGTTTGTTAGAGTATATAATATAACGTCAACAATATATCCTAGATGTAGATAATGTTGTCTAGAAACTTACTTTTCTTCTGGAGCTGGCTTGATCTCCTCAGAAGAGAGAACAATTATCTCATCATCTTCTGGCATAACAAAAGCCATATCTCGAAATTTTAAAACATTTCGAGCCAGTTGGTCAATGTCCTCAGGGAAAAATGGATGATCCCCATTAACGTAGATGTGCTTTGGCATTTCGTCCCTGCACACACAAGTAAAAAACTCAATTTTAACAATACCTATTGCCTGTAAATTCGCTTATTGACAGAACTTAAGGAGGTTTTACATTTTAGCATGTATATCTGAATTCAGACAATAACTCTGATATTTGATACACAGCGACCTTTATTGATGAGACATGAAATAACCTCAGACTCGGAACGAAACACTATGAAGGAATGATAATACATCCAGATGGCACAAGAACCTATAGGACATGAAACAACTGTCCTGGTGTGGAACTACCACCTACCCACATATTCTCATGCCCAGCAATGGCCACAGCCTTGAAGAAAATTTACATGGACCCAGAACAGCAACTTTACACACCCAAGATAGTGGACATTGCGACTGCTGTGATAGAAATTCATTGGGAAATGTTAGGCTCTTCATTGGACACGAAAACAATAACAACGAAATAACCAAGTGTGCCAAGTGTGAAAATATTGCATTTGTCTCTTAAAAATAAAAAACTTACAACTACATAAAAGATATCTAACTCCTTAAGTTTTTGTCAAAGGGTGTATATGTTTATCATAAATTGTTGTATGTATTCATTTGTGATAAATATCAATGATAGAGAGTAATATACAGAAAACTCAGGTTCTTGAGCGCATTTCTACCATTTTCGATAGGCGACATCAAACACGTTCAACTTCCTCAAGTTTTGTCTATGATACGAATGTACCTATATTAACCTGGAACAGTGATTATTTAATTCTTATGATTGTTCCACAATTCAATGGCTAGAGAATTATATCGATTCTGATATCAATGGTACAATCAATAAATCATATGTTGATGTTTGATGAATTCTTTCATAGTGTCAACAAGTAGCCCAACAATATAGATGTTATTGATAGAGTTTCTCCGACGAGGAATCAAAATTTATCAACGCGATACTCAAAGTTTAATATTAACAATTATTTCCTTGTTATTTGAAGAAAAAAACTTGATTTTCAAAGAATAAATATTTCATAATGATCACTTTATATTGAAAATTAATTGAGAGGATTTAGGTTCTTCAAATATTCACACCTCTTCTTTTTTAATATTTTCAAATCAATTCTATTTATATCAAAATCATTTCCATCTTGAATATTCCAATTTAAAATATCGATCTTCTAATAAAAATAAAAATAAATATTGTGCTTGAATCTAGGAAGAATATTGTTTCTTGAGTGAACATCAGTTGAACTTTTTCTGAAGTAATATTGCAGGGTGAAAACTTACATTTTATCAGGAGCTCTTCGAATATCGTGAGGCGTTAGTCAAATTGTTTTAATCTAATTTTTACTTCTTAGCAACGGCGAATCTATTTTCTATTTATTACTGCCGCCATATTGGAATATTAGAGAATAAGCCTATCACACATGGAATGGAACATTTCAAGACAAAATAAACATATAAAATGTATCTACAATGTAATTACCTTGAGAACTTTACTCACTTCGCCAAATTTGACTCTAAGCGAATACTCTGACAAAGAGATTAAAGGATC
>CP092864.1:22924756-23246850 GCA_030710605.1 Cordylochernes scorpioides | reverse complement strand
TTTTAGCGAGCTTGTTACTGCTCTCCCTCCTTCTTTTTCATCCGGGCTTGGGACCGGCAAAGGCGGAGTTTCCTCCAATATAATGTCACTCATTTGATAGAACAAATAAGGCTCTCCCAAATGGATCATTTTACAGAGAATATTGTAAAGATCAGATGATTATTGGCTTCATTTTCGCCTAATATATGGTGAAAGTGGTTTCATTATGGCATTTTATATGGAGAAGTAAGCCTTTATAATCTTTGCAAACTTTTTTAATATATATGGCTTGTTTTATTGATAAAATATATAAAATAAGATAATATTACAAAGTGATTATTCACAGATCAAGTACTATTAATTTAGGGAGGGGAATAAATATAAGTTGGATATATTATTTTCTCTTACTGATCTATATTTTGATGTAGATTATCACATAGCAATAACGCGCCATCTATACATATAAAATAAAAGGATTTAAAAGCGCGAATGTTTCTTTTATACATAATACAAACTTCTACTGTCCTTACTGCGATGAAAAATATATTGGGGGGGGGGGGGGGGGGGGGCTTGGCTCATCAGTGGTGTACCCTCCCAGCGGTTTCGCCAATTTAATCCACCAGACCGCTTCTCAGAGCTCTAATACTGTATTGGATCATTCTGCTTTTATATGCTACACTGAAGGATAGAATCTTAGAAATGTTTTTCAAGTAAACTATGGAAAGTAAACCATTTTTCATCGCAGTAAGGACAGTAGAAGTTTGTATTATGTATAAAAGAAACATTCGCGCTTTTAAATCCTTTTATTTAAAATGTAGATTATGAAATATACTTTTCGTTTTTTTTTTAAATACTCGGAACCTTGTTACAAAATCTTCAAGTAAGCTATAGAAAGAGCTATATAAAACTATATAGAGGGAGAAGTGTGTATGTGCGACAGACACAGATGGAAAGAACTACATAGTATTGTGGTGTTCCAGAGGCAACCCATGGTGAAGAATCAGGTATCATGGAAGAGGACTTATTCCACGACTGTTATGAGATTGTCAACTTGAAAGTCCACCTCATGACGAAGTATAGTTCTGATCTGTGGAAACAGCAGGTGTGCTGGTGAGAACTTTACTATATCATCTTATCTGATACTCGACAAATGTTTCTGTTTAATCAATGGTTTAATAACACATATAACCCAATCTTAAACTTTAAATGATTCACACCTCAATATATGAGGTAAAATTGATGAAAAGTGTGCGTAACAGATCATGTGTGGGTATTTATAATAATTTTGAACTTTACTCAATGTAAATTATTGTGAACAAACATAATAAAAATGATAAGGAATAAGAAAATATTTTAATAAAACATAGGTATATAGAAAATTATATTTTTTTTCTTCAAATATCTCTACCTATTCTTTCAAAACTATATGAATGCAATCAACAGTAACCTCATTTCTTTTTCAGTCTTATAAAAAATTTGCCGTTAAAATACTTTATATAATTTTATCATTTTAAATTTTATTTCAACTTGCTAACTCATGATGACAATACAGTTATTAAGAGATTTTGAACGTTTCAATGAATGACAGATATAAGTATCAAAACACAATTCGATTTTATATGAAAATTCTCAATAAAACTTTCCACCAGAGATAGAGAGTGTCCTATGATAAGTTCTCGATATAACTATTTGATATCTCAAATCACTCTATTATATTTATGTAAATAGTTAAATTATTATGATATAACCACATCATTTATTTTACAACTTGTGTAAAATAGGAAAATATAGAAATGAAGCCAATGGTAATATTTATAATTTGGTTAGTACCTTTCATAACCATCCTATCCACTTATTAATATTAATGATTCGCCTTGTTGTTTCGTTATTTTACCCTTTAAGTTGGTGGTCGCTTAAAGCAGGTATTCAGTGTGTGTCTACAAATGTATTCACATGTGTGTTACAGCTTGTGGGCTGAGAATTCCCAATGTTACGACCAAGTACTGAACAATGTCGACACCAGATCCCAGTACTTCCACCATTTCGACTTCTACATTGACAAGCTGCGAGCACACATGTGCGGTGTGGAAGAGCTCCCCCTGGACCACGTGTGCGGCAGTATTCGACCAAATCCGGCCTCACACGCCGAGCTCATCTTCTACCATCTCATGTTTCTCCAGCTGCAGATGTACGCCATCTGAACATCTACGTGGAATAAAACATGTTGAACATAAGCCAGTCTGAAAACTTGCCGTTTTTACCCATTACATATAATGACTGTCGGTATGCGCTAGCCAGAACAAGGCATTGAATCCCGCACAATACATCTTTTTCTTTACGCTCTATATATAAATCTATTAAGCACAAATTTTTCCTTATTCAAATAACACAATTTTATACTATTTTCTACTGTGATGAAAAAATATTGGGAGGGTTTTGTTCATCAGTGGTGAACCCTGCCAGTGGTTTCACAATTTCAATTCACCAGACCGCATTTTTAACTCTGTATTAAATATAGTATTGAAATATCCAGCTTATATATAGAACACAGATGGATGGAATCTTAGTTATGGTGTTTAAGCATATTTTTTCAAATAAAATATATTTTTGTTGGCCCCTGAATTAAACAAGTCCAATTCCATCAAAGATTACAAGTAACCAAATGGCGCTTTAACATTTACTAAGTACAAATTCGATCTCTTTTCATGTGACATGATTGCAGTACAAGCATTAATAAACTTCTTATAACCATGATCACTTTGGCCTCTAGTAAGTATACTTGGAATAAGTTCAACACATCAAGTATATATACATACAGATTTATTAAGACCACCAGTCTTATACAGATTCACTCAGAAAGGAAGCATAGATAGAGCTCCTATACTTCAGGCATCACAGAACCCAACAACAGCTTCCAGGTCCGACACATGTCCAGTGACCACAGATTCCACCGTGTATACGTCAAGGTTAGCGTATCAACGAAAACTGTGGAATCAGCTGCATTCTAGTCTTCGCTTTCCTCATCAAAATGGCCCAATATATATATAAATCTGAGCTCTGTTTGGTGATGGAAGATCAAGGTTGAATGCTTCAAATTCCATCTACGTATCTATAACTATCACCAAATCTGTTTTGAGCTTCGAAGGGGAAGGTGGAGTCAATTTATTGATAAAATAGGTAATGAATTTGTGGGTAATAGCATATAATTTATAGCATGGACACAAAGATTTCTTTTACATATAGCTATGTTTTTTCAATAAGCCGATCATCACTAATTTCAGGGTATGTACTTTATCTAGGTGAGAGTTATTTTTTATATATAAAAGTATTTTTTAAAGAAATTAGAAACATCTATCCATGAAAATATTTATGCACAAATATTTTATTGTAACATAAATCAATTCTTTACCATCCTATCAATACATTATTATTATTTTATATGTGAAAATTGTTGTTGTTTAAAATATCATCAAATTCATATATTTTTTCTTATTATGCTTTTATATGGAATAATATATATATATATAATAGAGATCCTTTAATCTCTTTGTCAGAGTATTCGCTTAGAGTCAAATTTGGCGAAGTGAGTAAAGTTATCAAGTTAATTACATTGTAGATACATTTTATATGTTTATTTTGTCTTGAAATGTTCCATTCCATGTGTGATAGGCTTATTCTCTAATATTCCAATATGGCGGCAGTAATAAATAGAAAATAGATTCGCCGTTGCTAAGAAGTAAAAATTAGATTAAAACAATTTGACTAACGCCTCAAGCTATTCGAAGAGCTCCTGATAAAATGTAAGTTTTCACCCTGCAATATTACTTCAGAAAAAGTTCAACTGATGTTCACTCAAGAAACAATATTCTTCCTAGATTCAAGCACAATATTTTTTTTTATTAGAAGATCGATATTTTAAATTGGAATATTCAAGATGGAAATGATTTTGATATAAATAGAGTTGATTTGAAAAAATATTAAAATAGAAGAGGTGTGAATATTTGAAGAACATAAATCCTCTCAATTCATTTTCAATATAAAGTGATTATTATGAAATATTTATTCTTTGAAAAAAAAATCAAGTTTTTTTCTTCAAATAACAAGGAAATAATTGTAAATGTTAAACTTTGAGTATCGAGTTGATAAATTTTGATTCCTCGTCGGAGAAACTCTCTATCAATAACATCTATATTGTTGGGCTACTTGTTGACACTATGATAGAATTCATCAAACATCTACATATGATTTATTGATTGTACCATTGATATCAGAATCAATATAATTCTCTAGGCATTGAATTAAGAAACAATCATATAAAGAATTAAATAATGACTGTTCCAGGTTGATATAGGTACTCTCATATCATAAACAAAACCTGAGGAAGTTGAACGTATTTGATGTCGCCTATCGAAAATGGTAGAAATGCGCTCAAGAACCTGAGTTTTCTGTATATCACTCTCTATCATCGATATTTATCACAAATGAATACATACAACAATTTATGATAAACATATACACCCTTTGACAAAACTTAAGGAAGTCGATATCTTTTATGTAGTTGTAAGTCTTTTTTTTTTTTTTTTTTAAAGAGACAAAGGCAATATTTTCACACTTGGTTATTTCGTTGTTATTGTTTTCGTGTCCAATGAAGAGCCTAACATTTCCCAATGAATTTCTATCACAGCAGTCGCAATGTCCACTATCTTGGGTGTGTAAAGTTGCTGTTCTGGGTCCATGTAAATTTTCTGCATGGCTGTGGCCATTGCTGGGCATGAGAATATGTGGGTAGGTGGTAGTTCCACACCAGGACAGTTGTTTCATGTCCTATAGGTTCTTGTGCCATCTGGATGTATTATCATTCCTTTATAGTGTTTCGTTCTGAGTCTGAGGTTATTTCGTGTCTCATCAATAAAGGTCACTGTGTATCAAATATCGGAGTTATTATCTGAATTCCGATATACATGCTAAAATGTAAAACCTCCTTAAGTTCTGTCAATAAGCGTATTTACAGGCAATAGATATTGTTAAAATTGAGTTTTTTACTTGTGTGTGCAGGGACGAAATGCCAAAGCACATCTACGTTAATGGGGATCATCCATTTTTCCCTGAGGACATTGACCAACTGGCTCGAAATGTTCTGAAATTTCGAGATATGGCTTTTGTTATGCCAGAAGATGATGAGATTATTGTTCTCTCTTCTGAGGAGATCAAGCCAGCTCCAGTAGAAAAGTAAGTTTCTAGACAACATTATCTACATCTAGGATATATTGTTGACGTTAATATACTCTAACAAACTTATATTCTGAATTATTTTCATTCGTTCTATGAAAAAGGATGAAGCAAAAATTAATAGCTCTGAATAATTCTAACCTCCATCGACAGATGGCACTATGTGTTCTGTTTACTAATGTTAACTTGTGCGATCAAGGCAAAAAGAAAATTTGAAATTTCTCTGCAATTACAGAACCGTTTAACTTTGTTTCATTAGGAATATTATCACTCAAAATAAACCTTCTAAATCAGACTGTATAATTATAAGAAATCATACAATAGTTGTAGCAATCTGATTGATTCAATTATGGAAATCGCTAAAAAGGTTCACCTCTAGTTAGCCATGTCTTTTTCAAATCTCTTTCACATATTCAGTTAACTAATTGTAGAAAGTTTCACCCTATATAATTATATAAAATCTTATAATATCCCAACATGGTGTTCAATAAAAGTATATTTCCGTACATTAAGAGAGAATAGAGAGATGGGTCTTATTCCTACCATGTGTTTTACCAATGCCAACTATGTTAAAACTTTAATGCGATAATCTCCCTTTTATATTTAGAAATATATTTCCTTCCATAGAGGGTTACGAAATTCACTCATTTGTTATTTCTATTTAAATCTCATATTATTATTTGCAACTTCTTATTGACTTTAAATAGAGTAAAGGTATAACTTCCTTTAGTTTTGCCTATAAGGAATCATGTCGTAGGTAACTACTGTATTTATCAAACAAACCTTACTCTCTCTTTATAATGTAAGATATTATCTTAAATAAATAATTTAATTCCTTTAATGAAAGTGTGAGTTTTTATTTGTATTTATCTCTCTAACATGTTATATGTTAGAATTAATGGATCAATTGTTTTCAGGAGGAAAAAGATTTCCCTTTTCCGGAGACTGTGGAGCCGCTGCCTTCCTTGTTTAAGGTAACTTTACATTTATAACAGTCCTCTTTTTGTTAAAAAAAAAAACAATGTGACTACAGATTGATACTAAAGTAATATGACTCGATTCCATCTAGATGCGTCTTAAATACAAAAACCTAGATAATCACATATTAATCAATTAACATTCTGACATTGTAATGATATGTTATAGGAAGTAAATGCTGCCAGTGCCTTCCTATCCTCTTCTCCATAGAAACCCGACCATCTCCAAACCCTTCCCCCATGAACTCCATAGAAAAGCCTACCATACTCATGCCCTTCCCCAAAGAGCCTAATAGAAAAGCCAACCATCTCCATAGCCTTGCCCCATGAGCCTCATAGAAAAACTAGCCATCTCCCCTATTCTATCCATATAAGGCACACATCCTTCCTTCCTCCCTAGAGAAGCCAGCTATCTCCATACCCTTCTCCCATGATCCCCATAGAAAGGCCAAACATCTCCATAGCCTTGCCCTATGTTCCTTACAAGAAAGGCCCCCCATCTCCCCCATGCTATCCATATAAATCCACCCATCCCTCCTCCCCCCATAGAGAAACCATCCAGCTTCCCATCTCCATAGATATCCATCCATCTCTTCCCCGTGCTCATGCTCTCCATAGGAAATCCAGCTCCTTTTCCCCACACGCTTTCCATAAAAAGCCCATTCACTCCCCCATGCTCTCCATAACCATCCCATTTGTGGATAAACAGGTATATATATTATAGTTATAGGGAACTTTTATCTCTCTATATATATTTACTTATAAATAGATATATACACTGAACCCAAATGATACTCGTGCAAAGCGATTATATGAATTTTACAGAGCAGTAAAACTAGGAAACACAAGACGACTTTAGGAAAAGATTTATATACCTTCTTCCAAATTGGTTAGGTTTTGTGTATGTTTGCAAATATCATATATAGGTCCCGTGTCATATCATAAAATGCATTTCCCTTTCTCCTCTCCATAAATCGGAGAAATATAGAATACGCGGTATCTCAATTAAAGGGCCATGTTTATATATTAAATATAATAAATATGTATTTTATTTATTGAAAAATCAACGTTTTCTATTTTTATTTTAAAAAGCGTACTTGGATCTGTGAAAGAAAAACAATTTTTCTCCAAAAATATTTCGAGGGATTGTTCCCTCTTTATCAATTTATTGAACAATGAACTTTAAAGTTTTTTGTTTTATTTATCACAGATGTTACTGAGGCATGTGACGAAAGGTCTTTAACATGGTTTATATATATTGCATAACCCAATGCCGATTCAAAAATGGACCGAAATTGGAAAAACACAGAGTGAATCACAATAATAAAAAAGCCAATTGACTGACACCATATATTAGAGTCGCTACTTTTTTACCCGCGATGTAAATAGATCCTGTGAATCATTCGTTCCCAGACAAACAGAGAATACAGTGAAAGTATGTAAATACGTTTTTATTTAGTTTCTATCAGTACTGGTATTGTATGTTGATCCATAGTACATAGCCATTTTAATACTTTTTAACAATGTTTCCTAATCTTTTTTTGGTCTTCCTTCTAGTAAATTTTGTTATGAGATTTCGTTGACCAGTGTTGTTTTAACACACACACAGCAAACTTTTCTATATATTAAAAATAACTCTATATTATCTGAAATTATAATTTTAATACAAGTCCTAAAAGTAAAGAATTAACCTCAAAAATATCGCATAAAATTTATTATAATTATTTTATTATTATATAAACTTTAACATAACATTTTCTTTTTAATGTAAAACAATTTTATTTTGTTTATAGTTCAATAATATAAGTATTGTAAGAGCCTGGCTCATCAGAGTTGAACCCTCCCAGCGGTTTCGCCAGTTTAATATACCATACCGCTCTAATATGTTAGTGAAGATTTTTGCTTTTATCTTCAGTACTGATGATGAACAGTATTTTAGACGAATTATGGGCAAAAATGCTCACGCGTTAGAAATAGTTTATCTTTATGAATACAGAGAGTAAGGTGGTACTTCATGTTTCTATTTTTATTTGAATAAGAGATTTTAGAAGCAAAAAAGGGATGAGTAAATAATATGTGAGGATTGGTCAAAATGTTCCACAGACGGCAGTTGGGAATGACAGATCTGACTTCCCTGTCAACCACATGTCAAACCTCAGTAAAAGACTAGTATAATGTTGGTAGAGATAAAACACCAACTACACGGATTGTCTGGATAACTAGTACAGACCCGCACTTCTAATCCCGGCCTGGGTGAATTACTGAGCAGAACCAGCAAGTTATGTGCTAGGTATGGGAGACAGGACATAGATATAGAGTTGAGGTGGATCAGTCCAAGCAAGATAGCCGCTTGCATTCTCTGTCTCGGAAAAGCAGTATAGATGAAGAGTTATAACACGAATAAAATTATAAAGGATAAGTTTCTTTATTGGTAATAACCGTTTCGAGCTTTCGGGCGCAAGCTGCCCTTCTACAGGAATAAAAGAAACAAGTGAATCAGACATGTATATATACATCTATATGAGCTAAATATTTTGCATACCTAGGATTATTTATAAAATATTCATTAAGAAATAACTATTGCTATGTAAATTAATCTATCTGCTAATATTATTAAATGCAAAACTATGAAATTTTGCAATGAAGAGAAAACAAATTATTCTATTCTAGTTTATGGATCAGCCTATCATATGTCTCTGGGATATCGATGTGTCTATTTATACTATTATATTTTGATGAAATTAGTGCTTCCAGTAATAATCTTTTGTATTTACTATTTATGTTTGTGTAATGGATATTAGGGTTTGATAGATTGAAATCGTGATCTGTATTTTTGATATGTTGTACTATTAGAGATTTGGGGTCATTGTTTTTAATGTTTTTTCTATGTTCGTCCATTCTGTCTTTTATATGTCTACCTGTTTCACCTACATAAACATTATTGCATTAGTTGCATGATATGGAATATATGGCTTTGCTATTGTATAGTTTCGTTATTGGAAAACTGTTTCTGGCAATGGGGTTTCTTATTATGGTTGCTATATTAGGGTTGCTTTCATAATATGTTCTTATACCATGTTTGCTTAAGATTCTGGCCATATGGGTACTACTATGGGAATAGGGAATTATACATATTGATTTATAAACATGATTATTTCGTATAAGGGAGGGATTATAGAAATGTCTTAGTATGAAGTTCTTGGGATAACCATTAGAAGTGAGTATTGATCAAAAATTGGGTTTCTATAGCTTTTGAGGATTGGGTGGAGCAATGTGTGAATATTCGCTTGGAAAGGGTTTTTACAGTATTGATTTTGTGACTTAGGGGACAATAAGAAGAAAAATGTATATAATTTGGAGTGGAGTTTGGCTTGTGATATATTTCTGTTGTGTATTGATTTTGTGTTTTTAATATGAGTACGTCTAGGAATGGTAAGGTCTTATTGTTTTCAGTTTCTATAGTGAAATCAATGTCATTATGTATAGACTTTAGTTGGGTAAAAACGGAATCTATTTTGTTAGTATTGGAAATACAAAAGATATCATCTATGTATCTTTGCCAGATGATAATGTCTGTGGGAAATAGGTTGGTTATCGTTTGATATATTTTTCTCATTACAATTTCTGCCAAAGGTGAAGAAAGGGGGCTTCCCATGGGGGAGCCCTTGGTTTGTTTATAAAAGTTGCTATTGAAGGAAAATGTATTGTAAACTAAGCTTAATTAATGAAATAATTTTAGAAGAGGTATCTGAAGGAATGTTATTTAATGCTAAAAATTTTCTATTGTGTTATCTATTATTAGATGGTGTGGTAAGCTTGGGTACATATTAACTACGTCAAAAGATATCATGGTGCTATTAGGAGAGGGAGGGAGGCTGTGTATATTTTCTATAAATTTCGGGATGGATGTGATGGATGTTGTAGTGGGGGGGTTGTCTTTTAAAATGGGAATAAGAAAGCTTGCTAGGAATTTAGCTAAGGGGGCTATAGGAGACATATGATATGCTATAATAGGTCGAATAGGGATACCTTGTTTATGGGTCTTGGGTTGGCCGTAAATATAAGCGACACTTTTTATATTTTCTAGGAACAATTTTAAGTTTTCTGTAGTGATAGTATTACTTCTGCATAAATTCCCAAGATCTTTTGTATATAGGGCATATGATTGAGATTTTTCATTGGTTGATATAGGTTTGAATACTTCGGAGTTGTTTAGGGTTTCATTCATTTTTGATATATAATCTTGAGTATTCATAATAACTGTTTGGGATCCTTTATCTGCTTTTATTATTACTATTTCTTTTCTGCTTTTTAGTGAATTGGCTATATATTGGTTTTTGGATTTAAAGATAGACGTGCTTGAAGATTCTACTAAGGAGGAAGTGACTAAGCTTCTGATTTTGGATTTTTCATTATTTGTTAGGTTAGATATTGCTGATTCAACTTCTGCAATGATTTTATAGTTATCTGTTTTCGTGGGGAATCTGTGTTTGGTCCCTTTTGATAAATAATTAATTTCATCGGGTGAGAGATTATAGCTTGATAAGTTGAGGATATTAACCTGGTTTTTAGGAGGTATGAGTTGGATGTTGTATTTCTTAGACCAGAATTGAAGTTTCTTTTGGTGTTTGTTCTCTATGGTGAGGTTTAAGGTTTTGATGTCCTCAGTAATGCTGATGATAAATTGTACCATTTCCAATAGGGGGATTCTCTGAGATACTATATTCATTAGATCTTTTATGGTTTTTGAAATGAGTCTTATGTTTGAGTAACATCCTTTTGTTCTAGATCTAAGGAGTTTCATTTGGGTATCTTTTATAATTGAAGTTGAGAAATGGTTTTTAAAAGGATCTCGGATTCTGAGGGATGGTGGTATAAAGCTATTAACTTCACAAATCCTATTAAATATAAGATGCTTTCTCCACTTTGCAAGTTTGAAGGAATTTCTTCGTATTAGATTCATGTATTGACGGGTTTCGGAATCGTAAGTTTCGGTATTCATTTTTATAGAGCAAAATATAACTTTTTTGAGATTTAAGACGAGTAATCCTTTCAATATATTATAACACGAATAAAATTATAAAGGATAAGTTTCTTTATTGGTAATAACCGTTTCGAGCTTTCGGGCGCAAGCAGCCCTTCTACAGGAATAAAAGAAACAAGTGAATCAGACATGTATATATACATCTATATGAGCTAAATATTTTGCATACCTATTACTCGTCTTGAATAGATGAAGAGTAGATGATCAACTTTCTGTGATTCTTAAGTACAGTGAGAGCAGGTTGGGTCTGTTTGGGGATACACACGCGCAAGGTCTGCCAGGACATGGTCCGTGATGTAGTAGTGGCGACCTCTTCATGATGAGAATTTGAGGCATAATGTATATTTATATTAAGAGTGTGTCGAAAATAAATTCCTTTTAATATTTAAAATCTGTTTTGGCTTCTTACTCGTTTCGATTTTTATCTTAAAAAATATATTTAAAAAATTTTAATTTTAATCTGCACACATTTTGTTTGAGCAGGGAACTACATCCCATTTTAAAAAAGCGCTAAAAATACAATTTATTGATATTACCAGCATGAAACGAGTAAAAATAATTTTAGTGTCTTTTTAGAAAGCGATTCTATTTACACACCCGAGGCAAAGGTAGTACCTCTCCTATTTCAATACCTGAATATATCTTCTTGAAAATAGTAAAAGATATAAATCCTAATTTAACCCCTACTGATATGTGATGATATATATGATATAATGATGATGTGAATAAATAAATGGTTTGTTACAGGATAAGGAAGCCGCAGCTTATTTTTATTTGCGGATATTACCTGAAGTTTTTGGGATCCAGAAATACAGAAGGATGTAAGTAGACTCTTTTGTTTCTTTCATCTTAAAGGATTTAGCATAATATTGAATCTTGGAAAATGGTCACTATTAGGTTTGCTTTTTTAAGTTCACAGAAAAGGACATGAAAAAAAAATATCTTTTTCCTGACCGCTCAAATAAGCATTTTAGATGGCACAGCGCCATCTAACGCGATAAAAAATAAAGAAAGGAGTATCTGATGATGAAAACTTTTATATAATTAAAAGAAGCTAATTCTAGAGCTCTTATACTCCAATAAATGAAATTTGAAAGATGGAGGACATGGCTTATCAGTGGTGATTGTTAATTTTGCAAAGGTTATCTTAGCTATTGAAAATTCATCTTTGACCTTCATCTTTGATTTTCTGTTTATTAAAAAGTTTTGTGTTATTTTATTTCTCCTGGACGATGATTTTTGTACATTTTATAAAGAAGTGCCTCGTGCCAGACTTTTTCGAATAGTTTTATTATTTGTTTAATATTTTCAGGCTTGAAAAATGGCTTATATGTTAATCTATATATTCATCTTCTTACACGCGAAATTTTACAATTGTTTATTCAACAGTTTTAGTGGAGAAGGGCGACAAGCGTCAATTTATCTTGAGAATTACAAATTCAATAGTTTGCGTGTGTGTGAAAATATATTGCGCACAAACGACAAATTTCATATGAATAATAAAGATAATGTTTATGTTATTAATTGATTACTATTTAACATAATCACTTTGAAGTATTCGTTAAAATACGCCCGGGTTCTACTGGAGTGAATGTTTTCCCAAAAATATTGTTTTATCAAATGTTAATTATATTTCCTCATAGAATTATGATTCCTAAAATAATATGGTTGTATTGTGTGTGTAATCATAAAGAAAAAAAAAACACTTCAATAAATAATTATCATTATATATAATAATACTCATTTTTATTTATTCTATAACTAGCCGAATGACCCGGTCAACGCCCGTGTTTTACCCGATTGAATGTTTTGATTCAAATACTATTTGTTACAATTATAAATTGTGGTCATGTGGCCTAGTGGTCATGGCATCTGCCCGGTAAGCGGAAGGTCGTGGGTTCGATTCCCATCCCTTGACACTTTCTTTATTTTATCCATTCTGACCAAAATCTATCCGTGAACTTCACACAGAAAGAATAAGGCAATTATATAAGTAGATATATTAATTATATTAGACTGAATTTCTTAAGTACCCTGTATTTCTTATGAATGCAGTAAATTGGAGTTTTTTTGCATTCAATAGGCAATTAACACATTTACAGTTCCAATTATAAAATTTGTTGGCTATACTAATTATAATGATAGAAGTAATTGCAGTATATTTTTATGTTAGGAAGTCATTAATTATCAGCTATGACTCCAAATTGTTACAGACCTGTCGCGATATTCTTTAAGACATCATCCAAATAAATAAGAATTTTCAGAAATATATGTGAGTAACTTATAAATACATACATTTTTATCCCTCACTTCACCCAAGTCCTGGGTTTCTACAATCAAGATCAAACGCAGTTTTAAATAATTTTCAAACTCCATATTAGTCCCTAATGGAAGGCGGTTTTCCGTGATTCTCTCAATAATTGAGGTCATGACAATTCACAATATTTTTCATTTATTCTTCTGGTACATAAACAAACAAACAACTTGGAAAACCCACTCTTGCCACATACAGTAGTCCATGAGAGAAGCTTGAAGATCTAAGATGAGTCCCCAGCACTGGATTTGATTGTCAATGGGAATTGACAAAAATAATAATGGGATTTTTTTTCTATGGCTCAATTTTAATAGGCTTTCTATAGCCTATATTTAGAACTGCATCGTCGTTTGTACAGGGCTTTTGTTGATTTTATGAATTTTTCAATTTTTAGTTTTAATGGAAAGTTTGAATGTGATTTTTAGGTTTCCATCTTTATTTATATATATCCTTTTTGTCTGAATTGCCGAAAATGGTGTTATGGCTCATTATTTATCATCACTAGTAAAGTTTTCTATTGCAGTGATGAACAGCGCACCATCCTGATTCATAATTAAAGAAAAAGGTGTTTCTTTTGGCATTGTGTGTGTCTTCACCCGTGTTTTGCTCTCTTTCTCTCTAGTGAATGTTTCGCCTCAAATTTATTTTTTCTTCAAAGCAACAGAAATCTTTATTAATACCTTTTGGTCTTATACAGATTTTCAAGTAGAAAAGGGTATATCTGTATATAACAGAAATAACAGTCAGAGCAACAATAAAGAGCGCAATGTTATTTATAATGTATCAAATGGAAAAAAGAAGGAATAGTTTGGAATAAACATATATGCAAGCAATCGAGAATAGGCAGTTCTTTTTCTTAAAAAAATAAAAATAAAAATACTAATTAGTAAACAAATGAATCCATCCCTGGACACTTTAATTTTCCGTTCATCATTACTCTTCACAATTCATCCTTTCATATTTCATCCCTAAGTTAAAAAATAAGCGATATTTCTCATTAAAATAAATATTTATTTTTCGTTCAAGAGAAACATTTGCGGTATAATTGTCAAACATCGTTCTACAATCATAAGTCGCATTATATCGTATTTGTAAATATACAAACGTTGACTTTTCTATATATAGAGAGAAAGGTAACGTTAAAGATAGTTCTAATTTTCGGCGATAGAGAGCGCTATGTGGTGAATGATTTTTTTAAAAAAGTATATAAAATGAATACGCTTTTAAAAGTTGCCTCGTCAAACCCAAAACCGCAAAACTCATGTGATATATTCAATATTTATATTTGTATTAATATAAATATACGTGGATAATTATTTTTTTTCTTTGTTCCAGATATCCGTGATCTCAATAACTTGTCAAAACCAAGTTTACCTCCATTTGAGACATAATGGATATTTATTTTTATCGATTGGAATTTTATTATCAAAATTATTTAATTTTTTTATGTATATATTTTATTTCATTTTTTACTTTTCTCTATTTATATATTTTTCATTTATATTGTATTTATTTTAATTTCATTTATTTTTGTTTTTAATTTTCACTTTTACTCATATTTTTATGTATATATTTTTAATTTTTATTCCTTTTTCATATTTTTCTATTTTATTTTATTTGATGTTTGTTTATTTCATTATAATCTCTTTTGTTTTTTCATTATTCTTTTATTCATTTGATCTATTTATATATTATATTATTTTCTACATTGAGTTTGTAGAATGAAATCATTGGCCAAGAAAGAAGACAAAATTCCAGATCACTCTCCGTCCAATCTCCAGCAGACCCTCCAACGAGGCAGGAACTATGTTTCACTTACAAGTTAGAAATTTATTCGGTGGAACTACCAAGGATCTACCCATGTGTAGAGTCATGAAGGCCTCCAAGGAACAATTTTATGTAGCAATTTTATGGCGCTGAGAACCATCCTCACCAAGATAGCTCAGGATCTATCCATGGTAGAAGCTGACTCAGTAGCTACGATGCTGCATCCATATTGTCAACAACCAGGAACTGAGATGGAGGGGAGGTCTGAATTTCCATTGGAAATGGACGCTAAATTCTCAAGATTGGAGCATCTCGATATTGGAAATATATCAAAATCTTTTCAAATATATACCTTGAAGCGTATCCTTGAAGAATATCCTATGATATGATGATGTGTCAAATATGAAATTTCGAGTTGTTTCTCAAGGTGAGGAAAAAATTTGTGTTGAATGGAGAGTGATTCACAGAGGAACCTACGTATTTTAAAGTTTCGAAGATGACTGCAGAATATTCCTGTTGTATGAAGGATAATTCACACACAGAGGAAAACTCGTCTATTTTAGAGTTTCGAAGATACCTTCAGCATTTATCTTTGGAATGAAGGGTGATTCACAGAGGAAAACTCGTCTATTTTAGAGTTATGAAGTCACCTTAAGAATTTATCTTTGGAATGAAGGGTGATTCACAGATGAAAACTCGTCTATTTTAGAGTTTTGAAGACACCTTCAACATTTATCTTTGGAATGAAGGGTGATTCACAGAGGAAAACTCGTCTATTTTAGAGTTATGAAGTCACCTTCAGAATTTATCTTTGGAATGAATGGTGATTCACAGATGAAAACTCGTCTATTTTAGAGTTTTGAAGACACCTTCAACATTTATCTTTGGAATGAAGGGTGATTCACAGAGGAAAACTCGTCTATTTTAGAGTTATGAAGACACCTTCAACATTTATCTTTGGAATGAAGGGTGATTCACAGAGGAAAACTCGTCTATTTTAGAGTTTTGAAGACACCTTCAACATTTATCTTTGGAATGAAGGGTGATTCACAGAGGAAAACTCGTCTATTTTAGAGTTTTGAAGACACCTTCAGCATTTATCTGTGGTAATAGACGGTGATTCACAGAGGAAAACTCGCCTATTTTAGAGTTTCAAAGACGCTTGCAGAATATTCCTGTTGTATGGTGGATACTTAACAGAAGTAAAATTGCCTATTTTAGAGTTTCGAAGAATCCTGCAGTAGATTTCTGTATAGAGAATCGATATAAAGCTCTGCTATTAATATTTTCCATATGTTATATCAAGATTCATTTTGAATAAATAAGTTAATTTATTCTTTTTTTAAGAGATTTATATGAAGCTGAATTATCCTTTTTCATATTTAATACCTTTTTAATATATTTTGAAGAACTCTCTCAAGAAAATAATGCAGTGAAACATCTTCATGAAGTGAAACAAGAAGAGAAGTTTGAAATTCTCAAAACAGAGAAATGCGTTCGGTAAATAAGATGAGTGAAAATTATTCAAACCTTATCTAACTCTACATTGAAATAGCAAAAACGGATAAAATTCTGATATTTCAAAATTATTTTCATTGTGAACAATTCAAATTCAACATTTTATATATAATTTATAATATCATTTTCATATCTGAAGAAACAACTAGATCAATGCCAATAGAAGATACTGAGTGAAGAAATTACCTAAAACTATATGTAAGTACCTTTTACAAATTATATATTTCAAAATATGTAAATGTCTTTAGCCTATAACCCTTGTACACACATATATATCTCCTTGGAATAGGTTTTATACATTCGGTATTTACATAAGAGAGAGAGAGTTCTACCAGTAATGGTTACTTCCTGATACATGTGGCTTTCTATTCCTTAACCCTCTATGTAGAATCACTGTTAATCCATATCGTTTAATATATTGTAACAGCATAGTAGATATTGATAGAAGTTTAATTTATTTGTGAAAAAAACATTCGCGTCTTAATGTCTTCATTCGTTATATATAGATGGCGCGTTATTGCTTTGTATTTTTAGTAGATATTGTTACATTGCAAAATTACCAGGAACTGTGTGTGTGTGTTTAGTTTAAAATACCCTGAAATATATTGACAATTACACATATATGTACTGTACTACTGATGGTTTCTTTATTTTGGGGAATCAGTAGGACTTTCAAACCAAATACTTACTCAATTCGAATCTCCATGATATTATTCCATACAAGTTATGGTTCAAATGCTTTATTGGTATCTTCTATTATTTCGATGAGTTTAATTACCAATTTAGGAAAACTCAAGAAACAATTCTTTAGAACCTCGTCATATGTGTGCATAAAAGAACCATAAGATAGCTCTTCTCTTTAGTGACATAAAACGATCGAGCATGATGTTCTGTAAGTTCTCCTGGATCTATCGATTCCCATATTCTTATGACGCTCATGAAATTTCGACCACCCCGAGCAGCAAAATCACTGTAGGATAAATCACAGTCCCGATAAGCTATGATTCTGCTGCAATCAAATTCCAAACGTGTTGTATGGGTTCTTCCTTTTTGACACGAGGCACGGTAAGACCTTTTTTCAAGCAACCAGAATGTAAATTAGATTTCCATAAGATATACGCATTTTACTATTTCCAATTTCATACAGAGTGTAGTTGGCGCGTCACTTCTACCTGTGCTTTATATATTGGGATTATCATTCTGACCAAATTTATATTCAAACATGATGTACCTTCCAATGCCAATTGTCCTTTACTTTCTTGATGGTGTATAGCACTATTAATGGCCAGAAGTGCTTAATAGAATCTTACTTATGTTGTCAGTATCTTTCTAATCAACCAGCAGTAGTGATAAAAGTGTCTTTAAAATATTCATAATAAAATAATTAGCATATCATGATGAAAATGAAATCATTATATACAGATTATGGGCGTAGTGTTATGTTTGGGCAATCATATTGGGTGCCATATAATTACTTTATTGTCTAAATACCTTTATATGTTTCAGGATATGTGGCCACATTGTCTTTGGAAGATTGCTCACGAGATGAAAAATATAATTGCCACAGTTGAAAACAAGAAACTCCTCACATGGAATTCGAAATTTTTCCCATTTTCGACAATCCACAATATGCACTTAGAAAAAGATTGATTGAGCCATTTTCGATATATTCAAGAAAGATCAAATTATACCTAAATGAAATACATAAATCTCCATATTCCAAGTTCAAAAAGCCTTATCAAGATTATATCATTTAATATCACTTGAAAGTGTAATGATAAATGAAGAATTTGAAGCCAGATATAATTTGAAGAAATATTTCTGATTATACAATCTTATATTTGATGGCACTTAGTTTCAACGGGAGATGTACACCCTTTATTTTATGAATCATATATATTTTTAATTTCAAAATTAACTCTCGCAATAAAATCAAGATGAAGGAAACAAAACTCAACTATATTCATTTCAAGAGGAACTTTATTATCAATGAGGTTTGCTGGAAAGGCGTGGAAGGAACAATCTGCACACCTCAACCGTAAAGCAAAGATATCACAGAACGAAGATTTCTATTTACCATATTCAATGTCCAAATATTAAATGTAATCGCAGATTATATATAAAAAAGGTTTATCGGAATATTAATAATAGTATATGCATAGATGCGAAGGTTAGAAGAACAAAACTCTCATCAAAGTGGGAAAAGTAATTCATATTTAAGATATTATCAACTCAGAGTCTTAGAGGGCTATGTGCTAAAGTTGAATAATTAAGAAAGGGAAAGCGTATTTTAATCTTATCCTTGAGATGATGATGCAGTGTGAGAGTTATCAGAAAATGATACAATAATTCATATCGTGAGCTATAAGCAAGAAAAAAGGCTTTGAAATATGGATATATGCAAGGATATTAACAAAAAGTTAATGAAATGCTGAATGTATGCATCTTATTCAATGGATGTTGATCACAACTGGAAACATTTTGTTATCCCAAGAATATCGTAAAGGAATTACAAGAAGAGCTAAAGATCGACAGAATAGTTTCCAAGAACATCAGTTAACTCTATTTTCCAGAAATTCAAGAAAGAAGACTCAACTCGTGTACATTAAAATTAGGAATAATAAAATTGCGAATTTTTAAAATAAGAGTATTTCATTATTAAGTTTCAGGATAGTTGTTATATGAACCAGGCTTTTTTTTTTCATTACAAGGCTCTGTGGGATATCTGGTAATGGAGGTATAAGGTTGAACGCTCTTAAGATTCCATCTGTGTATCAATAACTGTCACCAAAGCTTTTCACAGCTTCAAAGGGGAAGGTGGAGCAAATTTATTCTTGAAATATATATTAAATTTGTGAGAGTCACGGCATATAATTTATACTGGACACAAATATTACACTAAGTTTTTTAAATGAGCAGGTCATCACTCATTTCAGAGTATGTACTTTATCTAGGTGAGAGTTATTTTTATATATCAAAGAATTTTTCAAAGAAATTCAAAACACTCATCTATGGAAACCTTTGTACACAAATATTATATCATAACATAAACACATTCTTCTACGTACTGCACATATAACAAAAAGTTCCCTCTTAGATTAATGATATTGAAAGAGAACGTTTGAAGGAAAAATAAACGTATGAATTTATTCAATGTAATCATAATTACAATTCTTTACAACTATTTACATATTTACATCCCGAGCTCCACTTTCGCCTAAAAAAACAATATTGAAAAAGATCGCTCTACAGAAAATAAATGATTCTCATGATATAGAAAGGCATCCATTTAAAAAACATCTTTCATGGTATTTAGGAAAATCTGTGTGTCTGATTGACTGCTCGAAGATTAAAAAAAAAAACTTCAAACGAAAGCTCCATATAAATAAATGTTAATACAATAGGCGTATATATTGTATAATAGCTGTAATTCTTTATGATAAGATACATTCGTAGATAAAACTTAAGGGAATGTAAGGCCTTTTATGTCGGTCATCGTTTTTGAAGAAGAAGAAGACAGAAGTAATTTTGTTCACACTTGGGTATCTCGTGTGTCTTCAATAAAGGTCATTGTGTATCAAATATCTTTCAGATTTATTGTGTAAATCCCGATATATACAATATAAAAGGTACAACTTCCTTAAATTTTATCCAAGAGTGTAGTTCGACGAGCATTTAATAAAATACGTCTGTTTTTAAAATGTTCATTAGAACTACATCTGTAGAAGTTCCGTGAGGATTGAAAGCTTGTGTTTTATCGCTATAATAAAAGAAACATTTCTAAATTGTTCTTAAGCTTTTTTTTATAATGTAAGGAGCTTTTTATTCAGAAAAAAAAAAGATATCATCTATATAAACACTATGTCGTTCCGTCTGTAGGTGATCCATGATTTCAACTCGGAAACCACTGGGGGTTTACACTTGACCTTTCTTTCATATATTTTCAATGACCTAAAAGGAAGAAATAAAAAAAATCAGGTTTATATCTCAAACCTTTTTGAAATTACAAGCAAATACTGGGGTGAAATCAATATTAACTTATCTATTATATATATATAATTCAGCACACAATATTGCTCAAATATCACCATATTTATATTTAGGTGAAAAAATAATTATAAAAAATATAAAAAGATCAGATGTTGTGATATTAAAAACAAATTAGGCACATTCCGACCAATAAAATGAGCGTTTATTATATGGCAGAGCGCCATCTAGTGAAACAAAAATCAACTAAAGGTTTATTTAACCCCCTTTTACTTGATATTCCTTGATTAAAAAAAAACGCTCATGTTATTGGTCAGGATGTACCTAATTTTTTTTACTATATATTCATTAAATCATTATATTCATCTTCTATATAAATCCAATATCCGTGTATATGAGTGGTGCACGATTAGAACTCAGAAACTCTTTGGAGTTGAGAATTTACTCTTTCAGCGATTTTTCACAACCTCATAATGGGAAGAAATCCAAATATTCAAGTTCCGATAACCAACCTACTTCAAATTCAACCAATAATTCTTGTTATAGGATTCGAAATTATTATTATTTTATATGTGGAAATAAAATTGTTCTGTTTAAAATATCATCACATGCATATATATATTTTTTATCAATATAATTTTATATGGTTATAAAGATGTAGTAAACCTTCCAGTTTTGATAATCCAGACAAAACCAACCTGTATACCATGGTTTCTGTCTTTGGCCCTCATCAGTACAGTGGTGGCTTCGATTCCATAACATCCTATAGGAGGAAATATTATATCGGTGGAATTTTCACCAAACAGTTGGTATGGCTCAATCCTCATCATCACTGGTAAAGTTTTTTTACTAGAATGATGCAATAGTGCCATCATTCTGATGCACATTTGAAGGGAGAGATGCCTCTTTTGGTACATATATATGTATATACATGTAATATAATCCAAAGTTATTACACTGCAATATTTGATGCATTACACTGTTGTAGAATCCTGTCGACTTAACCGTTCTGTGGCAATATCGTTGCGGAATTTCTTGTTGTTCGATTTGAATGGTGAGGAATGGTTGAAACGCAGTCGTTGAGTGGCAAGTGAAGCACACAGTTAGGAATAATCAGGACACATGATGGGGTTTGAAAATAAAAGGCAACTGGGTTGGAGGAAAGAAAGCTTGAGAAGAGCGGAGCTATTTTGATTGTTAATTATCTGATCACATGGCGGTGATTGTACTTAGCTATGGGATGAGCAGAGGGAGAGAGGTCCAGAGCAGATGTCACCTCCTTGGGAGCCAAAGCCCTTCTGATCCGAACTCGGTGGAAGCCAAGTCACTACTCTAGGTTTTGTTCCTATGCGAGCGAAAACGTTACTGACAATTCTTACTTTTCGATTTAACACCACGAGTTGTCTTCCTTCCCATTGGTCGAAGGATGGAACGTGCCCGTTTTTCTATTGGTTGACCTATTTAGTTATTCCTTCCTAATTGGATCGGCGGCTTTCTTTGGTGAAAGATATGCCCGGCCTGACAGGAAGTATCAGGTGTTAGTTCGACTCTATTTTACTTCCGCGGTATCAAATACGTCCGGTCTTGTTCCGGAAATTGGGCGTCTCTCAAACTTTTATAACTTCTGGTCACCAGATACGTCCTGTCTTGTCCGGAAATATTGGTTTAAACTTAGCTCGCAGGGTTTCCGGGGTCAGAAGGTTAACTGTGACGTTATTAATAATTATGTTCTCTTCTAGATCTACTTCCTATGTCTTTTTGTTACTTTCTTTCCTCCAGTTACCTTATTCTTTATTAAATCTTTGAAAATCATACATTGTACATGCATAGTGGGTCGGGGGGCATACAATTATATACAAATTATGACAGATGCGCCCCCTACATGTGAAGAATTCAAGAAGGGGTTAGCCTGAGAGAATTCTGTAAGGTGAAAAATAATTTTGTGGGAAAATTAGTTGTGGGTATTGATGAGTCTATATACAAGCATTGGTGGCGATATAAGAAGTAAAATAGAATGGTGTTGATGATATAGGTTGAGTATAATTAATAGAAATCAAAAATTTTTTTAATTGTAAGAAATCAAAATGAATGCTATGGTACATAGTGGATTAAAAAGAAAAGAAAATGCGCCTAACTAATTTCTACTCGAAATTGGACAAAAATCGAGGGAGTTCCATTAGGGCTTTTGAGAAATCAAAAATAATAATAAAAATAAAAAGTTGGACGAAATCAAAGTAAATGCTTGGTTGCATGGTGGGGAAAAAAAATGCTTTGTTGCATGGTGAAAAAAAAGAAAAATGCCTAACTAATTTTTTGCTCGAATTTTGGGAAAAGAAATCGAGAAAATTTCATAAGGTCTTTTGAGAAATCAAAAATAAAAATAAAAATAAAAAGTTGGAAGAAATCAAAGTGAATGCTTGGTGCATGGTGAAAAAAAAAGGAAAAATGCCTAACCATATTCTCGCTCGAAATTGGGAATGGAAATCGAGGGATTTTTATTAGGTCTTTTGAGAAATCAAAAAATATAAAGTTGGAAGATATCAAAGTGAATGCTTGGTTGCATGGTGGGAAAAAAAATAAATGTTTTGTTGCATGGTGGAAAAAGAAATAGGGGAAAAAAAAAAGAATGTTTTTGTAAATCAAAATAAAATATAATATCCAATTTTAAAAGAAAACCAATGAGTTCTCGTTGATTTGAAATTATGATAATATAAACTAATTGGTAAAAAAAAAAGATAATTAATGATTAAAAGTGATAATAAGTTGAATAAATTGATAAATTGATTATATATTTAAATTTTAATTGAGAGAAAATAATGAAAATGATTAATATGAAAAATAAGGTGTATTGTTTTGAACCCTTTTGTATCTACATGCCCTATAAATGTTTTAATTGCTCAATTATGCCCTATAAATTTTTTGTCTTTGTGTGTGTTGTGGAAAATGTTAGAAGTCTGTTGTGTAAGAAATGTGTGTGCGTGTACCTTGTTTGATTTTCGAATGACAGTCGATTTGTAAAAGTCGATGCGCAGGCTTGAATTGGAATC
The DNA here is from genome assembly GCA_030710605.1 of Cordylochernes scorpioides. Lineage (NCBI taxonomy): Eukaryota > Metazoa > Arthropoda > Arachnida > Pseudoscorpiones > Chernetidae > Cordylochernes > Cordylochernes scorpioides. The sequence continues at coordinate 23,222,988 of CP092864.1, read as the reverse complement.
CAAAATCGGTGGCATAGAGAGGTTCCCAGTTGACCTCAATAGGGGACCTTCTCATTGTAATTAGAGATACGGAAGTGGGGTGTGTCGGGCAGAAACAAGGGTCCCGAAGTAATTGGATCCGGAAATGAGGCGTGCGGGGGAGCGGGGTCCAGCCTAAACTTACCCACCCACTGTTTGCACGTAATTGGAGTCATGGCGACGTCTTTATTTCTTCGCGGGAAGATATCTGCCTCGCTTCTACGTTTCCTGTCGGCCTAATTGACTTTGTGCACGCCTAATTGTTTTTTCTAATTGAATCTTTTACTTTCGGCATTGGTTGCGTTGTGTGTGTGATATGTTTTGTGTACGAAATTTTGTTTTGTTTGTGGGTTTTACTTGTTTGACGATGTCTTGTGTCATGTGTTATGGTCTGCCAATACATTGTGAAGAGATGAGTTGGTGTAAGTTCGACGTTATTTGTATTTTGAAAAGCCGGATGTTGTATCCATTTATTAAATCGAATGGTCGTTGTGACTTTAGTAAAAAATGCTATTCAGTGATATTAGAGTGGAATTGAGTGAAAATGAGGTTTACGACGTGAACACGTGTTGAGTGGAGACGTGTCACAGGCGTGGTGAAAGGCGTCTGTGGCCTGAAATGAAGAGTTTTGTGGGGTGACCTGTGACACGAATCGAGAAAAAAAAATTGTGAATGAAAAGGTGTCACGCGAAGTCCTTGTTTGTACAAAATCTAACCTGTTCTCACTATGAATAACAAATTTATTAAAGTCATATATCGAAATTTCTATTGTTAGTGTATATGGCACCTTTTAAGGTGAACATTTTTTTAGTGTTTTGGGTAGACGAGATGATTGTTACTAACGACGGTGCATGCGTTTGTTGGTGGTTGTCGTCTTTTGGCGCGAGTGTCGCGCTTGTTGGGCGGGTTGTGCGTGTTTGTTAGCGTGAAAACCGTCCTTTGGATGGATGTTGTCGGTGTATTGTTGTTGCGAATGTCGTGATTGTTGCTAAATACGTTTGTGGGATTGTTGTGAGGTACATTTTTATGGCGTGGCGACGTATGGTCATGCATGGATTTTGTGTGGTAAGTGTGTGAGCTGTACTGACACGTTTTTTTGGGCATGGTGAGGGTTGAAGCCGTTGTGGCTTGTATTTGAGGGCATATAGTACTGGTAATTGGGTTGAGTGATAAACATGGTAGTGGGGTCAATGAATGCAGGCAAGGGTTGTCCTGTGTGACAAATTTGGTTGCAATGCAAGTCCTTTCAGACAGGTTTGGCCTAGCCCGTGCGTGCATTCATTGAGTACAAGGTTAGATACATGATTAAAGGGGTAGGTAGGTTTAGCTATGAGTCCAAAGTCAATTTCTTGACGCCATAGGGTGGGTGCCTACCTCAGTTCAACAGGTCTCCTCTGGGACGCCTTGGTTTGGGGTGGTTGGCTTGGGGCTCGGGACTGCTCGCACCGTCCGCGAAATTTAAGTGAAGTTCGGTACTGGAATATCGTTTTGGGATCGTTTGTGCTGTCCCGGATCGCGCGGATTGGTTTCGGGGACGGTGTACGGCATGGCGGTGGATGACTCCTCGGTGGTCGGTGTCCGGCCTTGATGACACTCGCCTGGGGTTGGCGGGGGTTGTGTCCGTCGTCCTCCCCGGGGAATGGCGCTCCGGAATTCCGTCTCACTTTGCGGGGCGTTGACACGTCGGAGGGCCACGGTCATCTGCCATATGATGGCCGCTAGAAGGCGCCTGGTCGCCTCTCTTCTTGCCCGCTTCTTTTCCGCTGGGTTTGTCATTGCCGTTTGATTTGCTGGTGTCTGGGCTAATTTCCACCTTGATCCTGATTAAGCTCCATAATATCTTTATCCTGTCGACTCTATGTAATATAATCCAAAGTTATTACACTGCAATATTTGATGCATTACACTGTTGTAAAATCCTGTCGACTTAACCGTTCTGTGGCAATATCGTTGCGGAATTTCTTGTTGTTCGATTTGAATGGTGAGGATTGGTTGAAACGCAGTCGTTGAGTGGCAAGTGAAGCACACAGTTAGGAATAATCAGGACACATGATGGGGTTTGAAAATAAAAGGCAACTGGGTTGGAGGAAAGAAAGCTTGAGAAGAGCGGAGCTATTTTGATTGTTAATTATCTGATCACATGGCGGTGATTGTACTTAGCTATGGGATGAGCAGAGGGAGAGAGGTCCAGAGCAGATGTCACCTCCTTGGGAGCCAAAGCCCTTCTGATCCGAACTCGGTGGAAGCCAAGTCACTACTCTAGGTGTTGTTCCTATGCGAGCGAAAACGTTACTGACAATTCTTACTTTTCGATTTAACACCACGAGTTGTCTTCCTTCCCATTGGTCGAAGGATGGAACGTGCCCGTTTTTCTATTGGTTGACCTATTTAGTTATTCCTTCCTAATTGGATCGGCGGCTTTCTTTGGTGAAAGATATGCCCGGCCTGACAGGAAGTATCAGGTGTTAGTTCGACTCTATTTTACTTCCGCGGTATCAAATACGTCCGGTCTTGTTCCGGAAATTGGGCGTCTCTCAAACTTTTATAACTTCTGGTCACCAGATACGTCCTGTCTTGTCCGGAAATATTGGTTTAAACTTAGCTCGCAGGGTTTCCGGGGTCAGAAGGTTAACTGTGACGTTATTAATAATTATGTTCTCTTCTAGATCTACTTCCTATGTCTTTTTGTTACTTTCTTTCCTCCAGTTACCTTATTCTTTATTAAATCTTTGAAAATCATACATTGTACATGCATAGTGGGTCGGGGGGCATACAATTATATACAAATTATGACATACACACTCATATATATAGATAATTTGGACCTTTTTTTATATGTATGGTATCGTATTTTTAATCATTTTATTATAGAGATCCCTAAATCTTGGTCACAATACTCGTTTAGGGTAAATTCTGGCGATGTGAGTACAGTTCTCAATGTAATTACATTGTAAATACATTTTATATGTTTATTTTGTCTTGAAATGTTCCATCACATGTGTGATAGGCTTATTCTTTAATATTCCAATATGGCGGCAGTAATAAATAGAAAATAGATTCGCCGTTGCTAAGAAGTAAAAATTAGATTAAAACAATTTGAATAACGCATCACGATATTTGAAGAGCTCCTGATAAAATGTAAGTTTTCACCCTGCAATATTACTTCAGAAAAATTGGAATATTCAAGATGGAAATGATTTTGATAAAAATAAAGTTGATTTGAAAAAATTAATATGGAAGAGGTGTGAATATTTGAATAGCATAAATCCTCTCAAAATTCATTTTCAATATAATATAATTATTATGAAATATATTTTTTTAAATCAATTGTTTCAATTAGCAATGAAATAATTGTATATGATAAACTTTGAGTATCGCGAGGATAAATTTTGATTCCTCGTCGGAGAAACTCTCTATCAATAACATCTATATTGTTGGGCTACTTGTTGACACTATGATAGAATTCATCAAACATCTACATATAATTTATTGATTGTACCATTGATATCAGAATCAATATAATTCTCTGGATATTGAAATGAGAAACAACCATAAGAATTACATAATGACTGTTCCAGGTTGATATAGGTACTCTCATATCATAGACAAAACTTGAGGAAGTTGAAAGTGTTTGTTGTCGCCAGTGTAAAATAGTAGAAATGCTCTCAAGAACCTGGGTTTTCTGTATATTTCCCTTCTATAATTGATATTTATCACAAATGAATACATACAACAATTTGTGATAAATATATTCACTCATGGACAAAACTTAAGGAAGTGGAAATCATTGAAGTCGCCGTAAGTCTATAATTTTTAAAGAGAGAGAGGCAATATTTTCACATTTGGTTATTTCGTTGTTATTGTTGTCGTGTTCCAATGAAGAGCCTCAGATTTCCCAATGAATTTCTATCACAGCAGTCGCAATGTCCACTATCTAGGGTGTGTAAAGTTGCTGCCCTGGGTCCATGTCAATTTTCTTAAAGGCTGCGGCCATTGCTGGACACGAGAATATGTGGGTAGGTGTTAGTTCCACACCAGGACAGTTGTTGTATGCCCTATGGGTTCTTGTGCCATCTGGATGTATTGTCATTCATTTATAGTGTTCCGTTCTAAGTCTGAGGTTATTTCGTGTCCCATGAATAAAGGTCACTGTGTATCAAATATCAGAGATATTTTTTGAATTCAGATATACATGCTAAAAGGTAAAACTTCCTTAAGTTCTGTCCATGAGCGTATTTACAGGCAATAGGTGTTCTTAATAATGAGTATTTTACTTGTGTGTGCAGGGACGAAATGCCAAAGCACATCTACCCTAATGGGGATCATCCATTTTTTCCCCGAGGACATTGATCAACTGGCTCGAAATGTTCTGAAATTTCGAGATATGGCTTTTGTTATGCCAGAAGATGAAGAGATAATTGTTCTCTCTTCTGAGGAGATCCAGTCAGCTCCAGTAGAAAAGTAAGTTTCTAGATAACAATTATAGAGAGTTTCACCCTATAGAAATATATAGAATCTCTGAAATTTCCCAAAATAATGGTCAATAAAAGTATTTTTTCGTACATTGAGAGAGATGGGTCTCATTCCCACCATGTGTTTCATCAATGCCAGCTATGCTGAAACTTTAATTCGATAATCTCCATTTTATTTCGAAAAATATTTCCTTCCATTTGTTCTCATTTGTTATTTTTATTAATTTAACATTGATCTCATATTATAATTTGCGTCATAAGAAGATGCATAATAATTACTTTAAACAGAATAAAGGTATAACTTCCTTTAATTTTGTCTATGAATGTATAAGGTAGGAATCAGGTCCTAGGTAACTGAATTTATCAAACAAACCTTACTCTCTCTTTATGTTGTAAGATATTATCTTAAATAAATAATTTAATTCCTTAAATGAAAGTGTGAGTTTTTATTTTTATTTGTATTTATCTCTCTAACATGTTATATGTTAGAATTAATGGATCAATTGTTTTCAGGAGGAAAAAGATTTCCCTTTTCCGGAGACTGTGGAGTCGCTGCCTTCCTTGTTTAAGGTAACTTTCCATTTATAATAGTCCTCTTTTTGTTAAAAAAAAACAATGTGACTAAAGATTGATACCAAAGTAATATGACTCGATTCCATCTAGATGCGTCTTAAAAACAAAAACCTAGATAATCACATATTAATCAATTAACATTCTGACATTGTAATGATATGTTATAGGAAGTAAATGCTGCCAGTGCCTTCCTATCCTCTTCTCCATAGAAACCCAACCATCTCCAAACCCTTCCCCCATGAACTACATAGAAAAACCGACCATACTCATGCCCTTCCCCAAAGAGCCTCATGGAAAAGCCAACCATCTCCATAGCCTTGCCCCATGAGCCTCATAGAAAAACTAGCCATCTCCCCTATTCTATCCATATAAGGCACACATCCTTCCTTCCTCCCTAGAGAAGCCAGCTATCTCCATACCCTTCTCCCATGATCCCCATAGAAAGGCCAAACATCTCCATAGCCTTGCCCTATGTTCCTTACAAGAAAGGCCGCCCATCTCCCCCATGCTATCCATATAAAGCCACCCATCCCTCCTCCCCCCATAGAGAAACCATCCAGCTTCCCATCTCCATAGATATCCATCCATCTCTTCCCCGTGCTCATGCTCTCTATAGGAAATCCAGCTCCCTTTCCCCATACGCTTTCCATAGAAAGCTCATTCACTCCCCCATGCTCTCCATAACCATCCCATTTGTAGATAAACAGGTATATATATTATAGTTATAGGGAACCTTTATCTCTCTATATATGTTTACTTATAAATAGATATATACACTGAACCCAAATGATACTCGTGCAAAGCGATTATATGAATTTTACAGAGCAGTAAAACTAGGAAACACAAGACGACTTTAGGAAAAGATTTATATTCCTTTTTCAAAATGGGTTAGGTTTTGTGTATGTTTGCAAATATCATATATAGGTCCCGTGTCATATCATAAAATGCATTTCCCTTTCTCCTCTCCATAAATCGGAGAAATATAGAATACGCGGTATCTCAATTAAATGGCCATGTTTATATATTAAATATAATAAATATGTATTTTATTTATTGAAAAATCAACGTTTTCTATTTTTATTTTAAAAAGCGTACTTGGATCTGTGAAAGAAAAACAAATTTTCTCCAAAAATATTTCGAGGGATTGTTCCCCCTTTATCAATTTATTGAACAATGAACTTTAAAGTTTTTTGTTTTATTTATCAGATGTTACTGAGGCATGTGACGAAAGGTCTTTAACATGGTTTATATATATTGCATAACCCAATGCCGATTCAAAAATGGACCGAAATTGGAAAAACACAGAGTGAATCACAATAATAAAAAAGCCAATTGACTGACACCATATATTAGAGTCGCTACTTCTTTACCCGCGATGTAAATAGATCCTGTGGATCATTCGTTCCAAGACAAACAGAGAATACAGTGAAAGTATGTAAATACATTTTCATTTAGTTTCTATCAGTACACTGGTATTGTATGTTGATCCATAGTACATAGCCATTTTAATACTTTTTAACAATGTTTCCTAATCTTTTTTTGGTCTTCCTTCTAGTGAATTTTGTTATGAGATTTCGTTGACCAGTGTTGTTTTAACACACATACAGCAAACTTTTCTATATATTAAAAATAACTCTATATTATCTGAAATTATAATTTTAATACAAGTCCCTAAAGTAAAGAATTAACGTCTAAAATATCGCATAAAATTTATTATAATTATTTTATTATTATATAAACTTTAACATAACATTTTCTTTTTAATGTAAAACAATTTTCTTTTGTCCATAGTTCAATGATATAAGTATTGTAAGAGCCTGGCTCATCAGAGTTGAACCCTCCCAGCGGCTTCTCCAGTTTAATATACCATGCCGCTCTAATATGTTATTGAAGATTTTTGCTTTTATCTTCAGTACTGATGATGAACAGTATTTTAGACGAACTATGGGCAAAAATGCTCACGCCTTAGAAATAGTTTATCTTTTTTAATACAGAGAGTACGGTGGTACTTCATGTTTCTATTATTATTTGAATAAGAGATTTTAGAAGCAAAAAAGGGATGAGTAAATAATATGTGAGGATTGGTCAAAATGTTCCACGGAAGGCAGTTGAGGATGATTTCCCTGTCAACCACATTTCAAACCTCAGTCAAAGACTAGTATAATGTTGGTAGAGAGATAAAACACCAACTACACGGATTGTCTGGATAACTAGTACAGATCAGCACTTCAAATTCCGTTCTGAGTGATTTACTGAGCAAAACCAACAATGCCTGGTAAGGGAGACGGGACATAGATGTAGAGTTGAGGTGGATCAGTCCAAGTAGGATAGCCGCTTGCATTCTATATCTCGGGAAAGCAGTAGATGGAGAGTAGATGATCAACTTTCTGTGATTCTTAAGTACAGTGAGAGCAGGTTGGGTCTGTTTGGGGATACACACGCGCAAGGTCTGCCAGGACATGGTCCGTGATGTAGTAGTGGCGACCTCTCCATGATGATAATTTGAGGCATATATGTATATTTATATTAAGAGTGTGTCGAAAATGAATTCCTTTTAATATTTAAAATCTGTTTTGGCTTCTTACTCGTTTCGATTTTTATCTTAAAAAATCTATTAAAAAAATTTAATTTTAATCTGCACACATTTTGTTTGAGCAGGGAACTACATCCCATTCAAAAAAGCGCTAAAAATACAATTTATTGATATTACCAGCATGAAACGAGTAAAATAATTTTAGTGTCTTTTTAGAAAGCGATTCTATTTACACACCTGAGGCAAAGGTAGTACCTCTCCTATTTTAATACCTGAATATATCTTCTTGAAAATAGTAAAAGATATAAATCCTAATTTAACCCCTACTGATATGTGATGATATATATATATGAAATAATGATGATGTGATTAAATAAATGGCTTGTTACAGGATAAGGAAGCCGCAGATTATTTTTATTTTCGGATATTACCTGAAGTTTTTGGGATCCAGAAATACAGAAGGAAGTGAGTAGACTTTTTTGTTTCTTTCATCTTAAAGGATTTAGCATAATATTGAATCTTGAAAATGGTCACTATTAGGTTTGCTTTTTTAAGTTCACAGAAAAGGACATGAAAAAAATATATTTTTCCTGACCGCTCAAATAAGCATTTTAGATGGCACAGCGCCATCTAACGTGATAAAAAATAAAGAAAGGAGTATCTGATGATGAGAACTTTTATATAATTAAAAGAAGCTAATTCTAGAGCTCTTATACTCCAATAAATGAAATTTGAAAGATGGAGGACATGGCTTATCAGTGGTGATTGTTAATTTTGCAAAGGTTATCTTAGCTATTGAAAATTCATCTTTGACCTTCATCTTTGATTTTCTGTTTATTAAAAAGTTTTGTGTTATTTTATTTATCCTGGAAGATGATTTTTGTACATCTTATAAAGAAGTGCTTCGTGCCAGACTTTTTCGAATAGTTTTATTATTTGTTTAATATTTTCAGGCTTGAAAAATGGCTCTTATATGTTAATCTATATATTCATCTTCTTACACGGAAAATTTTACAATTGTTTATTCAACAGTTTTAGTGGAGAAGGGCGACAAGCGTCAATTAATCTTGAGAATAACAAATTCAATAGTTTGCGTGTGTGTGAAAATATATTGCGCACAAACGACAAATTTCACATGAATAATAAAGATAATGATTATGTTATTAATTGATTACTATTTAACATAATCACTTTGAAGTATTCGTTAAAATACGCCCGGGTTCTACTGGAGTGAATGTTTCCCCAAAAATATTGTTTTATCAAATGTTAATTATATTTCCTCATAGAATTATTATTCCTAAAATAATATGGTTGTATTGTGTGTGTAATGATAAGGAAAAAAACACTTTAATAAATAATTATCATTATATATAATAATACTCATTTTTCTTTATTCTATAATATATTAATTATTTCAGACTGAATTTCCTATGTACCCTGTATTTTCTAATGAATGCAGTAAATTGGAGGTTTTTTTTTGCATTCAATAGGCAATTAACACATTTACAGTTCCAATTATAAATTTCTTTGGCTATACTAATTATAATGATAGAAGTAGTTGCAGTATATGTTATGTTATGAAGTCATTAATTATCAGCTATGACTCCAAATTGTTACAGACCTGTCGCGATATTCTTTAAAACATCATCCAAATAAATCAGAATTTTCAGAAATATATGTGAGTATAACTTACAAATACATACATTTTTATCCTTCACTTCACCCAAGTCCTGGGTTTCTACAATCAAGATCAAACGCAGTTTTAAATAATTTTCAAACTCCATATTAGTTCTTAATGGAAGGCGGTTTTCCGTGATTCTCTCAATAATTGAGGTCATGACAATTCACAATATTTTTCATTTCTTCTTCTGGTACATAAACAAACAAACAACTCGGAAAACCCACTCTTGCCACATACAGTAGTCCATGAGAGAAGCTTGAAGATCTAAGATGAGTCCCCAGCACTGGATTTAATTGTCAATGGGAAATGACAAAAATAATAATGGGATTTTTTTTCTATGGCTCAATTTTAATAGGCTTTCTATAGCCTATATTTTAAACTGCATCTTTATTTGTACAGCGCTTTTGTTGATTTTAAGAATTTTTCAATTTTTAGTTTTAATGGAAAGTTTGAATGTGATTTTTAGTTTTCCATCTTTATATATATATATATCCTTTTTGTCTGAATTGCCGTAAATGGTGTTATGGCTCATTATTTATCATCACTAGTAAAGTTTTCTATTGCAGTGATGAACAGTGCACCATCCTGATTCATAATTAAAGAAAGGGGTGTTTCTTTTGGCATTGTGTGTGTCTTCACCCGTGTTTTTCTCTATCTCTCTAGTGAATGTTTCGCCGCAATTTTATTTTTTCAACAAAGCAACAGAAATCTTTATCAATACCTTTTGGTCTTATACAGATTTTCAAGTAGAAAACGGTATATACAGAAATACCAGTAAGAGTAACAATAAACAGCGCAATGTTATTTATAATGTATCAAATGGAAAAAAGAAGGAAGAGTTTGGAATAAACATATATGCAAGCAATCGAGAATAGGCAGTAATTTTTCTTAAAAAAAAAAAAAAATAATAAAAAAAAAATACTCATTAGTAAACAAATGAATCCATCCCTGGACACTTTAATTTTTCGTTCATCATTACTCTTCACAATTCATCCTTTCATATTTCATCCCTAAGTTAAAAAATAAGCGATATTTCTCTCTCATTAAAATAAATATTTATTTTTCGTTCAAGAGAAACATTTGCGGTATAATTGTCAAACATCGTTCTACAATCATAAGCCACATTATATTGTATTTGTAAATATACAAACGTTGACTTTTCTATACAGAGAGAAAGGTAACGTTAAAGATAGTTTTAATTTTCGGCGATAGAGAGCGCTATGTGGTGAATGATTTTTTAAAAAAGTATATAAAATGAATACGCTTTTAAAAGTTGCCTCGTCAAACCCAAAACCGCAAAACTCATGTGATATATTCAATATTTATATTTGTATTAATATAAATATACGTGGATAATTAATTTTTTTCTTTGTTCCAGATATCCGTGATCTCGATAACTTGTCAAAACCAAGTTTACCTCCATTTGAGACATAATGGATATTTAATTTTATCGATTGGAATTTATTAGCAAAATTATTTGATTTTTTTATGTATATATTTTATTTCCTTTTTTACTTTTCTCTATTTATATATTTTTCATTCATATTGTATTTATTTTAATTTTATTTATTTTTGTTTTTCATTTTCACTTTTACTCATATTTTTATGTATATATTTTTAATTTTTATTCCTTTTTTTCATATTTTTCTATTTTATTTTATTTGATGTTTGTTTATTTCATTATAATCTCTTTTTTTCATTATTCTTTTATTTTATTTGATCTATTTATATATTATATTATTTTCTATATTGAGTTTGGAGAATGAATTCATTGGCCAAGAAAGAAGACAAAATTCACTCCCCGTCCAATCTCCAGCAGACCCTCCAACGAGGCAGGAACTATGTTTCACTTACAAGTTAGAAATTTATTCGGTGGAACTACCAAGGATCTACCCATGTGTAGAGTCATGAAGGCCTCCATGGAACAATTTTATGTAGCAATTTTATTGCGCTGAGAACCACCCTCACCAAGATTGCTCAGGATCTATCCATGGTGGAAGCTGACTCAGTAGCTACAATGCTGCATCCATATTGTCCACAACCAGGAACTGAGATGGAGGGGAGGTCTGAATTCCCATTGGCAATGGACGTTGAAAGTCTAAAGATTGGGGCATTTTAATATTGGAAATATATCAAAATCTTTTCAACTATATACCTTGAAGCGTATCCTTGAAGAATATCCTATGATATGATGATGTGTCAAATATGAAATTTCGAGTTGTTTCTCAAGGTGAGGAAACAATTTGTGTTGAATGGAGAGTGATTCCAAGAGGAACCTACCTATTTTAGAGTTTCGAAGATGACTGCAGAATATTCCTGTTGTATGAAGGATAATTCACACACAGAGGAAAACTCGTCTATTTTAGAGTTTCGAAGATACCTTCAACATTTATCTTTGGAATGAAGGGTTATTCACAGAGGAAAACTCGTCTATTTTAGAGTTATGAAGTCACCTTCAGAATTTATCTTTAGAATGAAGGGTGATTCACAGATGAAAACTCGTCTATTTTAGAGTTTTGAAGACACCTTCAACATTTATCTTTGGAATGAAGGGTGATTCACAGAGGAAAACTCGTCTATTTTAGAGTTATGAAGTCACCTTCAGAATTTATCTTTGGAATGAAGGGTGATTCACAGATGAAAACTCGTCTATTTTAGAGTTTTGAAGACACCTTCAACATTTATCTTTGGAATGACGGATGATTTACAGAAGAAAACTCGTCTATTTTAGAGTTATGAAGACACTTTCAACATTTATCTTTGGAATGAAGGGTGATTTACAGAAGAAAACTCGTCTATTTTAGAGTTATGAAGACAACTTCAACATTTATCTTTGGAATGAAGGGTGATTTACAGAAGAAAACTCGTCTATTTTAGAGTTATGAAGACACCTTCAACATTTATCTTTGGAATGAAGGGTGATTTACAGAAGAAAACTCGTCTATTTTAGAGTTATGAAGACACCTTCAACATTTATCTTTGGAATGAAGGGTGATTTACAGAAGAAAACTCGTCTATTTTAGAGTTTTGAAGACACCTTCAGCACTTATCTTCGGTATAAGGTGATTCACAGAGGAAAACTCGTCTATTTTAGAGTTTTGAAGACACCTTCAACATTTATCTTTGGAATGAAGGGTGATTCACAGAGGAAAACTCGTCTATTTTAGAGTTTTGAGGACACCTTCAACATTTATCTTTGGAATGAAGGGGATTCACACAGAAGAAAACTCGCCTATTTTATAGTTTCAAAGACGCTTGCAGTATATTCCTGTTGTATGGTGGATGCTTAACAGAAGTAAACTTGCCTATTTTAGAGTTTCGAAGAATCCTGCAGTAGATTTCTGTACAGAGAGAATCGATACAAAGCTCTGCTATTAATATTTTCCATATGTTATATCAAGATTCAATTTGAATAAATAAGTTAATTTATTCTTTTTTTAAGAAATTTATATGAAGCTGAATTATCCTTTTTCATATTTAAAACTTTTAAAATATATTTTGAAGAACTCTCTCAAGAAAATAATGCAGTGAAACATCTTCATGAAGTGAAACAAGAAGAGAAGTTTGAAATTCAAAACAGAGAAATGCGTTCGGTAAATAAGATGAGTGAAAATAATTCAAACCTTATCTAACTCTACATTGAAATAGCAAAAACAGATAAAAGTCTGATATTTCAAAATGATTTTCATTGTGAACAATTCAAATTCAACATTTTATATATAATTTATAATATCATTTTCATATCTGAAGAAACAACTAGATCAATGCCAATAGAAGATACTGAGTGAAGAAATGACCTAAAACTATATGTAAGTACCTTTTACAAATTATATATTTCAAAATATGTAAATGTCTTTAGCCTAGAACTCTTGTACACACATATATATCTCCTTGGAATAGGTTTTATACATTCGGTATTTACATAAGAGAGAGAGTTCTACCAGTAATGGTTACTTCCTGATACATGGGGCTTTCTATTCCTTAACCCTCTATGTAGAATATATCTCCTTGGAATAGGTTTTATACATTCGGTATTTACATAAGAGAGAGTGGTCTACCAGTAATGGTTACTTCCTGATACATGGGGCTTTCTATTCCTTAACCCTCTATGTAGAATCACTGTTAATCCATATCGTTTCATATTTTGTAACAGCATAGTAGATATTGATAGAAGTTTAATTTATTTGTGAAAAGAAACATTCGCGTCTTAATGTCTTCATCCGTTATATATAGATGGCGCGTTATTGCTTTGTATTAACAGTAGATATTGTTACATTGCAAAATTACCAGGAACTGTGTGTGTGTGTTGAGTTTAAAATACCCTGAAATATATTGACAATTACACTGATGTATATACTGTACTACTGATAGTTTCTTTATTGTGGGGAATCTTAGTAATAGCGTTAAAACAATATACTTAGTTAATTCAAATTTCCATAATATTACTCCATACAAGTTATACATGGTTCAAATACTTTATTGGTATCTTCTATTCTTTCGATGAGTTTAATTACCAATTTAGGAAAACTCAAGAAACAATTCTTTAGAACCTCGTCATATGTGTGCATAAAAGAACCATAAGATATCTCTCCTCTTTAGTGACATAAAACGATTGAGCATTAGTTCTGTTTGGTCTTTCCTGGAACTATCGATTCCAATATTCTTATGACGCTCATGAAATCTCGACCAACCCGAGCGGCAAAATCACTGTAGGATAAAGCACAGTCCCGATAAGCTATGAATCTGTTGCAATTAAATTCGAAACGTGTGTATGTGTTCTTCCTTTTTGACACGAGGCATGGTAAGACCTGTTCACGAGTATCCAGAATATAAATTCAATTTCCATAATTTCCAATAAAAAATTTCCACGCACTTTGCGATTTTCTATTTTATACAGAGTGTAGTTATCTGCTTTTAATATTGGGATTAACATTCTGGTCAATTGTATATCCAAACATGATGTACCTTCCATGCAAATTGTCCTTTACTTTCTTGATGGTATAGCACTTCTAATGGCCTGGAGGGGGTAATAGAATCTAACTTATGTTGTCTGTATCTTTCTATTCAACCAGTAGTAGTGATAAATATGTCTTTCAAAAAATCATAATAAAATATTTAGAGCATTGCGTGATCAAAATTAAATCATTATAGACAAATAATGGGCGCAGTGTTATTTAAAAATATTATATTTGGCTTTTATATTGTGGGCTATATAATCTTTGTTTTAAAACATTCAAATATGTTTATTTATCACATTTCATCTGTTTATTTCATTTTGGAGTCAATATTCATATATGTAGAGGGCAAACAATATATTTTTGCTGAATATTTATTACTTCATTGTCTAAATACCTTTATATGTTTCAGGATTTGTAGCCACACTGTATCTTTGGAAGATTGCTAACAATGTGAAAAATGTAATTTCCTAACAGTTGAAAACAAGAAACTCCTCACATGGAATTCGAAATTTTTCCAATTTTTCAACTATCCCCAATATGCTCTTAAAATAATTGATTAAGTTATTTTCGAGATATTCATGAAAAATAAAATTATACCTAAATGACATAAGTCCATAATCCAAGTTCAAGAAGGTTCATCAAGATAATATCATCTAATATTACTTTGCTATAAAGGAATGTTCAAAGAATTGAGAAAAAATAATTCCTCAAGAATATGGATATTTACAAGGATATTGACAAGAAGTTAAAGAAATGCTAAATGTGCGCATCTTTTGTTCAATGGATGCTAATCACAACTGGAAACATTTTGCCATCCCAAGAATATCGTCAGGTAATTACAAGAAGAACTAAAGATCGATAGAATAGTTTCCAAGAACACCAGTGAAATCTATCTTCCAGCAATTCAAGAAAAAAGACCCAACTCGTGTACATTAAAATTATGAATAATAAAATTGTGAATTTTTAAAATAAGAGTATTTCATTAATACATTTCAAGATAGTTGTTATATCAACAAAGTTTCCATTACAAGGCTCTGTTGGATTTCTGTTTGGTAATGGAGGAATAAGGTTGAACGCTTAAGATTCCATCTGTGCATCTATAACTGTCACCAAAGCTCTTTATAGCTTCAAGGGGAATGGTAGAGCAAATTTATTAATGAAATAGATAATGAATTTGTGGGGGTCACGGCATATAATTTACACTGGACACAAAGATGACACTAAGTATTTTTTAATAAGCAGATAATCACTAATTTCAGAGTATGTATTTTATCTAGGTGAGAGTTATTTTTATATATCAAAGAATTTTTTAAAATATATTCAAAACACTTCTGAGTGGAAACCTTTTTAGACAAATATTTTATCGTAACATGAACAAATTCTTCTACGTTCCTACATATAGAGAAATGTTCCTTCTTAGGTTAATGATATTGAAAGAGAACGTTTGAAGGAATAATAAACGTATGGATTTATTCAATGTAATCAGAAATACAATTCTTTACAACTATTTACATATTTACATCCTGAGCTCCACTTTCACCTAAATGAATATTATTGAAAAATATAACTCTACAGAAAAGAAATGATACTCATGGTCTAGCAAGGCATCTATTTAAACAAAAACATCTTTCAAGGTATTTAGTAAAATCTGTGTGTGTGATTGAATGCTCGAAGATGAAGAAACTTCAATCGAAAGCTTCATATAAATAAATTTTAATACAATAGGCGCATATATTGTATATTTGATGTAATACTTTATGATACGTTCGTAGATAAAACTTAAAAAGCCTTTGATGTCGGTCATCGTTTTTTGAAGAAGAAGAAGACAGAAGCAATTTTGTTTACACTTGGTTATATTGTGTTAATTTAATTAATGTTACTGTGTATCAAATATCTTTAATAGTTATTGTCTGAATCCCTATATACATGCTAAAAGGTAAAACTTCCTTAAGTGTTGTCCATGAATGTATTATGACGAACAGTATATAAAATACATCTTTTCTTCTTAATGTTCATTAGAGCTACACTTGTACAAGAACTGTGAGGATTGAAAGTTGGTGTTTTATCGCTATAATAAAATAAACATTTATCCGCTGTTCTTAAACTTTTTGTTATCTATCTAAGGAGATTATTATTTATAAAAATAATAAAGATAGAGCATCTATCTCTTCTCTATATAAACACTATGTCTTTCCGTCTATCGGTGATTCATGACTTCAACTCGGAAACTACTGGGAGCTTTCACTTGATTTTATTCAGAGCTGTTTCATAACCTAAAAGGAATAAGTAATAAAAATTCAGGTTTCTATCTCAAACCTCCTTTGAATTACAAGCAAAAACTGGGGTTAAATCAATATTATCTTATATTCAATAATTCAGCACACAATCTCCATCACATATCATCAGGTATATATTTATATATTCATTAGATCATTGATAATTATCAATTAATAGTAATATATATGATTATAATCATCATCTATATGAATACGATATTCGTGTGAGTGGTTGCACGATTGGAACTCAGAAACTGCTGGGAGTTGAGAATTTATTATTTCAGCGATTGTTCACAATCTCAAATTGAGAAGAAATCCAAATATTCAGATTCCAATCTCCAACCTGCTTCAATTATAACCAACATTTTTGTTGGGATTCGAAAAAAATAATTATTATTTTATATGTTAAAAATTATTGTTGTTGTTTTTTAAATATCATAATGCATATTTATTTTCTTAATATGCTTTAATATGGATATAAAGATGTAGTAAAGCTTCCAGTTTTGATAAATTCAGACAGAAAGCCAACCTTTAAACCCTGGTTTTTGGGCTTTGGCCATCATCAGTACCAGGGCGGTTTCGATTTATAACATCCTATGAGGGGCTGCATGGTCGGCATTCATGGAATTCATATTTATTAAAATTAAAGATACTTCGGCCAGTAAATCTTTTTATTATCTCGACGTTTTGCCAAAAATATTTTGTCCTCGTCAGGGGCAAACAAAAATTTAAACATTTTGCAAGGCATTAACGCCTTTTAACGCCTTGCCAAATGTTTTGATTTTTGTTTGCTACTGACGAGGACAAAATATTTTTGTCGAAACATCGAGATAATAAAAATATTTACTCTGGCCGAAGTATCTTTAATTTTAAGAATCCTATGAGGGAGGTTTTGAATTCGGTAGAATTCACCAAACAGTCATATTGTAGCTCATTCTTTATCATTACTCGTAAGTTTAAGTTAAAGGGAGAGGGGCTCTTTTGGTCCATGAATATCATCCTCCCGCAACTTTATTTGCATTCTTGTCTGAAAATCGTCCCTTACCACTTCAGCAGTTTAAACACCTGTTTGGTAAATTCGACCGATTTCACAATCCCTCTCGTAGAATGTTATGAAATCAAAGCCACACCTGTAGTGATGAGGGCCAAAGCCCAAAACCATGATGGATAGGTTGTTTTTTTTTTGTCTGAATTTGTCAAAACTGGTGTTGTGGCTTATTAATAATCAATCACTAGTAAAGGTTTTCACTAGTGAAAGCAATTGTGCCATCGTTTTGATGCATATTTGAAGGGAGAGGTGCCCCTTTTGGTACAATATATACACTCAATATAAATCAATAACGGGCCATCTAAATATAGCAAATGAGAACATTTAGATGTGAATGTTTCTTTCAAATTTCTACTGTCCTTACTGCTATGTAAAATATATTTGGAGGGTATGGCTCTTCAGTGGTAACCCTCCCAGCGGTTTCGCCAATTCAATCTATCAGACCGCGCTTCTCTTAGATCTCTAATACAGTATTGGATCATTCTGCTTATATAGCTAATCCCTCCCAATATTGTTTCATCGTAGTAAGGAAAGAAGAAATTTGAATGAAACACTCGCGTCTAAATGTTTTCATTTGCTATATATACACTTACATATATAGATAAATTAGAACGTTTATATATTTGTGATATTCATATTTTCATTTTTTTTATTATAGAGATCCCTAACTCTTTGTCACAATATTCGTTTAAGTTAAATTTTGGCGATGTGAGTGAAGTTCTCAATGTAATTACATTGTAGATTCATTTTATATGTTTATTTTGTCTTGAAATGTTCCATCACATGTGTGATAGGCTTATTTTCCAATATTCCAATATGGCGGCAGTCATAAATAGAAAATAGATTGGCCGTTGCTAAGGAGTAAAAATTAGATTAAAATAATTTGACCAACGTCTAACGATATTTGAAGAACTTCTGATAAAATGTAAGTTCTCACCCTGCAATATCACTTCAGAAAAAAGATCAATTGATGTTCACTCAAGAAACAATATTTTTCCTAGATTCAAGCACAATATTTATTTTCCTTTTTATTAGAAGATGGATATTTTATATTGGAATATTCAAGATGGAAATGATTTTGATATAAATAGAATTGATTTGAAAAATATTAAAATAGAAGAGGTGTGAATATTTGAAGAACATAAATCCTCTCAATTCATTTTCAATATAAAGTGATCATTATGAAATATTTATTCTTTAAAAATCTAGTTTTTCAATTAGTAAGGAAATAATTGTATATGAAAAACCTGGGGTATCGCGAGGATAAATTTTGATTCCTCGTCGGAAAAACACTCTATCAATAACATCTATATTGTTGGGCTACTTGTTGACACTATGTTAGAATTCATCAAACATCTACATATGATTTATTGATTGTACCATTAATATTAGAACCAATATAATTCTCCAGCCATTAAATTGAGGAACAATCTTAATAATTAAATAATGGCAGTTCCAGGTTGATATAGGTACATTCATATCATAGACAAAACTTGAGGAAGTTGAACGTGCTTGATATCGCAAGGTGAAAATTATAGAAAATGCGCTCAAGAACCTGGCTTTTCTGTATATTTCTCTCTATCATTGATATTTATCACAATGAATACATACAACAATTTATGATAAACATATCCATCAAGGACAAAACTTAAGGAAGTGGAAATATTTTTTTTGCCGTCGGTCACCTTTTTTTTTTTTTTTTTTAAGGAGAAAGAGGCAATATTTTCACAATAGGTTATCTCGTTTGTCCTTATTAAAGGTCACTGTGTATCAAATATCAGAGTTATTGTCTGAATCCCGATATACATGCTAAAAGGTACAACTTCCTCAAGTTTTGTCCATGAGTGTACTTCTAGGCAATAGGTATTGTTAATAATGATTTTTTTACTTGTATGTGCAGGGACGAAATGCCAAAGCACATCTACCCTAATGGGGATCATCCATTTTTCCCTGAGGACATTGACCAACTGGCTCGAAATGTTCTGATATTTCGAGATATGGCTTTTGTTATGCCAGAAGATAATGACATAATTGTTCTCTCTTCTGAGGAGATCCAGCCAGCTCCAGTAGAAAAGTAAGTTCCTAGACAACATTATCTACACCTAGGATATATTGTTGACGTTAAATTAAAAAAAAAAACTCTAACAAACTTATATTCTAAATTATTTTCATTCGCCCTTTGAAAAAGGATGAAACACTAAAAGTACCAGCTCTGAATAATTCTAACCTCCATCGACAGATGGCACTATGTGTTCTGTTTACTAATGTTGACTTGTGCGCTTAAGGCAAAAAGAAAATGCAAATTTTTTGTAATTATAAAACTGTTTACCTTTGTTTCGTTAGGAACACCATCACTAAAAACAAACTTTGAAAATTAGACTCTTTAATCATAAGAATTCATACAATATTTATAGCAATCTGATTAATTCAAATAGTAGAATCGTTAAAAAGGTTTATCACTAGTGAACCACATCTTTTTCAAATATGTTTTACTATTCATCTCTAACTAATTGTAGAAATTTCACCCTATAGGAATTTATAAAAGCTCTGAAAATTCCCAACAGATGTTCAATAAAAGTATATTTTCGTAGATTGAGAGATGGGTCTCATTCCCACAATGTGTGCCACCAATGCCTTTTATATTGAGAAATATTTCCTTCTATTTGTTATCATGTGTTCTTTTTATTATTATTAATTTAATATTAATCTCATATTATTATTTGCGTCATAATAAGAATAATAAGAATTACTTTAAATAGAATAAAAGTATAACTTTCTTTAGTTTTGTCTATGAATATATAAGGTAGGAATCAGGTCCTAGGTAACTACTGTATTTATCAAACATACCTTACTCTCTCTTTATAATGTAAGATATTATCTTAAATAAATATTTTAATTCCTTCAATGAAAGTGAGTTTTTATTTTATTTGTATTTATCTCTCTAACATATTATATGCTAGAATTAATGGATCAATTGTTTTCAGGAGGAAAAAGATTTCCCTTTTCCGGAGACTGTGGAGCCACTGCCTTCCTTGTTTAAGGTAACTCTCCTTTTATAACAGTCCTCTTTTTGTTAAAAAAATAATAATGTGAAGAAAGATTGATACCAAAGTAATATGACTCGATTCCATCTAGATGCGTCTTAATTACAAAAACCTAGATAAGAACACATTAATCAATTAATATTCTGACATTGTATTGATATGTTATAGGAAGTAAAGCTGCCAGTGCCTTCCTATCCTCTTCTCTATAGTAAACCCGATCATCTTCATTCCTTCTCCCATAACCCCATAGAAAACCGACCATACCCATGCCCTTCCCTTATAACCTCGTAGAAAAGCCACCATCTCCATTGCCTTGTCCCATGAGCCTCATAGAAAAGCCACCCATCTACCCCATGCTATCCATATAAAGGCACTCATATTTCCTTCCCCCATAGAGAAGCCAGATATCTCTATACCCTTCTCCCATGAACCTCACGAAAACCCGATCATCTTCATACCCTTCCCCCATGTTCCTCACAAGAAAAGCTACCCATCTCTCAATGCTATCCATATAAAGGAATCCGTTCCTCTTTCGCCCATAAAGAAGCCAGCTTCCTTCATGACCATTCCCCATGATCCCCATAGAAAGGCCGACTACCTCCAATCCCTTCCCCCATCAACCTCACAAGAAAAGCCAGTCATCTCCCTATGTTATCCATATAAAGGCACCCATCTTTCCTTCCCCCATAGAGAAACCATCCAGCTTCCCATCTCCATAGAGAAACCATCCAGCTTTCCATCTCCATAGAAACCATCCATATTCCACCCAGGCTTATGCTCTCCATAGGAGATTCCTCGCCCCACCATGCCCTCCATAGGAAGCCCATTTCCTCCCCCCATGCCCTCCATAACCATCCAATAAACAGGTATATATCATAATTATAGTGAAATTTTACCTTTGCATACGCCTATAAACATAGATATATATTCAATGATCCCAAATGAGACTTGTGCAAAGCGATTTAATGAATTTTTCAGAGAAGTAAAACTAGGAAACACAAGACGACTCTAAATAATTCTTATATTCCTTCTTTCTAATTGGCTATCTTTTTGGCGATGTTTGAAATATCATATATGGGTCCCGTTTCATATCTTAAAATGCATTTCCCTTGCTCCTCTCCTTAACTCTGAGAAAATTATAATACGCTGTATCTCAATTAAATGGCCATGTTTATATATTAAATATGATAAATATGTATTTTATTTATAAAAATAATCAACGTTTTCTATTTTTAGCGTACTTGGATCTGTGAAATAAAAACAATTCTTCTCCAAAAATATTTCGAGGGATTGTTCCCTCTTTATCAATTTATTGAACAATGAACTTCAAAGTTTTTCTGTTTTATTTCTCAGATGTTTCTGAAACATGTGACAAAAGGTCTTCAATTTGGTTTATATATTGCATAACCAAATGCGGATTCAAAACTGAAACGAAATGTAAAAAAACACAGACTGAATCACAATAATAAAAAAGCCAATTGACCTACACCTCATATTAGAGTCGCTACTTCTATACCCGCGATGTAAATAGATCCTGTGGATCATTCGTTCCCAGACAAACAGAGTACAGTGAAAGTATGTAAATATGTTTTTATATTTAGTCTCTATCAGTACTGGTATTGTATGTTCATCCATAGTCCATAGCCATTTTAATACTCTTTAACAATGTTTCCTAATCTTTTTAGCTCTTCCTTTTAGTGAATTTCATTATAGAGGGGTTTCGCGCGCGGAGCAGCATTGTTTTAACAGCAAACTTTGCTAGCTATTAAAAAGAACTCTATGTGTAAGCTAAAATTATCATTTTAATCTAAGTCCTAAAAGTAAAACATTAACGTAAAAATAATTAAATAAAATGTTATCATTATAGATTCAATCGTCCTCTTATATAAAGTCTCCTCGACCTGTGTTTCTTCTTCGATAGAGAATAGGGAGATTATTATATTTGTCTCTTAATGATTAGTTCAGAAAATATAAACTCTATTTGTAATGTTTCTTTTCAATGTGAAACTATTGTCCATAGTGCAATGATATAAATATTGGGAAGGCCTGGTTCCCCAGAGGTGAACCCTCCCAGAGGCTTCGCCAGTTTCATATACCATACCGCTCTAATATGTTAATGGACTGTTTTGTTTTTATCTCCAGTACTGATGATGAACGGTATTTTAAACAAACTATGGATAAAAAAGTGGTGGCACTTTAGAAATAGTTTTTATTTCTTAATACAGAGAGTGCGCTGATATAGGTCATGTTTATATTATTATTATTATTTGAATAAGAAATTTCAATTACAAAAAAGGGAAATAAAATATGTGAGGATTGGTCAAAATGTTCCACAGACGGCAGTTGGGAATAACAGATATGGCTTCCCTGTCAACCACATCTCAAACCTCAGTCTAAGACTAGTATAATGTTGGTAGATAAATAAAACACCAACTACACGGATTGTCTGGATAACTAGTACAGACCAGCACTTCTAATCCCGGCCTGGGTGAATTACTGAGCAGAACCAGCAATGCTAGGTATGGGACATAGATGTAGGGTTGAGGTGGGTTAGTCCAACCAGGATAACCACTGGCATCCTATGTCTAAGGGAAGCTGGATAGATTTTAAAGAGGTGATCAAATGCCTGTTGTTCTTCTCGCAGTGAAAGCAGGTTGGGCCTGTTTGTGATGCCCAAGTGCCAGGTTTGCCAGGACATTTCCCGTGAGGATGGTAGTGGAGTCCTCTCCAGGATGAGATAATTTGAGTCACATATGTATATTTATATTAAAAGTATGTCGAAAATAAATTCTTTTTAATACTTAAAATCTTTTTGGCTTCTTACTCGTTTCGCTTTTTATTTAAAAAAATATATTTAAAAAATTGTAATTTTAATCTGCGCGCATTCTGTTTGAGCAGGGAAAACCATCCCAATAAAAGAAAACGCTAAAAATACAATTTATTGATCTTCCCAGCATGAAGCGAGTAAAAAGAATTGTCGCGTATTTAAAAAAATATATTCTATTTACACATCTGAGCCAAAGATAGCACCTCTCCCTTTTTAACACCTGAATAGATATTCTTTCAAAATAGTAAAAGATATAAATCCATATTTGACCCACAGATATGTGATGAAATGATGATGATGTGAATAAATAAATGGTTTGTTACAGGATAAGGAAGCCGCAGCTTATTTTTATTTGCGGATATTACCTGAAGTTTTTGGGATCCAGAAACATAAGAGGATGTGAGTAGCCATTTTTGTTTCTTTCATCTTGAATAATGCTGTATCAAATTGTATTTTAAAATCGGTCACTATTAGGTTTGCCCCTTTATGTTCACAGAAAGAACCACGAAAATATAACTCTTCCTGAACGCTCAAATAAAGCATTTTAAATGACGCAGCGTCATCTAGCGTGATAAAAATAAAAATGGAGTATGTGATGATGAAAAATTTCATATGATTAATAAAACCTTTTTCTAAAGAGCCCTTAATCTCTAATAAGTAAAAAAATGAAAAGGGATAACATGGCTCATCAGTAGTGATTCTCCCAGCGATTTCGCCATTTTAACTCCACACCGCTCTACTAATGTATTAGACTGAATTTCTTATGTACCCTGAATTTGCTCTTTAATACCGTGATTTGGAGGTTTTTCACAGCATTCAATAGGCAATTAACGGTATTCAATTCCAGTTTCTATTCCAAGTTACCTTTTATTAGGTTAGGCTGTAAAGAGCAACTTAGATCATCATATTTACAATGGGGGATAGTTATAAATGATTTTCATTTATAATTATATATTTAAATTATTGATGGTGTGTTTGAGTCTCGATTCTCAAGTACTTGGGGATCCTGTTCTTGAGAAGGTTTTTTTCTGGCCTGTTTAATATTCAAGTTGGTTTTCCATATACTGCTAAAATTTCATCCAAGTTGGTTACATGTTGAGTAAACATATAAGGAACAAATAAATATACATACGTTGACTTTTATTTATACAGAGAAAGAAAGGGTTAAAATATTTCTAATTCCCGGTGATAAGGAGTGGTTTATTGAGAATAATATTTAAATTGAGTATATGAATACGTTTTTGAAATTTGCGCCGTCACCTATTCTTCGAGTAATTTTCAAAATCCTCATGTGATATTGTCAATATTTGTATCATTATAAACATGTGTGGATAATTAATGCTAACACTTCTTTCTTTGTTCCAGATATCCGTGATTTGAAAAACTTGTCAAATCCAAGTTTACATCCTTATAATGGATATTTATTTTTATCGATTGAATTTTTATTATCAAAATTATTCTATTATTTTATGTATATATTTTATTTCCTTCTCTACTTTTTTCTATTTTCTTATTTTTTTTAAATTTTCACTTTTATTTATATATTTTTTGTATATATTTTTAAAATTTTATTCCTTTTTTATATTTTTAATTTATTTGTTTTAATGTTTGTTTATTTCATTATAATCTCTTTGTGTTTTCATTATATATTCTTTTTCTTATTTTATATTTATTTTATATATATTAAATCTCAAGAATGAATTCATTGGCCAAGAAAGAAGACAAAATTCACTCCCCGTCCAATCTCCAGCAGCCCCTCCAACGAGGCAGGAACTATGTTTCACCTACAAATTGGAAATTTATTCGGTGGAACTACCAAGGATCTACCCATGTGTAGAGTAATGAAAGCCTCTTAGGAACAATTTTATGGCGCTGAGAACCATCCTCACCGAGATAGCTCAGGATCTATCCATGGTAGAAGCTGACTCAGTAGCTACAATGCTGCATCCATTTTGGTAACAACCAGGATCTAAGATGGAAGGGAGGTCTGAATTCCAATTTTAAATGGACGCTGAAATACTCAAGATTGGGACATTTCGATATTGGAAATATATCAAAATCTTATCAAATATATACATTGAAGCGCGTCCTTGAAGAATTTCCAATGATATGATGATGTCACATATCAAATTCCGTGTTGTTTCTGAAGGCCAGGAAACAATTCCTGCTGTTTGAAGGGTGATTCGAAGAGAAAAACTCGCCTATTTTAGAGTTTCGAAAACGCCTTCAGCATATATTTGTTTTATGAAGAGTGATTCAAAGAGAAAACTCGTCTATTTTAGAGTTTCGAAGATGCTGAAGAATATTCCTATTGTATGGAACGAGATTCACAGAGGAAAACTCGCCTATTTTAGAGTTTTGAAGAAACCTGCAGAATATTTCTGTGGTATGAAAGGTGATTCACAGAGGAAAACTCGCTTATTTTAGAGTTTCGAAGAACTCTGCAGAATATTACTGTTGTATGAAGGTTAATTAACAGAGGAAAACTCGCCTATTTTAGAGTTTCGAAGAAGCCTGAAGAATATTCCTGTGGTATGAAGGGTGATTCACAGAGGAAAACTCGCCTATTTTAGGGCTTCGAAGACGCCTTCAACATATTTCTGTTCACAGAATCGATACAAAACTCTGCTATTTTCCATATGTTATATCAAGATTCATTTAGAATAAAAAGTTAATTAAATCTTTTTTGAAGAGATTTATGAAGAACCAAAATATTATTTTGTTCATATATAATTGTTTTAAAGAACTCGCTCAATAAAAATAATGCAGTGGAACATCTCCATGAAGTTAAACAATAAGAGAAGTTTGAAACAGAGAAATACGTTCTTTAAATAAGATCAGAGAAAATGATTGAAACATACTCTAATTCTACATTAAAATAGCAAAAACGCGTAAAATTTTGATGTTCCAAAATTACGTTTGATTGTAAGGAATTGAAAAAGCAACATATCATAATTTATAAAACCTTTTCATATCTGAAGAAACAACAAGATACTGTTAAAGATACGGAGTGAAGAAATTACCTAAAACTCTATGTAAGTACCTTCTTACAATTATATATTTTAATATATGCAAATGTTATTAGCCTCGAACTCTTGAGTATACATACATATATATTTCATTATAATAGTTTGATAAAAATGCATTATATTCTTAAAGAAAGTTTATACCAGTAATGGTTGCTTCCTGATACATAGGGCTTTCTATTCCTTGACCCTCTATGTAGAATCACTATGAATCCATAGCGTTTCATATTGTAAGAGCATAGTAGATATTGTTACATTGCAAAATTACCAGGAACAACAGAGTTTAAAATAACCTGAAATTAATTGACAATTACACTTATATATATACTGTACTACTGATTGTTTCTTTATTATGGGGATTCTTAGTAAGACTTTCAAAACAAAATAATTAGTCAATTCAAATCTCCATAATATTACTCCATACAAGTTTTACATAGTTCAAATGCTTTATTGGTATCTTCTATTATTTCCACAAGGTTATTTGCCAATTTAGGAAAGACCAAAGAAACAATTCTCTAGAACATCGTCATTTGTGTGCATAAGAGTTTTAAGAGCAAGATGTCTGTTCTCTTTAGTGACATAAAACGGCTGAGCATGATGTTCTGTATGGCCTTCTAGATCTATTGATTCCCATATTCTTATGATGCTCATGATATGTCAACCAACCCGAGTCGCGATATCACTCTAGGATAAAGTCCCGATAAGCTATGATTCTACTACAATCAAATTCGAAACGTGTTGAATGTGTTCTTTGTTTTCGACACGAGGCATGGTAAGACCTTTTTTCAAGAACCGAGAATGTAAATTAGATTTCTTTAAAATAAACACACTTTCCGATTTCCCATTTTATACAGAGTGTAGTTGGCGTCACTTCTACCTGTTCTGCTTATTGGAATTAACATTCTGATCAATTGTATATCCAAACATGATGTACCTTCCATGCCAATTATTCTTTACTTTCTTGATGGTGTAGCATTTTTAATGGCCAGAAGGGCTAAATAGAATCTTACTTATGTTGTCTGTATCTTTCTATTCAACCAGAGAGGTCTATAAAATATAATATTAAATAACTATATCATATAATAATGAGAATGAAATCTTTATAGACATATTATAGGCGCAGTATTATGTTAAAATATTATATTTGGCTTTTATATTGTGGGCCATATAATCTTTGTTTTAACACATTCATAAATGTTTATATATGAAATTGTATTTGTCTATTTAATTTTGAAGTCAATATTCATATATGTAGATTGCAAACAATATATTTGTGTGTGAAATATATATAATTTGTAGCCTAAATACCTTTATGTTTCAGGATTTGTAGCCACACCGTGTCTTTGGAAGATTACTCACGAGATGAAAAATGCAAATGCCTAACAGTTGAAAGCAAGAAAAACCTCACTTGGAATTCGAATTTTTTTCTAATTTTTCAACAATCCACAATATACAATAAGAGAATGATTGATTGAGCAATTTTCGAGATATTCAAAAAAGATAAAGAATTGTACCTAAATGACATAAGTCCATAATTCAAGTTCATGAATCTTTATCAAGATTATATCATTTAATATCACTCAAAATATTTCCATGAACACCAGTGAACTCTATCTTCCGGCAATTCAAGGAAGAAGATCCAACTCGTGTGCATTAAAATTATGAATAATAAAATTGTGAATTTTTAAAATAAGAGTATTTCATTATTAAGTTTCAGGATTGTTGTTATATGAACCAGGCGCGCTCTCTCTTCCATTGCGAGGCCCAGTGAGATTTCTGTTTGGTAATGGAGGAATAAGGTTGAAGGTTAATATTCCATCTGTGAATCTATAACTGTCACCAAAGATATTCACAGCTTCAAAGGGGAAGGGAGAGCAAATCTATTGATGAAATAGGTAATGAATTTGTGAGGGACACGGCACATACTGGACACAAAGATTACATAAAGTTTTTTTTAATAAGCAGATCATCACTAATTTCAGAGTATGTACTTTATCTAGGTGAGAGTTATTTTTATGTATCAAAGAATTTTTCAAAGAAATTCAAAACATTCATCTATTAAACCCTTTATACACAAATATTTTATCGTAACATAAACAAATTCTTCTACGTACTGCACATATAGCAAAGAGTTCTATCTTAGATTAATGATATTGAAAGAGAACGTTTAAAAGAATAATAAACGTATGGATTAATTCAATGTAATCAGTAAGACAATTATTTACAACTATTTATATATTTACATCCAGAGCTCCACTTTTGCTTAAAATAAACAAAAATGAAAGAGATCGCTTTATAGAAAAGAAATGATAGTTATGATCTAGCAAGAAGACACCCATTTAAACAAAAACATATTTTAAGGTGAAAAACAGTACAAATTTTATATTGCACTGGGATAAGGTGCATAAATTAAGAAAAAGGCATCTCCTTATCATGCAACTGATAGTTGCTGATGGCTTGCGCCATCTATCAGAATAAATTTGTATAAATATATGGAATAAATATTTTCTTGATTAATCAAGAATGGGTATTTGACCAATTCTGGAATAATTAAAAATCAACGAAAATAGTTGATATTTATTTCGATAGATGGCTCAAACCATCAGCAACTTTCAGTTGCACGATAAGGAGATGCCTTTTTCTTAATATTTTAAGGTGTTTAGAAAAAACTGATTGATTGCTCGAAGATAAAAAAAAACTTTATTCTAAAGCTCCATATAAATAAATTTTAATACAATAGGCGCGTATATTCTATATTAGAAGTAATACTATATTTTATTATGCATTCATGAATAAATCTTGAATAAGTGTAAAGTCTTTTATACTTTTTTTTTTTTTTTTTTTGAGGAAAAAAAGATAATTTTGTTCCCTTTGGGTTATCTGATGTGTCTTCAATAAATGTTACTGTGTATAAAATATCTTTCAGAGTTATTGCCTAAATCCCGATATACATGCTAAAAGGTACAACTTCCTTAAGTTTTATCCAAGAGTGTATTTCTACGAGCATTTTATAAAATACGTCTTTTTTTCAAAATATTCATTAGAGCTAAATCTGTAGAAGTACATTGAGATTTGAGAGTTTTATCGCTATAATAAAAGAAACATTTTTACGTTGTTCTTAATCTTTTTGTTTTAATGTAAGGAGATTTTTATTCAGAAAAATAATAGAGATATCACACGCATCTATATAAATACTATGTATTTCTGTCAGTCTGTCGGTGATGTAAAACTTCAACCCGGACTCTACTAGGAGTTTAAACTTGACTTTTCTTCCATAGATGTTTCATGACCTAAAAGGAATAAGAAATAAAAAATTCAGGTTTCTATCTCAAAATTCTCTGAAATTACAAGCAAATACTGGGGTGAAATCGATATTAATTTATCTGTTATAATTCAGCACAAAATCTTCCTCAAATATCATCATATATATATTTAAGTGAAAAATAATTTTAAAATAATTAAAAAGATCAGGTGTTGATATTGAAAACAAATTAGGCATATCTTGACCAAAAAATGAGCGTTTTTACATGGCAGAGCGCCATCTAGTTGAACAGAAATCAACTAAACGTTGATTTGACCCTTGTTCCTTGATATTCCTTTATAAAAAACGATCATGTTATTGGTCAGGATGTGCCTAATTTGTTTTACTATATATTCATTAAATCATCATAATAATCTTTTATATGAATTCATTATCGATGTACCTACGTGTGAGTGGTACACGATTGGAACTCAGAAACTGCTGGAGGTTGAGAATTTATTCTTTCAGTGGTTTTTCACAACCTTAAATTGGGAAAAAAACAAATATTCAAATTTCTATAGCCAACTTACTTCAATTACAGCCAACAATTTATGTTGGGATTCGAGAAATAATTATTATTTTATACGTTAAAATGTATTGTTTTTTAACATCATCCTGCATATATATTTTATTAATAAGCTTTAATATGGATATAAAGATGTAGCAAAGCTTCCAGTTTTAACAAATTCAGACAAAAAGCCAACCTGTATAACATGGTTTTGGGCTTTGGACTTCATCAGTATAGAGGCGGCTTCGATATCATAACATCCTATGAGGGGCTGCCTAGCCAGCATTCGTAGTTCTTAGAATTAAAGATACTTCGGCCAGTAAATCTTTTTATTATCTCGACGTTTTTCCAAAAATATTTTGTTCTTGTCAGGAACAAACAAAATTAAAACATTTGGCAAGGCGTTAAAAGGCGTTGACGACTTGCCAAATGTTTCAATTTTTGTTTGCTACTGACGATAACAAAATATTTTTGTCAAAACGTGGAGATAATAAAAAGATTTACTGGCCGAAGTATCTTTAATTTTAAGAATCCAATGAGAGGGGTTAAGAAATCGGTAGAATTTACCAAACAGTTTTCGTGGCTCATTCTTTGTCATCACTCGCAAAGTTTTTTTAATAGGGTGATACAATAGTGCTATCGTTAAAGGAAGAGGGGCTCTTTTGGTCCATGAATATTGTATGAAAATGTGATGAAGTTGAATAGGTTTATGGTTTTCCTTTGTTCTGAAAATGAATCAATGATGTTTCCTTGTGCTTGAATTGAATATGATTCCTTATTTCAATTTAATTTATTGATTAAAAAAAGGAACAAAGCAAAGAAAGAAATCTATTGTTACTAAACCTATTTTCTAACTATGCTATAATAATAATGTAAACAAAACTAAAGTGATGATGATAAAAAGATTGAATATACAATGCTAGAAAATGCTTCTATGAATTTAAGATAATAATAATAATTACAAAATCAAAATATAAATTTAAACATCCTCCCCCCCTTTGATATTACAATATCAACATTTTGATAATGACAGGAGTAGACAGAAAAGAAAAATCAGCAAACCAAGATTCATGTCTAGCTAGTAGGACAGTCAAGTGGAAGAGGACAAACTTTGGCCACAGCTCTTCTGAGGTCTCCATCCGCCGTCTTGACTGAAACCACGCGTACCAACCCATCTTCTCCTGGATACACCTGATTGATCCGTCCCATTCTCCATTTGAGAGGAGGAAGGTTGTCCTCTTTTAACAAAACCAATGTTCCAATCTTGATGTTGTCCACTGGTTTCAACCATTTTGGTCTGTTCTGTAGTCTGGAAAAATACTCACATGACCATCTTTTCCAAAAGTCTGTCTTGATCTGTTCAACCAATTGCCATCTTCCTTTAAGACTGGAACCGCCTTCTCTAACTAGGGATGGGACTGCAGTCAATGGCATTCCAATGAGGAAATGTCCTGCCGTCAACGCATTCAAGTCTTCAGGGTCATCAGTTAGAGGGCACAATGGTCTTGAATTTAGACATGCCTCTATTTGGGTTAGCACAGTTGTTAATTCTTCAAATGTTAATTTAGTTTTACCCACGATTCTACGTAGATGATACTTTACAGATTTTATTCCCGCCTCCCATAGTCCTCCGAAATGAGGTGAGGATGGAGGTATAAAGTTCCATTTGATCTCTTCTGAAGAAGAAAAGTTATGAATGTTTGAATTGAATAACTTTCTTAAGTCTCTTTGTAAGCTCCGACAAAATTAGTTGCATTATCAGTGTTTATTTCTGCCGGTCGACCTCTACGGCCAATAAATCTCCGAAGAGCAGCCAGGAAGGCTTCTGTTGTTAAGTTGGAAACGAGTTCTATGTGTATGGCTTTAGAGAACATGCAGATAAATAATGCAATATAAGCCTTATCACATCTTGCATTTCTCAAATTCGATGTTTTCACAATTACTGGTCCAGCAAAATCAATTCCTGTTTTAGTGAATGGTCTTGTCCAATTGGTCCGTGATGTCGGCAAATTGCCCATCAGTTGTTGTACTGCCTTTGTTCTAAATCTAGCGCATTTGATGCATTTAAACAGAATTTGTTTTACTAGACATCGTCCAGATGGTATCCAATATTTTTCTCTGATGGCGGATAGAGTTAATTGTACACCCGCATGTAATAGTCTCTCATGATAATGTCTTATTACTAATTGAGTAATATAATGTGCCTTAGGTAAAATAATTGGATGTTTTTGATCAAAACTCAAAAGGGCATTATTTAATCGTCCACCCACTCTGAGTAATCCACCTTTATCAAGAAAAGGATTCAATTTTATTAAAGGACTTTTCCCACTTAAAGGTTGAAAGGCCTCTAATTGTTTCAAATCAATGTAGTAATCCTCTTGCTGAGCACATCGAATAATTCTGTTGAAAGAGGTCTCAATTTCTTCAATTGATAATGCTCCGGATTTTTCCCTTTTGAGAAGTTTTCGACAATTATAGAAGAAACGAAAAATCCATCCTGTTATCCTTTTTAATTTGTTCAATGATGAATATCTTGTTATGAATGGATAAGATATGTTCCTTTTGACAAATAAGTTGGTCTTAATTCTTTGTTCACTTAAGCATTTCTCATTTATCACTGGTATAGCGTCGTTATAGGGTTGTGATGTTGTTTTCAACCATGGTGGACCGTGCCACCATAACTCAAGATCGAGCAGTTGATCCAATGATATTCCCCTGGATGCAAGATCAGCAGGATTGTCTTCTCCTTTGACGTGCATCCAACGACATGGTACTAGCTCTTGTATATCCTTTACCCGAATAGAAACATAGGGTTTCCATCTGCTATGCTCTGAAGCCAACCAACTCAGCACTATGGTGGAATCTGACCACAATGTAACCTTGTTTATATTCAACGACATAGCCGTACACACGAGTCTAGTCAGCTGAGCTAGCAATAGCGATGCACACAATTCCATGCGTGGAGTCGTTGTGGGTTTTAAAGTAGCTACTCGGGTTTTCGCTGCCAATAGATATACCTCATGTATTGAAGAATTATGTATTATCTTGATATAAACCATTGCAGCATATGCCCTTTGTGAGGCATCAGCAAATCCATGTATCTCATAAGTTGCAGGCTCAAACAGTCCTATCCATCGAGGAATCTGTACCTGGTGTAATGATGCTAGATCATTTTGTAATGCCTTCCACGATTCTTGTAATCTAACTGGAATGGGCTCATCCCATGTTAGTTTTTCAGCCCATAACGTCTGAATCATCAACTTGATTTTAAGCATCACTGGTGCAAACCAACCAAGGGGGTCATATATTTATGCCATTTGGGATAAGATATTTCGCTTAGTTGGGGTATTCTTGATTATTTCTATTTTCCTCAATCCTATTTCATCATTCCTCGGGTTCCAATTTATGCCTAATAAATTTATTCCCAATGTATTCTCCCCGTCAACATTAGCATAGAAGGTTGATTTGTCTGTTTCTTGAAGTGTGTCCAAAATGGTAGGTTTATTGGAAGCCCATTGTCGTAATTTAAAACCGCCTGCTTGGAGCAATTGGTCTAATTCTCTTATAAGTTTGCGCCCATTTTCTACAGTTTCACAACCAGTCAACAAGTCATCCACATAGCAATCTGATTTAAGAATGGCTTCTGCCGTTGGAAACCTAATTTGTTCATCATGAGCCAGTTGTTTCGATACCCTGATGGCCAAGAATGGTGCACAAGATGTTCCGTATGTCAAGGTTTTAAAGTCATACTCTTTTAAACTCTGACCTGATTCATCTCTCCAAATGATTCGTTGATACGGAGTATCTTCTGGGTGAACTAAAATCTGCCTGTACATCTTGGTGATATCTGCAGATATAGCGATAGGGTGAGATCGGAATCTTAACAACAAAGGGAAAATGTCCTTTTGAAGTTTGGGTCCTGTATGTGAAATATCATTTAAAGAATAACCTGTTGTTGTTTTTGAAGAAGCATTGAATACAACTCGCAATTTTGTGGTAGAGCTTTTTTCTTTGATTATAGGATGATGAGGAAGGTAAAATGCCTTATGATCATTTCCATTTCCCTTCACCTCATTCATGTGGCCTAAAACCAGGTATTCTTGCATGAAATCCTTGTAGGTCTGATATACCTGGGGCTGTTGTTTCAAGATTTGCTCCATTCTCAAAAAACAGTTAATGGCTTGAGGTTTTGATTCTCCAAGTAAACTGGGGTCCTTAAAGGGCAATATTACTATGTATCTACCAGATGTTTCTCTTTCATGAGTTGTCTTAAAATGAATTTCATTGAAATCATCTTCAAATGGATCAGGTTTGGTTTTGAGTTCTTCTTCCCATTAGGAAAATATTGGTTCCCAATTATTGAGCGTACAATTGAATGTGTGCAGTTTTTGATAGTTTCTGGATTTCTTTTGAAAGGTTTTAATTTCCCCAAAGAGCAACCATCCCAATAGTGTTTTGATTGCCTTTGGTTGACCTTCATGCCCATATTTGATGGCTCCCTTGAATAGAGAAAAAGCAATATCTGCACCTAGCAATATGTCAATTGGTGCGGTATATTGATATTGTGGATCGGCTAATTGCAGGCCTTGTAAATGTTCAAATTGATGTTCTTCATATTTTAAATATGGCATATAACTTGTCACCATATCCACAACAAGAGCATTAGTTTTAAAAATTCTGGACGTATTGAAATGGGATGTAAAATTGAGATTTATTACTCCATTGGGTCTGTCCAAAATCTGTCCTCCTATTCCGGCTAATTCTACTCTTGTCCTAGAAGGTTCCAAATTCAGTTTCTTCAAACAATCCCGAGTTATTAGTGTGGCTTGACTGGCTGTATCTATTAAAGCTCTACAAGGCTGATATTTATCTTGATGGTTCATCACCATAATTGTTGCTGTAGACAGTAATACGAACGAGTCCTCTTGGTTAGACATCAAACAGGTGGTGTTATGAATGGAGGTCACGCCCAAAGCATCATTGTTTTCATTTACACTAGTCTCAGCTTGGTTTTTATCTGGTTCTTCAATTGCAGTAATTCCTACTGTATATTCCTTAAACTGATGAATGTTGGCATCAATGTGTTATGTTTTCCTTGACACTTTCTACACTTGAATTCTGATCTACATTGATTTACCGAATGATTGTTTCTTAAACAATTGAAACATAACTTGAGTTGTTTAACCTTTCTCCTTCTCTCTATTGGCTCCATGTCTAAAAAGGTTGGGCATAGATATATTCCATGCTCCTGTTGACATAGAAAACAATTGGCCTTTGTTAGATTGTGTACTTGCAATTTCATGGAGCGTTTGATTAGGGGCAATCCCCTTTCAGTTTCACTTGTATTAAGTGCCTTTGCATAGGTTTCTATAAATTTCAATAATTCTGAACAAGTGGGTATGCGATTATTGTCAACAGTCATGTTCCAGCTGCGCTTTGTTGTTTTGTCTAGTTTATCACTCCGGATTTTCCCAATTATGATATCACTAAGTTCATCTAGATTATAACCGAGTGTTTCTAGAGATCTAATGATTTCATATGAATTATCTACCAAAAATAGAAGTTGTGTGGATGATTCTATTGTTAGCTTAGGTAGATCTATTATTCTTTGTATTAGGTTAAATATCAAATCCCTTTTATTGTCATATCTTTTTTCCAATAAATCCCAAGCCAAAACAAAATTATTTTCTGTTATTGGTATATGATTAACAAGTATTAAAGCCTTTCCTTTCAGACAAGTGTTCAAATACGGTAATTTAACTATGTTTGTTAATTGACTATTATCAATAATAGTAGTTTTAAAAACATTAGAAAACGAAATCCAATTTTCTAGTTTTCCATCAAAAAAGGTAGTTCTAATTTAGGCAAATTAGCATAATTCTTATTAACTGCATTGTTACTTAAAGATAAATTTGCATCATTGTGAATATGTTGAGTAAAACGAAGAATTTTCACCTCTAGTTTACAGTATTTATCTGTGACTTCCTCTATTTGTAATAAAAGTTCGTCTGTGTCCCTTATCCCTATAAAATATTCATGTGTTTGCTCTAACTGTTGTTTAATCTTCACGATCTTTTTTAATATTGCATCTAGTTCAAAACAATCGGTCGCATTTTCTTCTATCTCCTTTGCCAATTTTTCTAAATTAAGACCTAGTCTTCTGATTCGTCTTATTTCAGTTTCTGGATCCATGAGGTTGACTTTTGACTTACCTTATCAGGCTTCTATCCGTGCTCGAGGGACCAATGTATGAAAATGTGATGAAGTTGAATAGGTTTATGGTTTTCCTTTGTTCTGAAAATGAATCAATGATGTTTCCTTGTGCTTGAATTGAATATGATTCCTTATTCCAATTTAATTTATTGATTAAAAAAAGGAACAAAGCAAAGAAAGAAATCTATTGTTACTAAACCTATTTGCTAACTATGCTATAATAATAATGTAAACAAAACTAAAGTGATGATGATAAAAAGATTGAATATACAATGCTAGAAAATGCTTCTATGAATTTAAGATAATAATATTAATTACAAAATCAAAATATAAATTTAAACAAATATTATCCTCCCGCAACTTTATTTGCATTCTTGTCTGAAAATCGTCCCTTACCACTTCAGCAGTTTAAACACCTGTTTGGTAAATTCGACCGATTTCACAATCCCTCTCGTAGAATGTTATGAAATCGAAGCCACCTCTGTTCTGATGAGGGCCAAAGCCCAAAACCATGATGGATAGGTTGATTTTTTTTGTCTGAATTTGCCAAAACTGGTGTGTTGTCGCTCATTAATAATCAATCAATAGTAAATATTTTCACTAGTGAATGCAATCGTGCCATCGTTTTGATGCACATTTGAAGGGAGAGGTGCCTCTTTTGGTACAATATATACACTCATTATAAATCAATAACACGCCATCTATATAGAGAAAATGAAAACATTTAGACTGTCTTACTGCGATGAAAAAAATATTGAAAGGGCTTGACTCATCAGTGGTGAACCTTCCCAGCGGTTTCGCCAATTTTTAATCTACCAGACCGCTTCTTTAGAGCTCTAATACTATTTTGATTAATCTGCTCATATATGCTACACTGAAGGGGGGATCTTAGAAATGGTATTTAAGCAATTATAGACATAGATTTTTAGGACAGTAGAATTAAATAAAATATTTCCATTGAGCAATTCTCTTCCGCAAGCAATAAGTACAAGGCCAGTTAGGCATAAATTAATATAAAGCAATAACAGTCATCTATATGTAGCAAATGAAAACATTTAGATGCGAATGTTTCATTCAAATTTCTACTGTCCTTACTGCGATGTAAAATATATTTGGAAGGTTTGGCTCATCAGTGGTGAACCCTCCCAGCGGTTTCGCCAATTCAATCTACCAGACCGCGCTTCTCTTAGAGCTCTAATACTGTATTGAATCATTCTGCCTATATAGCCAATCTCTCCCAATATTGTTTCATCGCAGTAAGAACAGAAGAAATTTGAATGAAACCCTCGCGTCTAAATGTTTTCATTTGCTATATATACACTTACATATATAGATAAATTAGAACGTTTATATATTTGTGATATTCATATTTTCATTTTTTTATTATACAGATCACTAACTCTTTGTCACAATATTCGTTTAAGTTAAAATTTGGCGACGTGAGTACAGTTCTCAATGTAATTACATTGTAGATACATTTTATTTGTTTATTTTGTCTTGAAATGTTCCATCCTATGTGTGATAGGCTAATTCTCTAATATTCCAATATGGCGGTAGTAATAAAGAGAAAATAGATTCGCCGTTGCTAAGGAGTAAAAATTAGATTAAAACAATTTGACCAACGTCTAACGATATTTGAAGAGCTCCTGATAAAATGTAAGTTTTCACCCTGCAATATTGCTTCAGTAAGATTAACTGATGTTCACTCAAGAAACAATATTCTTCCTAGATTCAAGCACAATATTTATTTTTCCTTTTATTAGAAGATGGATATTTTATATTGGAATATTCAAGATGGAAATGATTTTGATAAAAATAAAGTTGATTTGAAAATATTAAAAAAGAAGAGATGTGAATACTTGAGGAACATAAATCCTCTCAATTCATTTCAATATAAAGCGATCATTATGGAATATTTATTCTTTAAAAATTAAGTTTTTCAAAAAAAGGTTATAATTTTAAATTTTAAACTTGGGATTTCGCGTTGAAAAATGTTGATTCCTCGTCGGAGAAACTTTCTATCAATAACATCTATATTGTTGGGCTACTTGTTGACACTATGAAAGAATTCATCAAACATCTACATATGATTTATTGATTGTACCATTGATATCAGAATCAATATAATTATCTAGCCATTAAATTGAAGAACAATCATAAGAATTAAATAATGGCAGTTCCAGGCTGATATAGGAACATTCATATCATAGACAAAACTTGAGAAAGTTGAACGTGCTTTATGTCGCCGGTTGAAAATGGCAGAAAATGCGCTCAAGGAACCTGGGTTTTCTGTATATTTCTCACTTTCATTTATACTTATGAAAAGTACATACATACGACAATTTATGATAAACATTTAAACTCATGGACAAAACTTAAGGATATGGAAATCTTTGAAGTCGCCGAAAGTCTTTTTTTTTTTTTAAGACAAAGGCAATATTTTCACACTTGGTTATTTCGTTGTTATTATTGTCGTCTCCAATGAAAAGCCTCAGATTTCCCAATGAATTTCTACCACAGAAGTCGCAATGTCCACTATCTTGGGTGTGTAAAGTTGGTGTTCTGGGTCATGTAAATTTTCTGCAAGGCTGCGGCCATTGCTGGGCATGAGAATATGTAGGTAGGTGTTAGTTCCACACCAGGACAGTTGTTGTATGCCCTATGGGTTCTTGTGCCATCTGGATGTATTGTCATTCCTTTATAGTGTTCCGTTTTGAGTCTGAGGTTATTTCGTGTCCCATCAATAAAGGTCACTGTGTATCAAATATCAGAGTTATTGTCTGAATTCAGATATACATGCTAAAAGGTAAAGGTTTTGTCCATGGACGTATTTACAGGCAATAGGTATTGTTAAAATTGAGTTTTTTACTTGTGTGTGCAGGGACGAAATGCCAAAGCACATCTACCTTAATGGGGATCATCCATTTTTCCCTGAGGACATTGACCAACTGGCTCGAAATGTTCTGAAATTTCGAGATATGGCTTTTGTTATGCCAGAAGATGATGAGATAATTGTTCTCTCTTCTGAGAAGATCCAGCCAGCTCCAGTAGAAAAGTAAGTTTCTAGATAAAAATTATAGAGAGTTTCACCCTATAGAAATATATAGAATCTCTGAAATTTCCCAAAATAATGGTCAATAAAAGTATATTTTCGTACATTGAGAGAGATAGAGAGAGAGAGATGGGTCTCATTCCCACCATGTGTTTCACCAATGCCAGCTATGTTGAAACTTTAATACGATAATCTCCATTTTATTTCGAAAAATATTTCCTTCCATTTGTTCTCATTTGTTATTTTTATTAATTTAACATTGATCTCATATTATTATTTGCGTCATAAGAAGATGCATAAGAATTACTTTAAACAGAATAAAGGTATAACTTCCTTTAGTTTTGTCAATGAATGTATATAGGTAGGAATCAGGTCCTAGGTAACTGTATTTATCAAACAAACCTTACTCTCTCTTTATAATGTAAGATATTATCTTAAATAAATAATTTAATTCCTTAATGAAAGTGAGTTTTTATTTTATTTGTATTTATCTCTCTAACATGTTATATGTTAGAATTAATGGATCAATTGTTTTCAGGAGGAAAAAGATTTCCCTTTTCCGGAGACTGTGGAGCCGCTGCCTTCCTTGTTTAAGGTAACTCTCCTTTTATATTTGTCCTCTTTTTGTTTAAAAAAAAAACAATGTGACGAAAGATTGATACCTAAGTAATATTACTCGATTCCATATAGAGGCATCTTAAATACAAAATCCTAGATAAGCACACATTAATCAATTAATATTCTGACATTGTAATGATATGTAATAGGAAGTAAAGCTGCCAGTGCCTTCCTATCCTCCCGTTCATAGTAAGCCCGACCATTTCCAAACCTTTCCCCCATGAAATCCTTAGAAAAGTCAACCATACTCATACCCTTCCCCCATGAGCCTCATAGAAAAACCAACCATCTCCATAACCTTGCCCCATGAGCCTCATATAAAAGCCAGCCATCTCCCCTATGCTACCCATATAAAGGCACTCATTCTTCCTTCCTTCATAGAGAAAATAGCTATCTCCATAACCTTCTCCCATGATCCCCATAGAAGGGCCAAAAATCTCCATAGTCTTGCCCAATGTCCTAACAAGAAAAGCCACCCATCTCCTCATGCTATCCATATAGAGGCACCCATTTCTCTCCCCATAGAGAAACCATCCAGCTTCCCATCTCCATAGAAAACCATCCTCTCTTACCCAGGCTCATGCTCTCCATGGGAAATTCCGCTCCCTTTCCACACATGCTCTCCATAGAAAGCCCATTCCCTCCACCATGCTCTCCATAACCCTTACATATACAAGTATATATATTATAAATACAGTGAACTTTTACCTCTCTATATATATGCTTAAATATAAATGGATCTATAAACTGGTCCGAAATAAGACTTGTGCAAAGCGACTATATGAATTTTATAGAGAAGTAAAACGACTTTAAATATTTTTTATTCCTTGTTTATAATTGGCTATCTCTTTGTAGATGTTTGCAATTATTATATACAGTTCCCATTTCAAATCTTAAAACTCATTCACCTTGCTACTCTGCATTATAACTCAGAAAAATAGAATATTCTATATCTAAATTAAATGGCTCTTTAAATACATATGTATATATATTGAATATAGTATATATATATATATATTTTAAAAATAAGGCTTATTTTGGATTTAAATATGATTATTTATTTACCGATATTTCGATGGATCAATCTTCCATCTTTTACGAGGTGTTTTGCAGTGAAGCACGCAGCAGGTCGCGCGCCCCAGGTGAGCCACTAGACGTCTTCTAAGCTTATTGGGCGATGAACCATCTAATATATACAATCTAAACAGAGTAAATATAATAAAAATAAAAGTGGTATATGTAAATGACTATTGAAATTAAGAGATATCAAATTAATTAAAGAAAAAGTGATATATGTAAATGACTAAGTGATATATGTAAATGACTAATGAAAATTAAGAGATATCGAATTAATTAAACAAATAAAATATCATGAAAATTGAAATAACTGTGTAACAAATATACAAATAGTAGTAATAGATATCCGATTAAAAATGGAATAAAATAACCATGTAAATAGCATAATCATCTAAGAGGTTCTAAACTGGGTATATATATCTGGCAAGTCAATCTTTCTATTGATACTATTTTTATTCTCTAATGAGCTCCAGCTTTCTAAAAATGAACGGCAATGTTTTTCTTTGATGTTTTGATGAATTATAGATGTGTGATCGAAGTCTGGAGTGTGACTATTGTTGAATGCATGATCTACTAGTAGAGATGTCGGGTTATGGCGCTTTA
The DNA here is from genome assembly GCA_030710605.1 of Cordylochernes scorpioides. NCBI lineage: Eukaryota > Metazoa > Arthropoda > Arachnida > Pseudoscorpiones > Chernetidae > Cordylochernes > Cordylochernes scorpioides. The sequence continues at coordinate 23,181,160 of CP092864.1, read as the reverse complement.
GTGCGGATTTGTGTTGGTTAATTCTTTCAGATAAAGGTTTGCTGGTTTCTCCTATGTATATTGCCTGGAAGGATTTGCATGGTATTTTATAAACCACATTCGCTCTATCTTCTGGCTTGTAGATTTGTTTTGTATCAGGGTGACGGAAGATGCTTCTTAAATTCTGATTGGGTTGATATCTGGTTGTAATATTGTGTTTTTTTAAACTTCTGGCTATTCTTTCACAGCCATAGCTGTAAGGTAGGGAGCAAAACATGTTCGGGGTTGAGATCTGTGTATTGTTCGTGGATGGAATTTTTGGTGTATATAATTGCTTTTTGATGAATTCTTTAGGATAATTATTGTTTTGAAGTTCTTGAAATAATCTAGCTTTTTCAATTTTTTCATCAGTTTTATCTGTAAAATGTGTAGTCAACCTCTTGGATAGTGTTTTGACCACCGCAACCTTATGGCAGATGGGACCAAAAGAATTGAAGTTCAGGTAACTTCCTGTGTGGGTTGGTTTTCGATAAATTTTCGTTTCAATTTTATTTTGATTTCTGGTCAGTTGTAAGTCCAAAAATGGTAGAGATCTATTTTCTTCTAATTCATAAGTGAATTTCAGAAAGGGTCTAAGACTATTAAGAAAATTTATAATTATGGAAACATCCACCTCTGTGATGCATAAAACATCATCAATGTAGCGTTTCCACATTAAAATTTGTAGTTGTGTGGATTCAACGATTAACTTGTCAATCTTATCCATGAAGACATTGGCTAATGCAGATGATATAGGATTTCCCATTGGAAGTCCCTTGACCTGTTTGAAATATCTGTTCTTATAGAAGAAGTAATTAAATGATAGGCAGAGTTTGATCAGTTCTATGAGAGCCTCCTTTGGGATAGGGAGGGGTAAGTCTGGGTGGGAATTTATGAATTCTTGTAGAGCAAGAATTGCTTCGTCATGTGGGATGGAAGTATAAAGGGATTCTATATCAAAAGATATGATCCGGCTGCCTGGTGAAACTGGAGTATTTTTGATTGCTTCAATAGCTACTATTGGATTGGGGACTGTGTGGAGAAGTTTCTTCTGGAATGGTGATATAATTGATGACAGAAATTTGGTGATGGGGTACAGGGGCGAGCCAGAATATGACACTATGGGACGTAATGGGGTATTGGGTTTATGAACTTTTGGTAGACCGTGTAAATTTGGAAGATTTTGAGCCGTGGCTTTTAAACTGTCGAAGGTTTTGTTATCTAGCTTGTATTTGCGCTTAATTTTGTTGAATTGTCTATTGAAATCTTTTGTAAGATTGGTTAGAGGATTCTTAGTTAAAGGTTCGTATATATCTTTATCTTGAAGTAACTGTTCTATTTTGTTGTTATATTCTATTGCATCCATGATTACCGTGTTTCTACCTTTATCTGAAGGTGCTATGATTATTTGTTTGTTTTCTTTCAATTGTTTTATGGCATTATTCTCTTAAAAATCGACGTTTTCCATTTTATTTTTAGATATTTATTAGGAATGGGACAAAAGGTCTTGAAATTGGTTCACGTATATATTATGCAACACACTGCCCCCAATTAAAAATAGACCGAAATGGAGGAAAACTCTGGGAAAAACAGACTGAATTCCAGTAATGGAAAAGCCAATTGATTGACACCTCAAATTAGAGCCGCTACTCCAATACCCGCCAATGTAAATAGCTCCTGTGGATCATTCGTTCCCAGACAAACAGAGAGTACAGTGAAAGTATGTAAATATTTTTTTTTATTTAGTCTCTATCAGCACACTGGTATTATTCTTGTTCTTGTTCCAAAATCACTTTATTAGGTACAACTCAAAAAGAGAAACCTAATTTATAATATTTACAACAATTAATGATATGTGAAGGTTATTCACATATTAAACAAAATGTTAACGCGGGAATCGATCACGGTACATGGCTGTCGGGAATCGAGGGTGTACCCACTTGTCCACCGACTCTTTACTGGTATTATAAGTTTATGCATAGTCCATAGCCACATTTTAATATTTTAAAAAACATTTTCTCGGATTTTTTGGTCTTTCTTCCTGTAAATTATATTATTATATTTTGCGGACCAGTGTTGTCTTAATAGCAAACTTTGCTAGCTATAAAAAAGAACTCTATAAGATGAGAGATTCATTTTAATCTAAGTCCTAAAAGTCAAGCATTAAGGTAATAATATGTATTTTAATAGTGATTAGGTACACGCTCATTTTCTTACCGCTTCGTACCACTCTAATATGTTAATAGACTGTTTTACCTTTATCTCCAGTACTGATGATGAACGGTATTTTGAACAAACTATGGACAAAAAAATGGTGGCGCGTTAGAAATAATTTATCTTTTTTAATACAGAGATTGCGCTGGTATGTCACATGTTCATAATATTATTATTTGAATAATAATTTTTTTTTTGAGGCAAAAAAGGGTAAAAATATATGTGAAGACTGGTCAAAATGTTCCACGGACGGCAGTTGGGAATGACAGAACTGACTTCCCTGTCAACCACATGTCAAACCTCAGTCTAAGACTATTATACTAGTCATGTTGGTAGAGAGATAAAACACCATCTACACGGATTGTCTGGATAACTAGTACAGATCAGTACTTCTAATCCCGGCCTGAGGGAGTTACTGAGCAGAACCAGCAATGTCTGGTATGGGAGACGGGACATAGATATAGAGTTGAGGTGGATCAGTCCAAGTAGGATAGCCGCTTGCATTTTATGTCTCGGTAAATCTAGAAGAATAAAAGAAGATTATCAACTGTCTGTGATTCTTCCAGACAGTGAGGGAAGATTAGGTCTGTTTGGAAATTCACAAGCGCGAAGTCTGCCAGGACATGGCCCGTGAGGATGGTAGTGGCGACCTCTCCATGATGAGAGAATTTGAGTAACATATGTTAATTTCTTTTAAATGTGTGTCAAAAATAAAATCTTGTTGAATATATAAAATCTGTTTTAGTTGCTCAGTTGTTTCACATTTTATTTAAAAAATTGAATTTTCATCTGAACACATTCTCTTTGAGCAGGAAAAAACCATCTCATTAAAAAGGCGCTAAAAATACAACATATTGATATTCCCAGCATGAAACTTGTGGGAAATGTTTAATGCGTTTTTTAAAAAGCGATTCCATTCACGCAGCTGAATATGTAAAAAAGGAGGAACCTCTCCCTTTAACACCTGAAAATATATTCTTCAAAATAGTAAAAGATATAAATCCATATTTGGCCTACTGATATGTGATGATATAATGATGATGTGAATAAATAAATGGTTTGTTACAGGATAAGGAAGCAGCAGCTTATTTTTATTCGCGGATATTACCTGAAGTTTTTGGGATCCAGAAACATAGAAGGATATGAGTAGCCATTTTTGTTCCTTCCATCTTGAATAATTTACCATCAAAATTGAATTATAAAATCGGTCACTATTAGGTTTGCCTTTTTATTTTCACACGCACAGGAAGGAGCTCAAATAAATAAATATTTCCTGTCCACAGCGATATCTAATATTTACATTAGATTATAATTACTGTTTGGTTAAATTGTATATTTTCTTGTTTGTCATTTATAATAGAAATTGTTGGTCATTGTTTTACATAATTATTTATTTTGATTTAATCTGTGTACATATTTTATTGATTCGGTAACACTGTGTTGTATATATATTTTGTGTTGCTTAGTTATTTCTAGTTTTAAGTCAGTCTAGTCAGTCAGTCTAAGTCAGTCTAGTTTAAGTCATTCATAAATTCATGTAGCCAATTCAAAGATAAATTAAATATTCATTGGTTCCTTATCGATTTGCTTGGAGTTAACTTTATTCAAACCACAGAACAAAGTCAAGTTTTACTCATCGCTGTACCTTAGCGCATAAGGTTTTCGCTCGGTAGAACACGGGAACAACAATTACATTAATGTATTATCATCATATATTCATAATCATTATTTTTCAATTCAATAATATACTAATTATAATGATAGTAGTAGTTGCAGTATATATTATGGTATGAAGTCATATTAATTATCAGCTATGACTCCAAATTATTCCAGACCTGTCGCTATATTCTTTAAAGCATTATTCAAATAAATCTAAAAAATGCAGAAATATATGAGTAACTAATAAACACATTTTTATCCCTCACTTCACCCAAGTCAAGGCTTTTACAATCAAGATTAAGAACAGCTCTCAATCATTTAAAAATCCATATATTAGTACATAATAATGGCCAATATTCCTTAATTCTCATTTTAATTGAAACCTTTAGATTTTACTCAATTACTTGCCAGTAGACAAAATTTTGGATTTATTCTCCTTGTGCATAAACAAACTCTTCGTGAAACCCACCTTTGCCACATACAGCTGTCCATGATAGAAACTAGGAAATCTGATGTTAAGTCCGCAGCACTGAATTGATTGTCTTTGGGGCATTGTAAATAATAATATAAATTAATTAGTAATTGACTTAATTTTAAAAGGCTTTGTTTAGCCTATATTTTAATAATCAAATATGATTCAACAATAATATCATACTTTTTATCAAAAATAAGTTAATTAGAGGAGTACTTGTTTAATTTGAATTTTCCTTGATTGAAATGTGTCAAAATCTCCTTCCATATGCTGTTAAAATTTCATCCAAGTTGGTTATAGGTTGAGTAAACATAATGGAACAAATAAATATACATACGTTGACCTTTATATATAGAGAGAAAGGTAGCGTTAGACATATTTCTAATTACCGGAGATAGTGAGTGTTATGTTGAGAATTATATTTAAAAAAAAAAAAATGTTTTTATTAAATATATTCATTTGATACAAGTTGCGTCTACACCGATTCTTCAAGTAATTGTCGAAAGCCGCCAACCTCATGTGATATTGTCAATATTTGTATAAATTATAAACAAGTGTCGATAATTAATGCTAAAACTTCTTTCTTTGTTCCAGATACCCGTGATGTAAATAACTTGTCATATCCAAGTTTACATCCTTATAATAGATATTTATTTTTTCGATTGGATTTTTATTATCAAAATTATTTTATTATTTTATGTATATATTTTATTTCCTTCTCTACTTTTCTCCATTTTCTTTTTATTTTTGTTTTTAATTTTCACTTTTACTTATATTTTTATGTGTATATTTTTTAATTTTTATTCCTTTTTATATTTTTTCTTTTATTTTATTTGTTTTGATGTTTGTTTATTTTATTATAATCTCTTTGTGTTTTCATTATATATTCTTTTTATTATTTTATATTTATTTTATATAAATTGAGTTTGGAGAATGAATCCATTGGCCAAGAAAGAAGTCAAAATTCCAGATCACTCCCAGTCCAATCTCCGGCAGCCCCTCCAACGAGGCAGGACCTATGTTTCACTGACAAGTTGGAAATATATTCGGTGGAACTATCAAGGATCTACCCATGTGTAGAGTCATGAAGGCCTCCTAGGAAATATTTTATGGCGCTGAGAACCATCCTACCAAGATAGCTCAGCATCTATCCATGGTAGAAGCTGACTTAGTAACCACGATGCTGCATCCATATTGGCAACAACCAGGAACTGAGTTTGAGGGGAGGTCTGAATTTCATTGGCAATGGACGCTGGAATTCTCGAGATTGAAGCATTCCAATATTGGAAATATATCAAAATCTTTTCAAATATATACCTTGAAGCGGGTCTTTGAAGAATATCCACTGATATGATGATGTCATATATCAAATTCCGTGTTGTTTCTCGAAGCGAGGAAACAATTCCTGCTGTTTGAAGGGTGATTCGAAGAGAAAAGCTCGCCTATTTTAGAGTCTCAAAGACACCTTCAGCATATCTCCGAGGTATAGAGAATGTTTCACAAAAGAAAACTCGCCAATTTTAGAGTTCCGAAGAAGCTGAAGAATATTCCTGTTGTATGGAACGTTATTTACAGAGGAAAACTAGCTTATTTTAGAGTTCGAAGATGCCTGCAGAATATTCCTGTTGTATGGAACTTGATTCACAGAGGAAAACTCGTCTATTTTAGAGTTTCGAAGAAGCCTGCAACATATTCCTGTTGTATGGAAGTGATTCACTGAGGAAAACTCGCCTATTTTAGAGTTTCGAACACGCTTGTAGCATATTCCTGTGGTATGGAAGTGATTCATAGAGGAAAACTAGCCTATTTTAGAGTTTCGAAGAAGCTGCAGAATATTCCTGTTGTATGGAAGGTGATTCACACACACAGAGGAAAACTCGTCTATTTTAGAGTTTCGAACACGCCTGCAGCATATTCCTGTGGTATGGAAGTGATTCATAGAGGAAAACTAGCCTATTTTAGAGTTTCGAAGAAGCTGCAGAATATTCCTGTTGTATGGAAGGTGATTCACAGAGGAAAACTCGCCTATTTTAGAGTTTCGAAGAAGTCTGGATATTTCTGCTGTATGTTAGGTGATTCACAGAGAAAAACCCGCCTATTTTAGAGTTCCGTAGAAGCCTGCTGTATTTTTCTGTTCACAGAATCGATATAAACCTCTGCTACTCCACATGTTATATCAAGATTCAATCAGAATAAAAATTTAATCTTTTCTGAAGATATTTATGAAGCTGAATATTTTTATATTTTGAAGAACTCGCTCAATAAAAATAATACAGTGAAACATCTTCATGGAGTAAAAGAATGAGATAAGTTTGAAACAGAGAAATACGTTCTTTTAATAAGATGAGTGAAAATGATTCAAACTTAGTCAAATTTACATTCAAATAGCAAAAATGGGTGAATTTCTGATGTTTCAAAATTGATTTTGATCGTAAAGAATTGAAAAATAAATATTTTATACTTTATAAAATCATTTTCATATCTGAAGAAACAACAATATCAATGCCAGTAAAAGATACTAAATATGGAAATTAGCTAAAACTATATGTAAGTACCTTTTATCTCTCCTTGGAATAGTTTTTATAAATTCAGTATATACATAGGAAGAGAAGGTTTCTACCAGTAATGTTGCTTCTTGATACATGGGGCTTTCTATCCCTTAATCCTCAATGGCGAATCACAATGATTCCATATCGTTTCATATTGTAAGAGCATCGTAGATATTGTGACATGGCAAAATTACCAGGAACAAAGTTTAAAATACCCTGAAATATATTGACAATCACACACATATATATATATACTGTACTACTGATAGTTTCTTTATTATGGGGAATCACTAAGGCTTTCAAAACAAAATACTTGCCCAATTCCAATCATCATAATATTACTCCATACACGTTATACATGGTTCAAATGCTTTATTGGCTTCTTCTATTATTTCGACAAGGTTAATTGCCAATTGAGAAAAAACTCAAGAAACAATTCTCTAGAACCTAGCCATTTGTGGTGCATAAGTCATAAGAACCATAAAATGTCTGTTATCTTTAGTGACTTAAAACGATCGAGCATGATGTTCTGTTTGGTCTTTCCTGGATCTATCGATTCCCATATTCTTATGACGCTCATTAAATATCGACTATCCCGAGGGGCAAAATCACTGTAGGATAAAGCACAGTTCCGATAAGCTATGATTCTGTTGCAATTAAATTCGAAACGTATTGTATGTGTTCTTCCTTTTTGACACGAGGCATGGTAAGACCTTTTTTCAAGCAACCAGAATGTAAATTAGATTTCCATAAGAAAAACACACTTTCCGATTTCCCATTTTATACAGAGTATAGTTCGCGTCACTTCTACCTGTGCTTTATATATTGGAATTAGCATTATAATCAATTGTATATCCAAACAGGAGGAACCTTTCTTTCAAATTGTCCTTTACTTTCTTGATGGTGTAGCACTTCTAATGGTCTAAAGGGGGTAATATAATCTTACTTATGTTGTCTGTATCTTTATATTTAACCAGTAGTAGTGATAAATGTGTCGTTCAAAATATTCATAATAAAATAATTAGAGCATATCATGATAAAATGAAATCATAATAGAAAGATTATAGGCGCAGTGTTATGTTAAAAAAATATATATTTGGATTTTATATTGTGGGCCATATAACCTATGTTTTGAAACATTCATATATGTCTATATTTGAAATTGTATTTGTCTATTTAATTATGAAGTCAGTATTCAAATATGCAGATTGCAAACAATATATTTGTGTGTGAAATATATATTACTTTATTGTCTAAATACCTTTATATGTTTCAGGATTTGTAACCACAGTATCTTTGAAAAATTGCTCACGAGATGAAAAATATAATTGCCACAATTGAAAACAAGAAACTCCTCACATTGAATTCGAAATCTTTTCAATTTTTCAACTATTCTCAAATATGAAATTAGAAAATCGTTGATTGACCCATTTTAGAAATATTCAAGAAAGATAAAATTATGTCTAAATGAAATATATAAAGATCCATAATCCAAGTTCACCAGAAGCTTCATCAAGGTTATATAATCTTATATCACTTTAGAGTGTAATGGTAAAAGAATAATTTGATGCCAGATGTAATTTGAATAAATATTTCTGATTATACAATCTTATATTTGATGGCGTTTAGTTTTAACGGGAGAAGTACACCCTTTATTTTATAAATCAAATATTTACTTCAAACTCAAAACGAACTCTCGCGATAAAATCAAGATAAAGGAAACAATACTCAACTATATTCATTTCAAGAGGAACTTTGTTATCAATGAATTATTCACACAGGCGTGGAAGGAACAATCTGCTCACTACAACTGTGAAGATATCACAGTACGAAGATTTTCATCTACCAAATTTGATATTACAATTATTAAATAGAGTCATATACTTTTATTTAGAGTTTATCAGAATATTGAGAATTGTATATGCAAAGATGGGATGGTTAGGAAAACAAAACTTTCATTGATGTTGAAAGTGTCGTCCATATTTAAAATATCGTCAACTCAGAATCTTAGAGAGCTATGGGCTAAAGTAGAATAATTAATAATGTTAATTCTTATTTTAATCTTATTGTTAACATGATGATGCAGTGCGAGAGTTATCAGAAAATGATAGAATTATTTATATCATGAGAGAGAGAGAGAGAGAGCTATAAGAAATTTTAAAAAAGCCTTTAAACTTTACAAAAACCATTACTGAATTTAAATCAAATGGGGTATCTACGATCAAAACGATATTTGATAACTATAAATACAATTTTAATATGTCATTTATTAAGAAAAAATATATATTTGAGGGTTTCTCCGAGCTCAGAACGCCAAATACTCAGAAAGTTATTGATTCATAATTGCTATAAAAGGATGTTCAAAGAATTAAAAGAAAATATTTCCTCAAGAATATGGATATTTACAAGGATATTGACAAGAAGTTAATTAAATGCTAAATGTATATTTTGTTCAATTGATGTTCATCACAACTAGAATTATTTTGCCATCCCAAGAACATCGTCAAGGAATTACAAGAAGAGCTAAAGATCGACAGAATAGATTCCAAGAACACCAATGAACTCTATCTTCCAGCATAAAAAAACGAAGACTCAACTCGTGTACATTGAAATTATGATTAATAAAATTTTGAATTTTTAAAATAAAAGTATTTCATTATTGAGTTTCAGGATAGTTGTTATATGAACCAGGCTTCCATTACAAGGCCCTGTGGGGTTTCTGTTTGGTAATGGAGGAATGAGGTTGAACGCTTAAGATTATCTGTGTATTTATAACTGTCACCAAAGCTCTTTGCAGCTTCAAAGGGGAAGGTAGGGAAATATTATTCATGAAGTAGGTAATGAATTTGTGAGGGTCACGGCACATAATTTATACTGAACACAAATATGACACTAAGTTTTTTAAATAATCAGATCATTACTAATTCATCACTACATCACTAAACTTTTAATAAGTAGATCATTACTAATTTCAGAGTATGTACTTTATCTAGGTCAGAGTTATTTTTAGGAATCGAAGCTTTTTTCAAAGAAATTCAAAACATTCATCTATGGAAAACTTTATACACAAATATTATATTGCAACATAGAAAAATAATGATATTGAAAAAAATGTTGAGAAAGAATAATAAACGTATTAATATATTCAATGTAATCAGAAAGACAATTCTTTACAACTATTTACATATTTACATCCCGAGCTTCACTTTCACATAAAATAAACAATAATGAAAAATATCGCTCTACAGAAAAAGAAATGATACTCATGGTCTAGCAAGCCACATTTAAACCAAAAACATATTTTAAGGTGTTTAGAAAATACTAATTAATTGCTCGAAGATAAAAAAAAACTTTTCTAAAACTCCATATAATTACATGTTAATACAACACACACCATAGGTGCATATATTGTATAATAAAATAATGCATAGATAAATCTTGAACAAGTGTAGAGTCTTTGATGTCGCTAAGCATCTATTTTTTAAGGAACAAAGACAATTTTGTTCCCTCTTGGTTATCTCATGTGTCTTCAATAAAGATCACAGTAATATCTTTCAGGGATATTGTCAAAACACCCGATATACATTATAAAAGGTACAACTTTCTTAAGTTTCATCCCAGAGTGTATTTTGACGAGCATTTTATATAATACGTCTTTTTTTAAATGTTCATTAGAGCTAAATCTGTAGAAGTACCGTGAGGTTTGAAAGCTCATGTTTTATCGTTATAATAAAAGAAAAATTTCTACATTGTTCTCAAGCTTTTGTTTTAATGTAAGATTTTATTTAGAAAAATAATAAAGATATCACACGTATCTATAAAAATACAATGTATTTATGTCAGTCTGTCGGTGTGTTGCAAGACTTCAACTCGGACTCTACTGGGAGTTTACACTTGACTTTTTTTCATAGATTTATAATGACCTAAAAGGAATAAGAAATAAAAAAATAGGTTTCTATCTCAAACCTTTTTAAAATTACAAGCAAGTACCGAGGTGAAATCAATATTTACTTATCTGGTATAATTCAACAAACTTACTAAAATATCAGCATATATATATTTAAGTGAAAAAATAATTTTAAAAATATAAAAAAAGGTCAGGGGTTGATATCAAAAACAAATTAGGCACATCCTGACCAATAGAATGAGCGTTTTTTAGATGGCAGAGCGCCATCTAGTGGAACAAAAATCAACTAAATGTGTATTTAACCCCCTTTTCGTTGATATTCCTTGATAAAAAAAAAACGCTCTTGTTATTGGTCAGGATGTACCTAATTTGTTTTTAATATTGCCACGTGGAAAATTAGGGAAGACCAACTTCGGGATGAGACAACAATTTATTTCCGACAAGAACAAACTATGAATGGTAAACAAAAGATAAACCACGAGGGAAATTTAGAGTAGCAAAATATAAACATAAAAATAACCACTCTGTTAATAAAAATAATAAAATTAATAAACACTTTGCTACATAGCTTCTTCCCTATGGGTATGACCCACAGCTAGCAATTATTGTAGATACTGACATGGATCTGAGGTACTTCTGCCAAGGATTCCATCGAAGTCTTGGAACTTTGTTCTTAGTACCTTTGCGTCCTTTTTCTTGCGGCGTGAAGAGCGGCTTTGTCGTCGTATGGTCTATAGGGACATTGTTATCTTGGAGGAAGTCTTTGCTTTAACACGGCGGTGGAATCCTGGAGTCAGTCTTTGAAAATGTAGATCACAGCACCCATAGCTTCAAGTTTTCTCGGCGGTCTTCAGTTTGTCTTCCTTAATTTACCCAGCATCTCCACCAAAATGCCACAAGGAAAATTAGGGAAGAACAACTTTGGGATGAGACTAATTTATTTCAGGCAAGAACAAACTATGAAAGGTAAACAAAAGTAAAGCACGAGGGAAATTTAGAGAAGCAAAATATAAATACAGTGGTACCTCGACATACGAGCGCCCCAACATACGAGTATTTCGAGATACGAGCCGACGAGCAAGTGATTTTTTGCTTTTAGTTACGAGCGAAATTCGAGATACGAGTTCGGTTCGGTAGTAACACGCAGTCGCGCCATCACGCGCACACCCAGGAACTGACGACTGAGGAGATACAAGAGTTACAGTCACAGCAGCATACTGAGGTTATGCAAGTAATTGGTTTTGAGGAGTCAGAGGAGGAGGTTATTTCTACAAGTGAGATAAAGGAGATCTTAGGAATGTGGAAGAGAGTTTCACAGTTCGTGAAAAAAAAAAACACCCAGAAAAAGTTGCAACAGGTCGTGCATCTGACCTTTTTAATAACACTTGCCTAACTCATTTCCGGAACATTCTGAGAGGGAGGAAGAAACAAACCTCCTTGGACATGTTTTTTTCTAAACGGCCTACAGGTGAAAGCGAGAAAAATGTAGCGAAAAAGGCAAAGACCAGTGAGGATATCTAATTTATTTCTTTACATTCTCTGTTTTGTTTTGTGCAATAAATATTTGATATTTATAAATATCTTTTTATTATTTAAAACCACGTAAAACAATAACTGGGGTGACATTTTGGAGGTTGGAACGGATTAATGGTAGTTCAATTGTTTTGTATGGGGAAATTTGCTTCGAGATACGAGTAATTCAAGATACGAGCAGGGTTGCGGAACGAATTAAACTCGTATGTCGAGGACCACTGTATAAAAATGACCACTCTGTTAATAAAAAATAAAATTAATAAATACTTTGTTACAATATATATTCATTAAATCATCGATAATCATCTTCTATATAAATTCAATATCCATGTATATGAGTGGTGCATGATTAGAATTCAGAAATTCTTGGGAGTTGAGAATTTATTCTTTCAGCGATTTTTCACAACTTCAAATTGGGAAGAAATCCAAATATACAGGTTACAATAGCCAACCTACCTCAATTACAACCAACAATTTTTGTTTGAATTCGAAAAATTAATATTTTATATGTGAAAATTATTGTTCTGTTTAAAATAGCATCATTCATATATATTTTCTAAATATGTTTTAATAGGCATATAAGGATCTACTAAATCTTCCATTAATGATATATTTTTAAAAAATCAACCTGTAAACCATGGTTTCTGATTTTGGCTCTTATCAGTACAAGGGCAGCTTTGATTACATATCATCCTATGAGAGGGCTTATGGAATCGGTCATATTTACCAAACAGTTGTTTTAGCTCATTCTTTATCATCATTAGTAGAGTCTTTTACTAGAATGATGCAATAGTGCCAACGTTCTGATGTACATTTAGAGAGAGATGTCTCTTTTGTTGCATGAATATCATCCTACCGCAACTTTAGGTTGGAATCTTGCCTGAAAATCGGCCTTTGTCACTTCACCAGCTTAACCACCTGTTTGGTAAATTCGACCGATAGCATAACTCCTCTCGTAGAACGTTATAAAATCGAACCCGTCCCTGTACTGATGAGAGCCAAATCCAGAAACCATGGTATACAGGTTGTTGACCTTTCGTCTGAATTTGTCAAAACTGGTGTTGTGGCTCATTATTTATCATCACTAGTAAATTATTTACTAGGGTAATACAATAGTGCCATCGTTTTGATGCACATTTGAAGGGAGAGGTGCCTCTATTGGAACATATATATGTATATACACATTCATATATATAGATAATTTAGACCTTTTTTATATGTATGGTATCGTATTTTTAATCATGTTATTATAGAGATCCCTAACTCTTGGTCATAATACTCGTTTAGGGTAAAATCTGGCGATGTGAGTACAGTTCTCGATGTAATTACATTGTAGATACATTTTATATGTTTATTTTGTCTTGAAATGTTCCATCACATGTGTGATAGGCTAATTCTCTAATATTCCAATATGGCGGCAGTAATAAATAGAAAATAGATTCGCCGTTGCTAAGAAGTAAAAATTAGATTAAAACAATTTGACTAACGCGTCACGATATCCGAAGAGCTCCTGATAAAATGTAAGTTTTCAACCTGCAATATGACTTCAGAAAAAAATAACAACTTATGTTCACTCAAGAAACAATATTCTTCCTAGATTCAAGCACAATATTTATTTTTCCTTTTTATTAGAATTGGAATATTCAAGATGAAAATGATTTTGATATAAATAGAATTGATTTGATATTATTAAAAAAGAAGAGGTGTGAATATTTGAAGAGCATACATTTTTTCAATTCATTTTCAATATAAAGTGATCATTATGAAATATTTATTCTTTAAAAATCAAGTTTTTCAATTAGCAGGTTATAATTTTAAATGTTAAACTTGGGGTATCGCGAGGATAAATTTTGATTCCTTGTCAGAAAAACTATCCATCAATAACATCTATATTGTTGGGCTACTTGTTGATACTATGAAAGAATTAATCAAACATCTACTATAAATTATTGATTGCACCATTGATATCAGAATCGATATAATTTTCTAGCCATTAAATTGAGGAACAATCATAATAATTAAATAATGGCAGTTCCAGGTTGATATAGGTACTCTCATTACATAGACAAAACTTGAGGAAGTTGAACGTGCTTGATAGCACCTGTTGAAAATGATAAAAATGAGCTCAATAACGTGGGTTTTCTGTATATTACTCTCTATCATTGATATTTATGATAAATACATACTTAAAACAATTTATAATAAACATATACACTCATGGACAAAACTTAAGGAAGGGGATATCTTTTATGTAGTTGTAAGTCTTTTTTTTTAAGAGACAAAGGCCATATTTTCACACTTGGTTATTTCGTTGTTATTATTGTCGTGTCCAATGAAGAGCCTCAGATTTCCCAATGAATTTCTATCACAGCAGTCGCAATGTCCACTATCTTGGCTGTGTAAAGTTGCTGTTCTGGATCATGTAAATTTTCTGCAAGGCTGCGGCCATTGCTGGGCATGAGAATATGTAGGTAGGTGTTAGTTCCACACCAGGACAGTTGTTGTATGCCCTATGGGTTCTTGTGCCATCTGGATGTGTTGTCATTCCTTTATAGTGTTCCGTTCTGAGTCTGAGGTTATTTCGTGTCCCATCAATAAAGGTCACTGTGTATCAAATATTAGAGATATTTTTTGAATTCAGATATACATGCCAAAAGGTAAAACTTCCTTAGGTTCTGTCCATGGACGTATTTACAGGCAATATATATTGTTAATAATGAGTTTTTTACTTGTGTGTGCAGGGAAGAAATGCCAAAGCACATCTACGTTAATGGGGATCATCCATTTTTCTCGAGGACATTGATCAACTGGCTCGAAATGTTCTGAAATATCGAGATATGGCTTTTGTTATGCCAGAAGATGATGAGATAATTGTTCTCTCTTCTGAGGAGATCCAGCCAGCTTCAGTAGAAAAGTAAGTTTCTAGATAACAATTATAGAGAGTTTCACCCTATAGAAATATATAGAATCTCTGAAATTTCCCAAAATAATGGTCAATAAAAGTATATTTTCGTACATTGAGAGAGAGAGAGAGAGAGAGATGGGTTTCATTCCCACCATGTGTTTCATCAATGCCAGCTATGTTGAAACTTTAATACGATAATCTCCATTTTATTTCGAAAAATATCTCCTTCCATTTGTTCTCATTTGTTATTTTTATTAATTCAACATTGATCTCATATTATTATTTGCGTCATAAGAAGATGCATAAGAATTACTTTAAACAGAATAAAGGTATAACTTCCTTTAGTTTTGTCTATGAATGTATATAGGTAGGAATCAGGTCCCAGGTAACTGTATTTATCAAACAAACCTTACTCTCTCTCTCTTTATAATGTAAGATATTATCTTAAATAAACAATTTAATTCCTTTAATTAAAGTGTGAGTTTTTATTTTTATTTGTATTTATCTCTCTAACATGTTATATGTTAGAATTAATGGATCAATTGTTTTCAGGAGAAAAAAGATTCCCCTTTTCCGGAGACTGTGGAGCCGCTGCCTTCCTTGTTTAAGGTAACTCTCCTTTTATAATTGCCCTCTTTTTGTTTAAAAAAAAACAATGTGAAGATAGATTGATACCAAAGTAATATGACTCAATGCCATATAGAGGCATCTTAAATACAAAAACCTAGATAAGCACACATTAATCAATTAATATTCTGAAATTGTAATGATATGTTATAGGAAGTAAAGCTGCCAGTGCCTTCCTATCCTCCCCTCCATAGTAAGCCCGACCATCTCTAAACCTTTCCCCCATGAACTCCTTAGAAAAGTCAACCATACTCATACCCTTCCCCCATGAGCCTCATAGAAAAACCAACCATCTCCATAACCTTGCCCCATGAGCCTCATATAAAAGCCAGCCATCTCTCCTATGCTACCCATATAAAGGCACCCATTCTTCCTTCCTCCATAGAGAAGCTAGCTATCTCCATACCCTTCTCCCATGATCCCCATAGAAGGACCAAAAATGCCCAATGCCCAATGTCTTAACAAGAAAAGCCACCCATCTCCTCATGCTATCCATATAAAGGCACCCATTTCTCTTTTCCCCATAGAGAAACCATCCAGCTTCCCATCTCCATAGAAAACCATCATCTCTTACCCAGGCTCATGCTCTCCATGGGAAATTCCGCTCCCTTTCCCCACATGCTCTTCATAGAGAGCCCATTCCCTCCACCATGCTCTCCATAACTCTTACATATACAGGTATATATATTATAATTATAGTGAACTTTTACCTCTCTATATATATGCTTAAATATAAATGGATCTATACACTGATCCGAAATAAGACTTGTGCAAAGCGACTATATGAATTTTATAGAGAAGTAAAACGACTTTAAATATTTTTATTCCTTGTTTATAATTGGCTATCTTTTTGTAGATGTTTGCAATTGTTATATACAGTTCCCATTTCAAATCTTAAAACTCATTCACCTTGCTACTCTGCATTATAACTCAGAAAAATAGAATATTCTATATCTAAATTAAATGGCTCTTTAAATACATATGTATATATATTGAATATAGTATATATATATATATATATTATTCTCTTAAAAATCGACGTTTTTCATTTTATATTTAGATATTTATTAGGAATGGGACAAAAGGTCTTGAAATTGGTTCACGTATATATTATGCAACACACTGCCTCCAATTAAAAATAGACCGAAATGGAGGAAAACTCTGGGAAAAACAGACTGAATTCCAGTAATGGAAAAGCCAATTGATTGACACCTCAAATTAGAGCCGCTACTTCAATACCCGCCAATGTAAATAGCTCCTGTGGATCATTCGTTCCCAGACAAACAGAGAGTACAGTGAAAGTATGTAAATATTTTTTTTTATTTAGTCTCTATCAGCACACTGGTATTATTCTTGTTCTGGTTCCAAAATCACTTTATTAGGTACAGCTCAAAAAGAGAAACCTAATTTATAATATTTACAAGGTTTAATGATATGTGAAGGTTATTCACATATTAAACAAAATGTTAACGCGGGATTCGATCACGGTACATGGCTGTCGGGAATCGAGGGTGTACCCACTTGTCCACCGACTCTTCACTGGTATTATAAGTTTATACATAGTCCATAGCCACATTTTAATATTTTAAAAAACTTTTTCTCAGATTTTTTGGTCTTTCTTCCTGTAAATTCTCTTATTATATTTTGCGGACCAGTGTTGTCTTAATAGCAAACTTTGCTAGCTATAAAAAAGAACACTATATAAGATGAGAGATTCATTTTAATCTAAGTCCTAAAAGTAAAGCATTAAGGTAAAAATATGTATTTTAATAGTGATTAGGTACGCGCTCATTTTCTTACCGCTTCGTACCACTCTAATATGTTAATAGACTGTTTTACCTTCATCTCCAGTACTGATGAGGAACGGTATTTCAAACAAACTATGGACAAAAAATGGTGGTCCGTTAGAAATAGTTTATCTTTATCAAAACAGAGAATGGGCTGGTATGTCACATGTTCATATTATTATTTGAAAAATATTTTTTGAGGCAAAAAAGGGATGAGTAAATAATATGTGAGGATTAATCGAAATGTTCCGGAATCACAGAACTGGCTTCCCTGTCAACCACATATCAAACCTCAGTCAAAGACTAGTATAATGTTGGTAAAGAGATAAAACGCCAACTACACGGATTGTCTGGATGACTAGTACAGACCAGCACTTCTAATCCCGGCCTGAGTGAATTACTGAGCAGAACCAGTAATGCTAGGTATGGGAGACGGGACTTAGATGTAGGGTTGAGATGGATCAGTCCAAGTAAGATAGCCGCTTGCATTCTATGTCTCAGGAAAGCTGGATAGATGAAGAGTAGATGATCAAATTTCTGTGATTCTTCCGGACAGTGGGCAGGTTGGGTCTTTTTGGAAATGCACAAGCGCAAGGTCTGCCAGGACATGGCCCGTTAGGATGGTAGTGGCTACCTCTCCAGGATGAGAGAATTTGATCACATAGGTATATTTCTACAAGGTTGTCCCAAAAGTTCAATTTTTCTTAAAACGCTTTTTTCGTATTACTTGGCGAATTATATTATTGCAGAGAATACATAATAATACAAAATACAATTACTTTATACATAATACAAAGACATTATACATAGCGGCGAATAATATTGGTTATTCAATTTTTTTGCAAATGTTTACGAACTTTTAGGGCAACCTTATATTATAAGCGTGTCAAGAATAAATTCTTGTTGAATATAGAAAATCTGTTTTTTTTTTTAAATAATTTTAAAATGTAATTTTCATCTTTACACATCTTCCCAGCATGAAGCGAGTAAAAAAATTTGAAGTGCATTTTTAAAAAGCGATTCCTTTTACACACCTGAACCAAAGAAAGCGCCTCTCCCTTTAACACCTGAATAGATCTTCGTGAAAATAGTAAAAGATATAAAAAAATCCATATTTGGTCTACTGATATATGATGATATAATGATAATGTGAATAAATAAATGGTTTGTTACAGGATAAGGAAGCCGCAGCTCATTTTCATTTGCGGATATTACCTGAAGTTTTTGGGATCCAGGAACACAGAAGTATGTGAGTAGCCTTTTTTGTTTCTTTCATCTTGAAAATTTTAGCATTATATTGAATCTTGAAAATGGTCACTATTAGGATTGCCTCTTTAAGTTCACAGAAAACGGCACGGAAATATAACTCTTTCCTGATCGCTCAAATGAGCATTTTTAGATGGCACAGCGCCATCTAGCGTGGTTAAAATAAATAAAGGAATATGTGATGCTGAAATTTTTATATAATTAATAAAAATTATTTCTAAATAGTCCTTATTCTCTAATATATGAATATTGAAAGAGGGAGGACATGGCTTCTGAATTCTCCTGAATTTCTTATGTACCCTAAATTTGCATTTGAATGCAATAAATTGTAGGTTTTTCACTTAATTCAATAGGAAATTAACTGTATTCAATTCCAGTTTCAATTACAAAATACCTTTATTAGGTTAGGCTGAAAAAGAGCAACTCAGATCATCATATTTACAATGGGGGATGGTTATATATAATTATTTGGTGGATCATTTATAATTATATTTTCAAAATATTGATGGTGTTTTTGAGTCTCGATTCTCAAGTACTTGGGGATCTTGTTCTTGAGAAGGTTTTTTTTCTAGCTTGTTTAATATTCAAGTTGGGTTTCTTTTTACCTTTTGCCAATATGGCTTAGTTGATGAAATATTTGTTTTGATTTATTTTTCCTTGTTTCTCGCATTTGTAGTTTGTAGCTACCTTGAGGTAATGGAGTTTAAAGAGAAATTTCAGATTTTACATAGAACTTAAATGATTGTTTAATCATGTATATATATACCGGATTTAACAAAAGTAAGAGAACACTCTATCATTAAATATATATGGACTGAAGAAATGGACGTATTGCTAAGCAATAAATTGAGTAAACTAGACAGTATTAATGTTTCTGAAATAGACATAATGACTGAGTCCTTAACCACTCAAATCTACCAGGCAAAGGAAGCAGCAAACATACTCAAAGTTGTATATATACGCAACAAAACTTCCAAACCTTGGTACGACAATGAATGTTATCAATTAAAATATAAGACCAATTTTGTTTGAAAAGATACAAAAAATCCAAATACAAATCAAGATCGAAAATGATACATCGAAAAACGTATAGAATACTTGAAATTGTTGGAAAGAAAGAGGAATAAATTTAATAAGGATAGGCAAGAAAAAATTAAAAACGCCACCGATCCTAGGACCTTCTGGAGTGCCATGGCAACCCTTAGAAAAAGAGTTTCGATATAAGGAGATATTAAGATTGAAGACTGGTATACATTTTACAAGACATTATTAAACACAGGCAATAAGGAGATCAAATATAATTTAAACTTGTGTTTAAGCGGGACAGACCCAATACTAGATATAGATATAACTATAGATGAGGTAGAGGATGGAATTAAGCAACTAGCGAATGGAAAAGCAGTCGGCCCGGATAACATATCAAATGAATTAATGAAGAGACTACCAGAGCCCATTCTTATGACACTAAGAAATATATTTAATAAAATAATAAGCTCAGAGAAATACCCAGAAATATGGACGAAAAGCATAATACACCCTATATACAAAAATGGTGAACGCAATAACCCAACAAACTATAGAGGAATTGCACTGTGCAGTAATTTTTCTAAATTATTCAATATTATTTTGAAAAACAGGCTTACTGAATGGACGGAAGAAAGACAAATTATCCCTGAAAATCAAGCCGAATTAAAAAAAAAACCGCATCCAGATGGATCATATATTTACACTTAACTCATCGATCCAATTAGCGCTAAATAAAAAACGGGGCAAACTACAAGGGGGGATCAATAAATAAGGTGACTTATCTTATTTCTTAAAAATTAAAAAAGCAAAATAATTTAAACCACAGAATATTAAAATATAACATCGAGAGACTATTTAAGGTGTTCTGTTCTTTTTTCCCATGCGCGGCGCGAGACTTATAAATGAACTAAAATGGAAGCTCCCTTGAAGGATTGCACCACGCTTGAACAACGTGCAGTTATTCGTTTCTTGAATGCAGAAGGTATTCAAACATCTCAAATATGCCAAAGAATGAAAAATATCTATGGGGAGTCTTGTTTGTCTCAAAAAACATTCATAAATGGGTTAACGAGTTCAAAAATGGACGAAAAACGAAAAAAAAAAGGGGGAAGCTTAGTAAAGGTGTTCTCTTCCTTCATGATAATGCAAGGCCGCATACATCATGTAAAACTGTATCTACAATCATTAAATTAGGTTTTGAAGTTTTAGAACACACACACACATCCTGCATATAGTCCAGACCTAGCCCCTCTGACTATTTCCTTTTTGGACTACTAAAGAAGGAGTTAAAGAGAAAGCGATTTGACTCGGATGAAGATGTCCAGAAAGTGGTGCAAGATTTTTTTCACAAGCTTCCTAAGAGTGCCTATAAAGAGGGTATTTACAAGTTGCCAGAACGATGGAGATGATGTATAGAAAGCCAAGGTGATTATTTTGAATAAATCAAGTTCTAATTTTTAATATCGTTCTTTTTTTTATATAAATTATAATTCACCCTATTTTTTGATCCCACCTTGTAAATGCTTTTTTCGTTGACTTGACCAAAGCATTTGATACGATCTCTCACTCTCTACTATGGAAAAAAAATTACTGAAAATGGGATTAAGTCCTAAATTTTTAGAAATATTAAAAAGCTATTATAAAGATGCAAAAAAAATTGCATTTAGATGGCAAGGTCAATATTCAAATTATTTAAAAATTAACGCAGGTGTATATATATATACAGCAAGGTGACCCCCTTTTCCCCCTTGTTATTTATACTATACACCGCCGATTTAGCAGATCTCTACAATACGTCTTTACTCCCGGGATTTTATCTACTAGATTACGGATACCTTCAATGTCTCATGTATGCGGATGATATAGTTATTATAGGAGAATCAAAAATTAATTTGCAGAGCAAGATTAATCTACTAAAGTCCTATCTGGATGGTAACCTACTGGTTTTGAATCAGATTAAGTCGAAAATAAAGGTATTCCGAAATGGGGGAAGACTGCGCCGTGGGGGTATGCTGCGCCGATTTTGGCATCTGACAATGCAAATATTATAGACCAATTACAAAATATTTTAATTAAAAGTATTCTCAAATCACCAAGATATACCCTAGCTACATTGTAAGACTGGAAATGGGTATAGTGTCACTTACACTAAACGCCACTAAATTAACCATGAAATACCTTTTATGATTACAAAAAATGAGTAACCATAGTTTTCCCAAGATATGCTGGAATAGGTTAAGAGGAATATCCATTAATACAGGAAAACCTATTGGACTCTACAGGAATATTTTAGCAATTTACCACCAATGCGGCCTTGCCTGGACAAATAATGCTATCGACTATGAGACCATTCAAAACGAATTACCAGGGATTTTTCGTACAAAACCTGAACAATTAATTCAGCAGGACTTAGCAAAAATAGATCATACAAGATTATATTCTAATTATAAATTATTATATAAATACTTAATACCTGAACAATTTTTATCCTGGAACCTATCATTAGAAATAAAAAAAAGGTTACATTACCCAAACAAGAATCACTTCGACTTTACTATGAGAAAGTCACATTCAAATAATTGAAAAGGAAGATGTAATTTGTAAATTCTGCGAAACTGAAAGCATAGAAGAAATGACCCACTACATCTCTGAATGCACTATTGTTAACGAGGAACGGAATAAGATCTTATAGAATATTATCCAAGTCTACGTGAACCCAGTTCAGCTAATCAGAATAATGTTGAGAAAAAATATATATCGATAGAATTGTTTAACTTTCATTAAGCGTTAGAGAACAAGGTAATCTCTAAGAACTAAAATTACAGAACAATTTCCTTCCATAGTTAATTGATATAGTGTTATGTTGATACTTTGATTTCCTTTTCATTTTCCCTTCTTTCCTTTGTTTAGGTTTCTTTTTTCCTTTTCTCAATGAAAATGATGTATGGCGAGTCCTTACATGAGGGAATTGTTCTAATAAAGCTGCTGTTGTTGCTTATTTATGTATTTGTTGATATTTTCATTATTGAGATCGTTCATGAGGATCATGTTTCGAAAGAACCAGGGTGAGGACGTGATTTTCCTGATCATCGTATTTTGTTTCTTCCCATCAAACATGACACAACAATATAATATTGTGACGAAGAAATATTTTATTATTTAATTTAATATTATTCAATGAAAATGTATTCAACAGATTAAAAAAATATATTTTAATCTGTTTTTGTGAAATCATCTTAAAATATTTCTCTGCTTACTTGCTTAAGATTCTCTACCTGTAAATAGTTTTGGGCTGACCTGTTAATAATTGTCGACCCGTCGCCGTGACGTCATCAATAAATACTTTTACATCTTAGGATATTTTAAGGCTTGATTTCTACGCTACAACTGGTGAAGAAGCTGGATCGATACCCATTCAGAAAAAAACAGAAAATTGACTCGGTTGAGCAAGAAGAAAAAACCATGAACATCAAGAAAGAAGCAACTACTCAGGTAGGTTCATTTTTTGTCCAACATCTACCTAGAAACCCCTCAATGTTCTCTGGTGAGGGTGTTGAAGATCCCCGTAGCTGGTTAAAAGGGTATGAACGTGTGGCGAAGCACAACCAATGGGATGAAACCCTTTGTCTCGCTAACGTTTATTTCTATCTAACTGGCACTGCTCTCAAATGGTATGAAAACAACGAGGAAAGCATCCAGTCATGGACGGAGTTCATGTCAAAATTAGAAAATGTATTTGGAAAAAATGAAAGCTCAAGACTGCGAGCTGAGAAAATACTCAAAACTCGCGCACAATTAAAAGGAGAAAGCACCGAATATTACATCCAAGACGTCCTGCGCCTTTGCAAAGAGGTAGATCCACAAATGAATGAGGAAGATAAAATATCCCATCTGATGAAAGGGATAGCTGAGGAGCTCTACCAGGCACTTCTCCCAAGGGATGTGCATAACACTGAGCAATTCGTCACCGAATGTCGCCGCATTGAAAGCCTACACTGTAAGCGAGTGACCCCAACCAAATACGAGCGACTACCGAATGTAGCATCTCTCAGTGATCATGATGACAGGGCAGATCTGTCATCTATGATCAGGCAAATTGTTCGTGAGGAGGTACAGCGGGCATTAGGCTCTACTCGAGAGGAACCAAAAATTTCTACCATCGAAGATATGGTAAAGGAGGAGATTGGAAGAACCCTGGCGCCAATCTCAAAGCCTAGGAGAAGTTCCCAACAGAAGGAAAGACCCCGAGAGTTTTATAATAATAGATATGTGGCCCAAACGATAAGACCGCAGCAGCCAAAACAAGTAAACGGAAGACGTGATACCAACGAATGGCGAACCACGGAAGGTAAGCCAATCTGTTTCCACTGTGGACGCCCTGGCCACGTCGTGCGCTACTGCCGTGACAGGAGGAGAGAATATGAAGGAGAACAAACTTGGAATTACAAACAGAGAGATAGGCTAGAGCCTAGAACATTCTATAATTCTCGGAGCAGCCAAGAGCCCAACGACGACCTGCCAAGAGAAAATAGACGCCGCTACCGAAGCCCCTCTCCTTACACTGGCCGAAAAGGACAATATTCGTCTCCTGATAGAAGACCCAGCCAGTCGCCTCGCCGTTCCCGTCAGGAAAACTAGAAGATGCGTCCTATTTTGGAGGTAAGGCCGCAAAATTTATAAATCCTCCCTTATCGACCACATTAGAATTAAAAGAAAATTACATAGACATTAAAATAGAAGGAAAAATGACGCGTGCCCTCGTCGACTCAGGAGCCTCATATTCTGTCATTTCTGAGAGGTTCAGACTCAAACTAAGAAAAATAATGTTTGCCGAAACTGACGTCACATTACGAGTAGCCAACGGTAAAATTGTAAGACCAAAAGGACGCTGCACACTGAAACTGGACTTGAATGGACTACAGGAAAGCTTTGAATTTGTCGTTATGGAAGACTGTAGTCACGAAGTTATTCTTGGTTGGAACTTTTTAAAGTTATCTAGGGCGATAATTGATTCAGCTGACGACACACTCTTCTTAGAAAAATGTCTTTTTGAGGATACCCCTAAGAACAGCTCACCTCTCTACTCGGAATTGGAATATAGAATCGAACCCGCCTCTATTCAGTTAATAGAAGTAGCAAGTCGTGACATTCCTAATGACGCAATTGTGGTGGCAGAATGTCGAAAAGAGCTATTGCTGGAAAGAGAACTAACGGCTCCCTCCTCTGTCATTTCACTTACCAATAACCGAGGTAAACTTTGGGTGGTGAATTGGAGTCCATATCCGAAACTAATCCCACAGGGGATGCATGTAGCCGATAGTGCTGTCATCGAAGATAGTCAATTATGTACTCTAGCTGATTGTAACCAAGTTGAAACAGAGGCGGAGCATTCTGAAGACCCAAAAATCTCGGAATTTTTTATAGATGATTCACTTGATGAATCTCAAAAAGAAAAATTAAGAAATTTGTTAAAAACCTATACGGATATTTTCGAATTTAGTAAAAGAAAACAATTCAAGGACGTCAATGTTAAACACCGAATTAACACTGGAGACCACCTACCGACCAAACAAAGACCTTACCGAGTTGCACCAAGAGAACGCCAAATTATTCAGGATGAGGTAAACAAGATGGAAAAACTTGACATCATTAAGCCCTCTGAAAGTCCGTGGGCCTCACCTGTAGTATTGATAAGAAAAAAGGATGGAAGCTGGAGATTCTGCGTCGATTACCGCCGCCTTAACAAAATAACAAAAAAGGATGTCTACCCTCTCCCAAGGATCGACGACACTTTAGACTGCTTACGGGGAGCTAGATTTTATTCTTCCATGGACCTCCAATCTGGGTACTGGCAAATCGACGTAGAAGAATCGGACCGTGAGAAGACAGCATTTATAACTCCAGAAGGACTGTACGAGTTCAAAGTAATGCCATTTGGGTTATGTAATGCTCCAGCTACCTTCGAACGAATGATAGATAATCTTCTGAAGGGTCTTAAGTGGACCATTTGCTTGTGTTACCTCGACGACATCATCGTTTTTTCAGATGGCTTTGAAGAACATCTAAGACGCCTTCAACTTGTATTAAATTGCCTTAAGAAAGCCGGATTATGTCTCAATTCCAAGAAATGCAAGTTTGGTGCAAAAACTATCACGGTTCTTGGACATGAGGTGAGTGAAAATGGAATTCGTCCCGACCAAGAAAAGATTCGAGCAGTCCGCGACTTCGCTACGCCAAGGTCATTGAAGGAAGTTAGAAGTTTTCTTGGCCTTTCATCCTACTACCGCCGCTTCATACCCAATTATGCCCACGTAGCCCAACCCTTGAATGACCTTTTGAAGAAAGACTCAGCGTTTAATTGGAACCAGGAAGAGAAAAATGCATTTGAAGCTCTCAAGTCAGCGTTAATTTCCGAACCCGCTCTTGGACATTTTGATTACTCATCCCCAACCGAAATACACACTGACGCAAGCAACTACGGAATAGGAGCAGTATTAGTGCAGATACAAAAGGGAAAGGAAAGAGCCATTGCTTATGCATCCAGAACCTTAAATAAGGCAGAAAAAAATTATTCAACTACAGAAAGGGAATGCCTTGCCATCATTTGGGCTATCAATAAATTCCGACCATATGTCTTTGGACAGCCGTTCACTATTGTTACAGACCACCACTCTTTGTGCTGGCTGACCAACCTCAAAGACCCATGTGGGAGGTTAGCAAGATGGGCACTTCGGCTGCAAGAGTTTGACGTCACTGTCGTGTATAAGAGCGGAAGGAAACATCAGGACGCAGACTGCTTATCAAGAAGTCCATTAGAATACAGTGAAGATATGGAGGAAGATATTCCAAGCATAGTGACTTTGCAGAACTTTAGCGAAGAGCAGATGAATGATCAAGCTATTAGAAAAATCGCTGACAAATTACAAAGTTCTCCTAATAATTCCTTTGTAAAAATCGATAACACGCTCTACAGAAAAAATTATGATCCAATGGGGAAACCATGGCTTTTGGTGGTTCCACGCCATTTAAGGCAGGAATTACTGAAAAATTTCCATGATTCACCCACGGCTGGTCACCTCGGATTTACTAAAACCTATGACCGAATAAGAAAAAAGTATTACTGGCCCGGAATGTATAGAACGGTTAGAAGGTATGTGGCACACTGTTCAGATTGTCAGAGGCGTAAACATCAGCCCCAACTCCCCTCAGGGCACTTACAGCCAATACCTGTTCCTGAAGTTGCCTTTGAAAAGGTAGGAATGGATCTCCTGGGGAGATTTCCAACATCAGAAGGTGGCAACCGTTGGATTATTGTATGTACGGACTACCTAACGAAATATGCGATAACTAAAGCTCTACCCACAAGTGAATCCATGGAAGTCGCCAAATTCTTCATTGAAGATGTCATCTTAAAGCACGGCGCGCCGAGGGAATTGATCACGGATAGAGGAAGGAACTTCACATCTTCAATGATAAGTGATCTGAACAACCAGTGCAGAATAACCCATCGGAAGACGACCGCCTATCACCCCCAGACAAACGGACTCACGGAGAGGTTGAATAAGACCATAGCAGACATGCTGTCCATGTATGTAGATGTCAACCATAAAGATTGGGACAGGATTCTTCCATTCGTTACATTTGCATACAACACAGCAAAACAAGAGTCTACTGGGTTCACCCCATTTTTCCTTGTACACGGGCGTGAAGCCGAGACTCCACTTGACGTGTTATTCCCCAAGTTATTGCCAGAAGACGACGATTTCATCCAAACTCTAGGGGCAAGAGCCGAAGAAGCACGAAAACTGGCACGTATCCACTCCATGAGATCTCAAGGTAGCAATAAACATCGCTATGACGCCCATCACAGAAATATAATTTATCAGCCTGGAGATCTTGTATGGATCTTTATTCCTGTGCGTAAAGTGGGATATTCGGAAAAACTAATGAGACGTTACTTCGGCCCATACAAAGTAACCCGAAAAATATCTGATGTGACCTATGAAGTTGAAACATTCGGAAACCAGCAAGGTCGTCGTAAAACAAAAGATTTAGTTCACATTGGTAGGATGAAACCTTATTTAAACCCAGAGGACCAGGAGGACCAGCTAGAAGAGGACCCAGAAGATGACTCGACAAACTTCCAGGAAGAAGACATCCCCACTGAACGAACACAACAACCACAGACCCGCGAAGAGATATCAGGCCCTATCACCCGTTCTGGAGCCTTGAGACTGAGGATGTAAGTCTCCTTCTGAGCATCGGGTCGATGCTCTTTATAGGAGGAGGCTATGTGACGAAGAAATATTTTATTATTTAATTTAATATTATTCAATGAAAATATATTCAACAGATTAAAAAAATATATTTTAATCTGTTTTTGTGAAATCATCTTAAAATATTTCTCTGCTTACTTGCTTAAGATTCTCTACCTGTAAATAGTTTTGGGCTGACCTGTTAATAATTGTCGACCCGTCGCCGTGACGTCATCAATAAATACTTTTACATCTTAGGATATTTTAAGGCTTGATTTCTACGCTACAATATCATGATTTTTGACTAAAAATAAGTTTGTCAGTTTATCACTTGTTTAATTTGAATTTTTATTGGTAGAAATTATGTCAAAATCTCCTTCCATATACTTTTAGAATTTCACCAAGTTGGTTATATGTTGAGTAAACATATAAGGAACAAATAAATATACCTATGTTGACTTTTATATATACAGAGAAAGATAGCGTTGGAAATACTTCCAATTTTCGGCGATAGGAGTGGTTTATTGAAAATAATATTTAAATTGAGTATATAAATACGTTTTTAAAATTTGCGCCAATACCTATTCTTCAAGTAATTTTCAAAAACATCATGTGATATTGTCAATTTATGTATCATTATAAACATGTGTGGATAATTAATGCTAACACTTCTTTCTTTGTTCCAGATATCCGTGATGTAAATAACTTGTCAAATCCAAGTTTACATCCTTTTAATGGATATTTATTTTTTATCGATTGGATTTTATTATCAAAATTTTTCAATTATTAATTTATGTATATATTTTATTTCCTTCTCTACTTTTTTCTATTTTCTTTTTTTATTTTAACTTTTACTTATATTTTTTGTATACATTTTTCAATTTTTATTCCTTTTTTATATTTATTTTATTTTATTTGTTTTGATGTTTGTTTATTTCATTATAATCTCTTTGTGTTTTCATTATATATTCTTTTTCTTATTTTATATTTATTTTATATATATTAAGTTTTAAGAATTAATTCATTGGCCAAGAAAGAAGACAAAATTCACTCCCCGTCCAATCTCCAGCAGCCCCTCCAACGAGGCAGGAACTATGTTTCACTGACAAGTTGGAAATTTATTCGGGGGAACTACCAAGGATCTACCCATGTGTAGAGTAATGAAAGCCTCTTAGGAACAATTTTATGGCGTTGAGAACCATCCTCACCAAGATAGCTCAGGATCTATCCATGGTAGAAGCTGACTCAGTAGCTACAATGCTGCATCCATTTTGGTAACAACCAGGATCTAAGATGGAAGGGAGGTCTGAATTCCAATTTTAAATGGACGCTGAAATTCTCAAGATTGGGACATCTCGATATTGGAAATATATCAAAATCTTATCAAATATATACATTGAAGCGCGTCCTTGAAGAATATCCAATGATATGATGATGTCATATATCAAATTCCGTGTTGCTTCTCAAGGCCAGAAAACAATTCCTGCTGTTTGAAGGGTGATTCGAAGAGAAAAACTCGCCTATTTTAGAGTTTCGAAAACGCCTTCAGCATATATTTGTTTTATGAAGGGTGATTCAAAGAGAAAACTCGTCTATTTTAGAGTTTCGAAGATGCTGAAGAATATTCCTATTGTATGGAACGAGATTCACAGAGGAAAACTCGCCTATTTTAGAGTTTTGAAGAAACCTGCAGAATATTTCTGTGGTATGAAGGGTTATTCACAGAGAAAACCCGCCTATTTTAGAGTTTCGAAGAAGCCTGCATAATATTTATGTGGTATGAAAGGTGATTCACAGAGGAAAACTCGCTTATTTTAGTGTTACGAAGGAGCCTGCAGAATGTTCCTGTTGTATGGAAGGTGATTCACAGAGGAAAACTCGCCTATTTTAGAGTTTCGAAGAAGCCTGCATAATATTTCTGTGGTATGAAAGGTGATTCACAGAGGAAAACTCACTTATTTTAGAGTTTAGAAGAACTCTGCAGATAATTCCTGTTGTATGAAGGTTAATTAACAGAGGAAAACTCGCCTATTATAGAGTTTCGAAGAAACCTGAAGAATAATCCTGTTGTATGGAACGTGATTCACAGAGGAAAACTCGCCTATTTTAGGGCTTCGAAGACGCCTTCAACATATTTCTGTTCACAGATTCGATACAAAACTCTGCTATTTTCCATATGTTATATCAAGATTCATTTAGAATAAAAAGTTAATTAAATCTTTTTTGAAGAGATTTATGAAGAACCGAATTATTATTTTGTTCATATTTAATTGTTTTAAAGAACTCGCTCAATAAAAATAATGCAGTGAAACATCTTCATGAAGTTAAACAATAAGAGAAATTGAAACAGAGAAATACGTTCTTTAAATAAGATGAGAGAAAATGATTGAAACATACTCTAATTCTACATTAAAATAGCAAAAACGCGTAAAATTTTGATGTTCCAAAATTACGTTTGATTGTTAGGAATTAGAAAAGCAACATATCATAATTTATAAAACCTTTTCATATCTGAAGAAACAACAAGATCAATGCCAGTAGAAGATACTGAATGAAGAAATTACCTAAAACTATATGTAAGTACCTTTTTACAATTATATATTTTAAAATATGCCAATGTTATTAGTCTAGAACTCTGTAGTGTATATATATATATATATATACATGTGGCAATATCGTTGCGGGGTTTCTTATTGTTGGATGCGAATGGTGAGATTTGGTTGAAGCGCAGCCGTTTGAGTGGAAGTTGCAGCATACAGTTAGGAATAATCAGGAC
The DNA here is from genome assembly GCA_030710605.1 of Cordylochernes scorpioides. NCBI lineage: Eukaryota > Metazoa > Arthropoda > Arachnida > Pseudoscorpiones > Chernetidae > Cordylochernes > Cordylochernes scorpioides. The sequence goes on along the minus strand of CP092864.1, from coordinate 23,150,166 downwards.
ACGTGATTGAGTTTGAAAATAAAGGCAACGGGTTGGAGGAAAGAAAGTTTGATAAGAGCTGAGCGATTTGACTTAGTAATTAGTTGATCACATGGCGGTGATTGTACTTAGCTGTGGGATGAGCCGAGGGAGAGAGGTCTAAAGCCGATGTCACCTCCGTGGGAGCCAAAGCGTAACTAACTATTCTTGTCTTTCGATTTAACACCACGAGTCAGTTTCTCTCTGATTGGTTGAGAGATCTCACATGATCTTTTTCTATTGGTTGACCTACTTAAGGTGCTATCTTCTGATAGGCCGGCGGCTTCCCTTGATGAAAGCTGTGCCCTGCCTGGTATATCCGATTTCGTTAGGAAGTGTTTGGTGTCTTGACGCTTATAGTTTCGAAGGATATTAGACACGTCCTGTTTTTGCCGGAAGTACTGGATGTCTCTCAAACTTTTATAACTTCTGGTCACTCGACACGTCCTGTTTGTCAGGAAGTATTGAGTGAATCTTGGCTAAAATAACTTCTGCGGTCACTAGAGACGCCCGGTCTCTGCCCCTGCAATGTTGACACAGGGGTGCCAAAATAGTCGTGCCAGCTTTAGTCTTACTTCCTATATCTTTTGTTACTTTCTTTCCTCCAGTTATCTTGTTCTTTATTAAGTCTTTGAAAATCATACATGGTACATACATAGTGGGTCGGGGTTGCATTTAATTATATACAAATTATGACAGATGCGCCCCCTACATGTGAAGAATTCAAGAAGGGGTTAGCCTGAGAGAATTCTGTAAAATGAAAAATAATTTTGTGGGAAAATTAGTTGTGGGTATTGAGGGGCTATATACAAGCATTGCTGGTGACATAAAAGTAAGATAGAATGGGGTTGATGATATAGGTTGAGTATAATTAATAGAAATCAAAAATTTTTTAATTGTAAGAAATCAATGAATGTTATGGTACATAGTGGGCAAAAAAAGAAAAAAATGCGCCTAAACGAATTCTACTCGAGATAAGAAATGATATCGAGGGAGTTCTATTAAGGCTTTTGAAATCAAATAAAAATAATATAAAAATAGTTGAATGAAATCAAAATTGAATGTGTTTGGTTGAAAAAGAAAAATATTTTGTTGCATGGTGACAAAGACAACTGCTTAGTTACTTTTTTGCTCGAATTCTGAGAAAAAGGAATCGAGGAAATTTCATAAGGTGCTTTGAAATCAAAACAAAATAAAATAAGAGTAGTGAATGAAATCAAAGTGAAGGTTTGGTTGCACAAAAAAAGGAAAAAGCCTTGTTGTATGAAAAAAAAAAGAGAAAATGCTTTGTTGCGTTGGTGAAAAAAGAATTGCCTAATTACTTTTTTGCTTGAATTTTGGAAAGGAATTCGAGGCAATTTCATAAGGTCTTTTGAGAAATCAAAGTAAAATAAAAATAAAAAGTTGGAAGAAATCAAAGTGAATGTTTGGTGCGTTGTGAGAGAAAAAAAAAAGGAAAATGCCTAACCCTATTCTAGCTCGGAATTGGGAATGGAAACCGAGGGAATTTTATTAGGGCTTGTGAGAAATCAAAATAAAAATAAAAATAAAAGTTGAACGAAATCAAAGTGAATGCTTGGTGCGTTGTGAGAAAAAAAAGGGAAAATGCCTAATTATATTCTAGCTCGGAATTGGGAATGGAGACCGAGGGAATTCTATTAGGTCTTTTGAGAAATCAAAATAAAAATAAAAATAAAAGTTGAGCGAAATCAAAGGTGAGTGCTTGAGAAAAAAAAAATGAAAAATAAAAGGTTTCAACAACAAAGGGTGATTTAATGTTTTTAGTTTAATCGAAAACCAGTGTTTTCGTTGATAATTGAGTTGTGACAATATAAGTCAAGTGGTAAATAGAATGATAATTGATAAATAAAAATGATAATATAAACTAATTGGGAAAAAAAATGATAATTAATGATAAAAAGTGGTAATAAGTTGAATAAATTGATAAATTGATTAAATATTTAACTTTTAATTGAGAGAAAATAATAAAATGATTGATATGAAAAATAAGATGTATTGGTTGGAACCCTTTGGTATCTACATGCCCTGATCTACATGTATTGGTTGCTCCATTTTTGCCCTATAAATGTTTTAATTGCTCAATTATGTCCTATAAATTTTTTTGTCTCATCTGTAGCGACACTTAGGTGAAAAACGTGATTCTAGTCCTCAAGTGCGTTTATGCTGTGTACAGGAGACATGGAAATCTATATAATCTTTATGTGTAATTTTTTGTCTTTGTGTGTGTGTTGTGAAAAAATGTTAGAAGTCGGTGGTGTAAGAAATGTGTGAGTTATTTTTATGTGTTGTCTCGTGGATGTAGAATTGGTTGGTAAAAATCGATATGTAGACTCGAACTGGAATCAAAATTGGTGGCATAGCGAGGTTCCCAGTTGACCTCAATAGGGGATCTTCTCATTGTAATTAGAGATACGGAAGTGGGGTGTGTCGGGCAAAAGAGAGGGAATGAAATTGGAGATCGGACGAGGGTGCTTCGCTTTGTTTACAGAGGCCGAATTTATCCGCTGCGGACTACACTTCCGTCGTGGTGTCTCAAATTCTCGTTTCCTCCCGTCTATTTATTTTTGTGCGGCTCAGATCTTGTTTTTGGAGCGTGATTTCTCTGGCATCGGTTGGTCATCCTTCAATTACTGCTATCTCTTCGGAGTTTATTTAGATTTTCTGCGAAGATGGTTCCTAACATTATGAGAAGTTTTATAAATACTTGTCCACAATGAAAAATTGCTTGTCCACAATGAAAAACTGCTTGTCCTAAATTAAAAACTACCTCTTGTAGTTCGAAGATTTTCTGATCGGGCATGGTATATATAAACAAGTAAGTGATGAATAAAATTGGAATACAGTTGTATGGCAGAAGTAACAAACAAAGGATGAAAATCAGATGAAAAATAGGATATTGCCCCATGTTCGTCCATATTTTTGTAACTGGGGACTCTGAAATATTTGCTTGAACCTTATTAATTGTAGAATTTGAATGATTGGTAGGTTCGCAGTTTTCCTGTTTGATATCTTTAGGGAGTGTTGTGATATGATTGAGCTGGTTGTCAGGTTTACAGTTCTCCTGCTTGATCGTCAATGGTTTTATTAGAGATATGTCGGCGGTAATTGGTTTAGGTTGAGATGTGAGATCGTTTCTCTGACGTGGATGTGGTAATTTTGGCATTGTTTGTGTTGTGTGTACGCTGTGCTTTATGTACGAATTTTGTTTTGTTTGGGTACCTGTGTCGGTATTTTTACGTGCAGGTTGTTTGTATTCATCGATTCTTCTAGCGAATCGGCAGGTGGGGCAGGTTTTTACCTGTTTGGCGATGTCTTGTGTCATGTTCTGCCAATAATATTGTGCTGAGATGAGTCTCGTCATCTTGGAGATGTTTGGGTGGTGGTGTTGTGTGTGTACGGACTTAAGAAGTCTGGTTGTAAATGAATTTGGGACTATAGTTTTAAGTACTCCTTTTCGGGAGACGGTGCGCAGTTTATTGGGATCCATAGTCACGCGGGATTTTCCCGGTGGAGAAGATTGTTGGTTCTTTATGAGTGGCGCATCTAGAAAGCCACAAAATGGGATACGAGTTACAACGCCCGTTTCATATTGTTGTACTCCATTTATGCTACGGACCTCATATTCGTATCTTGACAATCGTAACCTCCATCGAAACAATCTGCCTGAAGGCGCTTTGATCTCTTTCAACCACTGCAATGCGGGATGGTCAGAAAATATTGTAAACTTTCTGTCCTTTAGATAGGTGCGGAAATTATCCACACTTTCCACAATGGCTAGGCATTGTAGTTCCAAGTCTGAATAATTTCGCTCGTGACTACGTAGAGATCGGCTGAAATGTTGAACGGTGTATGTCTTCCCATCAGGGTAGACTTGTTTAAGAACGCCTGTAATGCTGAATGTTGAGGTATTATAGTACACCTGGCATGGCAGACCTTCCTGGTAAAGGTGTAATGTGGGGTGTGTGGTAAGGTTTTCCTTCAGGTTAGTGAACGCTTTCTGGCATTCGTCATCCCAGACCCACATGATGTCCCTTTTTAGAAGGTTGATAAGTGGCGTCCGCAAGCGGGCGTGGTCTGGAATGAATTCTTTATAGACGTTTACAGATTTTAGGAAAGATCGTAATGTTTTTCGATTGTGTGGTTGTTTGGTGGCGTGAATTTTTTCTATGTTTTGTGTAGACGGGATGATTGTATTATTCTTAACGGTTGTGCATGCGCTTGTTTGTCGTTGTTGTTGTCTTTTGGCGTGCGTGTTGCGTTTATTGTGTGGGTTGTGTGTGTTTGTCGCGTGGTGACGTATGGGTGCGTGTATGGATTTTGTGTGGTAAGTGGGTGAGCTGTGTTGGTGTACTGACACTTTTTTGGGCATTATTGGAATTGTAGGTTGAAGCCGTAGTGGCTTTATGTGTTGTGGGCATATAGTACTGGTAATTGGGTTGAGTGAAAAGTTGTGTGGTGTGAGATTAGAATGGTGGCATGTAAATATTTGGGGTTTGGGCAATGAATGCAGGCAAGGGTTTCCATGTGTGAAAGCTTTGGGTGCTGTGCGAGTCCTTTGGGACAGGTTTTGGCCTAGCCCGTGCTTGCATTCATTTGACACATGTTTAAAGTGGTAGATAGTATTAGACAATGGGACGCTAAGTTGGAAAATAGTGCCGCGATTATAATTTAGTTTTAATTTATACTGATAAAGGGTTTTTAAGGTAAGAACTCCAAATGGCAAGGATGCATTTACCACGTGGAAGTTCTCTCTACGGGTTATTTGGCCTATTGTCAGAGGGAAAGTTAAATGTCCTATTATTTTCGTAAAACTATTTAGGGGGGATAGATCAAGGGAAGGTTTTTTAATACTTAAATTGGGGAGTTGTGCTTTTAATCTATTGTATAAATGATACGGCAATATGTTCGAACCTGCGTCTGGTTCAATGAGAAAGGTACATGGTAGGTCCTGGGTCAGATACAAGTCCAAAGTTAATTTGATGGTGTCATTGGGTGGATTGCCTACCTTAGTCTCGAAAAGTCTCCATTGTGGCGTCTTCGGCTTGGTGTGGCTGGCTTGGAATATCTGTTGGACCGGGTCGGGACCTTTTGCATTGTCCCCGCGATTGAAAGGGAAATCTAGTCATTTGTACTGCTTCCATTCGAGTGGATCGCGTTGTCGGTACACTGGGTCCGTGTCGCGTGGGTTGCTTCCGGGTGTACTGGTACGGTATGGCGGGTGGCGATAACTCGGTGGGCGTCAGGTTGTTTGGACACGTACCGGCGGTGCGGGCGGCGGTTGTCCCGAGGGTGGCGCTCCGGAAGACCGCTTCCAGTTGCGTGGATCTCGCCCCTTGTAGCGCGGCGGTCAGTTCTAAAATTACCGTCGCCAGGGTGTGTCTTGTCGCCTCGTTCGTTGTCAGCTTCTTTCCGTTCGTTGCCAGTTCCTTCTCTCTTGGGTTGTCATTGCCTTTTGTTGTGCTGGTGCCTGGGTTAATTTCCATCTTTATCCTGATTAAGCTCTATAATCTTTATCCTGTCGACTTAACCGTTCTGTGGCAATATCGTTGCGGGGTTTCTTATTGTTGGATGCGAATGGTGAGATTTGGTTGAAGCGCAGCCGTTTGAGTGGAAGTTGCAGCATACAGTTAGGAATAATCAGGACACGTGATTGAGTTTGAAAATAAAGGCAACGGGTTGGAGGAAAGAAAGTTTGATAAGAGCTGAGCGATTTGACTTAGTAATTAGTTGATCACATGGCGGTGATTGTACTTAGCTGTGGGATGAGCCGAGGGAGAGAGGTCTAAAGCCGATGTCACCTCCGTGGGAGCCAAAGCGTAACTAACTATTCTTGTCTTTCGATTTAACACCACGAGTCAGTTTCTCTCTGATTGGTTGAGAGATCTCACATGATCTTTTTCTATTGGTTGACCTACTTAAGGTGCTATCTTCTGATAGGCCGGCGGCTTCCCTTGATGAAAGCTGTGCCCTGCCTGGTATATCCGATTTCGTTAGGAAGTGTTTGGTGTCTTGACGCTTATAGTTTCGAAGGATATTAGACACGTCCTGTTTTTGCCGGAAGTACTGGATGTCTCTCAAACTTTTATAACTTCTGGTCACTCGACACGTCCTGTTTGTCAGGAAGTATTGAGTGAATCTTGGCTAAAATAACTTCTGCGGTCACTAGAGACGCCCGGTCTCTGCCCCTGCAATGTTGACACAGGGGTGCCAAAATAGTCGTGCCAGCTTTAGTCTTACTTCCTATATCTTTTGTTACTTTCTTTCCTCCAGTTATCTTGTTCTTTATTAAGTCTTTGAAAATCATACATGGTACATACATAGTGGGTCGGGGTTGCATTTAATTATATACAAATTATGACATACATATATATTTCATTATAATAGTTTGATAAAATCAGTATATACATAAGAAGAGAAAGTTTATACCAGTAATGGTTACTTCTTGATACATAGGGATTTCTATTCCTTAACCCTCAATGGCGACTAACAATGAATCCATATCGTTTCATATTGTAAGAGAATAGTAGATATTGATAGAAGTTTGATTTATTTGTGAAAAGAAACATTCGCTTCTTAATTGTCTTCATTCGTTATATATAGATGGCGGGTTATTGCTCTATATTAATAGTAGATATTGTTACATTGCAAAATTACCAGGGACAGAGAGTTTAACAAAACACCCTGAAATATATTGACAATTACACATATATGTACTGTACTACTGATGGCATCTTTATTATGGGTAATGAGTAAGGCTTTCAAAACAAAATACTTACTCAATATGAATATCCATAATATTATTCCATACAAGTTATACATGGTTCAAATACTTTATTGGTATCTTCTATTATTTCGACAAGGTTAATTGCCCATTGAGGAAAAACTCAAGAAACAATTCTCTAGAACCTAGATAGACATTTGTGTGCATAAGTCATAAGAACCATAAGATATCTGTCCTCTTTAGTGACATAAAACCGTTGAGCATGATGTTCTGTTTGGTCTTTCCTGGATCTATCGATTCCCGTATTCTTTTGATGCTAATGAAATCTCAATCAACCCGAGCCGAAATACCATTGTAGGATAAAGCACAGTTCCGATAAACTATTATTCTGCCGCAATCAAATTCAAAACGTGTTGTATGTGTTCTTCCTTTTTTTATGAAACGATGCATGATAAAACCTTTTCACAAAAAAAATGTGAATTCGAATTCTTAAGTTAAACGCACTTTACAATTTCCCATTATATAGAGTGTAGTGGCGTCATTCCTACCTGTTTGTTGTGATTAACATTATGATCAATTGTTCATCCAAAGATGATGTACCTTCCATGTAAATTAATTTTTACTTTCTTGATGATGTAGCACTATTAATGACCAGAAGGGCATAATAGAATCTTACTTATGTTGTCTTTATCTTTCCATTAAACCAGTGGTAGTAATAAATCTGTCTTTCAAAATATTCATAATGAAATAATTAAGAGCATATCATGATGAAAATGAAATCATTTTAGACAGATTATAGGCGCAGTGTTATGTTAAAAAATATTTGGCTTTTATATTATGGACCATATAATCTATGTTTTAAAACATTCATATATGTTTATATATTACATTTTATCTGTCTATTAAATTATGAAGTCAGTATTCAAATATGTAGATTGCAAACAATATATTTGTGTGTGATATATTTACTACTTTATTGTCTAAATACCTTTGTATGTTTCAGGATTTGTAACCACACTGTCTTTGGAAGATTGCTCACGAGTTGAAAAATATAATTGCCACAGTTGAAAACAAGAAACTCCTCACATTGAATTCGAAATCTTTTCAATTTTTCAACTATTCACAATATGAAATTAGAAAATCGTTGATTGAGCCATTTTAGAAATATCCCAAAAAAGATAAAATTATGTCTAAATGAGAAATATATAAAGATCCATAATCCAAGTTCACCAGAAGCTTCATCAAGGTTATATAATTTTATATCACTTTAGAGTGTAATGGTAAAAGAATAAAATGATGCCAGATGTAATTTGAATAAATATTTCTAATTATACAATCTTATATTTGATGACGTTTAGTTTTAACAGGAGAAGTACACCCTTTATTTTATAAATCAAATATTTATTTCAAACTCAAAACAAACTCTCACGATAAAATCAAGACAAAGGAAACAATACTCAGCTATATTCATTTCAAGAGGAACTTTGTTATCAATGAATTTTGCCAGACAGGCGTGGAAGGAACAATCTGCACACTACAACTGTAAAGATATCACAGAACGAAGATTTTCATTCACCAAATTTGATATTCTAATTATTAAATAGAGTCATACACTATAATTGAAAGTTTATCAGAATATTGAGAATTGTATATGCAAAGATGGGGTGGTTAGAAAACAATACTTCCATTGATGTTGAAAGTGTCGTCCATATTTTAAAATATATCGTCAACTCAGAATCTTTGAAAGCTATGTGCTAAAGTGGAATAATTAATAATAGTAATTCTTATTTTCATTTTATTGTTAACATGATGATGCAGTGCGAGAGTTATCAGAAAATCCTAGAATAATTTATATCTTTAGCTATAAGAAATAAAAAAAAGCCTTTAAACTTTACAAAAACCATCTCTGAATTTAAATCAAATAGGGCATCAACGATCAAAACGATATTTGATAACTATAAATACAATTTTAAAATGTCATTTATTAAGAAAAATATATATATTTTACGGTTTCTCAGAGTTCAGAACGCCAAATACCCAGAAAGATATTGATTCATAATTGCTATAAAAGGATGTTCAAAGAATTAAAAGAAAATATTTCCTCAAGAATATGGATATTTACAAGGATATTGACAAGAAGTTAATTAAATGCTAAATGCATCTTTTGTTCAATTGATGTTCATCATAACTAGAATTATTCTGCCATCCCAAGAACATCGTCAAGGAATTACAAGAAGAGCTAAAGATCGACAGAATAGATACCAATAACACCAATGAAGTCTATCTTCCAGCATAAAAGAAAAAAGACTCAACTCGTGTACATTAAAATGATGATTAATAAAATTTTGAATTTTTAAAATAAGAGTATTTCATTATTGAGTTTCAGGATAGTTGTTATATGAACCAGGCTTCTCCATTACAAGGCCCTGAGGGGTTTCTGTTTGGTAATGGAAGAATAAGGTTGAACGCTTAAGATTACATCTGTGTATTTATAACTGTCACCAAAGCTCTTTGCAGCTTCAAAGGCGAAGGTAGGGAAATTTTATTCATGAAGTAGGTAATGAATTTGTGAGGGTCACGGCACATAATTTATACTGAACACAAAGATGACACAAAGTTTTTTAAATAATCAGATCATCATTAATTCATCACTACATCACTAAACTTTTAATAAGTAGATCATTACTAATTTCAGAGTATGTACTTTATCTAGGTCAGAGTTATTTTTAGGAATCAAAGCTTTTTTCAAAGAAATTCAAAACATTCATCTATGGAAAACTTTATACACAAACATTATATTGCAACATAGAAAAATAATGATATTGAAAAAAAATGTTTGTGAAAGAATAATAAACGTATGAATATATTCAATGTAATCAGAAAGACAATTCTTTACAACTATTTACATATTTACATCCCGAGCTTCACTTTCACATAAAATAAACAATAATGAAAAATATCGCTCTACAGAAAAAGAAATGATACTCATGGTCTAGCAAGCCACATTTAAACCAAAAACATATTTTAAGGTGTTTAGAAAATACTAATTAATTGCTCGAAGATAAAAAAAAACTATTCTAAAACTCCATATAATTAAATGTTAATACAACACACACCATAGGTGCATATATTGTATAATAAAATAATGCATAAATAAATCTTGAACAAGTGTAGAGTCTTTGATGTCGCTAAGCATCTATTTTTTAAAGGAACAAAGAGAATTTTGTTCCCTCTTGGTTATCTCATGTGTCTTCAATAAAGATCACAGTAATATCTTTCAGGGATATTGTCTAAATCCCGATATACATTCTAAAAGGTACAACCTTCTTAAGTTTCATCCCAGAATGTATTTTGACGAGCATTTTATATAATACGTCTTTTTTTAAATGTTCATTAGAGCTAAATCTGTAGAAGTACCGTGAGGTTTGAAATCTCATGTTTTATCGTTATAATAAAAGAAAAAATTATACATTGTTCTCAAGCTTTTGTTTTAATGTAAGGAGATTTTATTTAGAAAAATAATAAAGATATCACACGCATCTATATAAATACAATGTATTTCTGTCAGACTGTCGGTGATGCAAGACTTCAACTCGGACTCTACTGGGAGTTTACACTTGACTTTTTTTCATAGATTTATAATGACCTAAAAGGAATAAGAAATAAAAAATAGGTTTCTATCTCAAACCTTTTTCAAATTACAAGCAAGTTACCGAGGTGAAATCAATATTTACTTATCTGGTATAATTCAGCAAACTTACTAAAATATCAGCATATATATATATTTAAGTGAAAATTTAATTTTAAAAATATAAAAAAAAGGTCAGGGGTTGATATTAAAAACAAATTAGGCACATCCTGACCAATAAAATGAGCGTTTTTTAGATGGCAGAGCGCCATCTAGTGGAACAGAAATAAACTAAATGTTTATTTAACCCCCTTTTCGTTGATATTCCTTTATAAAAAACGCTCTTGTTATTGGTCAGGATGTACCTAATTTGTTTTTAATATTGCCACGTGGAAAATTAGGGAAGGCCAACTTCGGGATGAGACAACAATTTATTTCCGACAAGAACAAACTATGAATGGTAAACAAAAGATAAACCACGAGGGAAATTTAGAGTAGCAAAATATAAACATAAAAATAACCACTCTGTTAATAAAAATAATAAAATTAATAAATACTTTGTTACATAGCTTCTTCCCTATGGGTATGACCCACAGCTAGCAATTATTGTAGATACTGACATGGATCTGAGGTACTTCTGCCAAGGATTCCATCGAAGTCTTGGAACTTTGTCCCTAGTACCTTTGCGTCCTTTTTCTTGCGGCGTGAAGAGCGGCTTTGTCGTCGTATGGTCTATAGGGACATTGTTATCTTGGAGGAAGTCTTTGCTTTAACACGGCGGTGGAATCCTGGAGTCAGTCTTTGAAAATGTAGATCACAGCACCCATAGCTTCAATTTTTCTCGGCGGTCTTCAGTTTGTCTTCCTTAATATACTCAGCATCTCCACCAAAATGCCACATGGAAAATTAGGGAAGAACAACTTTGGGATGAGACAATAATTTATTTCAGGCAAGAACAAACTATGAAGGGTAAACAAAAGTAAAGCACGAGGGAAATTTAGAGTAGCAAAATATAAATATAAAAATGACCACTCTGTTAATAAAAAAATAAAATTAATAAATACTTTGTTACAATATATATTCATTAAATCATCGATAATCATCTTCTATATAAATTCAATATCCATGTATATGAGTGGTGCATGATTAGAATTCAGAAATTCTTGGGAGTTGAGAATTTATTCTTTCAGCGATTTTTCACAACTTCAAATTGGGAAGAAATCCAAATATCCAGGTTACAATAGCCAGCCTACTTCAATTACAACAAACAATTTTATTTGAATTCAAAAACATTAATATTTCATATGTGAAAATTATTGTTCTGTTTAAAATAGCATCATGCATATATATTTTCTAAATATGTTCTAATAGGCATATAAGGATCTACTAAATCTTCCATTAATGATAAATTTTAAAAAAATCAACCTGCAAACCATGGTTTCTAGTTTTGGCTCTCATCAGTACAAGGGCAGCTTTGATTACATATCATCCTATGAGAGGGCTTATGGAATCGGTCCAATTTACCAAACAGTTGTTGTAGCTCATTCTTTATCATCACTAGTAAAGTTTTTTACTAGAATGATGCAATATTGTTATCGTTCTGATGCACATTTAGAGAGAGAGGTGGCTCTTTTGTTGCATGAATATCAACTTCCGTCAACCTTATGGTGGAATCTTGCTTGATAATCGTCCCTCGTCACTTCACCAGCTTAACCACCTGTTTGGTAAATTTGACCGATTTCATAACTTCTCTCATAGAACGTTATAAAATCGAAGCCGCCCCTGTACTGATGAGAGCCAAAGCCTGAAACCATGGTATAAAGGTTGTTGACCTTTTGTCTGAATTTGTCAAAACTGGTGTTGTGGCCCATTCTTTATCATCACTAGTAAATTATTTACTAGGGTAATACAATAGTGTCATATTAAATTAAAATAATTGATTCCTCTTTAATTTCAAAGGAAGCATACTCAGCAAAAACATGCTACAACCTCAAAAGGCCTTCAATAGAGAATCAATCTCTGTTGAATTTATCGAATATGGTGTTGGTACATTTTTACCAATCCCTGACTGCACGTTGTGATTAGATAAAATCGATAAATGTTTATTTTAATTAAATTTCAAAGGGAAAGGTGTCCCTCCTAATGAATAAATATCAACTTCCCAGAAAATAGTCTCATCGTTTTGATGTACATTTGAAGAGAGAGGTGCCTCTTTTGGTACATATATATGTATATACACACTCATATATATATATAGATGATTTAGACCTTATTTATATGTATGGTATCGTATTTTTAATCATTTTATTATAGAGATCCCTAAATCTTGGTCACAATACTCGTTTAGGGTAAATTCTGGCGATGTGAGTAAAGTTCTCGATGTAATTACATTGTAAATACATTTTATATGTTTATTTTGTCTTGAAATGTTCCATCACATGTGTGATAGGCTTATTCTTTAATATTCCAATATGGCGGCAGTAATAAATAGAAAATAGATTCGCCGTTGCTAAGAAGTAAAAATTAGATTAAAACAATTTGACTAACGCCTGACGATATTTGAAGAACTCTTGATAAAATGTAAGTTTTCACCCTGCAATATTACTTCAGAAAAAAGAACAACTTATGTTCACTCAAGAAATAATATTCTTCCTTGATTCAAGCACAATATTTATTTTTCCTTTTTATTAGAATTGGAATATTCAAGATGAAAATTATTTTGATATAAATAGAATTGATTTGATATTATTAAAAAAGAAGAGGTGTGAATATTTGAAGAGCATACATTTTCTCAATTCCTTTTCAATTTAAAGTGATCATTATGAAATATTTATTCTTTAGAAATCAAGTTTTTCAATTAGCAACGAAATAATTTTAAATGTTAAACTTGGATAATTGCGAGGATAAATTTTGATTTCTCGTCGGAAAAACACTCTATCAATAACATCTATATTGCTGGGCTACTTATTGACACTATGATAGAATTCATCAAACATCTACATATGATTTATTGATTGTACCATTGATATCAGAATTGATATAATTCTCTAGCCAATAAATTGAGGAACAATCATAAGAATTAAATAATAGCAGTAACAGGTTGATATAGGTACATTCATATCATAGACAAAACTTGAGGAAGTTGAAAGTGTTTGTTGTCGTCTTTCGAAAATGGCAGAAAATGCGCACAAGAACCTGGGTTTTCTGTATATTTCTCTCTATCATTGATATTCATCACAAATGAATACATACAACAATTTATAATAAACATCTAAACTCATATACAAAACTTAAGGAAATGGAAATATTTTATGCCGTCGGTCACCTTTTTTTTTTTTTTAGGGAGAAAGAGGCAATATTTGCACACTTGGTTATCTCGTTTGTCCTTATTAAAGGTTACTGTGTTTCAAATATCAGAGTTATTGTCTGAATCCCGATATAAATGCTAAAAGGTAAACTTCCTTATGTTTTGTCCATGAGTGTATTTCTAGGCAATAGGTATTGTTAAAATTGAGTTTTTTACTTGTGTGTGCAGGGACGAAATGCCAAAGCACATCTACCCTAATGGGGATCATCCATTTTTCCCTGAGGACATTGACCAACTGGCTCGAAAAGTTCTGATATTTCGAGATATGGCTTTTGTTATGCCAGAAGATGATGAGATAATTGTTCTCTCTTCTGAGGAGATCAAGCCAGCTCCTGAAGAAAAGTAAGTTTATAGATAACAATTGTAGAAAGTTTCACTCTATAGAATCATATATAATCTCTGAAATTTTCCAAAATGATGTTCAATAAAAGTATTTTTTCGTACATTGTGAGAGATGAATCCCATTCCTACCATGTGTTTCACCAATGCCAGCTACGTTGAAACTTTAATGCGATAATTTCCCTTTTATAATGAGAAATAATTCCTTCCATAGAGGTTCTACTCACGAACTTCATTCATTTGTTATTTTTATTTAAATCTCATATTATTATTTGAAACTTCTTATTTTATTTAAACAGAATGAGGTATAACTTTCTTTGGTTTTGTCTATGAATGTATATAGGTAGGAATCAGGTCCTAGGTAACTGTATTTATCAAACATACCTTACTCTCTATATATAATGTAAGATATTATCTTAAATATTTTAATTCCTTTAATGAAAGTGTGAGTTTTTATTTTATTTGTAATTATCTCTCTAACATATTACACGTTAGAATTAATGGACCAATTGCTTTCAGGAGGAAAAAGATTTCCCTTTTCCGGAGACTGTGGAGCCGCTGTCTTCCTTGTTTAAGGTAACTCTCCTTTTATAGTAGTCCTCTTTTTGTTAAAAAAAAAAACAATGTGACGAAAGATTGATACCAAAGTAATATGACTCGATTCCATCTAGATGCATCTTAAATACAAAAACCTAGATAATCACACATTAATCAATTAATATTCTGACATTGTAATGATATGTTATAGGAAGTAAATGCTGCCGGTGCCTTTCTATCCTCTTCTCCATAGTAAACCGGACCATCTCCATTCCTTCCCTATAACCCGAACATCTATAATCCCTTCCCCCATGTTCCTCACAAGAAAAGCCACCTATCTCCCCCATGTTATCCATATAATGGCACCCATTCCTCCTCCCCCCATAGAGAAGCTAGCTATCTCCATACTCTTCACCCATGACCCCCATAGAAAGGCCAACCATCTCCATAGCCTTGCCCCATGTTCCTCACAAGAAAAGCCACTCATCTCCTCCTTCTATCCATATAAAGGCACTCATCCTTCCTTCCCCCATAGAGAAACCATCCATTTCTTCCCCAGGCTCATGCTCTCCATTGGAAATCCCACTCCCTTTCCCCACATGCTCTCCTTAGAAAGCCTATTCCCTCCCCCATGCTTTTAATAACTTTCCCATATACAGGTATATATATATATTATAATTATAAAATAGACACCTTTACCTCTATATATGTCTATAAACATAGATATATACACTGAACCCAAATGAGACTTTTGCAAAGCGATTATATGAATTTTTCAGAGAAGTAAAACTAGGAAACACAAGACGACTCTAAATAATTTTTATATTCCTTATTTCTAATTGGCTGTCTTTTTGTTGATATTTGCAAATATCATATACAGATCCCTTGCTCCTCTAATATAGAATACGCTGTATCTCAATTAAATGGCATTGTACAAGGTATGATTAAAAAGTTCGGGGAATTAGTCAAAAAAATATTTCTGAAAGAGTTTTCGAAAAAATAAAAATTATCGTCATAATCACGAGACCTCGTTCTCTACAAGAAAATATTTATATATTTTCGATATCTCAAATAATAAGAATTTTATAAGCATTTTTAAAAGAAAATAAACAAAGGCGCGGCGATTTTTTACAGTGGATCTTAAAAGTGAACAAAGGGTATGCATAAGGTTTTGTCAAAAACTAGGAAAACCGCCGTCAGAAACGTTTCAAATGTTGAAATTGGCATTCGGGGAGGCAGCCTTATCACAATCAAAAAGGTTTAAGTGGTTTACCCGTTTCAAATCTGGTAGAGGGTCAACCCAAGATGACGCACCCAAAATATTGGTGCTTTAATAAAGAAAAAACACTAGGACAACGATCAGAGAACTAGTAGGAGAAACAGGGGGTTCATATGGAACGAGTAAAAAAATATTGACCGAGAATCTTGGACTTGAAAGAAAGTTTTCGAAATTAGTTCCAAAAAATGCTTCGTCACGATAACGCCCCAACACACAGAGCTCTTTCCGTGGGTGCTTTTTTGACTGAAAACAGCATGTTGACAATGCCTCATCTCACGTACTCGTCCGATTTAGCACCAAATGACTTCTTTCTCTTTCTTAGAATGAAGTCAGTTCTAAAAGGACATCGATTTGATACCGCAAATGCCATATAGGAAGATTCGTTGAGCGTTTTGAGGGGCATTACTTCTGACGAATTTTCTGGGTGCTTCCGGAACTGGGAAAAAAAATGAAACGCTGTATAGATTCCCATGGACAGTATTTTGAGGAATATTAATCATTTTTGTATATATGCATCTAATAAATCTTTTATGACCCAATTCCCCGAATTTTATGATAATACCTTGTATATATACATGTACATATATTAAATATTTATATTCTCATTATAAATATGATCAACGTTTTTTATTTCCATATAAAATTTGTACTTGGATCTGTGAAAGAAAAGCAATTTTTCTTCAAAAATATTTCAAGGGATTGTTCCCTCCTTATCAATTTATTTCACAATAAACTTTAAAGTTTTATGTTTTATTTCTCAGATGTTTCTGGAGCATGTGATAAAAGGTTTTTTAAATGGTTTATATATATATTGTATAACCCAATGCAATTTCAAAATGGAACGAAATAGAAAAAAACACAGACTAAATCACAATAATAAAAAATCCAATTGACTGACACCTCATATTAGAGTCACTACTTCCATATCCGCGATGTAAATAGATCCTGTGGATCATTCGTTCCCAGACAAACAGAGAGTACAGTGAAAGTATGTGAATATGTTTTTATATTTAGTCTCTATCAGTACTGGTATTGTATGTTCATCCATAGTCCATAGCCATTTTAATCCTTTTAACACCGTTTCCAATCATTTTTGGTCTTCCTTCCAGTATATTTTGTTATATGATTTCGTGGACCAGTGTTGTTTTGATAGCAAACTTTGCTAGCCATTGAAAGGAGCTCTATATAATCTGAAATTATCATTTTAATATAGGTGCTAAAGGTAAAGCATTAAGATAAAAAAAAATACAAAAATAGTATTAAAATAATAATTAGGTACGGGCTCGTTTTCTTATATAAAGAAGCTATTCTGACCGACCTGTGTTTCTATAGAGAATAGGGTGATTATTATCGTTGACTTAATGATTAGCTCAGAAAATATAAACTATTTATATCACAGCTGTTTCTTTTCTATGTAAAACTATTGTCCATATTGTCCATAGTACAATGATATTAATATTGTAAGGGCTTGGCTCATCAGAGGTGAACCCTCCCAGAGGCTTCGCCAGTTTAATATACCATACCGCTCTAATATGTTAATGGATTGTTTTTATTTATCTCCGGTACTGATTATGAACGTTATTTTAAACAAAGTATGGACAAAAAATGGTAGCGCGATAGAAATATTTATCTTTCCTAATACAGAGAGTGCTCTGGTATGTCACATGTTTATACGAGGGCGAGTAGAAAAGTAAGGTCTCCTATTTTTTTTTTTTCATAGAAAAACACATTTAATCACAACTTTTTATACATCATTGGAAAGGTTGAAAACTTTGCTATTTTTCTACATAGTCGCCTTGATGCACAATCACTTTTTTGATCCTGTCAACCAACTTTGTAATTCCGGTGTTGTACCACTCTCCCGCCGCCTCTTTGAGCCACTTGTTGAGCAGCTTTTTAAATGCGAAAAATAATTTTCCGGTCGAAATTCACCGTCAGTTAGTGGAAGTGTATGGTGAGAAGTGCATGGACATCAAAAATGTGCGGAAATAGTGCCGGGGGTTTAACGAAGGGCGGATAAACGTCCACGATGAACAGCGGTCTGGGCGGCCGAGTTTGCCGGAATCAACCGTGGCTCGAATCGACGAAATGGTGCGCGCAAACCGGATGGCCTGAATGAAGATTGCAGCCACTTCTCCGTGCACAAGATTGTGTCTGAGACCCTCGGCTACAGAAAGGTGTCCGCCAGGTGGGTCGACAAATGGCTCAAAGAGGCGGCGGGAGAGTGGTACAACACCGGAATTACAAAGTTGGTTGACAGGATGAAAAAAGTGATTGAGCATCAAGGCGACTATGTAGAAGAATAGCAAAGTGTCCAACCTTTCCAATGATGTATAAAAAGTTGTGATTAAATGTGTTTTTCTATGAAAAAAAATAGGAGACCTTACTTTTTTACTCACCCTCGTATTATTATTTGAATAAGAAATTTTATATATAGAAGTAAAAAAGGGATGAGTGAATAATATGTGAAGACTGGTCAAAATGTTCCACGACGGAAGTTGGGAAAGACAGATCTAACTTCTCTGTCAACTACATGTCAAACCTCAGTCTAAGACTAGTATAATGTTGATAGAGATAAAACACCAACTACACGGATTGTCTGGATAACTAGTACAGACCAGTACTTCTAATCGCGGTCTGAGGGAGTTACTGAGCAGAACCAGCAATGCTAGGTATTGGACATAAATGTAGGGTTGAGGTGGATCAATCCTAGCAGAATAGCCGTTTGCATTCTATGTCTTAGGGAAGCTGGATAGATGATGAGTAGGTGATCAACTTTCTGTGATTCTTCCTGACAGTGAAGGCAGGTTGGGTCTGTTTCGAGATGCACAAGCGCAATGTCTGCCAGGACATGGCCCGTGATGATGGTAGTGGCGACCTCTCCAGGACGAGAATTTGAGGCATATATGTATATTTCTATTGAAAGTGTTTCAAAGATAAATTTATGTTGAATATAGAAAATCTGTTTTGGCTTCTCATTCCTTTCGGTTTCGCAATTTAGAAAATTGTAAATATCATCTGAACACATTCTGTTTGAGCAGGGAAAAACCATCTTATCAAAAAGAGCTAATAATACAACTTATTGATCTTACCAGCCTGAAACTTGTAAAAAAATGCTTAATGAATTTTTTAAAGAGATTCTTGAATATTTATCAAAGGAGGCATCTCTCCCTTTAGCACCTGAATAGATCTTGAAAATTGTAAAAGATATAAATCCATAATTGGCCTACTGATATGTGATGATATATATATGATATAATGATGATGTGAATGAAAAATGGTTCGTTACAGGATAAGGAAGCCGCAGCTTATTTTTATTTGCGGATATTACCTGATGTTTTTGGGAGCCAGAAACACAGAAGGATGTGAGTAGCCATTTTTGTTTCTTTTTTATCTTAAAAATGTTAGCATCAAATTGAATATTGAAATCATTCACTATTAAGTTTCCTTTTTAAGTTCACTGAAAAGAGCACGAAAATATAACTTTTTCCTGAACGCTCAAATGAGTATTTTTAGATGGCACAGCGCCATCTAGCGTGATAAAAATTTAAAAAAAAGGGGTATGTGATGAAGAAACTTTTTATATAATTAATAAAACTATTTCTAAAGAGCCCTTATTCTCCAATAAATGAAAATAGAAATAGAGAGGACATGGCTCATCAGTGATGAATTCTCCCAGCGATTTCGCCATTTTAACTCCACATTGCTCTACTAATGTATTAGACTGAATTTATTATTTACCTTGAATATGCTATTGAATGCAATTAATTGGAGGTTTTTCACTGCATTAAATAGGCAATTAACTGTATTCAATTCCAGTTTCAATTCCAAAATACCTTTATTAGGTTAGGCTGAAAAAGAGCAACTTGGATCATCATATTTACAATGGGAGATGATTATAATTATAATTATATTTTTAAATTATTGATGGTGTTTTTGAGTCTCGATTCTCAAATACTTGGGGATCTTGTTCTTGAGAAGTTTTTTTATGGCTTGTTTGATATTCAAGTTGGGTTTCTTTTTCTCTTTTCGCCAATATGGCTTAATTGATGAAAGATTTGTTTCGGTTTTACACTTATTTTTTTTCCTTGTTTCTCATTTGTTGTTTGTAGCTCTACCTTGAGAAATTGGAGTTTCAGAAATTTCAAATTTTACATGGAACTAATGATTGTTTAATTATGTATTTATTGATTTTTTCGATATTGAGATTGTTCCTGAGGATCGTGTTTCGAATGAACCAGGGTGTGAGGACGTGATTTTCCTGATCATCGTATTTTGTTTCTTCCCATCAAACATGACACAATATAATAATCAATTTTTGATTAAAAATAAAGAATTTATTTAATTACTTTTTTAATTTGAATTTTCCTTGGTTGAAATTGTCAAAATCTCCTTCCATATACTGTTGAAATTTCATTCAAGTTGGTTATATGTTGAGTAAACATATAAGGAACAAATAAATATATATACATTGACTTTTATATATAGAGAGAAAGATAGCGTTACAATATTTCTAATTTTTCGTTACAGAGAGTGCTTTGATGAAAATGATATTTAAAACAAATATATAAAATAAGTACGTTTTCATAAAAGTTGCGCCGTCACCGTTTCTTCAAGTAATTGTCAAAAACCTCATGTAATATTGTCAATATTTGTATCATTATAAACATGTGTGGATAATTATTGCTAACACTTCTTTCTTTGTTCCAGATATCCGTGATGTAAATAACTTGTCAAATCCAAGTTTACATCCTTATAATGGATATTTATTTTCTATCGATTGGAATTTTATTATCGAAATTATTTTATTACTTTATGTACATATTCTATTTCCTTCTTTACTTTTCTCTATTTTTATTATTTATTTTTCATTTATATTGTGTTCATTTTTGTTTTTAATTTTCACTTTTATTTATATTTTTATGTATATATTTTTTAATTTGTATTCCTTTTTTATATTTTTACTTTTATTTTATTTGTTTTGATGTTTGTTTATTTTATTATACTCTCTTTTTGTTTCATTATATATTCTTTTTCTTATTTTAATTATTATTTTCTATATTGAGTTTGGAGAATAATTTCATTGGCCAAGAAAGAAAACAAAGTTCCATATCACTCCCCGTCCAATCTCCAGCAGCTCCTCCAACGAGGCAGGAACTATGTTTCACTGACAAGTTGGAAATTAACTCGGTGGAACTACCAAGGATCTACCCATGTGTAGAGCCATGAAAGCCTCCTAGGAACAATTTTATGGCGCTGAGGATGATAGCTAAGGATCTATCCATGGTAGAAGCTGACTCAGTAGCTACAATGCTGCATCCATATTGGCCACAACCAGGAACTGAGCTGGAGTGGAGGTCTGAATTCCCATTTGCAATGGACGCTGAAATTCTCAAGATTGGATGATTTCAATATTGGAAATATATTAAAATATTTTCAAATATATACATTGAAGCGTATCTTTGAAGAATATTCAATGATATGATGGCGTCATATCTGAAATTTCGTGTTGTTTCTCAAGGTGAGGAAACAATATCTGTTGTATGGAGAAGGATTCATAGAGGAAAACTCGCTTATTTTCGAGTTTCGAAGACAACTTCAGCATATATCTGTTGTATATAGGATGAATCCTAAATGAAAACTCGTCTATTTTTAGAGTTTTGAAGAAGCTTGAAGAATATTCCTGTTGTGATTCACAGAGGAAAACTCGCTTATTTTAGAGTTTCGAAGACAACTTCAGCATATATCTGTGGTATATAGGATGCATCCTAGAAGAAAACTCGTCTATTTTAGAGTTTTGAAGAAGCTTGAAGAATATTCATGTTGTGATTCATAGAGAAAAATTCGCCTATTTTAGAGTGTTGAAGACGCATGCAGCATATTTCTGCTGTATGAAAGGTGATTCCCAGAGGAAAACTCGCCTATTTTAGAGTTTCGAAGACGCCTGGAGCATATTCCTGTTGTATGGAAGGTGATTCACAGAAAAATAACTCGCCTATTTTAGAGTTTCGAAGAAGCCTGCTGCATATATCTGTGGTATGATATGTGATTCACAGAAGAAATTCGCTTATTTTGGAGATTTGAAGACGCCTTCAGCATTTATCTGTGGTATCGAGAATGATTCACGGAAGAAAACTCGCCAATTTTAGAGTTTCGATGAAGCCTGAAGAATATTCCTGTTGTATGGAAGGTGATTCACAGAAGAAAACTTCTTATTTTAGAGTTTCGAAGAAGCCTGCATTAAATACCTGTTGTATGGAAGGTGATTCACAGAGGAAAACTCGCCTATTTTAGAGTTTCGAAGAAGCCTGCAGAATATTCCATTTGTTTGGACCCTGATTCACAGAGGAAAACTCGCCTATCTTAGAGTTTCGAAGACACCTGCAGCATATTTCTGTTCACATAATCGATACAAAACTCTGCTATTTTCCATATGTTATTTCAAGATTCATTTAGAATAAAAAGATAATTTATTCTTTTTTGAAGATATATTATGAAGAACCTAATTATTATTTTGTTCATATTGAATATACCTTCTTATAAATTTTGAAGAACTCTCTCAATAAAATGATGTAGTGAAACATCTTCATGAAGTTAAACAATAAGAGAAGTTTGAAACAGAGAAATACATTCTTTAAATCAGATGAGTGAAAATGATTCAAACATACCCAAACTCTACATTGAAGTAACAAAAACGGATAAAATTCTGATTTTTCAAAACTATTTTGATTGTAAAGAATTCAAAATCGGCATTTTATAATTTAGAAACTGATTTTCATATTTGAAGAAACAATAAGATCAATGCCCCCCCCCCCCCGTAAAAGATACAGGGTGAAGAAATTACCTAAAACTATAGGTAAATACCTTTTTTTTAGAAATTATATTTTAAAATATGCTAATGTTATTAGTCTAGAACTCTATAGTGTACATACATATATCTATACTTGTAATAGTTTTGATAAATTCAGTATATACTTTGAGAAAGTTTCTACCAGTAATGGTTGCGACCTGATATATAGAGCTTTCTATCTCCAATCTTCATATGGTTTCAATTTGTAAGAGCATAGTAGATATTGTCATATTCCAAAATTACCAGGAACAGAGTTTTAAATAACCTGAAATATAATGACAATCACACATATATTTACTGTACTACTGATGGCATCTTTATTATGGGGAAGCAGTAAGACTTTCAAAACAAAATACTTACACAATTCCAATCTCCATAATATTACTCCATAAAAGGTTATATGTTTCAAACGCTTTATTGGTATCTTCTATTATTTCGACACGGTTAATTGCCAATTGAGGAAAAACTCAAGAAACAATTCTCTTGGACCTACATAGAAATTTATTTCCATAAGAGTTATAAGAACCATAAGATAGCTGTCCTCTTCAGTGACATAAAACAGTTGAGCATGATCTTCTGTATGGTTCTCCTGGAACTATTGAATCCCATTTTCTTATTATGCTCATGAAATCTCGACTAACCCAAGCATCAATATCGCTGTAGGATAAAGCACAATCCCGATAAGCTATGATTCTACCATAATCAAATTCAATACGTACTGTAGAGGTTCTTCCTTTTTGACACGAGGCATGATAAGACTTTTCACAAAAAAATCAGAATGTAAATTATATTTATACTTGCAATTCAAGATTTTCCTTTTTAAGTAGAGTGTAGTTTGCATCACTTCTACCTGTGCTTTATATATTGGAATTAGCATTCTAATCAATTGTATATCCAAACATGATGTACCTTCCATGCCAATTGTCCTTTACTTTCTTGATGGTGTAGCACTTCTAATGGCCTGGAGGGGTTAATAGAATCTTACTAATGTTGTCTGTATCTTTCTATTCAACCAGTTGTAATGATAAAGGTGTATTTCAAAAGCGCGTGCACGTGTGTGTGTGTACTATGATGGAAATTGAAGTAAATTCTTGACAGAATATTAGTGCAGTGTTTTGACCAATTATATTCGGCTTTGGTGGTATTGGGTGCCATATAATATTTGCTTTAAAACATTCATTTATGTTTAAATATAAAATTTTATTTGTCTATTTAATTTTGAAGTCAATATTCAGATATGTAAATTGCAAACAATATATTTGTAATGAATATTTATTACTTTATTGTCTAAATACCTTTATATGTTTCAGGATTTGTAGCCACAGTGTCTTTGGAAGATTGCTCACGAGATGAAAAATATAATTGCCACAGTTGAAAGCAAGAAACACTCACATGGAATTCGAAAATTTTCCACTTTTTTAACTATTCACAATATGCACTTAGAGAATGATTGATTGAGCCATTTTCGAGATATTCAAGAAAAATAGAATTACACCTAAATTACATAAGTCCATAATCCAAGTTCAAGAATCTTCATTGATATTATATAATCTAATATCACTTTAAAGTTTGTAAAGGTGAAATAAGAATTCAATGTCAGATATAATTTGAGGAAAATATTATGAATACAATCCTATATTTGATGGCGCTTAGCTTTGTCAGTAGAGATATATCCTTTATTTTATAAATCATATCTTTATTTCAATTTCAAAACGAAATCTCGCGATAAAATCAAGATAAAGGAAACAATTACTCAACTATATTCATTTCAAGAGGAACTTTGTTATCAAAGAGTTTTGTCATACAGGCGTGGAAGGAACAATCTACACACAACAACTGTGAAGATATCACAGAACGAAGATTTCTACTTGCCATATTTTATATTCCAAATAATAGATGGATTCGTACAATATAATTGAAAGTTTATCAGAATATTGAGAATTGTATATGCAAAGATGGGATGGTTAGAAAACAAAACTTTCATTGATGTTGAAAGTGTCGTCCATATTTTAAAATATCGTCAACTCAGAATCTTTGAGAGCTATGTGCTAAAGTAGAATATTTAATAATGGTAATTCTTATTATAATCTCTAATCCTTGAGATGATGATGCAGTGCGATAGTTATCAGAAAATGATAGAATTATTTATATCATGAGCTATAAGAAATAAAAAAGCCTTTAAACTTTACAAAACCCATCTCTGAATTTAAATCAAATAGGGTATCAACGATCAAAACGATATTTGATAACTATAAATACAATTTTAAAATGTCATTTATTAAGAAAAATATATATATTTGACGGTTTCTCCGAGCTCAGAACGCCAAATACTCAGAAAGTTATTGATTCATAATTGCTTTAAAAGGATGTTCAAAGAATTAAAAGAAAATAATTCCTCAAGAATATGGATATTTACAAGGATATTGACAAGAAGTTAATTAAATTCTAAATGTATCTTTAGTTCAATTGATGTTCATCACAACTAGAATTATTCTGCCATCCCAAGAACATCGTCAAGGAATTACAAGAAGAGCTAAAGTTCGACAGAATAGATTCCATGAACACCAGTGAACTCTATCTTCCAGCATGAAAGAAAGAAGATCCAACTCGTGTACATTAAAATTATGAATAATAAAATTGTGAATTTTCAAAATAAGAGTATTTCATTATTAAGTTTCAGGATAGTTGTTATATGAACCAGGCTTTCATTACAAGGCTCTGTGGGATATCTGGTAATGGAGGTATAAGGTTGAACGCTCTTAAGATTCCATCTGTGTATCAATAACTGTCACCAAAGCTCTTCACAGCTACAAAGGGGAAGGTGGAGCAAATTTATTCTTGAAATATATATTAAATTTGTGAGAGTCACGGCATATAATTTATACTGGACACAAATATTACACTAAGTTTTTAAATGAGCAGATCATCACTCATTTCAGAGTATGTACTTTATCTAGGTGAGAGTTATTTTTATATATCAAAGAATTTTTCAAAGAAATTCAAAACACTCATCTATGGAAACCTTTGTACACAAATATTTTATCGTAACATAAACAAATAGTCTACGTTCCTACATATAGCAAAAAGTTCCATCTTAGATTAATGATATTGAAAGTGAACGTTTGAAGGAGAAATAAACGTATGAATTTATTCAATGTAATCATAATTACAATTCTTTACAACTATTTACATATTTACACCCCGAGCTCCACTTTCGCCTAAAATAAACAATATTGAAAAAGATCGCTCTACATAAAATAAATGATTCTCATTAAATTGAAAGGCATCCCTTTAAAAAAACATATTTCATGGTATTTAGGAAAATCTGTGTGTCTGATTGTCTGCTCGAATATTAAAAAAAAACTTCAATCGAAAGCTCGATATAAATACATGTTAATACAATAGGCGTATACACTGCGTGACATTGAAAATGGAACACCAAGAAATAGTGGCTAGAAAGTGATGAAACTCGGCAGACAGAGAGAGACAGGGACGAACAATAAGTGATCTTTATTTCAAAATGATAGTCATAATACAGAGCGAGAACGGCGTCGGCTTACTAGCAAGTAGGACCACCGCGGACGGCGATGCACGCAGCAACACGTCTAGGTAGAGAGTCAATCAGAGTACGGATGGCGTCCTGAGGGATGGCTCTCCATTCCCTCTCAACCATTTGCCACAGTTCGTCTTCTGAACGCGGCTGTGGCAAGGCATGCAAACGGCGTCCAATGATGTCCCAGACGTGCTCGATTGGTGAGAGATCAGGAGAGTAGGGTGGCCAGGGAAGCATCTGTACATCTTGCAGAGCTTGTTGGCTAATGCGAGCAGAGTGTGGTCGGGCTTATCCTGCTGATAAAGGGCATTGGGTACCCCCTGAAGGTAGGGGAGTGTCACCGGTCGCAGCACATCATCAACGTATCGTTGGGCCGTCATAGTGCCCTGAATACGAAGTAAAGGTGACCTGGAATCATACGCGATTGCGCCCCAAACCATGATTCCACGTTGTCGCACGGTGGGGCGTTCTACAATTGCTGCCGGATTGGACCTTTCTCCACGTCGACGCCACACGCGTACACGGCGACTATCACTGGACAAGCAGAAACGCGACTCATCTGAGAACACGACCCTGTGCCATTCCGTCATCCACGTCGATCTAGCCCGGCACCATTCCAAACGTTGGCGCCTATTCGGTGGGGTCAATGGCAGTCTGCTTAGCGGACGGCATGAGTGCAAGCCATTAGCAACCAATCGAAGGGAAATGGTTCTGGTCGAGATGGAATGATCTAGGGTGTCTTGCACATGTTGCAGGATGGCGGTACAAGTGGCTTGTGGGGCCGCCACTGCTTGTCGAAGGATACGCCGATCCACACGTGCTGACGTCACTCTGGTTGCACCGACATTCCTATAAATTGCCACATTTCCTTGTTCCAACCATCTTCTCCACAGTCGGTGCACCGTGGACGCACCAAGGTGTGTATCAGCTGCGATTTGACGTATGGACCAACCTGCCCTTTTCAGTCCGATCACCTTGCCCCACGTAAAAGCGTCTGTCTGCTTGAACTGCCTCCGTTTACGATGGCCTGGCATTCTCTGTTATTACACGTGTCTTTTGACACAAGAACAAAATTTCTACAATGATATTCCTTGAAGAAATAACGACACGAATACTGTCCTTTCTGCAAGTTCCTTCCCTTATATCTTACTCCATGTGCGCACGAGAGCTGCGCATTTTACATCATTTGCATAACTCGGTTAGGCGCGTCTACCCTGAAATTTATATAATTTCTGGCCACTATTTCTTGGTGTTCCATTTTCAATGTCACGCAGTGTATATTGTATAGTACCTGTAATTCTTTATGATACGCTACATTCTTAGATAAAACTTAATGGAATGTAAGGCCTTTTATGTCGGTCATCGTTTTTGAAGAAGAAGAAGACAGAAGTAATTTTGTTCACACTTGGGTATCTCGTGTGTCTTCAATAAAGGTCATTGTGTATCAAATATCTTTCAGATTTATTGTGTAAATCCCGATATACAATATAAAAGGTACAGCTTCCTTAAATTTTATCCAAGAGTGTAGTTCGACGAGCATTTTATAAAATACGTCTTTTTTTAAAATGTTCATTAGAACTACATCTGTAGAAGTTCCGTGAGGATTAAAAGCTTGTGCTTTATCGCTATAATAAAAGAAACATTTCTAAATTGTTCTTAAGCTTTTTTGTTATAATGTAAAGAACTTTTTATTCAGAAAAAAAATATATCATCTATATAAACACTATGTCGTTCCGTCTGTAGGTGATCCATGATTTCAACTCGGAAACCACTGGGGGTTTGCACTTGACTTTTCTTTCATATATTTTCAATGACCTAAAAGGAAGAAGAAATAAAAAATTCAGGTTTATATCTCAAACCTTTTTGAAATTACAAGCAAATACTGGGGTGAAATCAATATTAACTTATCTATTATATATAATTCAGCACACAATCTTGCTCAAATATCACCATATTTATATTTAAGTGAAAAAATAATTATAAAAAAATATAAAAAGATCAGATGTTGTGATATTAAAAACAAATTAGGCACATTCTGACCAATAAAATGAGCGTTTATTAGATGGAAGAGCGCCATCTAGTGAAACAAAAATCAACTAAACGCTTATTTAACCCCCTTTTACTTGATATTCCTTGATTTAAAAAAAAACGCTCATGTTATTGGTCAGGATGTACCTAATTTTCTTTACTATACATTCATTAAATCATCATAATCATCTTCTATATAAATCCATTATCCGTGTATATGAGTGGTGCACGATTAGAACTCAGAAACTCTTTGGAGTTGAGAATTTACTCTTTCAGCGATTTTTCGCAACCTCAAATTGGGAAGAAATCCAAATATTCAAGTTCCGATAACCAACCTACTTCAATTACAACCAACAATTCTTGTTGTAGGATTCGATATTATTATTTTATAAGTTGAAAATTATTTTTCTGTTTAAAATATCATCACATGCATATATATATTTTTTATCAATATGATTTTATATGGTTATAAAGATGTAGTAGACCTTCCAGTTTTGATAAATCCAGACAAAACCAACCTGTATACCATTGTTTCGGTCTTTGGCCCTCATCAGTACAGTGGTGGCTTCGATTCCATGACATCCTATAGGAGGAAATATTATATCGGTGGAATTTTCACCAAACAGTTGGTGTGGTTCATTCTTTATCATCATTGGTAAAGTTTTTGTTACTAGAATGATGCAATAGTGCCATCCTTCTGATGCACATTGGAAGGGAGAGGTACCTCTTTGGTTAATGAATATCATCCTTTCGCAACTTTTCTGTAATCTTGCCTGAAAATCGGCCCTCGTCACTTCACCAGCTTAACCACCTGTTTGGTAAATTCGACCGATTTCAAAACCCTTCTCATAGAACGTTATAAAATCGAAGACACCCCTGTACTGATGAGAGCCAAAGTCAGAAACCATGGTATACAGGTTGTTGGCCTTTTGTCTGAATTTGTCAAAACTGGTGTTGTGGCCCATTCTTTATCATCACTAGTAAATTATTTACTAGGGTAAAGCAATAGTGCCATCGTTTTGATGCACATTTGAAGGGAGAGGTGCCTCTTTTGGGACATATATATGTACATACACATTCATATATATAGATGATTTAGACCTATTTTATATGTATGGTATCTCGTATTTTTAATCATTTTATTATAGAGATCCCTAAATCTTGGTCACAATACTCGTTTAGGGTAAATTCTGGCGATGTGAGTAAAGTTCTCGATGTAATTACATTGTAGATACATTTTATATGTTTATTTTGTCTTGAAATGTTCCATCACATGTGTGATAGGCTTATTCTTTAATATTCCAATATGGCGGCAGTAATAAATAGAAAATAGATTCGCCGTTGCTAAGAAGTAAAAATTAGATTAAAACAATTTGACTAACGCATCACGATATTTGAAGAGCTCCTGATAAAATGTAAGTTTTCACCCTGCAATATTACTTCAGAAAAAAGAACAACTTATGTTCACTCAAGAAATGATATTCTTCCTTGATTCAAGCACAATATTTATTTTTCCTTTTTATTAGAATTGGAATATTCAAGATGAAAATGATTTGATATAAATAGAATTGATTTGATATTATTAAAAAAGAAGAGGTGTGAATATTTGAAGAGCATACATTTTCTCAATTCATTTTCAATATAAAGTGATCATTATATGAAATATCTATTCTTTAGAAATCAAGTTTTTCAATTAGCAAGGAAATAATTGTATATGAAAAACTTGGAGTATCGCGTTGATAAA
This sequence comes from Cordylochernes scorpioides, assembly GCA_030710605.1. Classification (NCBI taxonomy): domain Eukaryota; kingdom Metazoa; phylum Arthropoda; class Arachnida; order Pseudoscorpiones; family Chernetidae; genus Cordylochernes; species Cordylochernes scorpioides. The sequence goes on along the minus strand of CP092864.1, from coordinate 23,120,081 downwards.
TTTTGATTCCTTGTCGGAGAAACTATCTATCAATAACATCTTTATTGTTGGGCTACTTGTTGACACTATGAAATAATTCATCAAACATCTTCATATGATTTATAGATTGTACCATTGATATCAGAATCAATATAATTATCTAGCCATTAAATTGAGGAACAATCATAAGAATTAAATAATGACTGTTCCAGGTTGATATAGGTACATTCTCATATCATAAACAAAACTTGAGAAAGTGCAAAGTGTTTGATGTCGCCTGTCGAAAATGGTATAAAATGCGCTCAAGAACCTGGGTTTTCTGTATATTTTACTCTTATTCATTGATATTTATCAAAAATGAATATATACAATAATTTATGATAAACATATAAATCCATGGACAAAACTTAAGGAAATGGAAATCTTTCATGCCGTCGGTCACCTTTTTTTTTTTTTTTTTTAAGGAGAAAGAGGCAGTATTTTCACACTTGGTTATCTCGTTTGTTCTTATTAAAGGTCACTGTGTATCAAATATCAGAGTTATTGTCTGAATCCCGATATACATGCTTAAAGGTAAAATTTCCTTAAGTTTTGTCCATGAGCGTATTTACAGGCAATAGGTATTCTTAATAATGAGTTTTTTTACTTGTGTGTGCAGGGAAGAAATGCAAAAGCACATCTACGTTAATGGGGATCATCCATTTTTCCCTGAGGACATTGACCAATTGGCTCGAAAAGTTCTAAAACTTCGAGATATGGCTTTTGTTATGCCAGAAGACGATGAGATAATTGTTCTCTCTTCTGAGGAGATCCAGCCAGCTCCAGAAGAAAGGTAAGTTTCTAGATAACAATTGTAGAAAGTTTCACCAATAGAATTATATAAAAGCTCTGAAAATTCCCAACATGATATTTAATAAAATAATATTTTCGTACATTGAGAGAGAGAAGGATCTCATTCCCACCATGTGTTTCACCAATGCCAACTACGTTGAAACTTTAATGCGATAATTTTCATTTTATACTGAGAAATATTTCCTTCCATATAGGCTCTACTCACAAACTCCACTAATTTGTTATTTTTATTTAAATCTCATATTATTATTCCAACTTCTTATTAACTTTAAATAAAATAAATGTATAACTTCCTTTAGTGTTGTCTATGAATGTATAAGGTAGGAATCAGGTCCTAGGTAACTGTATTTATCAAACATACCTTACTCTCTCTCTCTCTTTATAAAGTAAGTTATTATCTCAAATACATATTTTAATTCCTTCAATGAAAGTGTGAGTTTTTATTTATTTGTATTTATCTCTCTAACATGTTATATGTTAGAATTAATGGATCAATTGTTTTCAGGAGGAAAAAGATTTCCCTTTTCCTGAGACTGTGGAGCCGCTGCCTTCCTTGTTTAAGGTAACTCTCTTTTTATATTAGTCCTCTTTTTTGTTAAAAAAATAATGTGACGAAAGATTGATATCAAAGTAATATGACTCAATGCCATCTAGATGAGTCTTAAATACAAAAACCTAGATAATAATACATTAATTTATTAACATTCTGACATTGTGATGATATGTTATAGGAAGTAAATGCTGTCAGTGCCTTCCTATCCTCTTCTCCATAGAAAAGCCAACCATCTCCATACCCTCCCTCATAACCCCATAGAAAGGGCAACCATCTACAATCCCTTCCCCATGTTCCTCACAAGAAAAGCCACCCATTTCCCCCATGCTATCCATATAAACACTTCCATTCCTCCTTCCCCCATAGAGAAGCCAGCTATCTCCATACCCTTCTCCCATGATCCCCATATAAAGCCCAAACATCTCCATAGTCTCGCCCTATGTTCCTCACAAGAAAGGCCACCCATTTCCCCCATGCTATCCATATAATGGCACCCATCCCTCCTCCCCCATAGAGGAACCATCCAGCTCCCATCTCCATAGAAAGCCATCCATCTCTACCCGTACTCATGCTCTCCATAGGAACCGCCGCCCCCCCCATGCCCTCCATAGAAAGCCAATTCCCTCCCCCATGCTCTCCATAACCATCCCCTATATACAGGTATTTATATTATAAATATAGTAAACACCTTTAACTCTATATATGCTTCCTTTTAAATGGATCTATACGCCGATCCTAAATGCGAATTGTGCAAAGTGATTATATGAATTTTACAGAGGGGTAAAACTAGGAATCACAAAACGACTTTAAATAATTTTATATTCCTTGTTTATAATTAGTTATTTTTTCGATGTTTGCAATTATTATATACAAGTTGCGTTTCATATCTTAAAATTCATTTCCCTTGCTTTGCTTTCTTAGATCATAAAAAAAAACAGAATACGCTGTATCTCAATTAAATATGCATTATTTGTAAAATAAAAAAAATCAACGTTTTCTATTTTTATATTAAAAGGGTGCCTGCATCTGTGAAATAAAAAAAAAATCACAAAATATTTCGAAAGATTGTTGCCTCTTTATCATTTTATTGCACAATAAATTTGAAGTTTGCTATTTTATTTATAGATATTTCTGAAATTGTAACAAAAGATGTTTAAAATGCTTTTTATATGTTATATCACACAATGCCGATTTAAAAATGGACTGAATTGTAAGAAAACCTAGAAAAAAACACAGACTGAACCACAATAATGAAAAAGCCAATTGACTGACACCTCATATTAGTGTCACTACTTTTATACCCGTGTTGTAAATAGGTCCTGTGGATTATTCATTCTTTCACACAGTGAAAGTATGTAAATATGTTTTTATTTAGTTTCTATCAGCCTGTTATTGTATGTTTATTCATAGACCATAGTCATTTTAATCCTTTTTAGCACTGTTTCCCAATCTTTATTGGTCAGTAAACCTTGTTTTAAGATTTCGTGGACCAGTGTTGTTTTAACAGCAAACTTTGCTAGCTATTGAAAAGAGCTCTATATAAGTTAAAACAATCATTTTAATTTAAGTCCTAAAAGTAAAGTATTAACGTAAAAAGAATACAAAGAAGCTCTTCGCCCTGACCTAGGTTTCTTCTCCAATAGAGAATAGGGATATTATTATCGTTGACTCAATAATTAACTTGGAAAATATAAACTATTTATAATACAACTGTTTTTTTTTAATGTGAAACAATTTCCTATTGTCTATAGTGCAATGATATTAATATTGTAAGGGCCTGGCTCATCAGGGGTGAACCCTCCCAGAGGCTTCGTCAGTTGAAGCTACCATACCGCTCTAATATGTTAATGGACTGTTTTACTTCTACCTCCGGTACTGAAGATGAACAATATTTTAAACAAACTATGGACAAAAATGGTCACGCGTTAGAAATAGTTTATCTTTATGAATACAGAGAGTGATCTGGTACGTCAGGTTTATATTATTACTAGCGGACGTACCCGGATTCGCCCGGGTTTTACCCGAGTAAAGATTTGTCTAACGAACATTTGTTAAAACAATTCTCTATAAACTTATATATATAAAAAAAAAGATATATTTTGATAATTTGAAAATCGTAAATTTGAATCTCTCAATAAAGTGAACATTTTTTACCGGTCCCTGTGTGCCGTGTCATCCTGAATTTTGTCTTTCCTAATTTTCTACATTACAAAATCATTGTTTTATCTAGCGAACATTTTTTCCCGGTCCCTTGAAAAATACTCGATAAGTTGAATAAAATCAATATTAATTGGTTCCCTCGGTAATATTGGAAGTTAAAGGAATAGTATCTTGCCTTTGAATTGTATCATTATTCTTGTCTCAAATAAATTGCCGTGTCATCCTGAATTTTGTCTTTCCTAATTTTTTACATTACAAAAATCATCGTATCATCATGATAATATTTAGAGCAGATTGTTGAATTATAACAGATAAATTAGAATATTTATCTTGATTATTTCTAGGCGAAAAGTTATTTCAAAAATTTTATTTGCTAGAAACCTTCCCAGTACTATACTAAATAACTTCCCAAAGTTTCATGGCGATCCAATGAGTGGTTTGGTCAGGCATAAAGGACAAACAAACAGACATACATTCATTTATATATATATAGATTTGAATAAGAGATTTTGAGGCAATAAATGGGAATAAAATATGTGAGGATTGGTCAAAATGTCCTACAGATGGTACTTGGGAATGACAGATCTGACTTCCCTGTCAACCACATGTCAAACCTCAGTCAAAGACTAGTATAATGTTGGTAGAGATAAAACACCAACTACACGGATTGTCTGGATAACTAGTACAGACCAGCACTTCTAATCCTGGCCTGGGTGAATTACTGGGCAGAACCAGCAATGCGCTAGGTATGGGACATACTCGTAAATGTAGGGTTGAGGTGGGTCAGTCCAACCAGGATAACCACTGGCATCCTATGTCTTAGGGAAGCTGGATAGATTTTAAAGAGGTGATCAAATGCCTGTTGTTCTTCTCACAATGAGAGCAGGTTGGGTCTGTTTGTGATGCCCAAGTGCCAGGTTTACCAGGACATTTCCCGTGAGGATGGTAGTGGAGTCCTCTCCAGGATGAGAGAATTTGAGTCACATATGTATATTTATATTTAAAGTATTTCGAAAATAAATTCTTTTTAATACTTAAAATCTTTTTGGCTTCTTACTCGTTTCGCTTTTTATTTTAAAAAATATATTTAAAAATTTGTAATTTTAATCTCCGCGTATTCTGTTTGAGCAGGGAAAACCATCCCAATAAAAGAAAACGCTAAAAATAAAATTTATTGATCTTCCCAGCATGAAGCGAGTAAAAAGAATTGTCGCGTATTTTTAAAAAACGATTCCATTTACACACCTGAGCCAAAGATAGCACCTCTCCCTTTTTAACACCTGAATAGATATTCTTTCAAAATAGTAAAAGATATAAATCCATATTTGACCCACAGATATGTGATGAAATGATGATGATGTGAATAAATAAATGGTTTGTTACAGGATAAGGAAGCCGCAGCTTATTTTTATTTGCGGATATTACCTGAAGTTTTTGGGATCCAGAAACACAGAAGGATGTGAGTAGCCATTTTTGTTTCTTTCATCTTGAATAATGCTGTATCAAATTGAATTTTAAAGTCGGTCACTATTAGGTTTGCCCCTTTATGTTCACAGAAAGAACCACGAAAATATAACTCTTCCTGAACGCTCAAATAAAGCATTTTAAATGACGCAGCGTCATCTAGCGTGATAAAAATAAAAAAGGAGTATGTGATGATGAAAATTTCCATATAATTAATAAAACCTTTTTCTAAAGAGCCCTTAATCTCTAATAAGTAAAATTTGAAAAAGGGATAACATGGCTCATCAGTGGTGAATTCTCCCTGCGATTTCGCCATTTTAACTCCACACCGCTCTACTAATGTGTTAGACTGAATTTCTTATGTATCCTGAATTTGCTCTTTAGTACCGTGAATTGGAGGTTTTGCACAGCATTCAATAGGCAATTAACTGTATTCAATTCCAGTTTCTATTCCAAGTTACCTTTTATTAGGTTAGGCTGTAAAGAGCAACTTAGATCATCATATTCACAATGGGGGATAGTTATATATGATTTTAATTTATGATTATATATTTAAATTATTGATGGTGTTTTTGAGTCTCGATTCTCAAGTACTTGGGGATCCTGTTCTTGAGAAGGTTTTTTTCTGGCCTGTTTAATGTTCAAGTTGGGTTTATTTTTCCCTTTTCGCCAATATGGTTTAGTTGATGAAAGATTTGTTTTGGTTTTAAATTAATTTTTTCCTTGTTTAGCATTTGTAGTTTGTAGCTACCTTGATATAATGGATTTTTAAAGAGAAATTTCAGATTTTACATGGAACTTTAATAATTTTTTAATTATGTATTCGTTAATATTTTCGATATTGAGATCGTTCCTCAGGATCGTGTTTCGAAAGAACCAGAGTGAGGAAGTGATTTTCCTGATCATCGTATTTTGTTTCTTCCCATCAAACATGACACAACAATATAATATCATGATTTTTTAACTAAAATAAGTTAATTAGTTAGGTTCTTGTTCAATTTGAATTTTTCTTGGTTGAAAATGTATCAAATTCTCTTTCCATACACTGCTAAAATTTCATCCAAGTTGGTCACATGTTGAGTAAACATATAAGGAACAAATAAATATACATACGTTGACTTTTATTTATACAGAAAAAGAAAGGGGTAAAATATTTCTAATTCCCGGTGATAAAGAGTGGTTTATTGAAAATAATATTTAAATTGAGTATATGAATACGTTTTTAAAATTTGCGCCGTCACCTATTTTTCGAGTAATTTTCAAAATCCTCATGTGATATTGTCAATTTTTGTATATATTTTTTAATTTTTATTCCTTTTTTATATTTTTTATTTTATTTTATTTGTTTAAATGTTTGTTTATTTCATTATAATCTCTTTGTGTTTTCATTATATATTATTTTTCTTATTTTATATTTATTTTATATATATATTAAATCTCAAGAATAAATTCATTGGCCAAGAAAGAAGACAAAATTCACTCCCCGTCCAATCTCCAGCAGCTCCTCCAACGAGGCAGGAACTATGTTTCACCTACAAATTGGAAATTTATTCGGTGGAACTACCAAGGATCTACCCATGTGTAGAGTAATGAAAGCCTTTTAGGAGCAAATTTATGGCGCTGAGAACCATTCTTACCAAGATAGCTCAGGATCTATCCATGGTAGGAGCTGACTCGGTAGCTACAATGCTGCATCCATTTTGGTAACAACCAGGAACTGAGATGGAAGGGAGGTCTGAATTCCCATTTTCAATAAGCGCTGAAATTCTCAAGATTGGGACATCTTGATATTGGAAATTATATCAAAATCTTATCAAATATATACATTGAAGCGGGTCCTTGAAGAATTTCCAATGATATGATGATGTCATATATCAAATTCCGTGTTGTTTCTCAAAGCCAGGAAACAATTCCTGCTGTTTGAAGGGTGATTCGCGAAGAGAAAAACTCGCCTATTTTAGAGTTTCGAAAACGCCTTCAGCATATATTTGTTTTATGAAGGGTGATTCAAAGGGAAGACTCGTCTATTTTAGAGTTTCGAAGATGCTGAAGAATATTCCTATTGTCTGGAACGAGATTCACAGAGGAAAACTCGCCTATTTTAGAGTTTTGAAAAAACCTGCAGAATATTTCTGTGGTATGAAGGGTGATTCACAGAGGAAAACCCGCCTATTTTAGAGTTTCAAAGACGCCTGCAGAATATTCCTGTTGTATGGAACGTGATTCACAGAGGAAAACTCGCCTATTTTAGAGTTTCTAAGGAGCCTGCAGAATCTTCCTGTTGTATGGAAGGTGATTCACGGAGAAAAACTCGCCTTTTTAGAGTTTCGAAAACGCCTTCAGCATATATTTGTTTTATGAAGGGTGATTGTGTGTGGAATAGAAAACTCGTCTATTTTAGAGTTTCGAAAACGCCTTCAGCATATATTTGTTTTATGAAGGGTGATTGTGTGGAATAGAAAACTCGTCTATTTTAGAGTTTCGAAGAAGCCTGCAGAATATTCCAGTTGTGCGGAAGGTGATTCACACACACACAGAGGAAAACTCGTCTATTTTAGAGTTTCGAAGAAGCATGAAGAATATTCCTGTTGTATGGAACGTGATTCACAGAGGAAAATTCGCCTATTTTAGGGCATCGAAGACGCCTTCAACATATTTCTGTTCACAGAATTGATATAAAACTCTGCTATTTTCCATATGTTATATCAAGATTCATTTAGAATAAAAAGTTAATTCAATCTTTTTTGAAGAGATTTATGAAGAACCGAATTATTATTTTGTTCATATTTAATTGTTTTAAAGAACTCGCTCAATAAAAACAATGCAGTGAAACATCTTCATGAAGTTAAACAATAAGAGAAGTTTGAAACAGAGAAATACGTTCTTTAAATAAGATGAGAGAAAATGATTGAAACATACTCTAATTCTACATTAAAATAGCAAAAACGCGTAAAATATTGATGTTCCAAAATTACTTTCGATTGTTAGGAATTAGAAAAGCAACATATCATAATTTATAAAACCTTTTCATATCTGAAGAAACAACAAGATAAATGCCAGTAGAAGATACTGAATGAAGAAATTACCTAAAACTATATGTAAGTACCTTTTTACAATTATATATTTTAAAATATGCCAATGTTATTAGTCTAGAACTCTGTAGTGTGTGTGTGTGTGTATATATATATATAAATATACATATATATTTCCTTATAATAGTTTGTTAAAATCAGTATATACATTAGAAGAGAAATTTTAAACCAGTAATGGTTACTTCTTGATACATAGGGATTTCTATTCCTTAACCCTCAATGGCGACTAACAATGAATCCATATCGTTTCATATTGTAAGAGAATAGTAGATATTGATAGTAGTTTGATTTATTTGTGAAAAGAAACATTCGCTTCTTAATGTCTTCATTCGTTATATATAGATGGCGCGTTATTGCTTTGTATTAACAGTAGATATTGTTACATTGCAAAATTACCAGGGACAGAGTTTAAAAAAACCCTGAAATATATTGACAATTTCACATATATATACTGCACTACTGGTAGTTTCTTTATTATGGGGAATGAGTAAGGCTTTCAAAACAAAATACTTACTCAATATGAATATCCATAATATTAATCCATACAAGTTATACATGGTTCAAATACTTTATTGGTATCTTCTATTATTTCGACAAGGTTAATTGCCCATTGAGGAAAAACTCAAGAAACAATTCTCTAGAACCTAAATAGACATTTATGTGCATAGGTCATAAAAACCATAAGATATCTGTCCTCTTTAGTGACATAAAACCGTTGAGCATGATGTTCTGTTTGGTCTTTCCTGGATCTATCGATTCCCGTATTCTTTTGACGCTCATGAAATCTCAATCAACCCGAGCCGAAATACCATTGTAGGATAAAGCACAGTTCCGATAAACTATTATTCTGCCGCAATCAAATTCAAAACGTGTTGTATGTGTTCTTCCTTTTTTTATGAAACGATGCATGATAAAACCTTTTGACAAAAAAATGTGAATTCGATTTCTTAAGGTAAACGCACTACTGTTTGTTGTGATTAACATTCTGATCAATTGTTCATCCAAAGATGATGTACCTTCCATGTAAATTATTTTTTACTTTCTTGATGATGTAGCACTATTAATGACCAGAAGGGCGTAATAGAATCTTACTTATGTTGTCTTTATCTTTCCATTAAACCAGTGGTAGTAATAAATCTGTCTTTCAAAATATTCATAATGAAATAATTAAGAGCATATCATGATGAAAATGAAATCATTTTAGACAGATTATAGGCGCAGTGTTATGTTAAAAAATATTTGGCTTTTATATTATGGACCATATAATCTATGTTTTAAAACATTCATATATGTTTATATATTACATTTTATTTGTCTATTTAATTATGAAATCAGTATTCAAATATATGTAGATTGCAAACAATATATTTGTGTGTGATATATTTACTACTTTATTGTCTAAATACCTTTGTATGTTTCAGGATTAGTAACCACACGGTGTCTTTGGAAGATTGCTCACGAGATGAAAAATATAATTGCCACAGTTGAAAACAAGAAACTCCTCACATTGAATTCGAAAACTTTTCAATTTTTCAACTATTCACAATATGAAATTAGAAAATCGTTGATTGAGCCATTTTAGAAATATTCAAGAAAGATAAAATTATGTCTAAATGAAATATATAAAGATCCATAATCCAAGTTCAAGAAGTTTCATCAAAATTATATAATCTAATATCACTTTAGAGTGTATAATGATAAAAGAATAATTTGATGTCAGATGTAATTTGAATAAATATTTCTGATAATACAATCTTATTAACACAAAGCAATAACGCGCCATCTATAAATATAAAATAAAAGGATTTAAAAGCGCGAATGTTTCTTTTATACATAAAAAGAACTTCTACTGTCCTTACTGCGATGAAAAATATATTGGGAGGGCCTGGCCCATCAGTGGTGAACCCTCCCAGCGGTTTCGCCAATTTAATCCACTAGACCGCTTCTCAGAGCTCTAATACTGTATTGGATCATGACAATTATTCCGCCTTCTACATGCTATCAATACTGTATTGGATCATTCTGCTTTTATATGCCACACTGAAGGATGGAATCCCAGAAATGGTTTTCAAGTAAACTATGGGCATAAGCTTATAGGACAGCAGAATTACATTCAAATATTTGCCTCGAGCAATGCCCCCCAGCAAACTATAAAGACAAGGCTAGTTAGGAATAAATTAACACAAAGCAATAACGTGCCATCTATAAATATAAAATAAAAGGATTTAAAAGCGCGAATGTTTCTTTTATACATAAAACGAACTTACAAGGATATTGACAAGAAGTTAATTAAATGCTAAATGTATATTTTGTTCAATTGATGTTCATCACAACTAGAATTATTCTGCCATCCCAAGAATATCGTCAAGGAATTACAAGAAGAGCTAAAGATCGACAGAATAGATTCCAAGAACACCAATGAACTCTATCTTCCAGCATAAAAGAACGAAGACCCAACTCGTGTACATTAAAATTATGATTAATAAAATTTTGAATTTTTAAAATGAGAGTATTTCATTATTAAGTTTCAGGATAGTTGTTATATGAACCAGGTTTCCATTACAAGGCTCTGTGGGGTATCTGTTTGGTAATGGAGGAATAAGGTTGAAGGCTTAAGATTATCTGTGTATTTATAACTGTCACCAAAGCTCTTTGCAGCTTCAAAGGGGAAGATAGGGAAATTTTATTCATGAAGTAGGTAATGAATTTGTGAGGGTCACGGCACATAATTTATACTGAACACAAAGATGACACTAAGTTTATTAAATAATCAGATCATCACTAATTCATCACTATATATACATCACTAAACTTTTAATAAGTAGATCATTACTATTAATAGGTAATCCCATAATATTATGTTCGAATAAATAAGCTTGAGGGATGAGTCTCTTTTAATTACCTTTATTTCAAGCTTTCGGGCTCAACCGCCCTTCGACAGGACAAATTATACGCTACTAAAGTTTTCAAATCTAATCTATATAAACATTTGAGAGACGCCTGTGTCTCGAGTGTAATACGAGGCTTGCCGCGGGAGGGGATGAGATCTTTGAAAAAGATGGCCGTTTAGTCCATTGAATTATCAGAAATAAAAGATTATTTGTTGAATCGCAGAGTTCATGATACCGAGGGGGGTTTGGTGGCTGCAGGGAATATTACATTGTATATTTCAGGTAAATCAATTTTTCTATTGAGGCTATGGAATTTGCTTGATAGGATAGATTCTACGATTAGTCTTTGGTGTTTGTTGGCAATATTAGAATAGTGGATTTTCGGTGATGTAATGTTGAAGGAATGGCCAGTTTCATTTATGTGCTGTACTATTAAGGATCTATGGTCTAAGTTATCAATATTTCTTTTGTGTTCATGAATTCTGATATTGACATGTCTCCCGGTTTCGCCTACGTAGACTTTTGGGCAGTTCATACATTCTATGGAGTAAATAGCGTTTCGTGGTGTGCTGTTAGGTTCATTGAATTTCATGATCTGGTTTCGGAGAAGGGATCCAGAGGTAGGTGCTTCACCTGCGCACCTGGTTTCCACCACGAAATTCAATGAACCTAACAGCACACCACGAAACGCTATTTACTCCATAGAATGTATGAACTGCCCAAAAGTCTACGTAGGCGAAACCGGGAGACATGTCAATATCAGAATTCATGAACACAAAAGAAATATTGATAACTTAGACCATAGATCCTTAATAGTACAGCACATAAATGAAACTGGCCATTCCTTCAACATTACATCACCGAAAATCCACTATTCTAATATTGCCAACAAACACCAAAGACTAATCGTAGAATCTATCCTATCAAGCAAATTCCATAGCCTCAATAGAAAAATTGATTTACCTGAAATATACAATGTAATATTCCCTGCAGCCACCAAACCCCCCTCGGTATCATGAACTCTGCGATTCAACAAATAATCTTTTATTTCTGATAATTCAATGGACTAAACGGCCATCTTTTTCAAAGATCTCATCCCCTCCCGCGGCAAGCCTCGTATTACACTCGAGACACAGGCGTCTCTCAAATGTTTATATAGATTAGATTTGAAAACTTTAGTAGCGTATAATTTGTCCTGTCGAAGGGCGGTTGAGCCCGAAAGCTTGAAATAAAGGTAATTAAAAGAGACTCATCCCTCAAGCTTATTTATTCGAACAGATCATTACTAATTTCAGAGTATGTACTTTATCTAGGTCAGAGTTATTTTTAGGAATCAAAGCTTTTTTCAAAGAAATTCAAAACCTTTATCTATGGAAAACTTCATACACAAATATTATATTGCAACATAGAAAAATAATGATATTGAAAAAGAATGTTGGGAAAGAATAATAAACGTATGAATATATTCAATGTAATCAGAAAGACAATTCTTTACAACTATTTACATATTTACATCCTGAGCTTCACTTTCACATAAAATAAACAATAATGAAAAATATCGCTCTACAGAAAAAGAAATGATACTCATGGTCTAGCAAGCCACATTTAAACCAAAATCATATTTTAAGGTGTTTAGAAAATACTAATTAATTGCTCGAAGATAAAAAACTATCCTAAAACTCCATATAATTAAATGTTAATACAACACACACCATAGGTGCATATATTTTATAATAAAATAATGCATAAATAAATCTTGAACAAGTGTAGAGTCTTTGATGTCGCTAAGCATCTATTTTTTTAAGGAACAAAGACAATTTTGTTCTCTCTTGGTTATCTCATGTGTCTTCAATAAAGATCACAGTAATATCTTTCAGGGATATTGTCTAAATCCCGATATACATTATAAAAGGTACAACTTTCTTTAGTTTCATCCCAGAGTGTATTTTGACGAGCATTTTATATAATACGTCTTTTTTTAAATGTTCATTAGAGCTAAATCTGTAGAAGTACCGTGAGGTTTGAAAGCTCATGTTTTATCGTTATAATAAAAGAAAAATTTCTACATTGTTCTCAAGCTTTTGTTTTAATGTAAGGATATTTTAATTCAGAAAAATAATAAAGATATCACACGCATCTATATAAATACAATGTATTTCTGTCAGTCTGTCGGTGATGCAAGACTTCAACTCGGACTCTACTGGGAGTTTACACTTGACTTTTCTTTCATCGATGTTTCATGACCTAAAAGGAAAATAAACCCGAAATATGGGTTTCTATCTCAAACTTCTTTGAAATTACAAGCAAAAACCGGGGTGATATAAAGATAAATATTAACTTATCTGTTATAATTCAGCAAACTTACAAAAATATCAGCATATATATATTTAAGTGAAAAAATAATTTTAAAAATATAAAAAAAGGTCAGGGGTTGATATCAAAAACAAATTAGGCACATCCTGACCAATAAAATGAGCGTTTTTTAGATGGCAGAGCGCCATCTAGTGGAACAGAAATCAACTAAATGTTTATTTAACCCCCTTTTCGTTGATATTCCTTGATAAAAAAAAACGCTCTTGTTATTGGTCAGGATGTACCTAATTTGTTTTTAATATTGCCACGTGGAAAATTAGGGAAGACCAACTTCGGGATGAGACAACAATTTATTTCCGACAAGAACAAACTATGAATGGTAAACAAAAGATAAACCACGAGGGAAATTTAGAGTAGCAAAATATAAACATAAAAATAACCACTCTGTTAATAAAAATAATAAAATTAATAAATACTTTGCTACATAGCTTCTTCCCTATGGAAATGACCCACAGCTAGCAATTATTGTAGATACTGACATGGATCTGAGGTACTTCTGCCAAGGATTCCATCGAAGTCTTGGAACTTTGTTCTTAGTACCTTTGCGTCCTTTTTCTTGCGGCGTGAAGAGCGGCTTTGTCGTCGTATGGTCTATAGGGACATTGTTATCTTGGAGGAAGTCTTTGCTTTAACACGGCGGTGGAATCCTGGAGTCAGTCTTTGATAATGTAGATCACAGCACCCATAGCTTCAAGTTTTCTCGGCGGTCTTCAGTTTGTCTTCCTTAATTTACCCAGCATCTCCACAAAAATGCCACAAGGAAAATTAGGGAAGAACAACTTTGGGATGAGACAATAATTTATTTGAGGCAAGAACAAACTATGAAAGGTAAACAAAAGTAAAGCACGAGGGAAATTTAGAGTAGCAAAATATAAATACAGTGGTACCTCGACATACGAGCGCCCCAACATACGAGTATTTCGAGATACGAGCCGACGAGCAAGTGATTTTTTGCTTTTAGTTACGAGCGAAATTCGAGATACGAGTTCGGTTCGGTAGTAACACGCAGTCGCGCCATCACGCGCACACCCAGGAACTGACGACTGAGGAGATACAAGAGTTACAGTCACAGCAGCATACTGAGGTTATGCAAGTAATTGGTTTTGAGGAGTCAGAGGAGGAGGTTATTTCTACAAGTGAGATAAAGGAGATCTTAGGAATGTGGGAGAGAGTTTCACAGTTCGTGGAAAAAAAACACCCAGAAAAAGTTGCAACTGGTCGTGCATCTGACCTTTTTAATGACACTTGCCTAACTCATTTCCGGAACATTCTGAGAGGGAGGAAGAAACAAACCTCCTTGGACATGTTTTTTTCTAAACGGCCTACAGGTGAAAGCGAGAAAAATGTAGCGAAAAAGGCAAAGACCAGTGAGGATATCTAATTTATTTCTTTGCATTCTCTTTTTTGTTTTTGTGCAATAAATATTTGATATTTATAAATATCTTTTTATTATTTAAAACCACGTAAAAAAATAACTGGGGTGACATTTTGGAGGTTGGAACGGATTAATGGTAGTTCAATTGTTTTGTATGGGGAAATTTGCTTCGAGATACGAGTAATTCAAGATACGAGCAAGGTTGCGGAACGAATTAAACTCGTATGTCGAGGTACCACTGTATAAAAATGACCACTCTGTTAATAAAAAAATAAAATTAATAAATACTTTGTTACACAATATATATTCATTAAATCATCGATAATCATCTCTTCTATATAAATTCAATATCCATGTATATGAGTGGTGCATGATTAGAATTCAGAAATTCTTGGGAGTTGAGAATTTATTCTTTCAGCGATTTTTCACAACTTCAAATTGGGAAGAAATCCAAATATCCAGGTTACAATAGCCAGCCTACCTCAAATTACAACCAACAATTTTTGTTTGAATTCGAAAAATTAATATTTTATATGTGAAAATTATTGTTCTGTTTAAAATAGCATCATGCATATATATTTTCTAAATATGTTTTAATAGGCATATAAGGATCTACTAAATCTTCCATTAATGATAAATTAAAAAAAAATCAACCTGTAAACCATGGTTTCTGGTTTTGGCCCTCATAAGTACTAGGGCAGCTTTGATTACATATCATCCTATGAGAGGGCTTATGGAATCGGTCATATTTACCAAACAGTTGTTGTAGCTCATTCTTTATCATCATTAGTAGAGTCTTTTACTAGAATGATGCAATAGTGCCAAGGTTTGATGTACATTTAGAGAGAGATGTCTCTTTTGTTGCATGGATATCATCCTACCGCAACTTTAGTTTGGAATCTTGCCTGAAAATCGGCCTTTGTCACTTCACCAGTTTGATCACCTGTTTGATTCGACCGATAGCATAACTCCTCTCGTAGGATGTTATAAAATCGAAGCCGGCCCTGTACTGATGAGGGCCAAAGCCAGAAACCATGGTATACAGGTTGTTGACCTTTTGTCTGGATTTGTCAAAACTGGTGTTGTGGCCCATTCTTTATCATCACTAGTTTTGATGCACATTTGAAGGGAGAGGTACCTCTTTTGCTACATATTTATACACACACACTCATATATATATAGATAAATTAGAACATTTATATATGTATGGTATACGTATTTTTAATTATTTTATTATAGAGATCCCAAACTCTTGGTCACAATACTCGTTTAAGGTAAATTTTGGCGATGTGAGTACAGTTCTCAATGTAATTACATTGTATATATATTTTATATGTGTATTTTGTCTGGAATGTTCCATCACATGTGTGATAGGCTAATTCTCTAATATTTCAATATGGCGGCAGTAATAAATAGAAAATAGATCCGCCGTTGCTAAGAAGTAAAAATTAGATTAAAACAATTTGACTAACGCGTGACGATATTTGAAGAGCTCCAGATAAAATGTAAGTTTTCACCCTGCAATATCACTTCAGAAAAAAGATCAACTGATGTTCACTCAAGAAACAATATTCTTCCTAGATTCAAGCACAATATTTATTTTTCCTTTTTATTAGAAGAAGGTGGATATTTTAAATTGGAATATTCAAGATGGAAATGATTTTGATATAAATAAAATTGATTTGAAATTATTAAAATAAAAGAAGTGGGAATATTTGAAGAGCATAAATCCTCTCAAATCATTTTTAATATAAAGTGATCATTATGAAATATTTATTCTTTAAAAATCAAGTTTTTCAATTAGCAAGGTTATAATTTTAAATGTTAAACTTGGGGTATCGCGAGGATAAATTTTGATTCCTCGTCAGAAAAACACTCCATCAATAACATCTATATTGTTGGGCTACTTGTTGATACTATGAAAGAATTAATCAAACATCTACATATAATTTATTGATTGCACCATTGATATCAGAATCGATATAATTCTCTAGCCATTAAATTGAGGAACAATCATAATAATTAAATAATGGCAGTTCCAGGTTGATATAGGTACTCTCATTACATAGACAAAACTTGAGGAAGTTGAACGTGCTTGATATCGCATGTTGAAAATGGTAAAAATGACTCAAGAATCTGGATATCTGTATATTTCTCTCTATCATTGATATTTATGATAAGTACATACTTAAAACAATTTATGATAAACATATACCTTCATGGACAAAACTTAAGGAAGTGGATATCTTTTATGTAGTTGTAAGTCTTTTTTTTTTAAGAGACAGAGGCCATATTTTCACACTTGGTTATTTCGTTGTTATTACTGTCGTGTCCAATGAAGAGCCTCAGATTTCCCAATGAATTTCTATCACAGCAGTCGCAATGTCCACTATCTTGAATGTGTAAAGTTGCTGTTCTGGATCATGTAAATTTTCTGCAAGGCTGCGGCCATTGCTGGGCATGAGAATATGTAGGTAGGTGTTAGTTCCACACCAGGACAGTTGTTGTAAGCCCTATGGGTTCTTGTGCCATCTGGACGTATTGTCATTCCTTTATAGTGTTCCGTTCTGAGTCTGAGGTTATTTCGTGTCCCATCAATAAAGGTCACTGTGTATCAAATATCAGAGATATTTTTTGAATTCAGATATACATGTTAAAAGGTAAAACTTCCTTAGGTTCTGTCCATGGACGTATTTACAGGCAATAGGTATTGTTAATAATGAGTTTTTTACTTGTGTGTGCAGGGAAGAAATGCCAAAGCACATCTACGTTAATGGGGATCATCCATTTTTCCCCGAAGACATTGATCAACTGGCTCGAAATGTTCTGAAATTTCGAGATATGGCTTTTGTTATGCCAGAAGATGATGAGATAATTGTTCTCTCTTCTGAGGAGATCCAGCCAGCTCCAGTAGAAAAGTAAGTTTCTAGATAACAATTATAGAGAGTCTCACCCTATAGAATTATATAGAATCTCTTATATTTTTGCCAAAATGATGTTCAATAAAAGTATATTCTCGTATATTGAGAGAGAGAGAGAGAGATGGGTCTCATTCCCACCATGTGTTTCATCAATGCCAACTATGTTGAAACTTTAATACGATAATCTCCATTTTATTTCGAAAAATATTCCCTTCCATTTGTTCTCATTTGTTATTTTTATTAATTTAACATTGATCTCATATTATTATTTGCGTCATAAGAAGATACATAAGAATTAATTTAAACAGAATAAAGGTATAACTTCCTTTAGTTTTGTCTATGAGTGAATAAGGTAGGAATCAGGTCCTCGGTAACTGTATTTATCAAACAAACCTTACTCTCTCTTTATAGTGTAAGATATTATCCTTAATAAATTTAGTGAAAGTGAGTTTTTATTTTATTTGTATTTATCTCTCTAACATGTTATATGTAAGAATTAATGGATCAATTGTTTTCAGGAGGAAAAAGATTTCCCTTTTCCGGAGACTGTGGAGCCGCTGCCTTCCTTGTTTAAGGTAACTTTCCATTTATAATAGTCCTCTTTTTGTTAAAAAAACAATGTGACTAAAGATTGATACCAAAGTAATATGACTCGATTCCATCTAGATGCGTCTTAAATACAAAAACCTAAATAATCACATATTAATCAATTAACATTCTGACATTGTAATGATATGTTATAG
Source organism: Cordylochernes scorpioides (assembly GCA_030710605.1). Lineage (NCBI taxonomy): Eukaryota > Metazoa > Arthropoda > Arachnida > Pseudoscorpiones > Chernetidae > Cordylochernes > Cordylochernes scorpioides. The sequence goes on along the minus strand of CP092864.1, from coordinate 23,101,678 downwards.
GAAGTGAATGCTGCCAGTGCCTTCCTATCCTCTTCTCCATAGAAACCCGACCATCTCCAAACCCTTCCCCCATGAACTACATAGAAAAGCCGACCATACTCATGCCCTTCCCCAAAGAGCCTCATAGAAAAGCCAACCATCTCCATAGCCTTGCCCCATGAGCCTCATAGAAAAAACTAGCCATCTCCCCTATTCTATCCATATAAGGCACACATCCTTCCTTCCTCCCTAGAGAAGCCAGCTATCTCCATACCCTTCTCCCATGATCCCCATAGTAAGGCGAAACATCTCCATAGCCTTGCCCTATGTTCCTTACAAGAAAGGCCGCCCATCTCCCCCATGCTATCCATATAAAGCCACCCATCCCTCCTCCCCCATAGAGAAACCATCCAGCTTCCCATCTCCATAGATATCCATCCATCTCTTCCCCGTGCTCAAGCTCTCCATGGGAAATTCCGCTCCCTTTCCCCACATGCTCTCCATAGAAAGCCCATTCCCTCCACCAAGCTCTCCATAACCCTTACATATACAGGTATATATATTATAAATATAGTGAACTTTTACCTCTCTATATATATGCTTAAATATAAATGGATCTATAAACTGGTCCGAAATAAGACTTGTGCAAATCGACTATATGAATTTTATAAAGAAGTAAAACGACTTTAAATATTTTTATTCCTTGTTTATAATTGGCTATCTTTTTGTAGATGTTTGCAATTATTATAAACAGTTCCCATTTCAAATCTTAAAACTCATTCACCTTGCTACTCTGCATTATAACTCAGAAAAATAGAATATTCTATATCTAAATTAAATGGCTTTGTAAATACATATGTATATATATTGAATATAGTAAATATATATATATGTATTATATTTTTGAAAATCATCGTTTTTCATTTTATTTTTAGATATTTATTAGGAATGGGACAAAAGGTCTTGAAATTGGTTCACGTATATATTATGCAACACACTGCCCCCAATTAAAAATAGACCGAAATGGAGGAAAACTCTGGCAAAAACAGACTGAATTCCAGTAATGGAAAAGCTAATTGATTGACACCTCAAATTAGAGCCGCTACTTCAATACCCGCCAATGTAAATAGCTCCTGTGGATCATTCGTTCCCAGACAAACAGAGAGTACAGTGAAAGTATGTAAATATTTTTTTTTATTTAGTCTCTATCAGCACACTGGTATTATTCTTGTTCTTGTTCCAAAATCACTTTATTAGGTACAACTCAAAAAGAAAAACCTAGTTTATAATATTTACAACAATTAATGATATGTGAAGGTTATTCACATATTAAACAAAATGTTAACGCGGGATTCGATCACGGTACATGGCTGTCGGGAATCGAGGGTGTTACCCACTTGTCCATCTACTCTTCACTGGTATTATAAGTTTATACATAGTCCATAGCCACATTTTAATATTTTAAAAAACTTTTTCTCAGAATTTTTGGTCTTTCTTCCTGTAAATTCTATTATTATATTTTGCGGACCAGTGTTGTCTTAATAGCAAACTTTGCTAGCTATAATAAAGAACTCTATATAAGATGAGAGATTCATTTTAATCTAAGTCCTAAAAGTAAAGCATTAAGGTAAAAATATGTATTTTTAATAGTGATTAGGTACGCGCTCATTTTCTTACCGCTTCGTACCACTCTAATATGTTAATAGACTGTTTTACCTTTATCTCCAGTACTGATGATGAACGGTATTTTGAACAAACTATGGACAAAAAGATGGTGGCGCGCGTTAGAAATAATTTATCTTTTTTAATACAGAGAATGTGCGCTGGTATGTCACATGTTCATAATATTATTATTTGAATAATAAATATTTGAGACAAAAAAGGGTAAAAATATATGTGAAGACTGGTCAAAGTGTTCCGCGGACGGCAGTTGGGAATGACTTCCCTGTCAACCACATGTCAAACTCAGTCTAAGCCTAGTATAATGTTGGTAAAGAGATAAAACGCCATCTACATGGATTGTCTGGATAACTAGTACAGACCAGTACTTCTAATCCCGGCCTGAGGGAGTTACTGAGCAGAACCAGCAATGCTAGGTATGGGAGACGGGACATAGATGTAGAGTTGAGGTGGATCAGTCTAAGTAGGATAGCCGCTTGAATTTTATGTCTCGGTAAATCTAGAAGAATAAAAGAAGATTATCAACTGTCTGTGATTCTTCCAGACAGTGAGGGAAGATTAGGTCTGTTTGGAAATTCACAAGCGCGAGGTCTGCCAGGACATGGCCCGTGAGGATGGTAGTGGCGACCTCTCCATGATGAGAGAATTTGAGTAACATATGTTAATTTCTATTAAATGTGTGTCAAAAATAAAATCTTGTCGAATATATAAAATCTGTTCTAGTTGCTCAGTTGTTTCACATTTTATTTTAAAAATTGAATTTTCATCTGAACACATTCTCTTTGAGCAGGGAAAAACCATCTCATTAAAAAGGCGCTAAAAATACAACATATTGATATTCCCAGCATGAAACTTGTCGGAAATGTTTAATGCGTTTTTTAAAAAGCGATTCCATTCACGCAGCTGAATATGTTAAAAAGGAGGAACCTCTCCCTTTAACACCTGAAAATATATTCTTCAAAATAGTAAAAGATATAAATCCATATTTGGCCTACTGATATGTGATGATATAATGATTATTATTTTATTTAACAGTTGGGAGAGACACGCCATATCCACAATTTGAATAATTGCGTGTATATTTTAAATTATATACAATTAATACAATTGAACATTGGAAGTCATTAAAATTAAACGTTCGAAATCAAATTTTACATATAGCAATTATAAGTAGTAGCTTGAAATATGTACAGTCAACACTTTCGCCTCAAAATATACATCCTGCAGAATCTATTAAACTTGATGTATTGGTCTTTATTGCGCAAGCAGCTTGTTTTGTATTAGTCAGGTAAAGTTGGTTTTCTTCCCTTAGATCAGAAGTTAATGGACAGTTTATCAGAAGGTGTTCAGGAGTTTGTTGTTCGTTTCCACAAGTGCATGCAGGTGAACCAATTTTGCCAATTCTAAACAAATATGTGTTGAAGTCACCATGTCCAGTAAAAAATTGAACGTTATAGAAGTTGGGTTGAACATAGTTAGGAATTCTTGAAGTATCAAAGAATCCCTTGAAATTATCATTGGCACCTCCATAGTATTCCTCAAATTTCTGGTTTATAAAATTAGATATCATTTTTCTTTTAGTTGGATCTGATTTTTTGTATCCAATATTCAGTTTTAGTAAATTTGTTTCAATAAAATCCGTGAGCTTTGGTGTTCTAGCAACAATATGAGTACAGTTTGAAGATGTTGAATTATAAACCTGTGTACTGTGCTTCAAAATTTTGTACTGCAGAGAGTTTAATTTATCTTTGACTTTTTTGGGTATAAAGTTGTACCAGATCGTGGAACCATAAGTTAGTGAACTTCGAAACAGTGTCTTATAGAGTTCTATTCTTCTTTTACTGTCCAGTCCCCATGCTTTCCCGGTTAATCCAATTAGGTATCCACTAGCTCTATTTGTCTTAGTAATAATCTCATCAATATGGGGCACAAAATCCAATTTGTTTTTATTTCTATGATTTTTAAAAGTTATTCCCATAATCTTCAGTTTTTCTACCCGATTGGCAGTGATAGTGTTAGGAATTTTTGCAGCTATTTTGCTATTAAACAAGTATAAGATTTTCGTTTTCTCTTCAGGTACGGTCAACTTATTGTTCCCACACCAGTCTAATATTCTCCCCATGACCTTTCCTGTTGTATTCCGAAGTTCTGTCAAGTTGTTTCCCCAACATATCACAGTTAAATCATCCGCATAAGCAATGATTTCACTGTTTGATTCTGAATAGTTATTCAATAAATCGTTTAGATGATGTGAATAAATAAATGGTTTGTTACAGGATAAGGAAGCCGCAGCTTATTTTTATTTGCGGATATTACCTGAAGTTCTTGGGATCCAGAAACACAGAAGGATGTGAGTAGCCAGTTTTGTTCCTTCCATCTTGAATAATTTACCATCAAATTGAATTATAAAATCGGTCACATAAGGTTTGCCTTTTTATTTTCACACGCACAGGAAGGAGCTCAAATAAATAAATATTTCCTGTCCACAGCGATATCTAATTTACATTAGATTATAATTACATTAATATATCATCATCATATATTCATAATCATTATTTTTTCAATTCAATAATATACTAATTATAATGATAGTAGTAGTTGCAGTATATATTATGGTATGAAGTCATATTAATTATCAGCTATGACTCCAAATTATTCCAGACCTGTCGCTATATTCTTTAAAGCATTATCCAAATAAATCCAAAATGCAGAAATATATGAGTAACTAATAAACACATTTTTATCCCTCACTTCACCCAAGTCAAGGCCTTTACAATCAAGATCAAGAACAGCTCCCAATCATTTAAAAATCCATATATTAGTACATAATAATGGCCAATATTCCTTAATTCTCATTTTAATTGAAACCTTTAGATTTTACTCAATTACTTGCCAGTAGACAAAATTTTGGATTTATTCTCCTTGTGCATAAACAAACAAACTCTTCGTGAAACCCACCTTTGCCACATACAGCTGTCCATGATAGAAACTAGGAAATCTGATGTTAAGTCCGCAGCACTGAATTGATTGTCTTTGGGCATTGTAAATAATAATATAAAATAATTAGTAATTGACTTAATTTTAAAAGGCATTGTTTAGCCTATATTTTAATCACATCAAATATGATTCAACAATAATATCATACTTTTTATCAAAAATAAGTTAATTAGAGGAGTACTTGTTTAATTTGAATTTTCCTTGATTGAAATGTGTCAAAATCTCCTTCCATATGCTGTTAAAATTTCATCCAAGTTGGTTATAGGATGAGTAAACATAATGGAACAAATAAATATACATAGGTTGACCTTTATATATAGAGAGAAAGGTAGCGTTAGACATATTTCTAATTACCGGAGATAGTGAGTGTTATGTTGAGAATTATATTTTAAAAAAAGAAGTTTTTATTAAATATATTCATTTGATACAAGTTGCGTCTACACCGATTCTTCAAGTAATTGTCGAAAGCCGCCAACCTCATGTAATATTGTCAATATTTGTATCATTATAAACATGTGGGGATAATTAATGCTAACACTTCTTTCTTTGTTCCAGATACCCGTGATTTAAATAACTTGTCAAATCCAAGTTTACATCCTTATAATGGATATTTATTTTTTTCGATTGGATTTTTATTATCAAAATTATTTTATTATTTTATGTATATATTTTATTTCCTTCTCTACTTTTCTCCATTTTCTTTTTGTTTTTGTTTTTAATTTTCACTTTTACTTATATTTTTATGTGCATATTTTTTAATTTTTATTCCTTTTTTATATTTTTTCTTTTATTTTATTTGTTTTGATGTTTGTTTATTTCATTATAATCTCTTTGTGTTTTCATTATATATTCTTTTTATTATTTTATATTTATTTTATATAAATTGAGTTTGGAGAATGAATCCATTGGCCAAGAAAGAAGTCAAAATTCCAGATCACTCCCAGTCCAATCTCCGGCAGCCCCTCCAACGAGGCAGGACCTATGTTTCACTGACAAGTTGGAAATCTATTCGGTGGAACTACCAAGGATCTACCCATGTGTGGAGTCATGAAGACCTCCTAGGAAATATTTTATGGCGCTGAGAACCATCCTCACCAAGATAGCTCAGCATCTATCCATGGTAGAAGCTGACTCAGTAGCCACGATGCTGCATCCATATTGGCAACAACCAGGAACTGAGTTTGAGGGGAAGCTGAATTTCATTGGCAATGGACGCTGGAATTCTCAAGATTGAAGCATTCCAATATTGGAAATATATCAAAATCTTTTCAAATATATACATTGAAGCGCGTCCTTGAAGAATATCCAATGATATGATGATGTCGTATATGAAATTTCGTGTTGTTTCTCAAGGTGAGGAAACAATATCTGTTGTATGGAGAAGGATTCACAGAAGAAAACTCGCTTATTTTAGAGTTTCGAAGACAACTTCAGCATATATCTGTGGTATATAGGATGAATCCTAGATGAAAACTCGTCTATTTTAGAGTTTTGAAGAAGCTTGAAGAATATTCCTGTTGTGATTCATAGAGGAAAACTCGCCTATTTTAGAGTTTCGAAGACAACTTCAGCATATATCTGTGGTATATAGGATGAATCCTAGATGAAAACTCGTCTATTTTAGAGTTTTGAAGAAGCTTGAAGAATATTCGTGTTGTGATTCATAGAGGAAAACTCGCCTATTTTAGAGTTTCGAAGACAACTTCAGCATATATCTGTGGTATATAGGATGAATCCTAGGAGAAAACTCGTCTATTTTAGAGTTTTGAAGAAGCTTGAAGAATATTCCTGTTGTGATTCATAAAGGAAAACTCGCCTATTTTAGAGTTTCGAAGACAACTTTAGCATATATCTGTGGTATATAGGATGAATCCTAGATGAAAACTCGTCTATTTTAGAGTTTTGAAGAAGCTTGAAGAATATTCCTGTTGTGATTCATAGAGGAAAACTCGCCTATTTTAGAGTGTCGAAGACAACTTCAGCATATATCTGTGGTATATAGGATGAATCCTAGAAGAAAACTCGTCTGTTTTAGAGTTTTGAAGAAGCTTGAAGAATATTCATGTTGTGATTCATAGAGATAAACGCGCCTATTTTAGAGTGTTGAAGACGCATGCAGCATATTTCTGCTGTATGAAAGGCGATTCCCAGAGGAAAACTCGCCTATTTTAGAGTTTCGAAGACGCCTGGAGCATATTCCTGTTGTATGGAAGGTGATTCACAGAAAAAAACTCGCCTATTTTAGAGTTTCGAAGAAGCCTGCTGCATATATATATGGTATGAAAAGTGATTCACAGAAGAAACTCGCTTATTTTAGAGATTTGAAGACGCCTTCAGCATATATCTGTGGTGTCGAGAATGATTCACGGAAGAAACCTCGCCTATTTTAGAGTTTCGATGAAGCCTGAAGAATATTCCTGTTGTATGGAAGGTGATTCACAGAAGAAAACTTCTTATTTTAGAGTTTCGATGAAGCCTGAAGAATATTCCTGTTGTATGGAAGTTGATTCACAGAAGAAAACTTCTTATTTTAGAGTTTCGAAGAATCCTGCAGTAAATACCTGTTGTATGGAAGGTGATTCACAGAGAAAAGCTCGCCTATTTTAGAGTTTCGAAGAAGCCTGCAGTAAATACCTGTTGTATGGAAGGTGATTCACACAGAGGAAAACTCGCCTATTTTAGAGTTTCGAAGAAGCCTGCAGAATATTCCTTTTTTTTTTGGAACGTGATTCACAGAGGAAAACTCGCCTATCTTAGAGTTTCGAAGACACCTGCAGCATATTTCTGTTCACATAATCGATACAAAACTCTGCTATTTTCCATATGTTATATCAAGATTCATTTAGAATAAAAATATAATTTATTCTTTTTTGAAGAGATTATGAAGAACTGATTTATTATTTTGTTCGTATTGAATATACCTTCTTATATATTTTGAAGAACTCGCTCAATAAAATAATGCAGTGAAACATCTTCATGAAGTGAAATAAGAAAAGAATTATGAAACAGAGAAATACGTTCTTTAAATCAGATGAGTGAAAATGATTCAAACATACTCAAACTCTACATTGAAATAACAAAAACGAATAAAATTCTGATTTTTCAAAACTATTTTGATTGTAAAGAATTTAAAATCGACATTTTATAATTTAGAAACTGATTTTCATATTCGAAGAAACAATACGATCAATGCCCTCCCCCCCCGTAAAAGATACGGCGTGAAGAAATTACCTAAAACTATATGTAAGTACCTTTGTACAAATTATATATTTTAAAATATTCAAATGTTATTAGCCTAGAACTCTGTAATGTACGCACATATATCTCTCTTGGAATTGTTTCGATAAATTCAGTATATACTTAGAGAAAGTTTCTACCAGTAATGGTTGCGACCTGATACATAGAGCTTTCTATCTCCTATCTTCATATGGTTTCATATTGTAAGAGCATAGTAGATATTGTCATATTGCAAAATTACGCCAGGAACATAGTTTTAAATAACCTGAAATATATTGACAATCACACATATATTTACTGTACTACTGATGGCATCTTTATTATGGGGAAGCAGTAAGACTATCAAAACAAAATACTTACACAATTCCAACCTCCATAATATTAATCCATACAAGGTTATATGATTCAAATGTATATTTGTATCTTCTATTAATCGACAAGGTAATTGCCAATTGAGGAAAAACTCAAGAAACAATTCTCTTGAACCTACATAGAAATTTACTTCCATAAGAGTTATAAGAACCATAAGATAGTTGTCCTCTTCAGTGACATAAAACAGTTGAGCATGATCTTCTGTATGGTTCTCCTGGAACTATTGAATCCCATTTTCTTATGATGCTCATGAAATCTCGACTAACCCAAGCAGCAATATCACTGTAGGATAAAGCACAATCCCGATAAGCTATGATTCTACCATAATCAAATTCGATACGTACTGTAGAGGTTCTTCCTTTTTGACACGAGGCATGATAAGACTTTTCACAAAAAAAATCAGAATGTAAATTATATTTATACTTGCAATTCAAGATTTTCCTTTTTAAGTAGAGTGTAGTTGGCATCACTTCTACCTGTGCTTTATATATTGGAATTAGCATTCTAATCAATTGTATATCCAAACATGATGTACCTTCCATGCCAATTGTTCTTTACTTTCTTGATGGTGTAGCACTTCTAATGGCCTGGAGGGGTTAATAGAATCTTACCTATGTTGTCTGTATCTTCCTATTCAACCAGTTGTAGTGATAAAGGTGTATTTCAAAAGCGCGTGCGCGCGTATGTGTGTACTATGATGGAAATTGAAGTAAATTCTTGACAGGATATTAGTGCAGTGTTTTGAACAATTATATTCGGCTTTGGTGGTATTGGGTGCCATATAATATTTGCTTTAAAACATTCATTTATGTTCAAATATAAATTGTATTTGTCTATTTAATTCTGAAGTCAACATTCAGATATGTAGATTGCAAACAATATATTTGTGTTAAATATCCATTACTTTATTGTCTAAATACCTTTATATGTTTCAGGACTTGTGGCCACAGTGTCTTTGGAAGATTGGTCACGAGATGAAAATTGTAATTTCCTAACAGTTGAAAACAAGAATCTCCTCATATGGAAATATTTTCCAATTTTCGAATATCCAGAAAAGGATACAATAATTCAAATCGTGAGCTATAAGCAAGAAAGAAAACTTTTGAAATTTAAAAAACCATCTCTGAATTCAAATCAAATGAAGTATCAACGATCAAAACGATATTTGATAACTAGAAATACACAATTTTAAAATATTATTCATTAATAATAAGATATCTAAATGACTTGTTTTCCCCGAGCTAAGAACGCCAAATACCCAGAAAGTTATTGATCTATAATTGCTTTAAAGGGGTGTTCAAAGAGAATTGAGAAAAAGTGATTCCTCAAAAATATGGAAATTTACAAGAATATTGGCAAGTATTTAATGAAATTATAAATATATGCATATTTTATTCTCAACGGATATTGATCACAACTGGAATTATTTTGCTCTCCCAAGAATATCGTCAAGGAATTACAAGAAGATCTAAAGATCGACAGAATAGTTTCCAAGAACACCAGTGAACTCTATCTTCCAGCAATGCAAGAAAGAAGACCCAACTCTCATGTACATTAAAATTATGAATAATAAAATGGTGAATTTTTTTAAAATAAGAGTAGTTCATTATTAAGTTTCAGGGTAGTTTTTATATCAATCAGGCTCCCGTAGGAGGCCTTGTGGGAGGTACGTGAATAGCACCATTGTATCGATACTTGCCCAGGGCGAGGTTTCTTGCAGTACTCCCATCCCCCCCAAATTTTCCCTTCCAAATCTCTCAACTAGTCTATTCATATTATTGACTCAACACACACATTGAAAACATAATATAATAAGGCGTCTTAAATTATTTTCTCTAGGTAAATTGAGTCAACAGTCTTTGTTTTTTTTAAGCTCAAAGTTGACTTTTTGTTCCTCTGATTGAGTGTATGAAGCTATCGCTCCACTCACTTCGCCCTCGGGTGTACCTGGATTTTACCCCAGTCTAGATAGTACCTGGCTGGAAATATAGGTGGAATGAATATTGTTCTGTATTCTGAACATTAGAGATATAGAGAATAAACCAAATGAATATCATTAATGCTCATCAACCTTTTTAATCAGGAATAGGAATAATGCATTTCAAAAATCACTGCCTTGAATAAAACGATTAAAAATGTCAATACACTCATGGACAAAATTTAAAGAAGTTGTACCTTTTAGCATGTATATCGAGATTCAGATAATAAATCTAAAGATATTTCATACACAAAAGATCTTTATTGAAGATACATGAGATAACCAAGTGTAAACAAAATTGCCTCTCTCTCTCCTTCACAAAACAGACCAATAATCACAAGGTAACAAGACCAAATTTAAAAAGGTAAAATATATATATATAGGACGTTTTGGTAACATTATTGCCATAAACTACATTGATTACTTTGGTTTGAAGATGGTAATATCATTGTTACACCAAAATGTCATGTTTAATATAATTATTTGGTCTTTTTACATTATAATTCTTATCTATAATCAAAATTGTACCTCATCAGTTACCAGACAATGTTAATGGTGTTTTGTCTAATACTTCATAATAAAGAAACATTTGATGGTATTTATTTCAGGAGATAGTGCAAACCATTAGACACATTCAATTGATACTTACCTGACCGGCAGTACGTATAAACCGTCGGTTTCAGACAGCCATGAACAGGGATCGAATCCCGCATTGTACACTTTTTTATGTGAAGAACCTGTTCATATTTTTCATTGTAAATAACATAAGATAGATGATGCTCTTTTTGAGCGGTACCTAATAAAGTTATTTTGAAACTGGAGGAGGGCATTCAATTGCATAGGCAAAATTCGCATTTTGTGGCCGCCCATTGATCATTTTGCCTCTCATAACCAGTAAATTTTCTTTGTTGCCGATTAAACATGTTTGTGTGATAACTCGAATTTAGAATAAAATACCTTTTGTTAATTTATCAAAAAGCATTCAAGTCCACCTTGATTTGTGTAGAGATTAAAAAATCTACTGGAAGATGGAAATATGGAGAATTTCCTAAAAAAACTTCCCCATCTACCATCAGGGTGGAAATTCCCAATAGATCCATTATGCAAATATAGTATAACCTCCATGAGAGGACACCTCTCCACAAAGGACAGTTTTCATTTGCAAAAATACCATTTTTACTATTTTGCAACTCTCTGATAAGAGGACACCTCTCCCTAAAGAACACTTCGGCTCTGCAATTAGGTGTTGTCCTTTACAGGGAGGTTCTACTGTATATATATGCACTTATTTTGGTCCTATCTTAATAAATATTTTTGTTAATTTTCGTGTGTTGAAATAACCTCGTTAAATATTTTTCCCACTGATAATATAGCTATTCTAGAGCTTATACCACAGGATCTGTTAACACAAAATGACATCAGATCTGTCTCCATGCTGAGATTTTGGGAGAAACTGGTGAATAGAAATGAACCCTAAAAAACAGTTGAATCAATATTGTAAATATATATTTTTTAATTTTATTTTCCTATATATAAACTAGAGTATCACAAGTACTCTTGTGAAGCGGAAGAAGAAACCCCCGAACACATTCTGAACTCATGCCCACTGGTGTCAAACCTAAGACAAGCAGAGCAAGATGGAAAGAACCTATCTGGGTCAAATAGTTTATAATAGGGAAAGATATACGAAATTTAATAGGTTCTGCAGACTTTTTATTATAAATAGACAGCTTCATGCAGCTTGAGGAACTACACTACTATGCGACTTGATTTACATCAATGTAAATAATTAATAAGTTACTTTAGAATATAACTCATTGTAAATGGCTTAACTTGATCAACTTTCTCTTTCCACGATACTAATTATTACAGATAACTTGATTAAATCAACTTCCATCATTCCTTAACATATTGTAAATAATTACCTTGCAATTTCTTCTATCTGCTTATGTTGTTACTTATTTGTTTATTGTATATGTTTATTTAATGTTTTTTCTTAATTGTTTATTTTCTTTTTGATAATTCTATTACCTACTCTACTACAATATGAATTATTGTAAATAGTTTCACGCGCAATTATCCAGATCGGATATAGCGTGTTTTGTTTGCAAATGGTAATAAATAAATAAAAATGTAACAGAGCCTTTAAGAATAATTAAATATTTTTAAATTTCCCAATGACAACGCTAAAATTTAACATTTCAAAATCAAGCATCAAGATCCCTAAATACAAAAAATAATAATAAAAAGCCTAATACAGTATAACCTCCCTGTAAAGTACGCCTAATTGTAGAGCCAATGTGTCCTTTAGTGAGAGGTTTCCTCTCACCGGAGAGTTGCTAAATAGCAAAAATGGTAATTTTGCAAATGAACCCTCTCCTTCATTAATAAATTAAATGTGCCTTCTAGCAAGTGTGTCTCCTTATAGAGGTTCTTTGTTGCAATATCCCCCAGAACAAAGTCAATTTACTTTCCAAGGTAATATAAGACTAAATAAATAAATAAATAGTGGGTTACGTTTCGGTAACAGCATTGTTACTTTCCTTTGGCAAAAGACCAAAAAAAAAAAAAAAACATTTAGGTCTTTTGTCTGAGGATGTTAACAACGCTGTTACTGAAACTTCATTGGACTCCAGAACAAAGTCAATTTCCATTCCAAGGTAATATAAGAATTTAAATTTGGTTATCTCATGTGTTTTCAATAAAGGTCAATGTGTATTAAATATCTTTGAGTTATTATCTGAATCCCGATATACATGCTAAAAGGTACAACTTCTTTAAATTTTGTCCATGAGTGTATTGACATTTTTAATCGTTTTATTCAAAGCAGTGATTTTTGAAATGCATTATTCCTAATCCTGATTGAAAAGGTTGAACAGCATTAATGATGTTTATTTGGTTTATTCTATACCTGTCTAATGTTCAGAATACAGAACAAGTATTCATTTCACCTATATTTACAGCCAGGTACTATCTAGACTGGGGTAAAATCCAGTCACCCCGAGGGCCAAACGAGTAGGGCGGTAGCTTCATAATGAGAGGAATAAGAAGGCAACTTTTTGAGTCAATCAGAGGAACAAGACGACAACCTTTTACGTTTAAAAAACAAAAACTGTTGATTCAATTTATCTAGATAAAATAATTTAAGACTCCTTATTATATTGTCTTTTTCTTTCTTATCTCCACTCAATCTTATTAGGGTATCAAGTTGTGACCCTTGATGTTGTCTGTTTGACAACCATCATGACTGGGTGAAATAGAATGCGTCTGCCTTTGTCATTAAGACTGGGAGCACTACTCAGTGGCAGGCCGACTTAGCTTCAAAAGAAATGGCCGCCTCTGACATGAGAAACAGACGCCATGTGCAGCTGCTCCTAACAATGTGTTTTCCATGTTTGTGTTGAGTCGATAATATTAATAGACTAGTTGAAAATTTTGGAAGGGGAAATTTGGGTGATATGGGAGCACTGCAAGAAACTTCGCCCCGGGAAAATACAAGCATCGATACAATGGTACAATTCACACACTTCCCACAAGGCCTCCTACGGAAGCCTGGTTGATATAAAAACTACCCTGAAACTTATTAAGGAAGTACTCTTATTTTAAAAATTCACAATTTTATTATACATAATTTTAATGTACACGAGTTGGGTCTTTTTTCTTGAATTGCTGGAAGATGGGGTTTACTGGTGTTCTTGGAAACATTCTGACGATCTTTAGCTCTTTTTATAATTCCTTGACGATGTTCTTGGGATGGCAAATTTATTCCAGTTGTGATCAACATCCGTTGAACAGAAGATGCGTACACTCAGCATTTCATTAACTTCTTGTCAATATCCTTGTAAATATCCATATTCTTGAGGAATTAATTTCCTTTAAATTTTTTAATAATCCTTTATAGCAATTATAGATCAATCTGGGTATTTGGCGTTCTGAGCTCGGGAACACAGGTCATCTAGATATCTCCCTCTTGATGAATAACATTTTAAAATTGTATTTCTGGTTCTCAAATATCGTTTTGATCGTTGACACTCCATTTGATTAAATTTCACAGATGGCTTTTGTAAATTTTAAAGGCTTTTTTTTTTAGCTTAGAGCTCACGATTTAAATTATTCTATTATTTTCTGATAACTCTCGAACTGCAAGGATTAGATTGAAATAAGCTTCCTTTTCTTAATTATTCTACTTCAGCACATAGCTCTCTAAGATTCTGAGTTGACAATATTTTCAATTATGGACGACACTTTTAACATTAATGGGAGTTTTGTTTTCCTAAGCATCATATCTTCGCATATACAATTCTCCCTATATATTGAACGACTACATTTAATAATGATAATATCAAATTTGTGGTAAATAAAAATCTTCGTTCTGTGATTTCTTTGCTTCACAGTTAAAGTGTGCAGATTCTTTCTTCCACGCCTGTGTGGCAAAACTCATTGATAAGAAAGTTCCTCTTAAAAGAATATAGTTGAGTATTGTTTCCCTTATCTTGATTTTCCCGCGAGATTTCGTTTTGAAATTGAAAAAAAAAGAATTATAAAATAACCGTTGTACCTCTCCTGTCAAAACAAGGCACCATCAAATATATGATTGTAATCAGAAAACATTCTTCAAATATATCTGGCATCACAAATTCTTCTTTTACCATTACACTCTAAAGTGATATTATAGATGATATACTCTTGTGTGTGTGATGAAGATTCTTGAACTTGGATTATGAATCTTTATATATTTCATTTAGCTATAATTTCATCTTTCTTGGATATTTCGAAATTGGCTCAATCAACCATTTCTAATTGCATAGTTTGAATAGTTGAAAAATTGAAAATTTCGAATTTCATGTGAGGAGTTTCTTGTTTTCAACTGTGGTAATTATATTTTTCATCTCGTGAGCAATCTTCCAAAGACACTGTGGTTACAAATCCTGAAACATATAAAGGTATTTAGACAATAAAATAATAAATATTCAACACAAATATATTTTTTTGCAATCTACATATCTTTATATTGACTTCAAAATGAAATATAAAAATAATACATATATATAATATATGAATGTTTTAAAACAAAGATTATATGGCCCACAATATAAAATCAAAATATAATATTTTAACATAACACTGCGCCTATAATCTGTCTATAAAGATTTCATTTTCATCATGATACGCCCTAATTATTTCATTATGAATATTTTGAAAGACACATTTATCACTACCACTGATTGAATAGAAAGATACAGACAACATGGAAGGTGCATCATGTTTGGATAGACAATTGATTAGAATGCTAATCCTAATATATAAAGCACAGGTAGAAGTGACTCCAACTAAACTCTGTATTAAATGGGAAATCGGAAAGTGCGTTTATCCTAAGGAAATCTAATTTACATTCTGGTTGTTTGAAAAAAAGGTATTATCATGCCTCGTTTCAAAGAGAAAGAACACGTTTCGAATTTGAATGTGGTAGAATCATAGCTTATCGGGACTTTATCCTAGAGTGATATTGCGGATCGGGTTGGTCGAGATTTCATGAGCATCATAAGAATATGGGAATCAATAGATCCAGGAGAACCATACAGAACATCATGCTCAACTGTTTTATGTCACTGAAGAGAATAGTCATCTTGTTCTTATAACTCTTGTGCACATAAGTGTCTAGGTTCTAGAGAATTGTTTCATTAGTTTTTCTTCAATTGATAATTACCCTCGGGGAAATAATAGAAGATACTAATAAAGCATTTGAATCATGAAAAGCTTGTATAAAATAATAATATGGAAATTTTAATCGACAAGTATTTTGTTTTGAAAGCCTTACTCATTTCCTATAATAAAGAAACTATCAGTAGTACAGTATATATCTGTGTCATTGTCAATATATTCCAGGTTATTTTGTTAAACTCTGTTCCTGGTAATTTTGCAATGTAACAATATATATTATGCCCTTACAATATGAAACGATTTGGAGCTAACAGATAGAAATCTCTATGTATCAGGTCGCAACCATTACTGGTAGAAACTTTCTTTAAGTATATACTGAATTTATCAAAACTATTCCAAGGAGATAAATATATATATATATATATATATATCTGTGTATATATATACACACACACTACAGAATTCTAGACTTATAACATTTGCATATTTTAAAATATATGATTTGAAAAAGGGTACTTACATATAGTTTTAGGTAATTTCTTCACTCTAGATCTTTTACTGGCATTGATCTTGTTTTTCTTCAGATAAAACATAATTTTATAAATTATAAAATGTTTTGATTTTCAATTCTTTACAATCAGGGGTAATTTTGAAACATAAGAATTTTACACGTTTTCGCTCTTTCAATGTAGAATTTGAGTATGTTTCAATCATTTCTCTCATCCCATTTAAAGAACATATTTCTCTGTTTCAAACGTCTCTTATTGTTTAACTTCATGAAGATGTTTCACTGCATTATTTTTATTGAGCGAGTTCTTCAAAATATATAAGAAGGTATATTCGATATGAACAAAATAATTATTCGGCTCTTCATAATCTCTTCAAAAAAGATTGAATTAACTTTTTATTCTAAATGAATATTGATATAACATATGGAAAATAGCATAGCTTTATATCGATTCTGTGAACAGGAATATTCTGCAGGCTTCTTCGAAACTCTGAAATAGGCGAGTTTTCCTCTGTGAATCACCTTCCATACAACAGGAATATTCTGCAGGCGTCTTCGAAACTCTAAAATAGACGAGTTTTCCTCTGTGAATCACCCTTCATACAACAGGAATATTCTGCAGGCGTCTTCGAAACTCTGAAATAGGCGAGTTTTCCTCTGTGAATCACCTTCCATACAACAGGAATATTCTGCAGGCGTCTTCGAAACTCTAAAATAGACGAGTTTTCCTCTGTGAATCACCCTTCATACAACAGGAATATTCTGCAGGCGTCTTCGAAACTCTAAAATAGACGAGTTTTCCTCTGTGTGAATCACCCTTCATACAGCGGATATATGCTGCAGGCGTCTTCGAAACTCTAAAATAGGCGGGTTTTCCTCTGTGAATCACCTTCCATACAACAGGAATATTCTGCAGGCGTCTTCGAAATTCTAAAATAGGCGAGTTTTCCTCTGTGAATCACACTTCATACAGCGGATATATGCTGCAGGCGTCTTCGAAACTCTAAAATAGGCGAGTTTTCCTCTGTGAATCACCCTTCATACAGCGGATATATGCTGCAGGCGTCTTCGAAACTCTAAAATAAGCGAGTTTTCCTCTGTGAATCACCCTTCATACAGCGGATATATGCTGCAGGCGTCTTCGAAACTCTAAAATAGGCGAGTTTTCCTCTGTGAATCACCCTTCATACAACAGGAATATTCTGCAGGCGTCTCCGAAACTCTAAAATAGACGAGTTTTCCTCTGTGAATCACCCTTCATACAGCGGATATATGCTGCAGGCGTCTTCGAAACTCTAAAATAGGCGAGTTTTCCTCTGTGAATCACCTTCCATACAACAGGAATATTCTGCAGGCGTCTTCGAAACTCTAAAATAGGCGAGTTTTTCTCTGTAAATCACTCTATATACCGCAAATAAATGCTGAAGGTGTCTTCAAACTCTAAAATAGGCGAGTTTTCCTCTGTGAGTCACCCTCTATACCACAGATATATGCTGCAGGCGTCTTAGAAACTCTAAAATAGGAGAGTTTTCTTCTGTGTGAATCATTCTCCATATACAACAGAAATTGTTTCCTCACCTTGAGAACAAAACGAAATTTCATATATGACATCATCATATCATTGGATATTCTTCAAGGACGCGCTTCAATGTATATATTTGAAAAGATTTTGATATATTTCCAATATCGGAATGCCCCGAACTTGAGAATTTCAGCGTCCATTGCCAATGGGAATTCAGAACTCCCCTCCATCTCAGTTCCTGGTTGTTGCCAATATGGATGCAGCATTGTAGCTACTGAGTCAGATTCTATCATGGATAGATCCTGAGCTATCTTGGAGAGAATGGTTCTCAGCGCCATAAAATTGTTCATAGGAGGTCTTCATGACTCTACACATTGGTAGATCCTTGGTAGTTCCACCTAATAGATTTCCAACTTGTGGGTGAAACATAGTTCCTGCCTCGTTGGAGGGGCTGCTGGAGATTGGACGGGGTGTGAATTTTGTCTTCTTTCTTGGCCAATGAATTCATTCTCGAAACTCAATATAAAAATATATGAATATATAGAATAAAAAAGAATAATGAAAACACAAAGAGATTATAATAAAATAAACAAACACAAAATTAAATACAATAAAAATATATGAAAAAGCAATAAAAATTAAAAATATATACATGAAAATATAATATAATATACATAAAAATATAAGTAAAAATGAAAATAAAACAAAAATAAATACAATATAAATGAAAAGTGAAAAGGAAAATAGAAAAATTAGAAGGAAATAAAATATATACAATAAAATAATTTTGATGATCAAATTCCAATCGATAAAAAATAAATATCTATTATAAGGATATAAACTTGGACATGACAAGTTATTTACATCACGGATACCTGGAACAAAGAAAGAAGTATTAGCAATAATTATCCACCCATGTTTATAATGATACAAGTATTCACAATATCACATGGAGGTTGGCTGTTTCTGAAAATTACTTGAAGAATCGGTGACGGCGCAACTTTAATTAAAACGTATTTATTTTGTATATACTTCTTTTTCTAAATACCATTATCAACAAACAATCCTTATCACGGAAAATTATAAATATTTCTAACGCTAACATTCTCTCTATATATTAAAGCAATGTATGTATTATTATTTATTCCCTTTATATGTTTACTCAATATATAACGAACTTGGATGAAATTTTAACAGTATATGGAAGGAGATTTTCCACCAAGCAAAATTTAAATTAAACAAGTACTACACAAATAACTTATCTTTAGTAAAAAAAAATGATTATATTATATTTTTGTATCATGTTTGATGGGAGGAAACAAAATACGACGATCAGGAAAATCACTTCCTCACCCTGGTTTGTTCAAAACATGATCTTGGGGAAAATTTTCAATATTGAAAATATTAACAAATACATAATTAAAGAAATATTTATGTTCCATGTGAAATCTGATATTTCTCTTTAAACTCCATTATCTCAAGGTAGCTACAAACTACAAATGCGAAATAAGGAAAAAATAAATTTAAAACCGAAACAAATCTTTCATCAACTAAGCCATATTGGCGAAAAGGGAAAAAGAAACCCAAATTCATCTAAGTTTCTCTTTTTCAGCCTAACCTAATAAAAGGTATTTTGGAATTGAAACTGGTAATGAATACAGTTAATTTCCTATTCAATTCAGAGAAAAACCTCAAATTTAGGGTACATAAGAATTTCAGTGTTAAACATTAGTAGAGCGGTGTGGAGTTAAAATGGCGTAATCGCTGGGAGAATTCACCACTCATAAGCCCCGTCCTCCCTCTTCCAATTTTTATTTGTTAGAGTATAAGAGCTCTAGAAATAGCTTTTATTAATTATATGAAATTTCAGCATCACATACTCCTTTCTTTATTTTCATCACGCTAGATGGCGCTGTGCCATTTAAAATGCTTATTTGCGCGTTCAGGAAAGAGTTATATTTTCATGGTTCTTTCTGTAAACATAAAGAGACAAGCCTAATAGTGACTGATTTTATAATTCAATTTGATGGGTAATTATTCAATATGAAAGAAACAAAAATGGCTACTCACATCCTTCTGTGTTTCTGGATCCCAAAAACTCCGGGTAATATCCGCAAATAAAAATAAGCTGCGGCTTCCTTATCCTGTAACAAACCATTAATTTATTCGCATCATCATTATATCATCATATATATCATCACATACCAGTAGGCCAAATATGGATTTATATATTTTACTATTTTCATGAAGATCTATTCAGGTGTTAAAAGAAGAGATGCCCCTTTTGATGAATATTCAGGAATCGCTTTTAAAAATGTATTAATCATTTTTTTACAAGTTTCATGCTAGTATGATCGATAGGTTATATTTTTTTCGCTTTTTTAATTAGATGGTTTTTCCTTGCTCAAACAGAATGAGTTCAGATGAAATTTACAATTAAAAAAAAAAAAATAAAAAAAAAAAAAAGCGAAAGGAGTGAGCAGTCAAAACAGATTTTCTATATTCAACAAAAATTTATTTTTAAAACACTTTTAATAGAAATATATTAGATAATAAAAAGGCATATATTGGATTTACTAAAATATTTATTTTGCCAATATTTCGGCTGGCTGAACGCCAACCTTTATCGAGGCATTACATTTTTGTACACACAAACTCAGCGCCGCATAGTGTTATAATATCACAGTTGAAATCAATTAAAATACAGAGTAGGTGGGAGAAATTTGTGAATGAAAAAATTATTATAAAAATTGCAATCAAATATGTAAAATATATTTAAATATTAAAGGAAAAAATGAGTTCTATCTTTATATTTTAAAAAATTTGTAATAAGTACATAAAAATAATTCATTAAGAGATAAATGTAAAAATATATGTATCTATTAAAACATTTGAAATTAAATTTAAAATGATTTAAACAATAAACTGTATGAACTTTTTTAAAACGTTTAACAAAAAAAATGTGGGTATTTAAAAAAATTAATTTCAAAATTTAAGGAGATCGATTTATATGTAAGTAAAAAAAAATTATAAAAATGCAATGAAATGGAAGTTAAAACAATTTAGGATCAATAAATGAGAAAAATTAAATTAAAAAGTGGAAACTAAAAAAGTTTAAAGTATTACATGTAATATGTTATATATTTAATGTATCAATACTTTTGCGTTTTGAAGCGATAAATGAAAAAAAATTAAACAAGTGGTATGTATTAATTACAGGGGATTACTAATGTGTGAAAATATAATTTAAGAAATCGCGGGTATTACAACAAAATTTAAAAATTCATTAAAGCAAAAAAATTAAATAAAGCAAAGTTATGTAATTTTAAAAAAACGGCACCTCTCCCTTTAAAATAGTATAAAATAAGTCAATTTAAAAATAAAAAATAACTAATTGAAATTAAAATGATTAGACAAAAAAAATTAAGAAGATCTAAATGGTGTGTAGATGTCCGGTAAATCAATTTTTCTATTTATGCTTTCTGTGTCTTCTGCAGAGGCCCAGCTTTCTAAGAACAATCGGCAGTGTTTTTCTTTAATGTTCTGGTATAAAACAGCTGTATTTTCGAAATCCGGAGTGTGGTTGTTTTTCAGTGCATGATCTACAAGGAGAGACAGTGGGTTGTAATTCCTTAGTCCTGATTTGTGTTGATTTAAACGATCTTTAAGTGGTTTGCTGGTTTCACCTATATAATTAGCTTGGCAATTGTTGCAAGGTATTTTGTAAATTACGTTGGTTTTGTTTTCCATTTTGTTGATTTGTTTAGTGTCTGGATGGCGTAGGGCCTTTTTTAAATTTAAAGATGATTGATAGGTAGTTATGATGTTGTATCTCTTTAGGACTCTGGCGATGCGTTCAGAGCCGTAGCTGTAGGGGAGGGAGCAGTAAAGTTTTTTTGATTGATCAGGGGTGTTATTTAAAGGTGGAGATTTTGGTTTATAAAAATGTTTTTCGACAAAACTGCTAGGGTAATTGTTGTTTTTTAATTCTCTGAAGATTCTATTTCTCTCCACTATATCATTAAATTTTGAAGAACAATGTGTATCTAATCTTTTGGAGAGAGCTTTAACCACAGCGATTTTATGATGAACTGGGCCAAAAGAATTGAAGTTTAAATAATTTCCTGTGTGGGTTGATTTTCTAAAAATACTAGTTTCTATTTGATTAAACTTTCTTTTAAGCTGTAGATCTAAAAATGCCAGAGAATTATTATTTTCAATTTCATGTGTAAAATTTAAAAATGGTCTTAAATTATTCAAAAATTTTGAAATTACTACAAAATCTGATTCTGTTATGCAAAAAATGTCATCACAAATGACATTTTTTGCATAACAGAATCAGATTTTGTAGTAATTTCAAAATATTTGAATAATTTAAGACCATTTTTAAATTTTACACATGAAATTGAAAATAATAATTCTCTGGCATTTTTAGATCTACAGCTTAAAAGAAAGTTTAATCAAATAGAAACTAGTATTTTTAGAAAATCAACCCACACAGGAAATTATTTAAACTTCAATTCTTTTGGCCCAGTTCATCATAAAATCGCTGTGGTTAAAGCTCTCTCCAAAAGATTAGATACACATTGTTCTTCAAAATTTAATGATATAGTGGAGAGAAATAGAATCTTCAGAGAATTAAAAAACAACAATTACCCTAGCAGTTTTGTCGAAAAACATTTTTATAAACCAAAATCTCCACCTTTAAATAACACCCCTGATCAATCAAAAAAACTTTACTGCTCCCTCCCCTACAGCTACGGCTCTGAACGCATCGCCAGAGTCCTAAAGAGATACAACATCATAACTACCTATCAATCATCTCTAAATTTAAAAAAGGCCCTACGCCATCCAGACACTAAACAAATCAACAAAATGGAAAACAAAACCAACGTAATTTACAAAATACCTTGCAACAATTGCCAAGCTAATTATATAGGTGAAACCAGCAAACCACTTAAAGATCGTTTAAATCAACACAAATCAGGACTAAGGAATTACAACCCACTGTCTCTCCTTGTAGATCATGCACTGAAAAACAACCACACTCCGGATTTCGAAAATACAGCTGTTTTATACCAGAACATTAAAGAAAAACACTGCCGATTGTTCTTAGAAAGCTGGGCCTCTGCAGAAGACACAGAAAGCATAAATAGAAAAATTGATTTACCGGACATCTACACACCATTTAGATCTTCTTAATTTTTTTTGTCTAATCATTTTAATTTCAATTAGTTATTTTTTATTTTTAAATTGACTTATTTTATACTATTTTAAAGGGAGAGGTGCCGTTTTTTTAAAATTACATAACTTTGCTTTATTTAATTTTTTTGCTTTAATGAATTTTTAAATTTTGTTGTAATACCCGCGATTTCTTAAATTATATTTTCACACATTAGTAATCCCCTGTAATTAATACATACCACTTGTTTAATTTTTTTTTTCATTTACCGCTTCAAAACGCAAAAGTATTGATACATTAAATATATAACATATTACATGTAATACTTTAAACTTTTTTAGTTTCCACTTTTTAATTTAATTTTTCTCATTTATTGATCCTAAATTGTTTTAACTTCCATTTCATTGCATTTTTATAATTTTTTTTACTTACATATAAATCGATCTCCTTAAATTTTGAAATTAATTTTTTTAAATACCCACATTTTTTTGTTAAACGTTTTAAAAAAGTTCATACAGTTTATTGTTTAAATCATTTTAAATTTAATTTCAAATGTTTTAATAGATACATATATTTTTACATTTATCTCTTAATGAATTATTTTTATGTACTTATTACAAATTTTTTAAAATATAAAGATAGAACTCATTTTTTCCTTTAATATTTAAATATATTTTACATATTTGATTGCAATTTTTATAATAATTTTTTCATTCACAAATTTCTCCCACCTACTCTGTATTTTAATTGATTTCAACTGTGATATTATAACACTATGCGGCGCTGAGTTTGTGTGTACAAAAATGTAATGCCTCGATAAAGGTTGGCGTTCAGCCAGCCGAAATATTGGCAAAATAAATATTTTAGTAAATCCAATATATGCCTTTTTATTATCTAATGAATTAAATATGGATTGCTCTATTTTCAAAAAATAGAAATATATATATGTGCATCGAATTCTCATCCTGGTGAGGGCGCCACTACCATCCTCACGGGCCATCTCCTGGCAGACCTTGCGCTTGTGCATCCCGAAACAGACCCAACCTGCTCTCAATGTCACAGAAAATTGATCACCTACTCTTCATCTATCCATCTTTTCTGATAAATAGAATGCAAGCAGCTATCCTACTTGGACTTATACTCCTCAACTCTACATCTATGTCTCTCTCCCATACCTAGCATTGCTGGTTCTGCTCAGTAACTCCCTCAGACCGGGATTAGAAGTGCTGGTCTGTACTAGTTATCCAGACAATTTGTGTAGTTGACGTTTTATTTATCTACAAACATTAAACAAGTCTTAGACTGAGGTTTGACATGTGGTTGACAGGGAAGTTAGATCTGTCATTTCCAACTGCCGTCTGTGGAATATTTTGACCAGTCTTCACATATTATTTACTCATATTGTTTTTGCCTCATAATTTCTTATTCAAATAATAATATAAAGATGTGACATACCAGCGCAATTTCTGTATTAAGAAAGATAAACTATTACTAACGCGTGACCATTTTTTCATCCATAGTTTGTTTAAAATACCGTTCATCATCAGTACCGGAGATAAAAACAAAACAGTCAATTAACATATTAGAGCGGTATGGTAGATTAAACTGGCGAAGCCTCTGGGAGGTTCACCTCTAGTGAGCCAGGCCTTCCCAGTATTTATATCATTGCACTATGGACAATAGGGAATAGTTTTACATTGAAAAGAAACATTATAAATAGTTTATATTTTCTAAACTAATCATTAAGAGACAACAAACTCCCTATTCTCTATAGAAACACAGGTCGAGGAGACTTTATAAAAGAGGGCGATGGAATCTATAATTAATATAATAATAACATTTTATTTAATTATTCTTACGTTAATGCTTTACTTTTAGGACTTAGATTAAAATACTAATTTCAGCTTATATATAGTTCTTTTTAACAACTAGCAAAGTTTGCTGCTAAAACAATGCCCTGTGCTCAGCGAAACCTAATAATAAAATTTACTAGAAGGAAGATCTAAAAATATTAGGAAACTGTTAAAAAGTATTAAAATGGATATAGACTATGGATCAACACACAATGCCAGTACTGATAGAGACTTAATAAAAACATATTTACATACTTTCACTGTACTCTGTTTGTCTGGGAACGATAAATCCACAGGATCTATTTACATCGCGGGTATAGAAGTAGCGGCTCTAATATGAAATGTCAGTCATTCGACTTTTTCCTTATTGATATTCAGTCTGTTTTTGCCAGAATTTTCTTAAATTTCGGTCTATTTTAAATTGGGGGCAGTGTGTTGTATAATATATACGTGAACCAATTTCAAGACCTTTTGTCCCATTCCTAATAAATATCTAAAAATAAAATGAAAAACGTCGATTTTCAAAAGAGCAATACATATTTACATATTTGATATATATATGGTAATTTAAACCAACAACCCTATATTGTATAATTACTTATAACAAGATTGTCATGTTGTATATAGAAACACATCTATAAATAATTATATGCATGATTAATCTGTGTCATTGCATCACCATATGTAATGTACTTTGTACAAACTAAAGACAAATAAATAAAACTATGTAATAGATTAAGAGCTGAGTTAAAGCAAGATTGATAAGTTCAAAAACGTCTACAATCGAGACAACTCTAAAGGAATTCGGCAGTCGTTGCCATCAAGGTCAAAGGGTGCAGACGTCCAAAGTTCACATTCTCAGACATCTCCAACCCCCCTCCTCGGGAATGGTATATAAACACCTCGGTTTTAGCCGACCATAGTTAGTCAGCAGTCACCCCTTTCACCGTCGGCGCGAGCCCATGTCGCTTATAGCCAGGACCACCTGATCGCCATGTAAAACAGTAAGATCTCTTCTAACTCCATCTTGCTTAGCTCAACTCCTATCTGTTCATGGAACTTTCCTACTACAGCTGTGTCTCTTCGTTTTGTGTGTGTGGACATTCCCAAGCTTTCCACTCCGCCTCGACCACGACTGCCTGTACTCTGTGAGAACTGTTAAAGGTCCTCCAAGGTGCAGAGAGGTACTGGAAAACTCTCCATGCCCTGACTGTCCCTCTCGGCTACTACAGGTTTGACCACCGGTTACCACAGCTTATAGCGAGAGTCGACAGGATCTCATCACAGATAAGTCGACAGCAACTCATTATCACATCTATACATATGTATTTACAAAGCCATTTAATTTAGATATAGAATATTCTATTTTTCCGAGTTATAATGCAGAGTAGCAAGGTGAATGAGTTTTAAGATTTGAAATGGGAACTGTATATAATAATTCCAAACATCTACAAAATGATAGCCAATTATAAACATGGAAAAAAATATTTAAAGTCGTTTTACTTCTCTGTAAAATTCATATGGTCGCTTTGCACAAGTCTTATTTTGGATCAGTGTATAGATCCATTTATAATTAAGCATATATAGAGAGAGGTAAGAGTTCATTATAATTATAATATATATACCTGTATATGTAAGGGTTATGGAGAGCATGATGGAGGGAATGGGCTTTCTATGGAGAGCATGTGGGGAAAGGGAGCGGATTTCCCATGGAGAGCATGAGCCTGGGTAAGAGAGGATGGTTTTCTATGGAGATGGGAAGCTGGATGGTTTCTCTATAGGGAAAAGAGAAATGGGTGCCTTTATATGGATAACATGAGGAGATGAGTGGCTTTTCTTGTTAGGACATTGGGCGAGACTATGGAGATTTTTGGCCCTTCTATGGGGATCATGGGAGAAGGGTATCGAGATAGCTAGCTTCTCTATGGAGGAAGAAAGAATGGATGCCTTTATATGGGTAGCATACGGGAGATGGCTGGCTTTTATATGAGGCTCATGGGGCAAGGTTATGGAGATGGTTGGTTTTTCTATGAGGCTCATGGGGGAAGGGTATGAGTATGGTTGGCCTTTCTATGGAGTTCATGGGGGGGGAAAGGTTTGGAGATGGTCGGGCTTACTATGGACGGGAGGATAGGAAGGCACTGGCAGCTTTACTTCCTATAACATATCATTACAATGTCAGAATATTAATTGATTAATGTGTGCTTATCTAGGATTTTGCATTTAAGACGCATCTATATGGAATCGAGTCATATTACTTAGGTATCAATCTTTCGACACATTGTTTTTTTTTTTTTAACAAAAAGAGGACAATTATAAAAGGAGAGTTACCTTAAACAAGGAAGGCAGCGGCTCCACAGTCTCCGGAAAAGGGAAATCTTTTTCCTCCTGAAAACAATTGAACCATTAATTCTAACATATAATATGTTAGAGAGATGAATACAAATAAAATAAAAACTCACTTTCATTAAAGGAATTAAAATATTTATTTAAGATAATATCTTACATTATAAAGAGAGAGTAAGGTTTGTTTGATAAATACAGTTACCTAGGACCTGATTCCTACCTATATACATTCATAGAGAAACCTAAAGGAAGTTATACCTTTATTTTATTTACAGTCAATAAGAAGTTGCGAATAATAATATGAGATTTAAATAAAAATAAAAAATGAATGAAGTTCGTGAGTGGAACCTCTATTAAAGTAAATATTTCTCAATAAAAAATGGAGATTATCGAATTAATGTTTCAACTTAGTTGGCATTGGTGAAACACGTGGTGGGAATGGGATACTTCTCTCTCTCAATGTACGAAAATATACTTTTATTGAACATCATTCTGGGAATTTTCAGAGCTTTTATATAATCCTATAGGGTGAAAATTTCTACAATTAGTTAGATGAATATGTAAAAATATTTTTAAAAGACGTGGCTCTTTAGTGGTGAACCTTTTTAGGATTCTACTATTTGAATTAATCAGATCGCTATAACTATTGTATGATTGCTTATCATTACAGAGTCTGATATTGAAGGTTTGTTTTTGGTGATGGTATACCTAACAAAACAAAGGTAAACGGTTTTATAATTGCATAAAATTGTCTTCTTTTTTTTTTCTTTGAGCTCATAAGTTAACATTAGTAAACAGAACAGATAGTGCCATCTGTCGATGGAGGTTAGAATTATTCAGAGCTGGTACTTTTAGTGTTTCATCCTTTTTCATAAGGCGAATGAAAATAATTCAGAATATAAGTTTGTTAGAGTATAATGTAACGTCAACAATATATCCTAGATGTAGATAATGTTATCTAGTAACTTACTTTTCTTCTGGAGCTGGCTTGATCTCCTCAGAAGAGAGAACAATAATCTCATCATCTTCTGGCATAACATAAGCCAAATCTCGAAATATCAGAACATTTCGAGCCAGTTGATCAATGTCCTCAGGGAAAAATGGATGATCCCCATTAACGTAGATGTGCTTTGGCATTTCGTCCCTGCTCACACAAGTAAAAAACTCATTATTAACAATGAATATTGCCTGAAAATACACTCATGGACAGAACTTAAGGAAGTTTTACCTTTTAGCATGTATATCTGGATTCAGAAAATAACTCTGATATTTTATACATAGTGACATTTTTTGATGAGACACGAAATAACCTCAGACTCAGAACGAAACACTATAAAGATATGACAATACATCCAGATGGCACAAAAACCTATAGGACATGCAACAACTGTCCTGTTGTGAAACTCACACCTACCCACATATTCTCATGAACAGCAATGTCCGCAGCCTTGCAGAAAATTTAAATGGACCCAGAAGAGCAACTTTACACACCCAAGATAGTGGATATTGCGACTGCTGTGATAGAAATTCATTGGAAAATCTGAGGCTCTTCGTTGGACACGACAACACTAACAACGAAATAACCTAGTTTGAAAATATTGTCTCCGTCTCTTAAAAAAAAAGACTTACAGCTACATAAAAGATATCCACTACCTTAAGTTTTGTTCTTGTTTTATGTATGTACTTGTCGCTTAAATGTCAATGATAGAGAGAAATATACAGAAAACCCACGTTATTGAGCGCATTTTCTATCATCTTCAACAGGCGATATCAAGCACGTTCAACTTCCTCAAGTTTTGTCTATTTTATGAGAGTGTACCTATATCACCTGGAACTGCCATTATTTAATTCTTATGGTTGTTCCTCAATTTAATGGCTAGAGAATTATATAGATTCTCATATATCAATGGTACAATCAATAAATCATATGTAGATGTTTGATGAATTCTTTCATAGTGTCAACAAGTAGCCCAACAATATAGATGTTATTGATAGAGTGGTTTTCGGACGAGGAATCAAAATTTATCAATGCGATATCCCATGTTTAATAGAATATATATTTATCTCCTTGTTAATTGAAAAACTTGATTTTTAAAGAATAAGTATTTCATAATGATCACTTTATATTGAAAATGAATTGAGAAGATTTATGTTCTTCAAATATTCACACCTCTTCTATTTTAATAATTTCAAATAATTTTTATTTATATCAAAATCATTTCCATCTTGAATATTCCAATTTAAAATATCCATCTTCTAATAAAAAGGAAAAATAAATATTGTGCTTGAATCTAGGAAGAATATTGTTTCTTGAGTGAACATCAGTTGATCTTTTTTCTGAAGTGATATTGCAGGGTGAAAACTTACATTTTATCAGGAGCTCTTCAAATATCGTGAGGCCTTGGTCAAATTGTTTTAATCTAATTTTTACTTCTTAGCAACGGCGAATCTAATTTCTATTTATTACTTCCGCCATATTGAAATATTAGAGAATTATCCTATCACACATGTGATGGAACATTTCAAGACAAAATAAACATATAAAATGTATCTACAATGTAATTACATTGAGAACTTTACTTACATCGCCAAAATTTAACTCAAAGGAGTATTGTGACCAAGAGTTTGGGATCTCTATAATAAAATGATTAAAAATACGATATCATACATATAAAAAAGGTCCAAATTATCTATATATATGAATGTGTATGTACATAAATATATGTACCAAAAGAGGCACCTCACCTTCAAATATGCATCAAAACGATGACACTATTGCTTTACCCTAGTAAATAATTTACTAGTGATGATAAAGAATGGGCCACAACACCAGTTTTGGCAAATTCAGACAAAAGGTCAACAACCTGTATACCAGGGTTTCTGGATTTGGCCTTCATCAGTACAGGGACGGGTTCGATTTTATAACATTCTACGAGAGAGGTTATGGAATCGGGCGAATTTACCAAACAGGTGGTCAAGCTGGTGAAGTGACAAGGGCCTTTTTTCAAGTAAGATTGCAGCATAAAGTTGCGAGAGGATGATATTCATGTACCAAGAGAGACATCTCTTCCTTAAAATGTGCATCAGAACGATAGCACTATTGTATCATCCTAGTAAAAAAACTTTACTAATGATGATAAAGAATGACAACTGTTTGGTATAGATTCCACCAATATAATCGTTCCCTTCATAGGATGTTATGGAATCGAAGCCGCCCCTGTACTGATGAGGGCCAAAGACTGAAACCATGGTATACAGGTTGTTGGCTTTCTGTCTGGATTTGTCAAAACTGGAAGGTTTACTACATCTTTATATCCATATAAAATCATATTAAGAAATTATATATGCATGTGATGATATTTTAAACTGAACAATTATTTTCACAGATAGAATAATAATAATATCGAATCCTACAACAAGAATTGTCGGTTGTAATTGAAATAGGTTGGCGAGATCGGAACCTGAATATTTGGATATCTTCCCAATTTGAGGTTGTGAAAATTCGCTGAAAGAATAAATTCTCAACTCCCAGCAGCTTCTGAGTTCCAATCGTGGACCATTCACACGCAGGTACATGGATATTGAATTTATATAGAAGATTATTATAGATGATTCAATAAATATATATTAAAACGAAATAGGCGCATCCTGAACAATAACATGAGCGTTTTTTTTTTCTATCAAGGAATATCGAGGAACAGGGGGTTAAATAAACATTCAGTTGATTTCTGTTCCACAAGATGGCACTCTGCCATTAAAAAAACGCTCATTTTATTGGTTAGGATGTGCCTAAATCGTTTTTAATATCAACACCTGACCTTTTTATATTATTAATTTTTTCACTTAAATATATATATATGCTGATATTTGAGGAAGATTGTGCTGAATTATAACAGATAAGTTAATATTAATTTCGCCTCACCTTCGCTTGTAATTTCAGATAAGTTTGAGATAGAAACCTAATTTTTTTTATTTCTTTTTCTTTTAGGTCATTGATAATCTATGAAAGAAAGGTCAATTTTAAACTCCTAGTAGAGTCCGAATAGAAGTCTTGCATCACCGACAGACTGACAGAAATACATTGTATTTTTATAGATGCGTGTAATATCTTTATTATTTTTCTGAATAAAATTATCCTTACATTATAACAAAAAGATTAAGAACAACGTAGAAATGTTTATTTTATGTTAGCGATAAAACACGAATTTTAAACCTCACGGTACTTTTACAGATTTAGCTCTAATGAACATTTTAAAAAAGGCGTATTTTATAAAATGCTCTTCGAAATACACTCTTGGATAAAACTTAAGGAAGTTGTACCTTTTAGCATGTATATCGGGATTTAGGCAATAACTCTGAAAGATATTTGATACACAATGACCTTTATTGAAGACATATGAGAACACCAAGAAAAAAAACAAAATTGTCTTTGTTCCTTAAAAAAAACAGATGGCCGGCGACATCAAAGACATTACACTTATAAAATAAAAGGATTTAAAAGCGCGAATGTTTCTTTTATACATAAAACGAACTTCTACTGTCCTTTCTGCGATGAAAAAATATTCATCGCAGAAAGGACAGTAGAAGTTCGTTTTATGTATAAAAGAAACATTCGCGCTTTTAAATCCTTTTATTTTATATGTATAGATGGCGCGTTATTGCTTTGTGTACATTACACTTATTTAAGATTTATCCATTAATGTATAATAAAATAAAGAATAACCGCTACTATACAATATATGAGCCTATGGTATTAACATTTATTTGTATGGAGCTTTAGAATGAAGTTTTTTTTTATCTTTGGACAATCAATCAGATAGTCTAAATACCTTGAGAGTTGTTTAGGTTTAAATGGATGCCTTGCTAGACCATGGGTATCATTTCTTTTCTGTAGAGCGATCTTTTTTCAATATTGTTTATTTATTAGGTGACGGTGGAGCTCGGGATGTAAATATGTAAATAGTTGTAAAGGATTGTATTTATGATTACATTGAATAAATTCATACATTTATTATTCCTTCAAACGTTCTTTTTCAATATCATTCATCCAAGATGGAACTTTTTGATATATGTGCAGTACATAGAAGAATTTGTTTATGTTATGATATAATATTTGTGTATAAAGGGTTTCATCGATGAATGTTTTGAATTTATTTGAAAAATTCTTTGATATATAAAATTTAACTCTCACCTAGATCAAGTATATACTTTGAAATTAGTGATGATCTACTTATTAAAAAACTTAATGTCATCCTTGTGTCCTGTGTAAATAATATGCCATGACCCCCACAAATTTATTACCTATTTCATCAATAAATTTATTCTATCATACCCTTTGAAGCCGTAAAAAGCTTTGGTGACAGTTATTGATACACAGATGGAATCTTGAGCGTTCAACATTATTCCTCCATTACCAAACAGATACCCCACGGAGCCTTGTAATGGAAACCTGGTTCACATAACAACTACTCTGAAACTTAATAATGATATACTCTTATTTTTAAAATTCACAGTTTTTTTATTCATAATTTTAATGTACACGAGTTGGGTCTTCTTTCTTGCATTTCTGGAAGATAGAGTTCACTGGTGTTCTTGGTTACTATTCTGTCGATCTTTAGCTCTTCTTGTAATTCCTTGACGATATTCTTGGGATGACAAATATATTCCTATTTTGATCAACGTCTGTTTAACAAAAGATACGTACATTTAGCATTTCTTTAACTACTTGTCAATCCTTGTAAATATCTATATTCTTGAGGAATTATTTTTTTCACAATTCTTTGAACATTCCTTTATAGGAAAGTGATATTAGATGATACAATTTCTTGATGAACCTTCTTGAACTTGGATTATGGAGACTTATATATGTCATTTAGGTATTATTTTATTTTTCAATAATATCTCGAAAATAACTTAATCAATCATTTTAAGAGCCTATTGTGAATAGTTGAAAATTTTCGAATTCCATGTGAGGAGTTTCTTGCTTTCAACTGTGGAAATTATATTTTTCATCTCGTGAGCAATCTTTCAAAGACACTGTGGCCACAAATCCTGAAACATATAAAGATATTTAGACAATAAAGTAATAAATATTTAACACGCAAATATATTGTTTGCCCTCTACATATCTGAATATTGACCTCGAAATCTAATTGACAAATAAAATGTAATATATAAACATATATGAATGTTTTAAAACAAAGATTATATGGCCTATACAATATAATTTCTCAAAAATAATACTGCTCCCCTAATCTGTATATAATTATTTAATTTTCATCATGAAATGCTTATTATTTTATTTTGAATTTTTTGGAGGGCGCATTTATCACGACCACTGGTTAAATAAAAAGATACAGACAACATAAGATCCTATTACCCCAACCAGGCCATTAGAAATGCTACACCATCAAGAAGGTAAAGGACAATTTGCATGATGGGTGCATATTGTTTGGATGCACAATTGATCAGAATGCTAATCCCAATATATAAAGCACAGGTAGAAGTGACACCAACTACACTCTGTATAAAATGGGAAATCGGAAAGTGCGTATATCTTAAGGAAATCTAATTTACATTCTGGTTGCTTGAAAAAAAGGTCCTACCGTTCCTGGTGTCAAAAAGGAAGAACACATACACACGTTTCGAATTTGATTGTGGTAGAATCATAGCTTACCGGGATTTTATCCTACAGTGATATTGCGACTCGGGTTGGTCGAGATTTCATGAATATGGGAATCAATAGATCCAGGAGAACCATACAAAATATTATGCTCAACCGTTTTATGTCACTGAAGAGAATAGACATATTGTTCTTACAACTCTTATGCACACAAATGTCTATCTAGGTTCAAGAGAATTGTTGCTTGAGTGTTTCCTCAATTAACAATTAACCATGTTAAAATAATAGAAGAAGCCAATAAAGCATTTGAACCATGTATAGCGTGTATGGAGTAATATTAAGGAGATTGGAATTGTTCAAGTATTTTATTTTGAAAGTCTTACTCATTCCCCATAATAAAGAAACAATCAGTAGTACAGTACATATATCTGTGAGATTGTCAATATATTTCATGGTATTTTAAACTTTGTACCTGGTAATTTTGTAATGTAACACTATCTACTATGCTCTTACAATATGAAACGATAGAGTTTCATAGTGATTCTCCTTAGAGGGTCAAGGAATAGAAAGCCCTATGTATCAGGAAGTAACCATTTTTGGTATAAACTTTCTCTAAGTAAATACTGAATTTTTTAAACTATTATAATAAAATATAAATGTGTACACTACAGAGTTATAGGCTAATAACATTTGAATATATTAAAATATATAATTGTAAAAGGGTACTTACATATAGTTTTAGGTAATTTCTTTATTCAGTATCTTCTACTGGCATTGATCTTGTTGTTTCTTCAGATATGAAAAGGTTTTATAAATTATGATATGTTGCTTTTCCAATTCTTTATAATCGAACGTAATTTTGAAACATCAAATTTTTACGCGTTTTTGCCATTTAAATGTAACATTCAAGTATGTTTGAATCATTTTCTCTCATCTTATTTAAAGAACGTATTTTTCTGTTTCAAACTTCTCTTATTGTTTAACTTCATGAAGATGTTTCTCTGCATTATTTTTATTGAGCGAGTTCTTCAAAACAATTAAATACGAACAAATTAATAATTAGTTTCTTCATAACTCTCTTCAAAAAAAATTAAATTATCTTTTTATTCTAGATTAATTTTGATATAACATATGCAAAATAGCAGATATTTGTATCGATTCTGTGAACAGAAATATGCTGAAGGCGTCTTCGAAACTCTAAAATGGGCGAGTTTACCTTTGTGAATCACCTTACATACAACAGGAATATTCTGAAGGCTTCTTCGAACTCTAAAATAGACAAGTTTTTCTCTGTGAATAACGTTCCACATAACAGGAATATTCTGCAGGATTCTTCGAAACTCTAAAATAGGCGAGTTTTCTTCTGTGAATCACATTCCACACAACAGGAATATTCTGCAGGCTTCTTCTAAACTCTGAAATAAACGAGTTTTTCTCTGTGAATCACCCTTCATACAACAGAAATATTCTGCAGGCTTCTTCGAACTCTAAAATAAGAGAGTTTTCCTCTGTGAATCACGTTCCATACAACAGGAATATTCTGAAGGCTTCTTCGAACTCTAAAATAGGCGAGTTTTTCTTTGTGAATCACCCTTCATACCACAGAAACCTTCTGCAGGCTTCTTCGAAACTCTGAAATAGACGAGTTTTTCTCTGTGAATAACGTTCCACATAATAGGAATATTCTGCAGGATTCTTCGAAACTCTAAAATAGGCGAGTTTTCTTCTGTGAATCACATTCCACACAACAGGAATATTCTGCAGGCTTCTTCTAAACTCTAAAATAGGCGAGTTTTCCTCTGTGAATCACCTTCCATACAACAGGAATATTCTGAAGGCTTCTTCGAAACTCTAAAATAGGCGAGTTTTCTCTGCGAATCACCTTCCATACAACAGGAATATTCTGAAGGCTTCTTCGAAACTCTAAAATAGGCGAGTTTTCCTCTATGAATCACCTTCCATACAACAGGAATATTCTGAAGGCTTCTTCGAAACTCCAAAATAGGCGAGTTTTCCTCTGTGAATCCCCCTTCACACAGCAGGAATATTCTGCAGGCTTCTTCAAAACTCTAAAATAAGCGAGTTCTGCATCTGTACTACCCCTTCATACAACAGAATTTGTTTCCTCACCTTGAGAAACAACACGAAATTCCATATACGATATCATCATATCATTGGATATTCTTTAGGACACGGTTCAATGTATATATTTGAAAATATTTTGATATATTTCCAATATTGAAAGGCCTCAATCTTGAGAATTTCAATGTCCATTGCCAATGGGAATTCAGACCTCCCCTCCATCTCAGTCCCTGGTTGTTGCCAATATGGATGCAGTATTGTAGCTACTGAGTCAGCTTCTACCATGGATAGATCCTGAGCTATCTTGGTGAGGATGGTTCTCAGCGCCATAAAATTGTTCCTAGGAGGCCTTCATCACTCTACACATGGGTAGATCCTTGGTTTTTCCACCGAGTAAATTTCCAACTTGTCAGTGAAACATAGTTCCTGCCTCGTTGGAGGGGCTGCTGGAGATTGGACAGGGAGTGAATTTTGTCTTCTTTCTTGGCCAATGAATTCATGAATAATAACAAAAAATGAGTATAAAATAAAAAGAATATAATGAGAGCAAAGATATTATAATAAAATAAACAGACATCAAATCAAATAAAAAAAATATAAAAAGAATAAAAATTAAAAAAATATATACATAAAAATAGAAGTAAAAGTGAAAATTAAAAAACAACAAATAAATAAAATAAAGACAATATAAATGAAAAATAAATAAGAAAAATATATAATTAAAAGGAAATAAAATATATACATAAAAATGATGAAAATAATTTTGATAATAAAAATCCAATCGATAAAAAATAAATATCCATTATAAGGATGTAAACTTGGATTTGACAAGTTATTTACAACACGGATATCTGGAACAAAGAAAGAAGTGTTTGCAATAATTATCCACACTTATTTATAATGATACAAATATTGACAATATCACATGAGGTTGTAGGCTTTTGACAATTACTTGAAGAATCGGTGACGGCGCAACTTTTTTCAAAACGTATTATTTTATATATATTTGTTTTAAATATCATTTTCATCATAGCACTGCCTATCACCAAAAATTATAAATATTGTGACGAAGAAATATTTTATTATTTAATTTAATATTATTCAATGAAAATATTCAACAGATTATAAAAATATATATTAATCTGTATTTGTGAAATCATCTTTAAAATATTTATTTGCTTGCTTGCTTAAGATTCTCTAGCGGTAGATAGTTTTGGGGGGGGGGGGCTGACCTGTTAATAATTGTCGACTCGTCGCTGTGACGTCATCAATAAATAATTTTACATCTTAGGATATTTCAAGGCTTGATTTCTACGCTACAACTGGTGGAGAGACTGGACCGATACCCATTAAGAAATAAAAGAAAAATTGATTCTGTTGAACCAGAAGAAACTTCTATGAATGTAAAGAAAGAAGGTACTCAGGTAAGCAACTACGTTGTTCAACATCTGCCAAGGAACCCTTCCATTTTCTCCGGGGAGGATGGTGAAGATCTCCAAAAATGGTTAAAAGGGTATGCACGTGTGGCAAAGTACAACCATTGGGACGAAACCCTTTGTCTTACTAAAGTTTATTTTTATCTGTCTGGAACTGCTCTCAAATGGTTTGAGAACAACGAAGAAAGCATACAGACGTGGAAGGAATTCACATCTCAATTAGAGAATGTGTTCGGAAAAAGAGAAAATTCAAAATTGCAAGCGGAGAAGAAACTTAAAACACGGGCACAATTAAAAGGTGAAAGTACCCAATGTTACATCCAGGATGTCCTGTGCTTGTGCAAAGAGGTTGATCCTCAAATGAGCGAGGAAGATAAAATCTCCCACCTCATGAAGGGGATAGCTGAGGAGCTTTATCAAGCACTCCTACCGAGGGATGTACAGAGCACCGAGCAATTCATTACAGAATGTCGCCGTGTCGAAGCGCTCCGTTGTAGGCGAGTTACCCCAACCAAGTACGAGCGCCTACCAAATGTAGCCTCTCTCTGTGACCAGGATGACGGAGAAGATCTGTCATCTATGATTAGGCAAATTGTTCGTGAGGAGGTACAGCGGGCATTAGGCTCTCCTCGGGAGGAACCAAAAAATGCTACAATCGAAGAAATTGTAAAGGAGGAGATTGGAAGAACCCTGGCGCCAATCTCAAAGTCTAGGAGAAGTCCCCCTCAGAAGGAAAGACCCCGACATTTTTTAAATACTAGATATGAGGCCGAAACGATAAGACCGCACCCTGAACCTCGATACCCAAAACAAGGAGGAAGACGCGACACCAATGATTGGCGTACAACTGAGGGAAGGCCTATCTGTTTCTACTGCGGACGCCCAGGTCACGTCGTCCGCTATTGCCGTGACAGGAAGAGACACAATGAGGAAAGGAGAAATTACTATTTCCAAAGAAAGCAAGACGCAATGGTATCCTACAACTCTCGAGCCGAATCTCAGGAGCCCAATGACGAATCATCGAGGAAAACTTTCACTCGCTACCGAAGCCCTACTTCATATCGCGGTCGAAACAGACAACATTTCTCACCTGCTAGAAGATCTAGCTGGACGCCCCGCCATTAAAACTAGATGATAGACCACATTGGAGGGGAGGCCGTAAAGTTATAAAACTCCCCTTGCCGACCACAGTAGAAATTAGAAAAAGCTACCTTGACGTAAACATAGACCTACCAAGTCCTCATGAAGAAGATATCTCAACTGAAAGAAGACATCCACCGCAGTCACCTGAAAATATCCCTGGCCATAGTACTAGTCCTTAAGACTGACGACGTAAGTCTCCTGCTGAGCATCGGGTCGATGCTCTCTATAGGAGGAGGCTATGTTACGAAGAAATATTTTATTATTTAATTTAATATTATTCAATGAAAATATTCAACAGATTATAAAAATATATATTAATCTGTATTTGTGAAATCATCTTTAAAATATTTATTTGCTTGCTTGCTTAAGATTCTCTAGCGGTAAATAGTTTGGGGCTGACCTGTTAATAATTGTCGACTCGTCGCTGTGACGTCATAAATAAATACTTTTACATCTTAGGATATTTCAAGGCTTGATTTCTACGCAACAATATTATAACGCTATATTTTTCTCTATATATATAAAAGTCAACGTATGTATATTTTATGAAAAAAGGACATCTCCTTATCGTGCAACTGAAAGTTGTTGATGGCTTGCGCAATCTATCGGAATAAATATCAACTCTTCTCGTTGATTTTTAATTATTCCAGAATTGGCCAAATACCCATTATTGAATAATCAAGAAAAGCGCTAACCACGGACGCGTTTCGGGCTGTTGGCCCTTGTACGTATATTTATTTGTTCCTTATATATTTATTCAACATATACCCACTTAAATGAAATTTTAACAGTATATGGAAAGAGATTTTGACACATTTTCAACCAAGGAAAATTTAAAATTAAACAAGTATGACACTAATTAACTTATTTTTTAGTCAAAAAATGATTATATAATATTGTTGTGTCATGTTTAATGAGAAGAAACAAAATTCAATGATCAGGAAAATCACGTCCTCACCCTGGTTCGTTTGAAACACGATCCTGAGGAACGATCTCAATATTGAAAATATCAACGAATACATAATTAAACAATCATTTAAGTTCCATGTATAATCTGAAATTTCTATTTAAATTCCATTGTCCCAAGGTAGCTACTAAATACAAATGCGAAATAAGGGAAATAAATAAATTTAAAACCGAAACAAATCTTTCATCAACTAAGCCATATTGGCGAAAAGGGAGAAAGAACCTCAACTTGAATATTAAACAAGCCAGAAAAAAAATCTTCTCAAGAACAAGATCCTTAAGTACTTGAGAATCGAGACTCAAAAACACTATTAATAATTTAAAAACATAATTATAAATGATCCACCAAATAATTATATTGTAAATATAATGATCAAAGTTGCTTTTTTTCAGCCTAATCGAATAAAGGTATTTTGGAATTGAAACTGGAATTGAATACAGTTAATTGCCTATTGAATGCAGTGAAAAACCTCCAATTTATTACATTCAAAAACAAATTCAGGATACATAAGAAATTCAGTCTAATACATTAGAAGGGCGGTGTGGAGTTGAAATGGCGAAATCGCTGGGAGAATTCACCACTGATGAGCCATATGTTCTCCCTCTTTCAATTTTCATTTATTGGAGAATAAGGGCTCTTTACAAATAGTTTTCATTAATTATATAAGATTTTCAGCATCACATACTCCTTTTTTATTTTTATCACGCTAGATGGCGATGTGCCATTTAAAATGCTTATTTGAGCGTTCAGGAAAGAGTTATATTTTTTTCGTTCTCTTTTCTGTGAACTTAAAAAGGCAAATCTAATTGTGACCGATTTTAGAATTCAATTTGATGGTATATTATTCAAGATGAAAGGAACAAAAATGACTACTCACATCCTTCAGTGTTTCTGGATCCCAAAAACTTCAGATAATATCCGCAAATAAAAATAAGCTGCGGCTTCCTTATCCTGTAACAAACCATTTATTTATTCACGTCATCATTATATCATCACATATCAGTGGGCCAAATATGGATTTTTATATATCTTACTATTTTCACGAAGATCTATTCAGGTGTTAAAGGAAGAGTGTCTCCTTTGATACATATTCAGGAATCGCTTTAAAAAATGTATTAAACATTTTTTTACAAGTTTCATGCTGGTAAGATCAATAAGTTGTATTTTTGCGCTTTTTTAATGAGATGGGTTTTTCTTTACTCAAACAGAATGTGTTCAGATGAAATTTACAATTTAAAAAATTAGATTTTCAAAATAAAAGAACGAAAGGAGTGAGCAGCCAAAACAGATTTTCTATATTCATCAATAATTTATTTTTGAAACACTTTAAATACAAATATACATTAATAACGGACTACTCGATGAGGGAAGAGTATCTTTTAATATATAATATCAGATCACAAGCTTTCGGGCATAACCGCCCATCCACAGGTGTAAAAACGAGACAAATTATTTTGTGTCGTTTTTACACCTGTGGATGGGCGGTTATGCCCGAAAGCTTGTGATCTGATATTATATATTAAAAGATACTCTTTCCTCATCGAGTAGTCCGTTATTAAAGTTTAGTGAAGGGACAATTGATTCAATATTTCAACAAATATACATATATGCCTCAAACTCTCATCATGGAGAGGTCGCCACTACCATTCTCACGGGCCATGTCCTGGCAGACCTTGCGCTTGTGCATCCCGAAACAGACCCAGACTGCCTTCACTGTCAGGAAGAATCACGGAAAGTTGATCACCTACTCTTCATCTATCCAGCTTTCCTGAGACATAGAATACAAGCGGCTTTCCTACTTGGACTGACCCACCTCAACTCTACATCTTTGTCTCTCTCCTAAACCTAGCACATAACTTCCTGGTTCTGCTCAGTAACTCCCTTAGGCCACGATTAGAAGTGCTGGTGTCTACTAGTTATTCAGACAATCCGTGTAGTTGGTTCTACCAACATTATTAGTCTTAGACTGAGGTTTGACATGTGGTTGACAGGGAAGTCAGATCTGTCATTCTCAACTGCCGTCCGTGGAACATTTCGACCAATCCTCACATATTATTTACTCATCCCGTTTTTGCCTCAAATATTTCTCATTCAAATAATAACATAATAATGACGTACCAGCCCACTTTCTCTGTATTAAGAAAGATAAATCATTTCTAACACGCCACCTTTTTTGTCCATAGTTTTTTTTAAATACCGTTCATCGTCAGTACCGGAGATAGAAGTAAAACAGTCCATTAACATATTAGAGCGATATGGTATATTAAACTGGCGAAGCCTCTGGGAGGGTTCACCTCTGGTGAGCCAGGCAATCCGAATATTTATATCATTGTACTATGGACAATAAGGATTTTTCTACATTGAAAAGAAACAGTTGTGATATAAATAGAGTTTATATTTTCCAAGTTAATTATTAGTTCAACGATAATAATCTGCCTATTCCCTATAGAAAAAGAAATATAAGTCGGGGAGAAGAACTTTTTTAATATAAGAAAACGAGTGCGTACTTAATTATTTTTATAATACAATTTTTTTATTCTTTTTACCTTAATGTTTTACTTTTGGGACTTAAATTAAAATGAATCTCTCATCTTATATATAGTTCTTTTTAATAGCTATCAAAGTATGCTGTCAAAACAACACTGGTGCGCGAATTCTTATAACAAAATTTACTGGAAGGAAGATCTAAAAAGATTGGGAAACAATGTTAAAGGGTATTAAAATGGCTATGGACTATGGATCAACACACAATGTGCTGATAGAAACTAATTAGAACATATTTACATACTTTCACTGTTCTCTGTTTGTCTGGGAACGAATGATCCACAGGATCTATTTACATCGCGGGTATAGAAGCAGCGACTCGAATATGAGGTGTCAGTCAATTGGCTTTTTTAATATTGTTATTTAGTCTGTGTTTTTTCCTAGGTTTTCTTCCATTTCGGTCCATTTTTAAATTGGCATTGGGTTATACAATAAATATAAACCATTTTAAAGACCTTTCGTCACACGCTCCAGAAACATCTGAGAAATAAAACAGAAAACTTTAAAGTTCATTGTTCAATAAATTGATAAAGAGGGAACAATCCCTCGAAATATTTTGGGGAAAAATTGTTTTTCTTTCACAGATTTATTATATAAAAATAGAAAACGTTGATTGTTTTTATAAATACAATGCATATTTATCATATTTTATATATAAACATGGCCATTTAATTGAAATAAAGCGTATTTTATTTTTCACAGAGATATGGAGAGGAGCAAGAGAAATTAGTTTTAAGATATGAAGCGGAATCTGCATATGATATTTCCAAACATAGACAAAAACAAACCAATTAGGGAGAAGGAATATAAATTTTTTTCCCATAGTCGTTTTGTATTTCCTAGTTTTACTTTTCCTGTAAAATTCATATAATCTCTTTGTACAAGTCTCATTTGGGTTCAGTGTATATATTTATTTATAAATAGCAATAAATAGAGGTTAAAGTGTCTCTTAATTATAATTTATATACCTGCATATGGGATGGTTATGGAGAGCTTAGGAGAACTAGAAAATGGCCTTTCTATGGAGAGCATGGGGAGGGAATGGACTTTCTATGGAAGGCATGGGAGGGAGGGTTTCCTATGGAGAGCATGAGTACAGGGAAGAGATGGATGGCTTTCTATGGAGATGGGAAGCTGGATAGTTTCTCTATGGGGGAAAGAGGGATGGGTGGCTATATATAGATAGCATGGGGAGATGGGTGGTTTTTCTTTGAGGTTGATGGGGGAAAGGATTGGAGGTTGTCGGCCTTTCTATGGGGATCATGGGAGAAGGGTATGGAGATAGCTGGCTTCTCTATGGGGGAAGGAGGAATGGATGCCTTTAAATGGATATAATGGGGGAAATGGGTGGATTTTCTTGTGAGGAACTTGGGGGAAGGGATTGGAGGTAGTCGGCCTTTCTATGGGTTATGGGGGAGAGTATGAAGATGGTCGGGTTTACTATGGAGGGGAGGATAGGAATGCACTGGCAGCTTCACTTCCTATAACATATCATTGCATTGTCAGAATGTTAATTGATTAATGTGTGCTTATCTAGGTTTTTGTATTTAAGATGCCTCTATATGGCATTGAGTCATAGTACTTTGTTATCATTTTTATGTCAAAGTATTTTTTCTAACAAAAAGTGGATTATTATAAAAGTAAAGTTACCTTAAACAAGGAAGGCAGCGGCTCCACAGTCTCCGGAAAAGGGAAATATTTTTCCTCCTGAAAACAATTGATCAGTTAATTCTAGCATATAATATGTTAGAGAGATGAATACAAATAAAATAAAACTCACTTTCATTAAATTTATTAAGGATAATATCTTACACTATAAAGAGAGAGTAAGGTTTTTTTTTTTTATAAATACAGTTACCTAGGACCTGATTCCTAACACAATATACATTCATAGACAAAACTAAAGGAAGTTATACCTTTATGCAATTTAAAGTAATTCTTATGCATCTTCTTATGACGCAAATAATAATATGAGATTAATATTAAATTAATAATAATAAAAATAACAAATGAGAACAAATGGAAGGAAATATTTCTCAATATAAAATGGAGATTATCGCATTAAAGTTTCAATATAGCTGACATTGGTGGAACACATGGTGGGAATAAGACCCATCTCTCTCTCAATATACGTAAATATACTTTTATTGAACATCATGTTGGGAATTTTCAGAGCTTTTATATAATCCTATAGGGTGAAACTTTCTACAATTAGTTGACTGATTATGTAAAGAAATATTTGAAAAAGACGTGGCTCACTAGTGGTGA
Organism: Cordylochernes scorpioides; assembly: GCA_030710605.1. Taxonomy (NCBI): domain Eukaryota; kingdom Metazoa; phylum Arthropoda; class Arachnida; order Pseudoscorpiones; family Chernetidae; genus Cordylochernes; species Cordylochernes scorpioides. Next base: position 23,057,301 of record CP092864.1, on the reverse strand, counting down.
ACCTTTTTAGCAATTCTACTATTTGAATTAATCAGATCGCTATGACTATTATATGATTGCTTATCATTACAGAGTCTGATTATAAAGGTTTGTTTTTGGTGATGGTATACCTAACGAAACAAAGGTAAACGGTTTTATAATTGCATAAAATTTTCTTCTTTTTTTTTTTCTTTAAATCCACAAGTTAACATTAGTAAACAGAACAGATAGTGCCATCTGTCGATGGAGGTTGGAATTATTCAGAGCTGGTACTTTTAGTGTTTCATCCTTTTTCAAAGGGCGAATGAAAATAATTCAGAATATAAGTTTGTTAGAGTATTAATTTAACGTCAACAATATATCCTAGATGTAGATAATGTTGACTAGAAACTTACTTTTCTTCTGGAGCTGGCTGGATCTCCTCAGAAGAGAGAACAATTATCTCATCATCTTCTGGCATAACAAAAGCCATATCTCGAAATTTTAAAACATTTCGAGCCAGTTGGTCAATGTCCTCAGGGAAAAATGGATGATCCCCATTAACGTAGATGTGCTTTGGCATTTCGTCCCTGAACACACAAGTAAAAAACCCCATTATTAAGAATATCTATTGCCTGTAAATACGCTCATGGACAGAACTTAAGGAAGTTTTACCTTTTAGCATGTATATCTGAATTCAGACAATAACTCTGATATTTGATACACAGTTATCTTTATTGATGAGACACGAAAAACCTCAGACTCAGAAAGAAACATTATAAAGGAATGATAATACACTCAGATGGCACAAGAACCTTTAGGACATGAAACAACTGTCCTGGTGTGGAACTAACACCTACCGACATATTCTCATGCCCAGCAATGGCCGCAGCCTTGCAGAAAATTTACATGGACCCAGAACAGCAACTTTACACACCCAAGATAGTGGACATTGCGACTGCTGTGATAAAATTCATTGGGAAATCTGAGGCTCTTCATTGGACACGACAACACTAACAACGAAATAACCAAGTGTGAAAATATTGCCTCTGTCTTTAAAAAAAAAAGACTTACGGCGAATTCAAAGATTTCCATTTCCTCAAGTTTTGTCCATGAGTTTATATGTTTATCATAAATTGTTGTTTGCATGTAATTATCATAAATATCAATGATAGAGAGTAATATACAGAAAACGCAAGTTCTTGAGCGCATTTTCTGCCATTTTCAACAGGCGATATCAAACACGTTCAACTTCTACAAGTTTTGTCTATGATATGAGAGTACCTATATCAACCTGAAATAGTCATTATTTAATTCTTATGATTGTTCCTCAATTTAATGACTAGAGAATTATATTGATTCAGATATCAATGGTGTAAAATCAATAAATCATTTGTAGATGTTTGATGAATTCTTTCATAGTGTCAAAAAGTAGCCCAACAATATAGATGTTATTGATGGAGAGTTTCTCCGACGAGGAATCAAAATTTATCCTCGCGATACCCCAAGTTTAACATTTACAATTATTTCCTTTCTAATTTAAGAAAAAAATTGATTTTTAGAGAATAAATATTTCATAATGATCACTTTATATTGAAAATGAATTGAGAGGATTTAGGTTCTTCAAATATTTACACCTCTTCTATTTTAATAATTTCAAATATCCACTTTATTTATATCAAAATCATTTCCATCTTGAATATTCCAATTTAAAATATTCATCTTCTAATAAAAAGGAAAAATAAATATTGTGCTTGAATCTAGGAAGAATATTGTTTCTTGAGTGAACATCAGTTGATCTTTTTTCTGAAGTAATATTTCAGGGTGAAAACTTACATTTTATAAGAAGCTCTTCAAAGATCGTGAGGCGTTGGTCAAATTGTTTTAATCTAATTTTTACTTCTTAGCAACGGCGAATCTAATTTCTATTTATTGTTCCGCCATTTTGGAATATTAGGGAATTAGCCTATCACACATGTGATGGAACATTTCAAGACAAAATAAACATATAAAAGGTATCTAAAATGTAATTACATTGTGAACTTCACTCACATCGCCAAAATTTAACTTAAACTAGTTCTGTGACCAAGAGATTTAGGGATCTCTATCAAAAATAAATTATTAAACATACGAATATCAGACATATATCAATGTCCTGATCTATCTATAAATGTTTATGTACATATATATGTACTAAAAGAAGCACCTCTCCGTTCAAATGTGCATCAAAACGATAGCACCTTGCATCAGCCTAGTAAAAGATAATATTTACTAGTGATGATAAAGAATGAGCCCCACTACTAGGTTTGACAATTTAAGACAAACACCAACCTGTATACCTGGGTTTGGGCTTTGGCTCTCATCAGTACAGGGGCGGCTTCAATTTCATAACATTCTATCGAGAGGGGTTTTGAAATCGGTCGAATATACCAAACAGGTGGTCAAGCTGGTGAAGTGACAAGGGACGATTTTCAAGTAAGATTGCGCCATAAAGTTGCAGGAGGATGATATTCATGTACCAAGAGATACATCTCTTCCTTAAAATGTGCATCAGAACGATGTCATTATTGCATTACCCTAGTAAAAAACTTTACTAATGATGATCAAGAATGAGCTACACCAACTGTTTGGTGAAAATTCGACCGATATAATAACCCCTCTCATGGATGTTATGAAATCGAAGCCGGCCCTGTACTGATGAGGGCCAAAGACCGAAACCCTGGTATACAGGTTGATTTTGTCTGGATTTATCAAAACTTGAAGATTGATTACATCTCTTTATAACCATATAAAAGCATATTAAGAAAATTTAACTTGCCCTCTGACTAATCAAATTGTATGTAGATACTTTGAAACATTACCAAATTCTCTTTGTGTATATACTCTATCTTATGAGAACTTTGTGAAGTTTAGAACTATTTGTACAATAATTTACAAAACACTACTAATCCATCGTGTAAATATTTAATCATATATATGTAAATAATTCTAGCACAGCACAATAGTCTTTTGGACTTCGTGCTTTTGTAACAATAAATAAAATTAAAAAAAAAAATGTGATGATATTTTAAACAGAACAATTATTTTTACATATAAAATAATAATAATTTCTAATCCTATAACAAGAATTGTTGGTTGTATTTGAAGTAGGTTGGCGAGATCGGAACCTGAATATTCGGATTTCTTCCCAATTTGAGGTTGTGAACAATCGCTGAAAGTGTAAATTCTCAACTCCCAGCAGTTTCTGAGTTCTAATCGTGGACCACTCATATACACGGATATCGTTTTTATATAAAATATGATTATGGCGATTTAATAAATATATATTTCAAAAACAAATTAGGCACATCCTGACCAATAACATGAGCGTTTTTTCTATCAAGGAATATCAAGGAGCAGGGGGGTAAATAAACATTCAATTGATTTCTGCTCCACAAGATGGCGCTCTGCCATTTAAAAAAACGCTCATTTTATTGGTCAGGATGTGTCTAAATCGTTTTTAATATCAACACCTGACCTTTTTATATTTTTAAAATTATTTTTTCGCTTAAATATATATATGCTGACATTTGAGGAAGGTTGTGATGAATTATAACAGATAAGTTAATATTAATTTGACCTCAGTACTTGTTGTAATTTAAAGAAGTTTGTGATAGAAACCTGAATTTTTTATTTCTTCTTCCTTTCAGGTCATTGAAAATCTATCAAAGAAAAGTCAAGTGTAAACTCCAAGTAGAAGTCCGAGTTGAAGTCTTGCATCACCGACAGACTGACAGAAATACATTGTACGAGGTTGTCCGTTAAATAAGTTCCACAGAGGTTTTTCATACAGAAAAACAGGTTTATTTGCCCTGAACTATACATTTTCGAAAATGTCAGACTTTTTTCATTTTTCTACATATTCCCCGTTTCGTTCGACGCATTTTTGCATTCGGGATACCCACTTATGGAACCCAGAGTCAAAGAACTCTGCCGCCTGGCCGCGTAGAAAGCCTAAAACCGCTTCTTCCAACTCGTCCTGGAATTGGGTTCCACCCAGGTTTTTCTTCAACTCGGGGAAGAGATGAAAGTCACTAGGAGCTACGTCCAGGCTGTAGGGTGGGTGAGACACCAATTCCCATCCAAATTCTTCAAAGAGGGCAGTGGTTTGATGGGTGGTGTGAGGCCGAGCGTTGTCGTGGTGAAAACGCACCCCTTTGGTTAACATCCCTCTCCTCTTGTTCTGAATCGTGCGTCGAAGTTGTTTTAAGGTCTCACAGTACCGGTCGGAATTGATTGTTGTACTCCGACGCATAAAGTCGCACAACAATAGACCCTTTCGGTCCCAATAGACGGTAGCGATAAGTTTCCCGGCAGAAAGTGTTTGTTTAAACTTTAGAGGTTTCGGCGAAGAAGTGTGCTTCCACTGCTTGGATTGCTCCCTTGTCTCCGGTGTGGTGTAGTGCACCCAGGTCTCATCACCAGTAACGATCAAATCCAAGAATTCCTCTCCGTCAGTTTTGTGGCAATCGAGAAATTTCTGGGCCGCTTCAACCCGCTGCCGTTTATGATCTTCAGTCAGCATTTTCGGAACCCATAATGCGCAGACCTTTGAACACCCTAAATGTTCACGCAAAATCTTGTCTATGGTGGTTTTACTGACATCAGGAACCAAATCGCAGATTCCGCACAGTAACCCGTCGATCTTCAAGCATTGCCGCTTCGACTTTGGCAATGGTTTCGTCCGAAACCGATGGCCGTCCAGCACGCGGTTCATCGTGGACGTCTGTTCGGCCGTTTTTAAATTCTCTGACCCATCTGCGCACCATCCCGGAACTCATACACCCTTCTCCATACACTTGACAGAGTTCAGTATGAATGTCCTTCGCCGAATTCTTCTTTGCGGCCTAAAAACGAATTACTGACCGTAATTCGCAGCTGGCGGGAGACACGAGGGGAAGCTCCATCACTAACGGCTGCTCAGCCAAGACTAAGCTTACCAGCGACGTGTCCTTGGTGGGAAATTGAAGTGGGGAGAACAAGCTACGAGCCCGTGCAGTCGGCTCGAGCCTAAAAGCGATCCTCATGACAGTGGTGCCCCGTGGAACTTATTTAACGGACAACCCTCGTATTTATATAGATGCGTGTGATATCTTTATTATTTTTATAAATTGAAATCTCCTTACATTAAAACAAAAGCTTGAAAACAATGTAGAGAATTTTCTTTTATTTAGCGATAGAACACGAGTTTTAAACCTCGCGGTACTTCTACATATTTAGCTCTAATGAACATTTTTAAAAAAGACGTATTTTATAAAATGCTCGTCAAAATGCACTCTTGGATAAAACTTAAGGAAGCTGTATCTTTTATAATGTATATCGGTACTTAGACAATATCCCTGAAAGATATTACTGCGACCTTTATTGAAGACACATGAGATAACCAAAAGGGTAAAAAAAATTGCCATTGTTTCTTGAAAAAAAAAAACAGATGCCCGGCAATATCAAAAACTTTACACTTATTCAAGATTTATTCATGAATGCATATTAAAATAAATTATTACAGATAATATACAATATATGGGCCTATGGTATTGATATTTACTTATATGGAGCTTTCGATTGAAGGTTTTTTTAATCTTGAGCAATCAATCACACACTCAGATTTTCCTAGAAATATTAAGATGTTATTGTTTAAATGGATGCCTTGCTAGACCAGGAGTATCATTTCTTATATGTAGGGCGATCTTCTTCAATGTTGTTTATTTTAGGCGAAAGTGGAGTTCGAGATGTAAATATGTAAATAGTTGTAAAGAATTGTATTTCTGATTACATTGAATTAATTCATCCGTTTATTATTCCTTCAAACGTTCTCTTTCAATATCATTAATCTAAGATGGAACTTTTTGCTATATGTGCAGTACGTAGAAGAATTTGTTTATGTTACAATATAATATTTGTGTATAAAGGGTTTAATAGATGAATGTTTTGAATTTATTTGAAAAATTCTTTGATATATATAAAATTTAACTCTCACCTAGATAAAGTATATACTTTTAAATTAGTGATGATCTACTTATTAAAAAACTTAATGTCATCTTTGTGTCCAGTGTAAATAATATGCCATGACCCCCACAAATTTATTACCCATTTCATCAATAAATTTGCTCTATCATACCCTTTGAAGCTGCAAAGAACTTTGGTGACAGTTGTTAATACACAGATGGAATCTTGAGCGTTCAACATTATTCCTCCATTACCAAACAGATACCCCACAGAGCCATGTAATGGAAACCTGGTTCACATAACAACTACCCTGAAACTTAATAATGAAATACTCTTATTTTTAAAATTCACATTTTTTTATTCATAATTTTTATGTACACGAGTTGGGTCTTCTTTCTTGCATTTCTGGAAGATAGAGTTCACTGGTGTTCTTGGAAACTATTTTGTCGATCTTTAGCTCTTCTTGTAATTCCTTGACGATATTCTTGGGATGACAAATTTATTCCAGTTCTGATAAACATCTGTTTTAAAAAAAGATACGTACATTTAGCATTTCATTAACTACTTGTCAATATCCTTGTAAATATCTATATTCTTGAGGAATTATTTTTTTTCAATTCTTTGAACATTCCTTTATAGCGAAGTAATATTAGATGATATTATCTTGATGAACCTTTTTGAACTTGGATTATGGACTATGGCATTTAGGTATGATTTTATTTTTCATAAATATCTCGAAAATAACTTTATCAATCATTTAAAGAGCATATTGTGGATAGTTGAAATATTTCGAATTCCATGTGAGGAGTTTCTTGTTTTCAACTGTGGCAATTATATTTTTCATCTCGTGAGCAATCTTCTAAAGACACAGTGGTTACAAATCCTGAAACATATAAAGGTATTTAGACAATAAAGTAATAAATATTCAGCACAAATATATTGTTTGCAATCTACAAATCGGAATATTGACTTCAAAATTAAACAGAAAAATAAAATGTAATATATAAACATATATGAATGTTTAAAAACAAAGATTATATGGCCCACAATATAATTGCTCAAAAATAATACTGCTCCCCTAATCTGTATATAATTATTTTATTTTAATCATGAAATGCTTATTATTTTATTTTGAATTTTTTGAAAGGCGCATTTATCACGACTACTGTTTGAATATAAAAAAAAAAACAGACAACATAAGTAAGATTCTTTTAACCCCTCCAGGCCATTAGAAGTGGTATACCATCAAGAAGGTAAAGGACAATTTATATGGAAGGTACATCATGTTTGGATAAACAATTGATTGGAATGCTAATCCCAATATATAAAGCACAGGTAGAAGTGATGCCAACTACACTCTGTATAAAATGGGAAATCGGAAAGTTCGTTTATCTTAAGGAAATCTAATTTACATTCTGGTTGCTTGAATAGCATCTTACCATGCCTTGTGTCAAAAAGGAAGAACATATTCACACGTTTCGAATTTAATTGCAGCAGAATCATATCTTATTGGGACTTTATCCTACAGTGATATTGCGGCTCGGGTTAGTCTGAATTTCATGAGCGTAATAAGAATATGAGAATCGATAGATCCAGGAAAGACCAAACAGAACATCATGCTCGATCGTTTTAAGTCACTAAAGAGGACGGACATTTTATGGTTCTTATGACTTATGCACACAAATGGCTAGGTTCTATAGAATTGTTTTTTGAGTTTTTTCTCAATTGGCAATTTACCTTGTCGAAATGATAGAAGATGACAATAAAGCATTTGAACCATGTATAACTTGTGGAAATTCGTATTGTGTAAGTATTTTGTTTTGAGCCTTAGTGATTCCCCATAATAAAGATGCCATCAGTAGTACAGCATATATCTGTGTAATTGTCAATATATTTCAGGGTATTTTAAACTCTCTCTCTCTCTCTCTCTCTGTTACTGGTAATTTTGCAATATAACAATATCTACTATTCTCTTATAATTTGAAATGAAATGGATTAACAGTGATTCTCCTTATAGGGTTGAAGAATAGAAAGCCCTATGTATCAGGAAGCAACCATAAATGGTAAAAACCTTTTCTTATGTAAATACTGAATTTTACAAAACTATTCCAAGGAGATATATGTGTGTATACTACAGAGTTTCAGGCTAATAACATTTTCATATTTTTAAATATATAATTTGTAAAAAGGTACTTACATTTAGTTTTAGGTAATTTCTTCACTCAGTATCTTCTATTGGGGGGCATTGATCTAGTTGTTTCTTCAGATAAGAAATTATGATTTTCGAAATTATAAAATGTTGATTTTGAATTCTTTACAATGAATATAATTTTGAAATATCAAAATTTTATCTGTTTTTGCTATTTCAATGTAGAGTTTGAGTATGTTTGAATCATTTTCACTCATTTTATTTACCGAGCGCATTTCTCTGTTTTAAATTTCAAACTTCTCTTCTTGTTTCACTTCATGAAGATATTTCACTGCATTATTTTCTTGAGAGAGTTCTTCAAAATATATTAAAAAGGTATCAAATATATGAAAAAGAATAATTCAGCTTCATATAAATATTTTATAAAAGATCAAATTAACTTATTTATTTAAAATGAATCTTGATATAACATATGGAAAATATTAATAGTAGAGCTTTGTACCGATTCTCTCTGTACAGAAATCTACTACAGGATTCTTCGAAACTCTAAAATAGGCGAGTTTTCCTCTGTGAATCACCCTCTATACCACAGATAAATGCTGAAGGTGTCTTCAAAACTCTAAAATATACGAGTTTTCTTCTGTGAATCACCCTTCATTCTAAAGAAAAATGCTGAAGGTGTATTCAAAACTCTAAAATAGACGAGTTTTCTTCTGTTAATCACCCTTCATTCCAAAGATAAATGTTGAAGGTGTCTTCAAAACTCTAAAATAGACGAGTTTTCTTCTGTGAATCACCCTTCATTCCAAAGATAAATCTTGAAGGTGCCTTCAAAACTCTAAAATATACGAGTTTTCTTCTGTGAATCACCCTTCATTCCAAAGATAAATGTTGAAGGTGTCTTCAAAACTCTAAAATAGACGAGTTTTCCTCTGTGAATCATCCTTCATTCCAAAGATGAATGCTGAAGGTGTCTCCGAAACTCCAAAATAGGCGAGTTTTCGTCTGTGAATCACCCTTCATTCCAAAGATAAATGTCGAAGGTGTCTTCAAAACTCTAAAAGAGACGAGTTTTCCTCTGTGAATCACCCTTCATTCCAAAGATGAATGTTGAAGGTGTCTTCAAAACTATAAATTAGACGAGTTTTCTTCTGTGAATCACCCTTCATTCCAAAGATAAATGTTGAAGGTGTCTTCAAAACTGTAAAATATACGAGTTTTCCTCTGTGTGTGTGTGAATCACCCTTCATTCCAAAGAGAAATGTTGAAGGTGTCTTCAAAACTCTAAAAGAGACGAGTTTTCCTCTGTGAATCACCCTTCATTCCAAAGACAAATGTTGAAGGTGTCTTCAAAACTCTAAAATAAACTAGTTTTCCTCTGTGAATCACCCTTCATTCTAAAGATAAATGTTGAAGGTGTCTTCAAAACTCTAAAATAGACAATTTTTCCTCTGTGAATCAACCTTCATTCCAAAGATCAATGCTGAAGGTGTCTCCGAAACTCTAAAATAGGCGAGTTTTCTTCTGTGAATCACCCTTCATTCCAAAGATAAATGTTGAAGGTGTCTTCAAAACTCTAAAAGAGACGAGTTTTCCTCTGTGAATCACCCTTCATTCCAAAGACAAATGTTGAAGGGGTGTCTTCAAAACTCTAAAATAGACTAGTTTTCCTCTGTGAATCATCCTTCATTCCAAAGATCAATGCTGAAGGTGTCTCCGAAACTCTAAAATAGGCGAGTTTTCCTCTGTGAATCACCCTTCATTCCAAAGATAAATGTTGAAGATGTCTTCAAAACTCTAAAATAGACGGGTTTTTTTCTGTGAATAACCCTTCATTCCAAATATAAATGTTGAAGGTGTCTTCAAAACTCTAAAATAGACGAGTTTTCCTCTGTAAATCATCCTTCATTCCAAAGATGAATGCTGAAGGTGTCTCCGAAACTCTAAAATAGGCGAGTTTTCTTCTGTGAATCACCCTTCATTCCAAAGATAAATGTTGGTGTCTTCAAAACTCTAAAAGAGACGGGTTTTCCTCTGTGAATCACCCTTCATTCCAAAGATGAATGTTGAAGATGTCTTCAAAACTCTAAAAGAGACGAGTTTTCCTCTTTGAATCACCCTTCATTCCAAATATAAATGTTGAAGGGGTGTCTTCAAAACTCTAAAATAGACTAGTTTTCCTCTGTGAATCACCCTTCATTCTAAAGATCAATGCTGAAGGTGTCTCCGAAACTCTAAAATAGACGAGTTTTCATCTGTGAATCACCCTTCATTCCAAAGATCAATGCTGAAGGTGTCTCCGAAACTCTAAAATAGACGAGTTTTCTTCTATGTGAATCACCCTTCATACAGCAGATAAATGCTGCAGGCGTCTTCGAAACTCTAAAATAGGTAGGTGCCTTTGTGAATTACTCTCCATTCAACACAAATTCTTTCCTCACCTTGAGAAACAACTCGAAATTTCATATTTGACACATCCTCATATCATAGGATATTCTTCAAGGACGCGCTTCAAGGTATATATTTGAAAAGATTTTGATATATTTCCAATATTAAAATGCCCCAATCTTGAGACTTTCAACGTCCATTGCCAATGGGAATTCAGACCTCCCTTCCATCTCAGTTCCTGGTTGTTGCCAATATGGATGCAGCATTGTAGCTACTGAGTCAGCTTCTACCCTGGGTAGATCCTGAGCTATCTTGGTGAGAATGGTTCTCAGCGCCATAAAATTGTTCCTAGGAGACCTTCATGACTCTACACATGGGTAGATCCTTGGTAGTTCCACCGAATAAATTTCCAACTTGTGGGCGAAACATAGTTCCCGCCTCGTTGAAGGGGCTGCTGGAGATTGGACGGGGAGTGAATTTTGTCTTCTTTCTTGGCCAATGATTTCATGAATAATAACAAAAAATGAATATAGAATAAAATAATATAATGAAAACAAAGATATTATAATAAAATAAACAGACATCAAATAAAATAAATATATATATAAAAAGGAATAAAAGTAAAAAGGTATATACATAAAAATATAAGTAAAAGTGAAAATTAAAAAACAACAAATAAATAAAATAAAGACAATTATAAATGAAAAATAAACACGAAAAATATAAAATAAAAGGAAATAAAATATATACATAAAATAATTTTGATTTGAAAAATCCAATCGATTAAAAATAAATATCCATTATAAGGATGTAAACTTGGATTTGACAAGTTTTTCAAATCACAGATATCTGGAACAAAGAAAGAAGTGTTAGCATTAATTATCCACACATGTTTATAATGATACAAATATTGACAATATCACTTGAGGTTTTTGAAAATTACTTGAAGAATTGGTGACGGCACAACTTTTATCAAAACGTTTATTTTATATAATTGTATCAAATATAATTTTCATCAAAGCACTCTCTGTCACGAAATATTAGATATATTATAACGCTATTTTTTCTCTCTATATATAAAATCAACGTATGTATATGTCATAATATATACCCTTCCAGGAATAATAAAACAAACCTAGAGCCATCCCAGAGAGAGATGGGATGTAAAGTCCGGTCAATGGAGAAAGCAGCGACATTCCAAAGGGGAGGCAAATGGGGCCCGCCCGTCAACACCTGAGGACTATTTTTGGACAGTTTGCGGGGGGCGTGCGACAAAAACGGCCGTTCAGCGGTGGCGCTCCCTCTCTCTCGGATGGCTTCTAAATTCCTTTACCAATTTGTGGCGTGATTATTTCCCTTTCCCCACATTATCACTATATTGTCACATTGAAAGTCGACAGGATAAGACCTGACCGGGAAACAAATCCCTCATATACCAGAGTATGAAGAAACAAGAAGCCAAGCCACGATGATCGACCAAACCCAACTCAACTGTAACCACTCCTCTTCGAGCCCTCAACCCCTTCTTCGCCAACCTTTGAACCGTGATTCCGAAGAAGTATTCACCTACGACGGAGATGGAACTGCCACACACTTCTTCCAGCACTAGATCTGCCCAAGAACGACCACCGTGCCAGGGCAGGACACCTTCCACCATCATGGACAAGACTCCGCCATATCCCTGCCGCTGCTGTGATGTACAACACTGGTACGCACAGTGTCACAGACAGAACTCTCCCGAAGCTCAATGAACTTACCTGCGCCCTAAACCAACATAACTCGTGAGTTTAATTGTTTTAACTCCTACCATTCATTCTTTAAATAAGTCATTCCTTGTAAATTGCCCCAATATTTACATAATTAGCTCCATTTATTCTCTCTACGCCTATTAACAATGATTTTATTCTCCATACTATTCATCTAGATATTTGTAACTCATTTAATTAGTTACCTTACCAGTAGAATTTAACAATCGTCATTTTAATTAAATAATTTCCATTTTAACGTAACTCTTTAAAAAAAAATTGGAATTCTACCTATTAATGCTTTACGATTTTTACTATTAACAATAGATTTTTCATAATCAATTCATTTATAAAATATGCCTCCAGCACCTAAACTTTTGTATACTTATTTGTATATGACCTCTCCTACTTGTAAGCACGGCTCACGAAAAATAATGTCTTTCCCTAATCGACTCAAAATTCACCCTGTAATTCAGGCGTTGAAGAATTCCAACCACCACGTGAGCCTTGCTTACAACCAACCCTTGGTGACTCTTATCTATCTTCCCCTTAATGTCCCACTCATTCTTACCACCATGTCAACCTTATACCAGCTCAGGACCTTTATAGAATTATTGATTAATCAATTATCGAACATTATTACAAACAATATTGTCATTTCAAAATCCTAATCTTCGCCCTTCATTTATGATAAAATATTTCGTAGTTCATCTCTAGCATATCCACCGACCCACACCATCTAGCCAATGGTGTGTTCGTCACAGGATGCAGATTGACTAACTGCTAGATATTTATCGAACCCTTTTTGTTCGCACTTGAACAATCTGCATCGAGCGGCACAGTTCGCTTCTTCTTCTCGCGCCACACGTTCGCCACACGGACCCTGTCTTCAAATCTATGTTTGTCCATTGCCCAAACCAGCACGATATAGCCTACCTTCGATATTTCCCACGGAGGTACGTTAAACATCGTCGCTGATTCTGTCCGGTCCGTCATCATTTCGCGTAGACATGGGTCTTACGTACAACCCACCGCGAAATCATCGCCTTGCACAAGCTCCCACGAAGGTTCAAACACCTCGTGTCCGAGCAGCTTGTCACTTGTAACGGACAACGCAGTCCTCGTCCCAATTTTTGGCACTGTGCGCGCATACTTTCCGCAAATTAAATATAAGTCCATTCGACTTCCTCACCTACACACGGGACTTTTCCCCTCGGACTCGCTACACAAGTAACTACATAGATAAGGTAGAATGGCCCAGGGCAAGTTTCCCCTCGCTCTGTTCGCCAAGCTTCTAACATTGTATGTAGTTTTATATTTACCTCAGTCCTGATCTCACACAATTGCCAACCTCAATCTCATTTCTCGTACTCTACATCTTTAGCATAGAAAGCCCATGCCAAGTTTCCCCTTGCCATGTCCGCCTGAAAAATATCTTAAAGTGTAGAGTTCCCCAGCCTTAATGATCTCCAGAATTTCATCATGTGTTTGTGACTTCCCTTCTCCTTGTTCACACTCCTCAATGTCATTTCCCTTATAGTACATTAGAATTTATTGTATATAGCCTTTTATAACCTTGATATTTTCAAAATTTCCCATAAATATCAAACCCTCCGGTGTTGAAAAACTGCTTGTAAATAATATTTACTTGTGTACTATACAATATTTTATTTACATAAAACTATGTCACCATTACCTTAACTAATTTCAACTGTAAAATTATTTTCTCTATTCCTGGCTTCTCCAGCTTTAAGTATACTCGAACCATGTTCAGCCTTCTTCAACGGGGGCCATATGTCATAATATATACCCTTCCAGGAATAATAAAACAAACCTAGAGCCATCCCAGAGAGAGATGGGATGTAAAGTCCGGTCAATGGAGAAAGCAGCGACATTCCAAAGGGGAGGCAAATGGGGCCCGCCCGTCAACACCTGAGGACTATTTTTGGACAGTTTGCGGGGGGGGCGTGCGACAAAAACGGCCGTTCAGCGGTGGCGCTCCCTCTCTCTCGGATGGCTTCTAAATTCCTCTACCAATTTGTGGCGTGATTATTTCCCTTTCCCCACATTATCACTATATTGTCACATATATTTTATGAAAAAAGGACATCTTATCATGCAATTGAAAGTTGCTGATGGCTTGCGCCATTTATCGGAATAAATATCGACTATTCTCGTTGATTTTTAATTATTGCAGAATTGGCCAAATACCCATTCTTGATTAATCATGAAAAGTTAACCACGGACGCGTTTCGGGCTGTTGGCCCTCATATGTATATTTATTTGTTCTTTATATATTTACTCAACATATAACCAACTTGAATGAAATTTTAAAAGTATGTGGAAAGAGATTTTGACAAATTTCCAACAAGGAAAACTATAATTAAAAACTACCTAACTAATTAACTTATTTTTTAGTAAAAAGAATGATGATATTATATTGTTGTGTCATGTTTGATGGGAAGAAACAAAATGCGATGATCAGGAAAATCACGTCCTCACCCTGGTTCGTTCGAAACACGATCCTTAGGAACGATCTAAATATTTAAAATATCAACGAATACATATTTAAAAAATCATTTAAGTTCCATGTAAAATCTGAAATTTCTCTTTAAACTCCATTATCTCAAGGTAGCTAGCTACAAACTACAAATGAGAAATAAGGAAAGAAATAAATTTAAAACCGAAACAAATCTTTCATCAACTAAGCCATATTGGCAAAAGGTAAAAAAAAAACCAACTTGAATATTGAACAAGCCAGAAAAAAATCTTCTCAAGAACAAGATCCCCAAGTACTTGAGAATCGAGACTCAAAAACACCATAATATTTTTAAAATATAATAATAAATGAACCACCAAATAATTATAAATAACCACCCTCATTGTAAATATGATAATGTAAGTTGCTCTTTTTCAGCCTAACCTAATAAAGGTATTTTGGAATTGAAACTGGAATTGAATACAGTTAATTGGCTATTAAATGCTGTTAAAAACCTCCAATTCACTAAAGTACTAAAGAGCAAATTCATGGTACTTAAGAAATTCAGTCTAGTACATTAGTAGAGCAATGTGGAGTTAAAATGGCGAAATCGCTGGGAGAATTCACCACTGATGGGCCATGTCCTCCTTTTTCAAATTTCATTTATTGGAGAATAAGGGCTCTTTAGAAATAATTTTTATTAATTATATAAACATTTTTAGCATCACATACTCCTTTTTATTTTTATCAAGCTAGATGGCGTTGTGCCATTTAAAATGCTTATTTGAGCGTTCAGGAAAGAGTTATATTTTCGTGGTTCTTTCTGTAAACATAAAGGGGCAAACCTAATAGTGACTGATTATAAAATTCAATTCGATGGTAAATTATTCAAGGTGAAAGAAACAAAAATGGCTACTCACATCCTTTAGTGTTTCTGGATCCCAAAAACTTCAGGTAATATCCGCAAATAAAAATAAGCTGCGGCTTCCTTATCCTGTAACAAACCATTTATTTATTCACATTATCATTTTATCATATATATATATATATATCGTAATTTAAACAATGTGATATGTAAGTAATAAAGTATGACGTCTTTTCTAGTTGTCTCAAAGTGACACCAGCTTGCCACTGGACACCCGGGGGATCCAGAGAGGGACAAAGAAGGGGCGTTGGTCCGGATGTTGACAGTTAGTTAGGTTACAGTGGATATTTTGGGAGAGGCCCGCTCAGTGCTAGGTCTCACGGCGGCCCTCGTGGCCACCGTTTTGGCTCTGCCCCCGCGGCTTCATGCAGGACGCCGGGCTTTTCGCTGTTAATGCTCAAATTTCCCCTGGTCCTGGTGCCACGTGAGATGTACTAGGAGAGGGTCTTTTGATCCCAAATTTTGTCCTTACTGTCCCGTGCGGACTTCCCACTCTGCACGCCTTGCCACTCAACCCCGACTGCTTCCAACTCACTTGTTGATTTACCCGGGTTTACGACATATATGATCACATATCAGTAGCCCAAAAAGAGGGATTTTTTTTTTTTTTATATATATTTTACTATTTTCACGAAGATCTATTCAGGCGTTAAAAGAAGAGATGCCTCCTTTGATAAATATTCAGGAATCGCTTTGAAAAATGTATTAAGCATTTTTTTACAAATTTTATGCTGGTAAGATCAATAAATTATATTTTTAGCGTTTTTTAATGGGATGATGTTCCTTGCTCAAACAGAATGTGTTCAGATGAAATTTACAATTAAAAAAAATAGATTTTTAAAATAAAAAAGCGAAAGGAGTGAGCAGCCTAAACAGATTTTCTATATTCAACAAAAATTTATTTTTAAACAATTTAAATAGAAATATACATATATGACTCAAATTCTCATCATGGAGAGGCCGCCACTACCATCCTAACGGACCATGTCCTGGCAGACCTTACGCTTGGGCATCTCGAAACAGACCCAGCCTGCTCTCACTGTCCGGAAGAATCACAGAAAGTTGATTATCTACTCTTTATTTATTCAGCTTTCCTGAGACATAGGATGCAAGCGGTTATTCTGGTTGGACTGATCCACCTCAACTCTACATCTATGTCCCGTCTCCCATACCTAGCACATAACTTACTGGTTCTGTTCAGTAATTCACCCAGGCCGGGATTAGAAGTACTGGTCTGTACTAGTTTTCCAGACAATCCGTGTAGTTGGTGTTTTATCTCTCTACCAACATTATACTAGTCTTAGACTGAGATTTGACATGTGGTTGACAGGGAAGCCAGTTCTGTCATTCCCAAATGCCGTCCATTTAACATTTTGACCAGTCTTCACATATTATTTACTCATCCCGTTTTTGCCTCAAAAATATCTTATTCAAATAATAATATAAACATGTGACATATACCAGCGCATTCTCTGTATTCATAAAGATAAACTATTTCTAACGCGCTACCATTTTTTTGGTCCATAGTTTGTTTAGAATACTGTTCATCATTAGTACCGGAGAAAAATCAAAACAATCCATTAACATATTAGAACGGTATGGTAGATTAAACTGGCGAAGCTGCTGGGAAGTTCACCTCTAGTGAGCCAGGCCATCCCAATATTTATATCATTGCACTATAGACAATAGGGAATAGTTTTACATTGAAAAGAAACAGTTGTGATACGAATAGAGTTTATATTTTCTAAACTCTCTAATCATTAAGAGACAAAGATAATAATCTCCCTATTCTCCATAGAAACACAGGTCGAGGAGACTTTATATAAGAGGACGATTGAATCTATAATTAATATAATAATAACATTTTATTTAATTCTGTTTACGTTAATGCGTTACTTTTAGAAAAATGATAATTTCAGCTTGTATAGAGTTGTTTTTAATAGCTAGAAAAGTTTGCTGCTAAAACAATGCCCTGTGCTCAGCGAAACCTAATAATAAAATTACTAGAAGGAAGATCTAAAAAGATTAGAAAACATTGTTAAAAAGTATTAAAATGGCTATGGACTATGGATCAACATACAATACCAGTGTACTGATAGAGACTGAATAAAAAACATATTTACATAATTTCACTGTACTCTCGGTTTGTCTGGGAACGAATGATCCACAGGATCTATTTACATCGCGGGTATAGAAGTAGCGACTCTAATATGAGGTGTCAGTCAATTGGCTTTTTTATTATTGTGATTCAGTCTTTGTTTTTCCCATATCGGTCCATTTTTGAATCCGCATTAGGTAATTCAATATATATATATATAAACCAAATTGGATTCCTTTTGTCACATACTTCCGAAACATCTGGGAAATAAAACAGAAAACTTTAAAGTCTATTGTACAATAAATTAATGAAGAGGAAACAATCCCTCGAAATAATTTTAGAGAAAAATTGTTTTTTTTTTCACAGATCCAAGTACGCTTTTTTATATGTAAATAGAAAACGTTGATCATTTTTATAAAGTATACATATACAATGCCATTTAATTGAGATACAGCGCATTCTATTTTTTCAGAGTTATGGAGAGGAGCAAGGGAAATGCATTTTTAAATATGACACGATATGATCGACAAAAAGATAGACAATTAGAAAGAAGGAATATAGTCGTCTTGTGTTTCATAGTTTTACCTTTCTTGTAAAATCCATACAAATACTTTGCACAATTCGCATTTGGATTCAGTGTACAATCGATTTATAAATAGGCATATATATATATATATGTAAAAGTGTCTACTATAATTTTAATAGACATACCTGTATATGGGATGGTTATGGAGAACATTTGGAAGAAAATGGGCTTTCTATGGAGGGCATAGGGGGGGGAGGATTTCAAATGGAGAGCATGAACATGGGGGAGAGATGAATGGCTTTCTATGGAGATCATGTATGGCTTTTCTCTGAGGTTCGTGGGAGAAGGGTATGGAGATAGCTGGGTTCTCTATGGAGAAAGAAAGGATGGGTGCCTTTATATGGATAGCATGGGGTAGATGGGTGGCTTTTCTATGAGGCTCATGGGGCAAGGCTATGGAGATGGTTGGCTTTTCTATGGGGCTCATGGGGGAAGGGCATGAGTATGGTCGGCTTTTATATGGAATTCATGGGGGAAAGGTTTGGAGATGGTCGGGTTTACTATGGAGAAGAGGATAGGAAGGCACTGGCAGCGTTTACTTCCTATAACATATCATTACAATGTCAGAATAATAATTGATTAATGTGTGAATATCTAGGTTTTTGTATTTAAGACGCATCTAGATGGAATGGTATCATATTACTTTGGTATAATTTTATATCGCATTGTTTTTTCTTTACAAAAAGATAACTATTATAAAAGGGGAACGTTACCTTCAACAAGGAAGGCAGCGGCTCCACAGTCTCCGGAAAAGGGAAATCTTTTTCCTCCTGAAAACAATTGATCCATTAATTCTAACACATAATATGATAGAGACAAATACAAATAAAAATTCACTTTCATTAAAGGAATTAAAATATGTATTTAAGATAATATCTTAAATTATAAAGAGAGAGAGTAAGGTATGTTTGATAAATACAGTTACCTAGGACCTGATTCCTACCTATATACATTCATAGACAAAACTAAAGGAAGTTATACCTTAATGCAATTTAAAGTAATTCTTATGCATCTTCTTATGACGCAAAAAATAATATGAGATTAATATTAAATTAATAATAATAAAAATAACAAATGAGAACAAATTAAAGGAAATAGTTCTCAATATAAAATGGAGATTATCGCATTAAAGTTTCAACATAGTTGGCATTGGTGAAACACATGGTGGGAATGGGATCCATCTCTCTCAATGTACGAAAATATACTTTTATTGACCATTATTTTGGGAAATTTCAGGGATTCTATATATTTCTATAGGGTGAAACTCTCTATAATTGTTATCTAGAAACTTACTTTTCTACTGGAGCTGGCTGGATCTCCTCAGAAGAGAGAACAATTATCTCATCATCTTTTGGCATAACAAAAGCCATATCTCGATATTTCAGAACATTTCGAGCCAGTTGATCAATGTCCTCGGGGAAAAATGGATGATCCCCATTAGGGTAGATGTGCTTTGGCATTTCTTCCCTGCACACACAAGTAAAAAACTCATTATTAACAATACCTATTGCCTGTAAATACGTCCATGGACAGAACCTAAGGAAGTTTTACCTTTTAGCATGTATATCTGAATTCAAAAAATATCTCTGATATTTGATACACAGTGACCTTTATTGATGGGACACGAAATAACCTCAGACTCAGAACGAAACACTACAAAGGAATGACAATACATCCAGATGGCACAAAAACCTATAGGACATGCAACAACTGTCCTGATGTGGAACTCACACCTACCCACATATTCTAATGCCCAGCAATTGCCGCAGCCTTGTAGAAAAATTTACATGGACCTAGAACAGCAACTTGACACACCCAAGATAGTGGATATTGCGACTGCTGTGATAGAAATTCATTGGAAAATCTGAGGCTCTTCGTTGGATACGACAACACTAACAACGAAATAACCAAGTTTGAAAATATTGTCTCTGTCTCTTTAAAAAAAAAAAGACTTAAGTTTTGTCCATGAGTTTATACGTTTATCATAAATTGTTTTAAGTATGTATTTGTCGCTTGAATATCAATGATAAAAATATACAGAAAACCCAGGTTCTTGAGCTCATCTTCTGCCATTTTCGACCGACGGCATCAAGCACGTTCAACTTCCTCAAGTTTTGTCTATGATATGAATGTACCTATATCAGCTGGAACTTCCATTATTTAATTTTTATGATTGTACATCAATTTAATGGCTAGAGAATTATATCTTTTCTGATATCAATGGTACAGTCAATAAATCATATGTAGATGTTTGATGAATTCTTTCATAGTGTCAACAAGTAGCCCAACAATATAGATGTTATTGATGGAGAGTTTCTCCGACGAGGAATCAAAATTTATCAACGCGATATCCCAAGTTTAACATTTACAATTATTTCCTTGTTATTTGAATAACTTGATTTATAAGGAATGAATATTTATAATGATCACTTTATATTGAAAATGAATTGAGAGGATTTATGCTCTTCAAATATTCACACCTCTTCTGTTTTAATATTTTCAAATCAATTTTATTTATATCAAAATCATTTCCATCTTGAATATTCCAATTTAAAATATCCATCTACTTCTGATAAAAAGGAAAAATAAATATTGTGCTTGAATCTAGAAAGAATATTGTTTCTTGAGTGAACATCAGTTGATATTTTTTCTGAAGTAATATTGCAGGGTGAAAACTTACATTTAATCAGGAGCTTCTCAAATATCGTTAGACGTTAGTAAAATGGTTTTAATCTAATTTTTACTTCTTAGCAACGGCGAATCTATTTTCTATTTATTACTGCCGCCATATTTAAATATTGAAGAATTAGCCTATCACACATGAGATGGAACATTGCAAGACAAAATAAACATATAAAATGTATCTACAATGTAATTACATTGAGAACTGTACTTACATCGCCAAAATTTAACTTAAAGGAGTATTGTGACCAAGAGTTTGGGATCTCTATAATAAAATGATTAAAAAATACGATATCATACATATATAAAAGTTCTAAATCATCTATATATATGAGTGTGTATGTACATATATATGTACCAAAAGAGGCACCTCTCCCTTCAAATGTACATCAAAACGATGACACTATTGCTTTACCCTAGTAAAACTCTTTACTAGTGATGATAAAGAATGGGCCACAACACCAGTTTTGGCAAATTCAGACAAAAGGTCAACAACCTGTATACCATGGTTTCTGGCTTTGGCTCTCATCTGTACAGGGACGGCTTCGATCTTATAACATTCTACGAGAGAGGATTTGAAATCGGTCAAATTCACCAAACAGGTGGTTAAGCTGGTGAAGTGACAAGATTCAAGTAAGATTGCGTCATAAAGTTGCGAAAGGATGATAATTATGTACCAAAATAGACACCACTCCCTTTAAATGTGGATCAAAACGAAAGCACTGTTGCATTACCCTAGTAAAAAACTTTACTAGTGATGATAAAGATTGAGCTACAACAACTGTTTGGTAAATTCGACCGATTTCATAAGCCTTCTCGTAGTATGTTATGAAATCGAAGCCGCCCCTGTACTGATGAGGGCCAAAGACCGAAACCCTGGTATACAGGTTGATTTTGTCTGGATTTGTCAAAACTGGAAGATTGATTACATCTCTTTATAACCATATAAAAGCATATTAAGAAAATTTAACTTGCGCTCTGACTAATCAAATTGTATGTATATACTTTTAAACATTATCAAATTCTCTCTGTGTATATACTCTATCTTATGAGTACTTTGTCAAGTTTAGAACTATTTGTACAATAATTTACAAAACACTACTAATCCATCGTGTAAATATTTAATCATATATATGTAAATAATACTAGCACAGCACAATAGTCCTTTGGACTTCGTGCTTTTGTAACAATAAATAAAATTTAAAAAAAAAGAAAATGTGATGATATTTTAAACAGAACAATAATTTTCACATATAAAATATTAATATCGAATCCTACGACAAGAATTGTTGGTTGTAATTGAAATAGGTTGGCGAGATCGGAACCTGAATATTTGGATTTCTTCCCAATTTGAGGTTGTGAACAATCACTGAAAGAATAAATTCTCAACTCCCAGGAGTTTCTGAATTCTAATCGTGCAACACTCATATACACGGATATTGAATTTATATAAAAGATGATTATGGCGATTTAATAAATATATATTTCAAAAACAAATTAAGCACATCCTGACCAATAACATGAGCGTTTTTTCTATCAAGGAACAGGGGTTAAATAAACATTCAGTTGATTTCTGTTCCACTAGATGGCGCTCTGCCATTTAAAAAACGTTCATTTTATTGGTCAGGATGTGCCTAAATCGTTTTTAATATCAACACCTGGCCTTTTTATATTTTAAAAATGTTTTTTTCTCTTAAATATATATATGCTAATATTTGAGGAAGAGAGATTGTGCTGAATTATATATATATAACAGATAAGTTAATATTAATTTCACCTCATTACTTGCTTGTAATTTCAGAGTAGTTTGAGATAGAAACCTAAATTTTTCATTTATTCTTCCTTTTAGGTCATGAAAAATATATGAAAGAAGAGTCAAGTGTAAACTCTCAGTAGTTTCCGAGTTGAAGTCTTGCATCACCGACAGTCTGACAGAAATACATTTTATTTTTATAGATGCGTGTGATATCTTTATTATTTTTCTGAATAAAATTATCCTTACATTATTAAAAAAAGTTTAAGAACAATGTAGAAATGTTTCTTTTATTATAGCGATAAAACACGAGCTTCCAAACCTCACAGTACTTCTACAGATTAAGCTCTAAAGAACATTTTGAAAAAAAGACGTATTTTATAAAATGCTCGTAAAAATACACTCTTTGATAAAACTTAAGGAAGTTTTACCTTTTAGCATGTATATCGGGATTTAGACAATATCTATGAAAGATATTACTGTGACCTTTATTAAAGACATTGAGATAACCAACACGGAACAAAATTGTATTTGTTCCAAAAAAAAAAATAACAGATGACCGGCGACATTAAAGAGACTTTACACTCATTTAAGATTTATTCATGAATGTATAATAAAATAAAGTATTGCAGCTAATATACAATATATGCACTATTGTATTGAAATGTATTTATAGTTATTATACATTTTTTTTATCTTTGAGCAATCAATCAGATTTTTCTAAATACCTTAAAATATGTTTTTGTTTAAATAGGTGCTTCTTGCTAGATCATGAGTATCATTTATTTTCTCATTGAATAAATCCATACGTTTATTATTCCTTCAAACGTTGTCTTTCAATATCATCAATGTGTTGGAGCGGGTCGCTCCTTAAATAAATGCATATATTAGTTAATAACTAAATGGAATCCTCTCTTTCTTTTTCCCGGTAAGAGACGCCTACGGAAGCAAATTTATAATTGTAACAAATAGTATTTGAATAAAAACATTCAATCGGGTAAAACACGGGCGTTGCCCGGGTCATTCGGCTAGTTTTGCTATATGTAGGAATGGAGAAAAACTTGTTTATGTTACAATAAAATATTTGTGCATAAAGAGGTACATAGATGAGTGTTTTGAAATTCTATGAAAAATTATTCGATACACATAAAAAAATAACTCTCACCTAGATAATGCACTTACTCTGGATTTAGTGATGTCTACTTATTAAAAAACTTAGCTATATATAAAAGACATATTTGTGTTCAATTTAAATTATATACCCTAACCACCACAAATTCATTATCTATTTCATCAATAAATTTGCTCTACCTTCCTCTTTGAAGCTGTAAAGAACTTTGGTGACAGTTATAGATACACAGATGGAATCTTAACCTTCAACCTTATTCCTCCATTAACAAACAGAAACCCCACAGAGCCTTGTAATGGAAGCCTGGTTCATATAACAACTATCCTAAAACTTAATAATGAAATACTCTTATTTTAAAAATTCACAATTTTATTATTCATAATTTTAATGTACATGAGTTGGGTCTTCTTTCTTGCATTTCTGGAAGATGGAGTTTACTGGTGTTCTTGGAAACTATTCTGTCGATCTTTAGCTCTTCTTGTAATTCCTTGACGATATTCTTGGGATGACAAATATATTCCTATTTTTATCAACGTCTGTTTAACAAAAGATACGTACATTTAGCATTTCTTTAACTACTTTTCAATAACTTTGTGAATATTCATTTTCTTGAGGAATCATTTTTTTCTCAATTCTTTGAACATTCCTTTATAGCAAAGAGATATTAGATGATACAATATCTTGATGAAGTTTCTTGAACTTGGATTATGGAGACTTATATATGTCATTTAGGTATAATTTTATTTTTCATGAATATCTAGAAAATAACTTAATCAATCATTTTAAGAGCATGTTGTGGATAGTTGAAAAATTTCGAATTCCATGTGAGGAGTTTCTTGTTTTCAACTGTGACTATTATATTTTTCATCTCGTGAGCAATCTTCCAAATACACTGTGATTACAAATCCTGAAACATATAAAGGTATTTAGACAATCTATATATATAAAAATGAATGTATGTGTGTCTGTTTGTTTGTTTGTCCTTTATGCCTGACCAAACCACTCATTGGATCGCCATGAAACTTTGGGAAGTTATTTAGTATAGTACTGGGAAGGTTTCTATCAAATAAAATTTTTGAAATAACTTTTCGCCTAAAAATAATCAAGATAAATATTCTAATTTATCTGTTATAATTCAACAATCTGCTCTAAATATTATCATGATGATACGATGATTTTGTAATGTAGTAAATTAGGAAAGACAAAATTCAGGATGACACGGCAATTTATTTGAGACAAGAATAATGATACAATTCAAAGGCAAGATACTATTCCTTTAACTTCCAATTACCGAGGGAACCAATTAATATTTATTTTATTCAACTTATCGAGTATTTTTCAAGGGACCGGGAAAAAATGTTCACTTTATCGAGAGATTCGTTAAACAAACCTTTACTCGGGTAAAACCCGGGCGAAGCCGGGTACATCCATACAAGAATAATGATACAATTCCAAGGCAAGATACTATTCCTTTAACTTCCAATTACCGAGGGAACCAATTAATATTGATTTTATTCAACTTATCGAGTATTTTTCAAGGGACCGGGAAAAAAATGTTCACTTTATCGAGAGATTCGTTAGACAATCTTTTACTCGGGTAAAACCCGGGCGAAGCCGGGTACGTCCTCTAGTGAAGTAATAAATATTCAGCACAAATATATTGTTTGCAATCTACAAAATGAATATTGACTTCAAAATTAAATAGAAAAATAAAATGTAATATATAAACATATATGAATGTTTAAAAACAAAGATTATATGGCCCACAATATAATTGCTCAAAAATAATACTGCTCCCCTAATCTGTATATAATTATTTTATTTTAATCATGAAATGCTTATTATTTTATTATGAATTTTTTGAAAGGCGCATTTATCACGACTACTGTTTGAATATAAAGAAACAGACAACATAAGTAAGATTCTATTAACCCCTCCAGGCTATTAGAAGTGGTATACCATCAAGAAAGTAAAGGACAATTGACATGGAAGGTACATCATGTTTGGATATATAATTGATTGGAATGTTAATCCCAATATATAAAGCACAGGTAGAAGTGACTCCAACTACACTCTGTATAAAATGGAAAATAGTAAAGTGCGTTTATCTTAAGGAAATCTAATTTACATTCTGGTTGCTTGAAAAAGCATCTTACCATGCCTTGTGTCAAAAAGGAAGAACACATTCACACGTTTCGAATTTAATTGCAGCAGAATCATATCTTATTGGGACTTTATTCTACAGTGATATTGCGGCTCGGGTTAGTCTGAATTTCATGAGCGTAATAAGAATATGGGAATCGGTAGATCCAGGAAAGACCAAACAGAACATCATGCTCGATCGTTTTAAGTCACTAAAGAGGACGGACATTTTATGGTTCTTATGACTTATGCACACAAATGGCTAGGTTCTATAGAATTGTTTTTTGAGTTTTTTCTCAATTGGCAATTTACCTTGTCGAAATAATAGAAGATACCAATAAAGCATTCGAACCAGGTATAACTTGGGGAAAATCGAATTGTGTAAGTATTTTGTTTTGAGCCTTAGTGATTCCCCATAATAAAGATGCCATCAGTAGTACAGTATATATCTGTGTAATTGTCAATATATTTCAGGGTATTTTAAACTCTCTCTCTCTCTGTTACTGGTAATTTTGCAATATAACAGTATCTACTATGCTCTTATAATTTGAAATGAAATGGATTAACAGTGATTCTCCTTATAGGGTTGAAGTATAGAAAGCCCTATGTATCAGGAAGCAACCATTACTGGTAAAAACCTTTTCTTATGTAAATACTGAATTTTACAAAACTATTCCAAGGAGATATATGTGTGTATACTACAGAGTTTTAGGCTAATAACATTTTCATATTTTTAAATATATAATTTGTAAAAAGGTACTTACATTTAGTTTTAGGTGATTTCTTCACTCAGTATCTTCTATTGGGGGGCATTGATCTAGTTGTTTCTTCAGATATGAAATTATGATTTTCGAAATTATAAAATGTTGATTTTGAATTCTTTACAATGAATATAATTTTGAAATATCAAAATTTTATCCGTTTTTTTCTATTTCAATGTAGAGTTTGAGTATGTTTGAATCATTTTCACTCATTTTATTTACCGAACGCATTTCTCTGTTTTAAATTTCAAACTTCTCTTCTTGTTTCACTTCATGAAGATATTTCACTGCATTATTTTCTTGAGAGAGTTCTTCAAAATATATTAAAAAGATATCAAATATATGAAAAAGAATATTTCAGCTTCATATAAATATTTTATAAAAGATCAAATTAACTTATTTATTTAAAATGAATCTTGATATAACATATGGAAAATATTAATAGTAGAGCTTTGTACCGATTCTCTCTGTACAGAAATCTACTACAGTATTTTTCGAAACTCTAAAATAGGCGAGTTTTACTCTGTGAATCACCCTCTATACCACAGATAAATGCTGAAGGTGTCTTCAAAACTCTAAAATAGATGAGTTTTCTTCTGTGAATCACCCTTCATTTCAAAGATAAATGTTGAAGGTGTCTTCAAAACTCTAAAATAGACGAGTTCTTTTCTGTGAATCACCCTTCATTCCAAAGATAAGTGCTGTAGGTGTCTTCAAAACTCTAAAATAGACGTGTTTTCTTCTGTGAATCACCCTTCATTCCAAAGATAAATGTTGAAGGTGCCTTCAAATTTCTTTAATAGACGAGTTTTCTTCTGTGAATCACCCTTCATTCCAAAGATAAATGCTGAAGGTGTCTTCAAAACTCTAATATAGACGAGTTTTCTTCTGTGAATCACCCTTCATTCCAAAGATAAATGTTGAAGGTGTCTTCAAAACTCTAAAATAGACGAGTTTTCTTCTGTGAATCACCCTTCATTCCAAAGAGAAATGTTGAAGGTGTCTTCAAAACTCTAAAATAGACGGGTTTTCTTTTGTGAATCACCCTTCATTCCAAAGATAAATGCTGAAGGTGTCTTCAAAACTCTAAAATAGACTAGTTTTCCTCTGTGAATCATCCTTCATTCCAAAGATGAATGCTGAAGGTGTCTCCGAAACTCTAAAATAGGCGAGTTTTCTTCTGTGAATCACCCTTCATTCCAGAGATAAATGCTGAAGGTGTCTTCGAAACTCTAAAATAGGCGAGTTTTACTCTGTGAATCACCCTCTATACCACAGATAAATGCTGAAGGTGTCTTCAAAACTCTAAAATAGATGAGTTTTCTTCTGTGAATCACCCTTCATTTCAAAGATAAATGTTGAAGGTGTCTTCAAAACTCTAAAATAGACGAGTTCTTTTCTGTGAATCACCCTTCATTCCAAAGATAAGTGCTGTAGGTGTCTTCAAAACTCTAAAATAGACGTGTTTTCTTCTGTGAATCACCCTTCATTCCAAAGATAAATGTTGAAGGTGCCTTCAAATTTCTTTAATAGACGAGTTTTCTTCTGTGAATCACCCTTCATTCCAAAGATAAATGCTGAAGGTGTCTTCAAAACTCTAATATAGACGAGTTTTCTTCTGTGAATCACCCTTCATTCCAAAGATAAATGTTGAAGGTGTCTTCAAAACTCTAAAATAGACGAGTTTTCTTCTTGGAATCACCCTTCATTCCAAAGATAAATGTTGAAGGTGTCTTCAAAACTCTAAAATAGACGGGTTTTCTTTTGTGAATCACCCTTCATTCCAAAGATAAATGCTGAAGGTGTCTTCAAAACTCTAAAATAGACTAGTTTTCCTCTGTGAATCATCCTTCATTCCAAAGATGAATGCTGAAGGTGTCTCCGAAACTCTAAAATAGGCGAGTTTTCTTCTGTGAATCACCCTTCATTCCAGAGATAAATGTTGAAGGTGTCTTCAAAACTCTAAAATAGACGAGTTTTTTTCTGTGAATCACCCTTCATTCCAAAGATAAGTGCTGTAGGTGTCTTCAAAACTCTAAAATAGACGTGTTTTCTTCTGTGAATCACCCTTCATTCCAAAGATAAATGTTGAAGGTGCCTTCAAATTTCTTTAATAGACGAGTTTTCTTCTGTGAATCACCCTTCATTCCAAAGATAAATGCTGAAGGTGTCTTCAAAACTCTAATATAGACGAGTTTTCTTCTGTGAATCACCCTTCATTCCAAAGATAAATGTTGTAGGTGTCTTCAAAACTCTAAAATAGACGAGTTTTCTTCTGTGAATCACCCTTCATTCCAAAGATAAATGTTGAAGGTGTCTTCAAAACTCTAAAATAGACGAGTTTTCTTTTGTGAATCACCCTTCATTCCAAAGATAAATGCTGAAGGTGTCTTCAAAACTCTAAAATAGACTAGTTTTCCTCTGTGAATCATCCTTCATTCCAAAGATGAATGCTGAAGGTGTCTCCGAAACTCTAAAATAGTCGAGTTTTCTTCTGTGAATCACCCTTCATTCCAGAGATAAATGTTGAAGGTGTCTTCAAAACTCTAAAATAGACTAGTTTTCTTCTGTGAATCACCCTTCATTCCAAAGATAAATGTTGAAGGTGTCTTCAAAACTCTAAAATAGACGAGTTTTCCTCTGTGAATCATCCTTTATTCCAAAGATGAATGCTGAAGGTGTCTCCGAAACTCTAAAATAGGCGAGTTTTCTTCTGTGAATCACCCTTCATTCCAAAGATAAATGTTGAAGGTGTCTTCAAAACTCTAAAAGAGACGAGTTTTCCTCTGTGAATCACCCTTCATTCCAAAGATGAATGTTGAAGGTGTCTTCAAAACTCTAAAATAGACGAGTTTTTCTCTGTGAGTCACCCTTCATACAGCATATTAGTGCTGAAGGTGTCTTCAAAACTCTAAAATAGACGAGGTTTCCTCTGTGAATCACCCTTCATTCCAAAGATAAATGCTGCAGGTGTCGTCGAAACTCTAAAATAGGTAGGTGCCTTTGTGAATTACTCTCCATTCAACACAAATTGTTTCCTCACCTTGAGAAACAACTAGAAATTTCATATTTGACACATCCTCATATCATAGGATATTCTTCAAGGACGCGCTTCAAGGTATATATTTGAAAAGATTTTGATATATTTCTAATATTAAAATGCCCCAATCTTGAGACTTTCAACGTCCATTGCCAATGGGAATTCAGACCTCCCTTCCATCTCAGTTCCTGGTTGTTGCCAATATGGATGCAGCATTGTAGCTACTGAGTCAGCTTCTACCATGGATAGATCCTGAGCTATCTTGGTAAGGATGGTTCTCAGCGCCATAAACTGTTCATAGGAGGCCTTCATGACTCTACACATGGGTAGATCCTTGGTAGTTCCACCGAATAAATATTTCCAACTTGTAGATGAAACATAGTTCCTGCCTCGTTTGAAGGGCTGCTGGAGATTGGACGGGGAGTGAATTTTGTCTTCTTTCTTGGCCAATGAATTCATATATAATAACAAAATATGAATATAGAATAAAATAATATAATGAAAACAAAGAGATTATAATAAAATAAACAGACATCAAATAAAATAAATATATATATAAAAAGGAATAAAAATAAAAAAGTATATACATAAAAATATAAGTAAAAGTGAAAATTAAAAACAATAAATAAATAAAGACAATTATAAATGAAAATTAAACACGAAAAATATAAAATAAAAGGAAATAAAATTATACATAAAATAATTTTGAATTAAAAAATCCAATCGATTAAAAATAAATATCCATTATAAGGATGTAAACTTGGATTTGACAAGTTTTTCAAATCACAGATATCTGGAACAAAGAAAGAAGTGTTAGCATTAATTATCCACACATGTTTATAATGATACAAATATTGACAATATCACTTGAGGTTTTTGAAAATTACTTGAAGAATTGGTGACGGCACAACTTTTATCAAAACGTTTATTTTATATAATTGTATCAAATATAATTTTCATCAAAGCACTCTCTGTCACGAAATATTAGATATATTATAACGCTATTTTTTCTCTCTATATATAAAATCAACGTATGTATATTTTATGAAAAAAGGACATCTCCTTATCATGCAATTGAAAGTTGCTGATGGCTTGCGCCATTTATCGGAATAAATATCAACTATTCTCGTTGATTTTTAATTATTGCAGAATTGGCCAAATACCCATTCTTGATTAAACATGAAAAGTTAACCACGGACGCGTTTCGGGCTGTTGGCCCTCATATGTATATTTATTTGTTCTTTATATATTTACTCAGCATATAACCAACTTGAATGAAATTTTAAGAGTATGTTGAAAGAGATTTTGACAAATTTCCAACAAGGAAAACTATAATTGAAAACTACCTAACTAATTAACTTATTTTTTAGTAAAAAGAATGATGATATTATATTGTTGTGTCATGTTTGATGGGAAGAAACAAAATACGATGATCAGGAAAATCACGTCCTCACCCTGGTTCGTTCGAAACACGATCCTTAGGAACGATCTAAATATTTAAAATATCAACGAATACATAATTAAAAAATCATTTAAGTTCCATGTAAAATCTGAAATTTCTCTTTAAACTCCATTATCTCAAGGTAGCTAGCTGCAAACTACAAATGAGAAATAAGGAAAGAAATAAATTTAAAACCGAAACAAATCTTTCATCAACTAAGCCATATTGGCAAAAGGTTAAAAAAAACCAACTTGAATATTAAACAAGCCAGAAAAAAATCTTCTCAAGAACAAGATCCCCAAGTACTTGAGAATTGAGACTCAAAAACACCATAATATTTTTAAAATACAATAATAAATGAACCACCAAATAATTATAAATAACCACCCTCATTGTAAATATGATAATCTAAGTTGCTCTTTTTCAGCCTAACCTAATAAAGGTATTTTGGAATTGAAACTGGAATTGAATACAGTTAATTGGCTATTAAATGCAGTGAAAAAACTCCAATTTACTGCATTCAATATCAAATTCAGGGTACCTAAGAAATTCAGTCTAGTACATTAGTAGAGCGGTGTGGAGTTAAAATGGCGAAATCGCTGGGAGAATTCACCACTGATGGGCCATGTCCTCCTTTTTCAAATTTCATTTATTGGAGAATAAGGGCTCTTTAGAAATAATTTTTATAAATTATATAAACATTTTTAGCATCACATACTCTTTTTTTATTTTTATCAAGCTAGATGGCGTTGTGCCATTTAAAATGCTTATTTGAGCGTTCAGGAAAGAGTTATATTTTCGTGGTTCTTTCTGTACACATAAAGGGGCAAACCTAATAGTGACTGATTATAAAATTCAATTCGATGGTAAATTATTCAAGGTGAAAGAAACAAAAATGGCTACTCACATCCTTCAGTGTTTCTGGATCCCAAAAACTTCAGGTAATATCCGCAAATAAAAATAAGCTGCGGCTTCCTTATCCTGTAACAAACCATTTATTGATTCACGTCATCATTATATCATCATGTATATATCATATATCAGTGGGCCAAATATGGATTTATATATTGTGATATTTTCAAGAATTCAGGTGTTAAAATAGGAGAGGTGCTTTCTTTGGTTCAGGTGTCTAAATGGAATCGTTTTTTAAAAATGCACTACAATTCTTTTTACTCTTTTCATGCTGGAAAGATCAATAAATTATATTTTTTGCGTTTTTTAATGGGATGATGTTACCTGCTTGTGTGCAGATGAAAATTACGCTTTTTTAAATATTTGAAATATAAAACCGATTTTCTATATTCAAGAAGAATTTTTTTGACACGCTTTTAATAGAAATATACATATGTGCCTCAAATTCTCTCATCCTGGAGAGGTCGCCACTACCATCCTCACGGGCCATGTACTGGCAGACCTGGCGCTTGTGCATCCCCAAACAGACCCAACCTGCCCTCACTGTCTGGAAGAATCACAGAAAGTTGATCATCTACTCATTATTTATCCAGCTTTCCTGAGACATATAATGTAAGCGGCTATCTTGCTTGCACTGATCCACCTCAACTCTACATCTATGTCCCGTCTCCCATACCTAGCATTGCTGGTTCTGCTCAGTAATTCACCCAGGCCGGTATTAGAAGTGCGGGTCTGTACTAGTTATCCAGACAATCCGTGTAGTTGGCGTTTTATCTCGTTACCAACATTATTAGTCTTAGACTGAGGTTTGACATGTGGTTGACAGGAAAGCCAGATCTGTCATTCCCAACTGCCGTCAGTGGAACATTTTGACCAATCCTCACATATTATTTACTCATCCCTTTTTTGCTTCAAAATCTCTTATTCAAATAATAATATAAACATGTGACGTATACCAGCGCATTCTCTGTATTAAGAAAGATAAACTATTTCTAACGCGTGACCATTATTTGTCCATAGTTTGTTTGAAATACCGTTCATAATCAGTACCGGAGATAAAATCAAAACAGCCCATTAACATATTAGAACGGTATGGTAGATTAAACTGGCGAAGCCTCTGGGAGGGTTCACCTCTGGTAAGCCAGGCCCTTCCCAATATTCATATCATTGCACTATGGACAATATGGAATTGTTTTACATTGAAAAGAAACATTATAAATAGTTTATATTTTCTAAACTAATCATTAAGAGACAACAATCTCCCAATTCTCTATTGAAACACAGGTCGAGGAGACTTTATATAAGAGAACGCTTGAATCTATAATTAATATAATGATAACATTTTATTCCATTCTGTTTACGTTAATGCTTTAATTTCAGAAAAATGATAATTTCAGCTTATATAGAGCTGTTTTTAATAGCTAGAAAAGTTTGCTGCTAAAACAATGTCCTGTGCTCAGCGAAACCTAATAATGAAATTTACTAGAAGGAAGAGCTAAAAAGATTTGGAAATAATGTAAAAAGTATTAAAATGGCTATGGACTATGGATAAGCACACAATACCAGTACTGATAGAGACTAAATAAAAAAACATATTTACATACTTAAAACAATAATAAACAATAAGAGGAGCTTCTCAACAAGAAGCTCCTCTTATTGTTTATTATTGTTTTAATGATCGTTTTAAAGAGTTTAATTTCTACAATATTTACATACTTTCACTGTATTCTCTGTTTGTCTGGGAACGAATGATCCACAGGATCTATTTACATCGCGGGTATAGAAGTAGCGACTCTAATATGAGGTGTCAGTCAATTGGCTTTTTTATTATTTTGATTCAGTCTGTGTTTTTTCCAATTTCGGTTCATTTTCGAATCGGGGGGGAATTGGGTTACACAATATATATATAAACCTTTTTAAAGACCTTTTGTCACATGCTCCAGAAATATCTGAGAAATAAACAAGAAAACTTTTAAGTTTATTCTACAATAGATTGATAAAGAGGGAACAATCCCTCGAAATAATTTGAGAAAAAATTGTTTTTCCTTCACAGATCCAAGTACGCTTTTTATATGAAAATATAAAACTTTGATTGTTTTCAAAAAGAATACCAGTATATATTTATTATATTTAATATAGGAATATGTAAATACATGGTCATTTAATTGAGATACAGCGAATTCTTTTTTTTTCTGAGTTAAGGGAGAAGAGAGTAAGGGAAATGAGTTTTAAGATTTGTGAAACGGGATTTGTATTTAATAATTGAAAATATGGACAAAAATAGCCAATTAAAAAGAAGGAATCTAAAATTACTTAAAGTCGTTTTTTGTTTCCTAGTTTTAAATCTCTGTAAAATTCATATAATCACTTTGCACAATTCGCATTTAGGATCAGTGTATAGATCAATTTAAAAGGAAGCATGTATAGAGTTAAAGGTGTCTACTCTATAATTATAATATATATATACCTGTATTTGGGATGGCTATGGAGGGCATGGGGGAGAGAATGGGCTTTCTATGGAGGGCATGAGGGGGGGATTTTCTATGGAGAGCATGAGCACCGGGGAAAGATGGATGGCTTTCTATGGAGATAGTGAGCTGGAAGTATCCTCCTTTATGGGGGGAAGGAGCGATGGGTGCCTTTATATGGATAGCATGGGGAGATGGGTGGCTTTTCTTGTGAGTAACATGGGGCAAGGCTATGGAGATGGATGGCATTTCTATGGAGTTCATGGGAAAAGAGAATAGAGTTAGCTGGCTTCTCTATGGGGGAAAGAGGAATGGATGCCTTTATATGAATATAAA
This sequence comes from Cordylochernes scorpioides, assembly GCA_030710605.1. NCBI lineage: Eukaryota > Metazoa > Arthropoda > Arachnida > Pseudoscorpiones > Chernetidae > Cordylochernes > Cordylochernes scorpioides. The sequence continues at coordinate 23,022,324 of CP092864.1, read as the reverse complement.
TGGGTTATGGGGGAGGGTATGGAGTTGGTCCGGTTTCTATGAACGGGAGGATAGGAAGGCACTGGCAGCTTTACTTCCTATAACATATCATTACACAATGTCAGAATGTTAATTGATTATTATGGGCTTAACTAAGTTTTTGTATTTAAGATGCCTCTATATGGCATTGAGTCATAGTACTTTGGTATCATTTTTATGTCACATTGTTTTTTTTTTTTTTTTAAAGAGAACTATTATAAAAGTAGAGTTACCTTAAACAAGGAAGGCAGCGGCTCCACAGTCTCCGGAAAAGGGAAATATTTTTCCTCCTGAAAACAATTGAACCATTAATTCTAACATATAATATGTTAGAGAGATGAATACAAATAAAATAAAAACTCACACTTTAATTAAAGGAATTAAAATATGTATTTAAGATAATATCTTACATTATAAAGAGAGAGTAAGGTTTGTTTGATAAATACAGTTACCTAGGACCTGATTCCTACCTATATACATTCATAGACAAAACTAAAGGATGTTATACCTTTATTCTTTTTAAAGTAATTCTTATGCATCTTCTTATGACGCAAATAATAATATAAGATTAATATTAAATTAATTATAATGAAAAACAAATTAGAACAAATCGAAGGAAATATATCTCAATATAAAATGGAGATTATCGCATTAAAGTTTCAACGTAGCTGACATTGGTGAAACACATGGTCGGAATAAGAACATCTCTTTTAATGTACGAAAATATACTTTTATTGAACATCTGTTGGGAATTTTCAGAGCTTTTATATAATCCTATAGGGCGAAACTTTCTACAAATAGTTGACAGAATATATAAAAAAAAGAGTTGAAAAAGACGTGACTCACTAGTGGGGAACCTTTTTACCGAGTCTACTATTTGAATTAATCAGATTGCTATAACTATTGTATGATTTCTTATGATTATAGAGTCTTGTTTTTAGTGATAGTAGTATTTCTAACGAAACAAAGTTAAACGGTTCTGTAATTGCAGATTTTTTTTTTTTTTTTTGCCATAAGCGCACAAGTCAACATTAGTAAACAGAATACATAGTGCCATCTGTCAATAAAGGTTAGAATTATTCAGAGCTAGTGCTCTTAGTGTTTCATCCTTTTTCATAGAACGAATGAAAAAATAATTCAGAATATAAGATTGTTAGAGTAAAATTTAACATCAACAATATATCCTAGATGTAGATAGTGTTGTCTAGAAACGTACTTTTCTTCTGGAGCTGGCTGGATCTCCTCAGAAGAGAGAACAATTATCTCATTATCTTCTGGCATAACAAAAGCCAAATCTCGAAATTTCAGAACATTTCGAGCCAGTTGGTCAATGTCCTCAGGGAAAAATGGATGATCCCCATTAGGTTAGATGTGCTTTGGCATTTCGTCCCTGCACACACAAGTTAAAAACTCATTATTAAGAATACCTATTGCCTGTAAATGCGCTTATTGACAGAACTTAAGGAAGTTTTACCTTTTAGCATGTATATCTGAATTTAGACAATAACTCTGATATTTGATACACAGTGACCTTTATTGATAACACGAAATATCCTCATACTCAGAACGAAGGAAAGGCAATACATCCAGATGGCACAAGAACCTATAAGACATGCAACAACTGTCCTGATGTGGAACTAACACCTACCCACATATACTCATGCCCAGCAATGGCCGCAGCCTTGCAGAAAATTTACATGAACCCAGAACAGCAACTTTACACACCCAAGATAGTGGACATTGCGACTGCTGTGATAGAAATTCATTGGTAAATCTGAGGCTCTTCATAGGACACAACAACAATAACAACGAAATAACCAAGTGTGAAAATATTGCCTCTGTCTTTTTAAAAAAAATAAGACTTACGGCTACATTGAATATATCCACTTCCTTAAGTTTTATCCATGAGCTTATATGTTTATCATAAATTGTTTTAAGTATGTACTTGTCGCTTAAATGTCAATGATAGAGAGAAATATACAGAAAACCCAGGTTCTTGAGCGCATTTTCTGCCATTTTAAACCGGACACCTCAAACACTTTGCACTTCCTCCAGTTTTGTCTATGATATGAATGTACCTATATCAACCTGGAACTTCCATTATTTAATTCCTAAGATTGTTCCTCAATTTAATGGCTAGAGAATTATATCGATTCTGATATCAATGGTAAAATCAATAAATCATTTGTAGATGTTTGATGAATTCTTTCATAGTGTCAACAAGTAGCCTAATAATATAGATGTTATTGATGGAGAGTTTCTCCGACGAGGAATCAAAATTTATCCTCGCGATACCCCAAGTTTAACATTTACAATTATTTCCTTGTTAATTGAAAAATTGATTTTTAAAGAATAAATATTTCATAATGATCACTTTATATTGAAAATGAATTGAGAGGATTTAGGTTTTTCAAATATTCACACCTCTTCTCTTTTAATAATTTCAAATATCCACTTTATTTATATCAAAATCATTTCCATCTTGAATATTCCAATTTAAAAAATATCCATCTTCTAATAAAAAGGAAAAATAAATATTTTGCTTGAATCTAGGAAGAATATTGTTTCTTGAGTGAACATCAGTTGATCTTTTTTCTGAAGTAATATTTCAGGGTGAAAACTTACATTTTATCAGGAGCTTCTCAAATATCGTTAAACGTTTGTCAAATTGTTTTAATCTAATTTTTACTTCTTAGCAACGGCGAATCTATTTTCTATTTATTACTGCCGCCATATTGGAATATTAGAGAATAAGCCTATCACACATGTGATGGAACATTTCAAGACAAAATAAACATATAAAATGTATCTACAATGTAATTACATTGAGAACTTTACTCACATCGCCAAAATTTAACTTAAACAAATACTATGACTAAGAGATTTAGGGATCTCTATTAAAAATAAATAATTAAACATACGAATATCAGACATATATCACTGTCCTGATCTATCTATATATATATAAGTGTTTATGTACATATATATGTACCAAAAGAGTCACCTCTCCCTTCAAATGTACATCAAAACGATAGCACTTTTGCATTACCCTAGTAAAAAGATATTTACTAGTGATGATAAAGAATGAGCCCCACTACTAGGTTTGACAATTTAAGACAAAAAGCCAACCTGTATACCATGGTTTCAGGCTTTGGACCTCATCAGTACAGGGCCGGCATCAATTTTATAACATCCTGCGAGAGGGGTTTTGAAATCAGTCTAATTTACCAAACAGTTAATTAAGCTAGTGAAGTGGCAAGGGACGATTATCAAGCAAGATTCCACCATAAAGTTGCGGGAGGATGATATTCATGTTAAAAAGAGGCACCTCTCCTTTTCAATGTGCATCATAACGATGTCATTATTGCATCATTCTAGTAAAAAACTTTACCAATGATGATAAAGAATGAGCTACAACAACTGTTTGGTAATTTGGACCGATTTCATAACCCACCTCATAGAATGTATTGATATCGAAGCCGCCCCTGTACTGATGAGGACCAAAGCCTGAAACCATTGTATACAGTTTAGTATTTTGTCTGAATTTGTCCAAACTGGAAGATTTACTACATCTTTATATGCAAATAAAAGCATATTAAGAAAATATGCATGTATATCGATGATGATAATTTGAACAGAACATTAATATATATATTTTTATGTGAGTAATAGTTATCTAGAAATTATTCGAAAAAGAAACAATAAATAATATTAAGGTAAAGGGTTTCTTTCTTTCTTCTTTCTTTCATGCTGGAAGATAGAGTTAACTGGTGTTCTTGGAATCTATTCTGTCGATCTTTAGCTCTTCTTGTAATTCCTTGACGATATTCTTGGGATGGTTAATTTATTCTTTCTTTTTCGAATATATATATTTTACATATAAAATAATAGTAATTATGAATCCCAAAATAAATTGTTGGTTATGATTGAAGCAGGTTGGCGATTGGAATCTGAATATTTGGATTTCTTATCAATTTGAGGTTGTGGACAATCGCTGAAATAATAAATTCTCAACTCTCAGCAGTTTCTGAGTTCCAATCGTGCAACCACTCACACGAATATCGTATTTATATAGATGATGATCATTGATGATTTAATAAATATCAACATATATAGTCACGACCGTCTTTCCTCAATTCCTCATCGCTGTCACGGATGCGCGCGCATCATCATTATGATCATTATCTTCTATAGAAGCTTCTATCTTTATAATTATGTATATTTACAAAAAGTCAATTCGCTCGCGCGTAATACCAGCTGACCTAATGTACATGTAAAGTTTGGAGCGGGACGTTTCACAAGAGTGACATCCACGGCTCCAATTTATAATTGTAACAAATAGTATTTGAATAAAAACATTCAATCTGGTAAAACACGGGCGTTGCCCGGGTCATTCGGCTAGTATAAATATATACATGATGATATGTGATGAAGATTGTGTGCTGAATTATAACATATAAGTTAATATTGATTTCACTCCAGAATTTGCTTGTAATTTCAAGGAGGCTTGAACCTAAAACCTGAATTTCAGATTTCTTCTTCCTTTTAGGTTATTAAACATCTCTGAATAAAACAAGTGTAAACTCTCAGTAGTTTCCGAGTGGAAGTCATGAATCACCGATAGACTGAAAGACATAGTGTTTATATAGAGAAGAGAAAGATGCTCTATTATTATTATTTTTATAAATAATAAGCTCCTTTTATAGTAATAAAAAGTTTAAGAACAACGGATAAATGTTTATTTTATTATAGCGATAAAACACGAACTTTCAATCCTCACGGTTCTTGTACAGGTGTAGCTCTAATGAACATTAAGAATATGTATTTTATATACTGCTCGTCGTAATACATTCATGGACAAAGCTTAAGGAAGTTATACCTCTTATCATGTATATCGGGATTCAGAGAATAACTCTGAAATATAATATTACAATGACCTTTATTGAAGACACACAGATAACCAAGTGTGAACAAAATTGCTTCTGTCTTCTTCTTTAAAAAAAAAACAATGGCCGACATCAAAAACTTTTCACTTCCTTAAGTTTTATCTATGAATGTATAATAAAATAAGGTATTACATCTAATATACAATATATACGCCTATTGTATTAAAATATTTTATATGGAGCTTTAGAATAAAGTCATTTTTATCTTCGAGCAATCAATCAGTTTTTTTCTAAACACCTTAAAATATGTTTTTGTGTAAATGGATGCCTCTTGCTAGATCATGTGTATCATTTCTTTTCTGTAGGGCGATCTTTCTTTAGGGGAAAGTAGAGCTCGGGATGTAAATATGTAAATAGTTGTAAAGAATTGTCTTTCTAATTACATTGAATAAATTCATACGTTTATTATTCCTTCAAACGTTTTCTTTCAATACCATTAATCTAAGATGGAACTTTTTGCTATATGTAGGAACGTAGAAAAATTTGTTTATGTTACGATATAATATTTGTCGTAAAAGGGTTCCATAGATGAATGTTTTGAATTTCTTTGAGAAATTCTTTGATATATATATAAAAATAACTCTCGCCTAGATAAATTACATACTTTAAATTAGTAATGATCTGCTAATTAAAAAAAAACTTAGTCATCTTTGTGTCCAGTGTAAATTATATGCCGTGACCCTCACAAATTCATCACCCATTTCATCAATAAATTTGCTCCACCTTCCCCTTTGAAGCTGTGAAGAGCTTTGGTGACAGTTATAGATACACAGATGGAATCTTAAGCGTTCAACCTTATTTTACCATTACCAAACAGAAACCCCACAGAGCCTCGCAATGGAAGCCTGGTTCATATAACAACTATCCTGAAACTCAATAATGAAATACTCTTATTTTAAAAATTCACAATTTTATTATTCATAATTTTAATGTACACGAGTTGGGTCTTCTTTCTTGCATTTCTGGAAGATAGAGTTCACTGTTGTTCTTGGAATTTATTCTGACGGTCTTTAGCTCTTCTTGTAATTCCTTGACGATATTCTTGGGATGACAGAATTATTCCTGTTGTGATCAACATCCTTGAATAAGATGTGCACACTAAGCATATCATCAAATACTTGTCAATATCCTTGTGAATATCCATATTCTTGAGGAATTAATTTCCTTTAATTCTTTGAATAATCCTTTATAGCAATTATAAATTAATAACATTATTTGTGTTTGGCGTTCTGAGCTCGGGAACACAGGTCATTTAGATATCTTCCTCTTAATGAATGACATTTTAAAATTGTATTTCTAGTACTCAAATATCGTTTTGATCGTTGATACTCCATTTGATTCAAATTCAGAGATGTTTTTTGTAAAGTTTAAAGTTTTTTTTTCTTACTTATAACTCAATATTCAAATTATTTTATCATTTCCTGATAACTCTCACACTGCATCATCATCTCAAGGATAAGATTAAAATAAGCATTCCGTTTCTTAATTATTCCACTTTAGCACATAGCTCTCTAAGATTCTGAATAGACAATATTTTAAATATGGACGATACTTTCAACATCAATGGAAGTTTTGTTTTCCTAACATCACCTCTCTTTCTATATACAATTCTCAATATTCTGATAAACTTTCACTTATATTGTACGACTCCATCGATTAATTATAATATCAAATATGGTAAATAAAAATCTTAGTTCTGTGATATATTCACAGTTGAAGTGTACAGATTGTTCCTTCCACGCCTGTGTGGCAAAACTTATTGATAACAAAGTTCCTCTTGAAATGAATATGGTTGATTAATTGTTTCTTTTAACTTGATTTTATCGCGAGAGTAGGTTTTGATATTGAAATAAAGATATGATTTATAAAATAAAGGATATATCTCTCCTCTGTCAAAGCTAAGCGCCATCAAATATAGGATTGTATTCATAATATTTTCCTCAAATTATATCTGACATTGAATTCTTATTTCACCTTTACAAACTCTAAAGTGATATTATATTATATAATATTAATGAAGATTCTTGAACTTGGATTATAGACTTATCTATTTAGGTGTAAAAAAAATATTTTTTTCTTGAATATCTAGAAAATGGCTCAGTCAATCATTCTAAGAGCATATTGTAAATTGTTGGAATTATTGGGAATTTTTGAATTCCATGTGAGGAGTTTCTTGCTTTCGACTGTGTGCCAATTATATTTTTCATCTCGTGAGCAATCTTCCAAAGACACTGAGGCTACAAATCCTGAAACATATAAAGGTATTTAGATAATAAAATAATAAATATTCAGCACAAATATATTGTTTGGAATCTACATATCTGAATATTGACTTCAAAATTAAATATACAAATAATACATAATCATAAAAAATATATATGAATGTGTTAAAACATAGATTATATGGCCCACAATATAAAAGCCAAATATAATTTTTTTCACATAACACTGCGCCTATAATCTGTCTATAATGATTTCATTTTCATCATGATATGCTCCAATTATTTTATTATGAATATTTTGAAAGACACATTTATCACTACAACTGGTTGAATAGAAAGATACAGACAACATAAGTAAGATTCTATCTAACCCTCCAGGCCATTAGAAGTGCTACACCATCAAGAAAGTAAAGAACAATTTACATGGAAGGTGGATCAAATTTGGATATACAATTGATCAGAATGCTAACCCCAATATATAAAGCACAGGTAGAAGTGACGCCAACTATACTCTGTATAAAATGGGAAATCGGAAAGTGCATATATTTTAAGGAAATCTAATTTACATTCTTGTTGCTTGAAAAAAGGTCTTACTAAGCCTAGTGTCAAAAAGGAAGAAAACATACAACACGTTTCGAATTTAATCGGTATTTTATCCTACAGTGATATTGCGGCTCGGGTTGGTTGAGATTTCATGAGCATCATAAGACTATGGGAATCAATAGATCTAGGAGGACCATACAGAACATCATGCTCAGCCGTTTTATGTCACTGAAGAGAATAGACATCTTGTTCTTATAACTCTTATGCACATAAGTGGCTAGGTTCTAGAGAATTGTTTCTTGAGTTTTTCCTCAATTGGTAATTAACCTCATCGAAATAATAGAAGATACCAATAAAGCATTTTATTCATGAAAAGCTTGTATAAATTATTATTATGGAAATGTGAATTGACAAAGTATTTTGCTTTGAAAGCCTTAGTGATTCCCCATAATAAAGAAACTATCAGTAGTACAGTATATATCTGTGTGATTGTCAATACATTTCAGGGTATTTTAAACTCTGTTCCTGGTAATTTTGCGATGTAAAAATATCTATTATGTTCTTACAATATGAAACGATATGGACATAAGAGTTAGAAAGCTCTATGTATCAGGTCGCAACCATTACTGGTAGAAATTTCTCTAAGTATATACTGAATTTATCAACACTCTTCCAAGGATATATATTTGAGCATATATATAAAATACAGAGTTCTAGACTAATAACATTTGCATATTTAAAAAAATATAATTTGAAAAAAGTACTTACATATAGTTTTAGGCATTGTCTTTACTCAGTATCTTTTACTGGCATTGATCTTGTTGTTTCTTCAGATATGACATGATTTAATAAATTATAAAATGTTTTGATTTTCATTTCTTTATAATCAAAAGTAATTTTGAAACATCAAAATTTAACACGTTTTCGCTCTTTCAATGTAGAATTTGAATAAATTTCAATAATTGTCTCTGATCTTATTTAAAGAACATATTTCTCTTTTTCAAACTTCTTTTATAGTTTAACTTTATGAATATGTTTCACTGCATTATTATCATTGAGCAAGTTCTTCAAAACGATTCAATATGAACAAAATGATAATTTGGCTCTTCATAAACTCTTCAGAAAAGATTGAATTAACTTTTTTTTCTTATGATCCTTGATATAACATATGGAAAATAGCAGAGCTTTATATCGATTCTGTGAACAGAAATATGCTAAAGGCTTCTTCAAAACTCTAGAATAGGCGAGTTTTCCTCTGTGAATCACTTTTCACACAAAAGAATATTCTGCAGGATTCTTCGAAACTCTAAAATAAGCTTGTTTTCCTCAGTGAATCGCTCTTCATACAACAGGAATATTCTGCAGGATTCTTCGAAACTCTAAAACAGACGGGTTTTCCTCTGTGATCAACCTTCATACAGCAGGAATATTCTGCAGGCGTCTTCGAAACTCTAAAATAGACGAGGTTTCCTATGTGAATCACCCTTCATACAACAGGAATATTCTGCAGGCGTCTTCGAAACTCTAAAACAGACGGGTTTTCCTCTGTGATCACCCTTCATACAGCAGGAATATTCTGCAGGCGTCTTCGAAACTCTAAAATAGACGAGTTTTCCTCTGTGTGTGTGAATCACCCTTCATACAACAGGAATATTCTGCAGGATTATTCGAAACTCTAAAATAGATTAGTTTTCCTCTGTGAATCACCCTTCATACAGCAGGAATATTCTGCAGGCTTCTTCGAAACTCTAAAATAGGCGAGTTTTCCTCTTTGAATCACCTTCCGTACAGCAGGAATATTCTGCAGGATTCTTCGAAACACTAAAATAGACGAGTTTTCCTCTGTGAATCACCTTTCATACAGCAGGATTCTTCGAAACTCTAAAATAGATTAGTTTTCCTCTGTGAATCACACTTCATACAGCAGGAATATTCTGCAGGCTTCTTCGAAACTCTAAAATAGGCGAGTTTTCCTCTGTGAATCACCCTTCATACAACAGGAATATTCTGCAGGATTATTCGAAACTCTAAAATAGATTAGGTTTCCTCTGTGAATCACCCTTCATACAGCAGGAATATTCTGCAGGCTTCTTCGAAACTCTAAAATAGGCGAGTTTTCCTCTGTGAATCACCTTTCGTACAGCAGGAATATTCTGCAGGATTCTTCGAAACTCTAAAATAGACGAGTTTTCCTCTGTGTGAATCACCCTTTATACAGCAGAAATATTCTGCAGGCGTCTTCGAAACTCTAAAATAGGCGAGTTTTCCTCTGTGTGTGAATCACCCTTCATTCCACAGATATATGCTGCAGGCGTCTTCGAACTTCTAAAATAAGCGGGTTTTCCTCTGTGAATCACCTTCCATACAACAGGAATATTCTGCAGGATTCTTCGGAACTCTAAAATAGACGAGTTTTCCTCTGTGAAACACCCTTCATACAGCAGGAATATTCTGCAGGATTCTTCGAAACTCTAAAATAGACGAGTTTTCCTCTGTGTGTGAATCACCCTTCATACAGCAGGAATATTCTGCAGGCGTCTTCGAAACTCTTAAATAGACGAGTTTTCCTCTGTGAATCACCCTTCATACAGCAGGAATATTCTGCAGGCTACTTCGAAACTCTAAAATAGGCGAGTTTTCCTCTGTGAATCACCCTTTATTCCACAGAAATATTCTGCAGGCTTCTTCGAAACTCTAAAATAGGCGAGTTTTCCTCTGTGAATCACGTTCCACACAACAGGAATATTCTGCATGCTTTTTCGAAACTCTAAAATATGCGAGTTTTCCTCTGTGTGTGTGAATCACCCTTCATTCCACAGAAATATTCTGCAGGCTTCTTTAAAACTCTAAAATAGGCGAGGTTTCTTCTTTGAATCACGTTCCATACAACAGGACTATTATGCAGGCTCCATCGAAACTCTAAAATAGACGAGTTTATCTGGGTGTGATTCACGTTTCATACAACAGGAATATTTTTCAGGCGTCTTCGAAACTCTAAATTAGGCGAGTTTTCCTCTGTGATCACCTTCCTTACAACAGGAATATTCTGCAGGCTTCTTCAAAACTCTAAAATAGACAAGTTTTTCTCGGTGAATCATCCTTCATACCACAGAAATATTCTGCAGGCTTCTTCGAAACTCTAAAATAGACGAGTTTTCCTCTGTGTGATCACCTTCCATACAAAAGAAATTGTTTCCTCACTTTGAGAAACAACATGAAATTTCATATATGACATCATCATATCATAAGATATTCTTCGAGCATACGCTTCAATGTATATATTTGAAAAGATTTTGATATATTTCCAATATCGAGATGCCCCAATCTTGAGAATTTCAGCGTCCATTGCCAATGGGAATTCAGACCTCCCCTCCAGCTCAGTTCCTGGTTGTTGCCAATATGGATGCAGCATTGTAGCTACTGAGTCAGCTTCTACCATGGATAGATCCTGAGCTATCTTGGTGAGAATGGTTCTCAGCGCCATAAAATTGTTCCAGGCAGGCCTTCATGACTCTACACATGGGTAGATCCTTGGTAGTTCCACCAAATAAATATTTCCAACTTGTGGGTGAAACATAGTTCCTGCCTCGTTGGAGGGGCTGCTGGAGATTGGACGGGGAGTGATCTGGAATTTTGTCTTCTTTCTTGGCCAATGATTTCATTCTCCAAACTCAATATAGAAAATAATAAAATATATGAATTTATAAAATTAAAAAATAATAATAATGAAAACACAAAAGAAAGTATTATGAAATGAACAAACACAAAATTGAATAAAATTAAAAAATATTAAAAAGGAATAAAAATTAAAAATATATACATGAAAATATAATATAATATACGTAAAAATATAAGCAAAAATGAAAATAAAACAAAATAAATACAATATAAATGAAAAATGAAAAGGAAAAATAGAAAAATTAGAAGGAAATAAAATATATACATGAAATAATTTTGATTTAAAAAATCCAATCGATTAAAAATAAATATCCATTAAAAGGATTTAAACTTGGATTTGACAAGTTTTTCAAATCACGGATATCTGGAACAAAAAAAGAAGTGTTATCAATAATTATCCACACATGTTTATAATGATACAAATATTGAGAATATCACATGAGGTTGGCGGCTTTTGAAAATTACTTGAAGAATAGGTGACGGCGCAACTTTTATTAAAACGTATTTATTTTGAATATACTTCTCTTTTTCTAAATATCATTATCAACAAACCACTCCTTATCACTGAAAATTATAAATATTTCTAGCGCTAACATTCTCTCTATATATAAAAGTCAATGTATGTATTATTATTTGTTCCCCTTATATGTTTACTCAATATATAACGAACTTGGATGAAATTTTAACAGTATATGGAAGGAGATTTTCAACCAAGGAAAATTCAAATTAAACAAGAACCTAACTAATTAACTTATTTTAGTTAAAGAATCATGATATTATATTTTTGTATCATGTTTGATGGGAAGAAACAAAATACGTTGATCAGGAAAATCACGTCCTCACCCTGGTTTGTTCAAAACATGATCCTCGGGAAAATTTTCAATATTGAAAATATTAACAAATACATAATTAAACAATTATTTAAGTTCCATGTAAAATCTGATATTTCTCTTTAAACTCCATTATCTCAAGGTAGCTACAAACTACAAATGCGAAATAAGGAAAAAAAAATAAATTTAAAACCGAAACAAATCTTTCATCAATTAAGCCATATTGGCGAAAAGGGAAAAAGAAACCCAACTTGAATATTTAACAAGCCAGAAAAAAACATTCTCAAGAACAAGATCTCCAAGTACTTGAGAATCGAGACTCAAAAATACCATCAATAATTTAAATATATAATTATAAATGAACCTTATATTGTTAGGAGAGAGGAGCGCGGCTCGAGGCGGGTGCTCACGTGGCACTGTTTGAACCCTTTTTGTTTTGGCTACATCTTTTCCCGTGGACTTAACGATAACTTTTCTAAAACTTATTTCAAATTTCATGTATAATTATTTTTACATCATTTAGCTTTGTATAATTATTTACTATAATTTCCTATCGTTCAATTATTATACTTTCTAATTAAAGATTATTTAAACGTTAAAAAGACTTCACGAATGTTTCTTCCCAGTACATCAGGCCGCCAGCGCAACACTGGTGGAGATGCTGTTTCCAACCCAAGAAGAAGCAGGCGAACTCAAGGCCTGCCACCAGTTAGATCTTTTAGCGCCTCGCCAACAAGACGCATTGATCCTGAAGATGCCGCCTCGTGGAATAACAACGTCTTTTTCTGTCAGCCACCACCTCCAAGCCTAGAATTTTTCGGAGGGTATTCTGAAGAGGACCCAGCAGAGTGGCTAGAAGAACTCGAGCTTTTAGCAAGACAGCAGCGATGGCCCGAGGACGTGATGCTGGCATATGCCAGAAGTTACCTGAAAGGTCCTGCAAAAAAATGGGCAAAGCTAAACACCCCCCAAATATTTTCAAATTGGACAACCTTTAAGAAAACACTGATGCAAGACTTTAAGATTGCAGATACGACAAAATTTAAATTAATCATGGAGCTCCAGAATAGAGTACAAGGATATAATGAATCTACTCTAAGATACGCTGAAGATGTACTCAACTTGTGCAACAAGGTAAACTCTAAAATGTCCGCTGAGGCTAAACTTTATTATATGAAAACTGGTCTGAACAAATATCTCTCGCTCGTCGTATTAATGACACCTTGCAGTACAGTTAAAGAATTCTTGGAACTAGCAAGACGCATTGATCAACATCTGGTTGACTTCGAACAGAGAAGAAGCTGCAGACAAAGATCTAATCCTATCCAACCATTTCAAACAAGAAAATATAATTATAACAACTATAGAGGTTCAGTACGACCTTCAAACGAGAAACCCCAAATATCGAACGAGCGCCCAACTGACTATGGAAGGCAAAATATAATTCCGAGTAAATTCGAGGGAAAAAGAATAATTGAAACTAGAGCAGGAACAAGTGGCGTTAATCTGCGAAATTCACCCCCACCTCAACAAAATCGCAACAACGAGCAAAGATCCACACGTCCTAATACTTATTATCGAAGACAGTATCAGGTTGACAAAAGAATCTGTTGGAACTGCTCGGAACAAGGACATATTTCGAGGTATTGCCCGTATAAGCCCCAACACCAAAACTACAATATCAGACCTATCCGAAGACAATATACGAGGTCTATAGACGAACCAAATTCACCACATGAGGAATACCTAAAGAATTGTAGAGGCATCGAGGATAGGGAGCGAGAGGATCCAGATTTCGACATTCATAGTGAGGAAGACTTCCCTACTCTAGGGGTAGCTTCAAAAAACTAATTAAGTCAAAAGGATCGCAACTCTCCGGTGATAGAATAAATTTAATTGTAAATCTTCAGAAAAACAAAACCATTCGCATTGTAATAAAAGGAATGCCAATAGAAGGACTGATAGACACCGGAGCAATGGTCAGTTGCATTGATGAGGAACTTGTTAAGAATCTCGAATTAAAATTCATACCCGATAAAAATCTAAAATTAAAATCAGCAGATAATCAAAAACTCAATGCAATAGGGATTAAATTTAAAATCAATAAGAAAGAATATGAAATAGAAATGATTATCTTAAAAAATGCAACCCTGTAATAATCCTTGGAGATGACTTTTTAAGTCAAAATAAAGCACTAATAAATTGTCAAAATAATACTTTGTGGGTGGAATCCCCAAATATATTTGACCAAAATGAATCAAATTTAAGATATGCTCATATAGCTGAGGATAAAATCATTCCTGAATATTGTTTATGTTTAGTAAAAGGATATAGTATGACTAGCATTACAGGCAGAGAAATACTAATTGAGAATATTCCTTCTCTGACAACCAAATATAATCTTATAACAACCAGATCCCTATTGAATAATACGAAGAAATATTTGACCATATGGATTTTAAACGGTACGAACAAACCTGTAAAACTTTTCCGGAACACGAAGATAGGAATACTTTCGGAGGTAGACAGACTGTACCAGACGGGGAACCAAAGAGTAGCCTCTATTAGAGCTGATTTTGATATAAATCCTGGGTTGTCCGGAAGAACGCAGCCAGGTTTTGACCCTCCTTAGTGGATATGGCGAGATGTTCACTGCACCGGATGAGTATAAGGGTAGAACACATCTCGTTAAACACCAAATTAAAACAACGAGCGATATCCCCATCAGGAAAAATCCTTACAGAGTATCTTTAAAAGAACGTAATATAATTAATGATCAAATAAACAGTATGTTAAAAAATGGAATTATTTCACATTCCTCAAGTCCATGGGCATCCCCTATAATTCTAGTGAAGAAAAAGAATGGAACATTTAGATTTTGCGTGGATTATAGAAATCTGAACTCAGTCACAGTAAAAGACCAATATCCACTACCGCGCATAGATGACTGCTTCGATTCCCTTCATGGCGCCAGGTACTTTACTTCACTCGACCTTTGCTCAGGCTACTGGCAAGTAGAGGTGGAAGAACAGGACCGTGAAAAAACAGCCTTTATCACTCCTGATGGACTTTATCAATTTAATGTTCTACCTTTTGGATTGTGCAACGGGCCAGCAACTTTCGAGAGATTAATGGATACTGTTCTTAGAACCCATAAGTGGAAAATATGCCTCTGTTACCTCGACGACGTCATCATATTCTCAGAAGATCTACATTCCCATTTGAACAGATTGAAGACAATCTTAGAATGTTTGAAAACAGCAGGATTGACACTCAATGCCTCGAAATGCCGATTTGCATATACCGAGCTTCTTATTTTGGGACATGTCGTTTCAAATGAAGGAATCGCGCCAGACCCAGAAAAAATTATAAGTATAAGAAAATTTCCAACGCCCAGAACCGTCAAAGATGTCCGAGCTTTTCTTGGACTTTGTTCATACTATAGAAGATTTATAAGAGAATTTTCAAAAGTTGCATTGCCTTTACAGATTTTGACCCGCAAAAACCATTCGTTTGCATGGGGTAAAGAACAAGAGTTGTCATTTAATTCATTGAAAAACAAACTCATCTCTCCTGAAGTATTAACGCATTACGACCCAAATAAGCCTATAGGCCTCCACACAGACGCAAGCGACCAAGGACTTGGAGCAGTGCTTGTTCATTTAAACGAAAACACTAAAGAGCGTCCAATTTCTTATGCAAGCAGGACATTACAGAAAGCAGAAACCAACTACTCTACAACAGAAAAAGAATGCCTAGCTATCATATGGGCGATTAAAAAATTTAGACCATATCTTTACGGAAGAAAATTCACTATATATACCGATCACCATAGTCTGTGCTGGATGGCAAAAATGAAAAACCCTGCAGGGCGATTAGCGAGGTGGTCACTAGAACTACAAGAATATGATTTTGCCATTAAATACAAGTCTGGAAAAACTCATCTAGATGCAGATGGATTGTCACGATGTCCTATCCCGGAAAGAATTATTTCCACAATTAATTATGAGGAACATGATTATGATTCTTATATAAAAAAGATCGATAATTTGGTAAATCAGAATCCAAACAGCTATGGAGAGAACTTCACAAAATTTAAAGAGAAATTATTCAAGAAAAATCCTTCTGTGACTGGCGATCCTTGGTTGTTGATAGTCCCGAAAAACAAACAGAAAGAGCTCTTAGAAAATATGCACGACCATCCAACATCAGGTCATATGGGCATTAAAAGAACTTACAATCGTTTAAAGAGCAAATATTTCTGGCCCTCAATGCTTAAAACTGTGGAAGAATATGTATCGAGTTGTCCTGAATGCCAGTTTCGCAAGACACCTTCCCAATTGCCTCAAGGACTGTTGCAGCCGATTCCACCAGCTTCAAGACCTTTTGAGAAAATGGGAATAGATTTGATGGGGAGATTCCCGAAATCTGGAAGAGGAAATAGTGGGATCCTGGTATGCACAGACTATTACTCCAGATATATCGAGACAGCGGCATTACCCCGCGGGACGGCGGAAGAAATTGCAGACTTTTTCTTGCAAAAGGTGGTATTACGACACGGCGCACCCAAAACAGTTATATCTGATCGGGGTAGTTGCTTCTTGAGCAAACTATTCAAAGAAGTTCTAAAGATATGCAATACGCTCCATAAGAAAACGACGAGTTATCATCCCCAGACTAACGGCCAAACGGAGAGAATGAACCGTACACTCGCTGATATGATGGCCATGTATATCGACGAGAGACATCAGAATTGGGACGAGATACTTCCATTCGTAACTTTCGCCTATAACTCGTCCATACAGGATACTACCGGCTATTCACCATACTTCCTAATCCACGGACGAGAGCCATTGACCTTCTTAGATTCGACTTTTGATATGCCAGAGCTCTCTAAGCACAAAGACTATGACGAATATGTATCGAACCTATTAGAAATAATAGAAGATGTAAAAGAAATATCCACCTCTAAAACAATAGCCAGACAGAATAAATCCAAAAAGTTATATGATAAAACTCACAGAGAAGTTAAATATGCCATCAATGATCTGGTACTGATTTGGACACCAATAAGGAAAGTAGGAAGAGCGGACAAACTACAAAGAAGATACATCGGTCCTTACCAAATACTGCGACAAACATCACCAGTAAACTACGAAGTCATCGAAACTGCAGAGGGAAAAAGGAAAAAGAGACAAATAGTACATGTGACAAGAATGAAGCCATATAGATCACCAGACTTGAGGACAAGTCTTTTTCAAGAGGGGGAGTAATGTTAGGAGAGAGGAGCGCGGCTCGAGGCGGGTGCTCACGTGGCACTGTTCGAACCCTTTTTGTTTTGGCTACATCTTTTCCCGTGGACTTAACGATAACTTTTCTAAAACTTATTTCAAATTTCATGTATAATTATTTTTACATCATTTAGCTTTGTATAATTATTTACTATAATTTCCTATCGTTCAATTATTATACTTTCTAATTAAAGATTATTTAAACGTTAAAAAGACTTCACGAATGTTTCTTCCCAGTACATCAGGCCGCCAGCGCAACAATATATAACCATCCCCCATTGTAAATATGATGATCTAAGTTTCTCTTTTAAACCTAACCTAATAAAGGTATTTTGGAATTGAAACTGGAATTGAATACAGTTAATTGCTTATTGAATGCAGTGAAAAACTTCCAATTTATTGCATTCAATAGAAAATTCAAGGTACATAAGAAATTCAGTCTAATACATTAGTAGAACAGCGAGGAGTTAAAATGGCAAAATCGCTGGGAGAATAAACCTAATAAAAGGTATTTTGGAATTGAAACTGGAATTGAATACAGTTAATTGCCTATTTAATTCAGAGAAAAACCTCAAATTTACTGTATTCAATAGCAAATTCAGGGTACATAAGAATTTCAGTCTGAAACATTAGTAGAGCGGTGTGGAGTTAAAATGGCGTAATCGCTGAGAGAATTCACCACTCATAAGCCCCGTCCTCCCTCTTCCAATTTTTATTTGTTAGAGTATAAGAGCTCTAGAAATAGCTTTTATTAATTATACGAAATTTCAGCATCACATACTCCTTTCTTTATTTTCATCACGCTAGATGGCGCTGTGCCATTTAAAATGCTTATTTGAACGGTCAGGAAAGAGTTATATTTTGGTGGTACTTTCTGTAAACATAAAGAGGCAAGCCTAATAGTGACTGATTTTATAATTCAATTTGATGGTAAATTATTCAATATGAAAGAAACAAAAATGATTACTTACATCCTTCTGTGTTTCAGGATCCCAAAAACTCCGGGTAATATCCGCAAATAAAAATAAGCTGCGGCTTCCTTATCCTGTAACAAACCATTTATTTATTCACATCATCATTATTTCATCACATATCAGTAGGCCAAATATGGATTCATATATTTCATAATTTTCACGAAGATCTATTCAGGCGTTAAAAGAAGAGGTGCCTCCTTTGATACATATTCGGGAATCGCTTTAAAAAATGTATTAAGCATTTTTTACAAGTTTCGTGTTGGTAAGATCAATAAGTTGTATTTTTAACTCTCTTTTTTAATTAGATGGGTTTTTCTTGCTCAAACAGAATGTGTTCAGATGAAATTTACAATTTAAAAAAAAAATGTTTTTTTCAAAATAAAAAAGCGAAAGGAGTGTGCCGCTAAAACAGATTTTCTATATTCAACAAAATTTATTTTTGAAACACTTTTAATAGAAATAAACATGTTACTCAAATTCTAATCCCGGTGAGGTCGCCGCTACCATCCTCACGGGCCATGTCCTGGCAGACCTCGCGCTTGTGCATCCCGAAACAGACCCAACCTACCCTCTCTGTCTGGAAGAATCACAGAAATTTGATCATCTACTCTTTATTTATCCAGTTTTCCTGAGACATAGAATGCAAGCGGCTATCCTACTTGGACTGATCCACCTCAACTCTACATCTATGTCCCTTCTCCCATACCTAGCATTGTTGGTTCTGCTCAGTAACTCCCTCAGACCGGGATTAGAAGTGCCGATCTGTACTTTATATATTTATTTATTTCAATTCAGAACGCTATGTCCCCCTAGGGACACTTGCGCTAAATGTACATACAAATATAACATATTCAACATGGAAAGATACACAGAAAGCGACTTAGAAAGACTCAAAAATATTAATTACATATATAGAGATATTCTTTGAATTTTATTTACAGTTACATCATTAAATTTAAAAATATATACATATATACACACATATACACGCATACACCTATATATTGTTTACAACCATATAATATGTCCAATATTTCCTTAAGATCGTTACATCAAAGACCATTTTTATTAATGAAATCCAAAATATATTTACAAAGGAAATTGAATTTTATATATGTGTCCTTACTTGAAATTAAATCAATAGGGCCTAAAGCTATTAAACCGCTGTTGACTCTGTAATATTGAAAGACAGGGCACTCTAGCAAGAGATGTATTGAAATTTGTTCCCCCAATCCACAGAAACATGTCGAATGTGTTCACAGCCTGAATTTTCTTTAGAAAAAACCTGAAATTTCCATGATCAGTTATAAATTGTGCATTATAATAGTTTGGTCGAAAATATTTCGGAATATCATGAGGAAAGAAACTTTGAAATGTTTGATAAGTATTCTTTTTCAGTAAATTAATCCTTGATATAATGAAATCTTTGAGTATACCTGGAATATACAAATCATAAAATTGTTTATCTTCTGTTGATAAATTATTCAACTCATAACCTATAATTCTAGATTCCATATAATCAGTGATCAAAGGAATATTGGCTAAGGTGTGAACACAGTTATAACTGGTTGTTTTATATGTTTGGGTACACCATAGCAGAATTTGATATTGCATTGAGTTCAGTTTGTACATATATTTTTTGCTAATAAATTCAAACCATATTTCTGTTCCGTAAGTTAACGTTGGTCTTATTATAGATTTATAAATCTGTACTAGTTATCCAGACAATCCGTGTAGTTGGTGTTTTATCTCTCTACCAACATTATACTAGTCTTAGACTGAGGTTTGACATGTGGTTGACAGGGAAGCCAGTTCTGTCATTCCCAAATTCCGTCCATTGATCATTTTGACCAGTCTTCACACATTTTTACTCATCCCGTTTTGGCCTCAAAAATATCTTATTCAAATAATAATATTATGATGTACTAGAGCGCCATCTGTTATCAAATTATAAAACTATTTTAGTGGCGTATTATTCTTTTTAAGTAGATATTGTTTTATTTTAAAAAGAATAATACGCCACTAAAATAGTTTTATAAAATAATAATATAAACATGTGACATACCAGCGCACTCTCTGTATTAAGAAAGATAAACTATTACTAACGCGTGACCATTTTTTCATCCATAGTTTGTTTAAAATACCGTTCATCATCAGTACCGGAGATAAAAGCAAAACAGTCCATTAACATATTAGAGCGGTATGGTAGTTTAAACTGGCGAAGCCTCTGGGAGGTCACCTCTGGTGAGTCAGGCCTTCCCAATATTTATATCATTGCACTATGGACAATAGGGAATAGTTTTACATTGAAAAGAAACATTATAAATAGTTTATATTTTCTAAACTAATCATTAAGAGACAACAAACTCCCTATTCTCTATAGAAACACAGGTCGAGGAGACTTTATAAAAGAGGGCGATGGAATCTATAATTAATATAATAATAACATTTCATTTAATTATTCTTACGTTAATGCTTTACTTTTAGGACTTAGATTAAAATACTAATTTCAGCTTATATATAGTTCTTTTTAATAACTAGCAAAGTCTGCTGCTAAAACAATGCCCTGTGCTCAGCGAAACCTAATAATAAAATTTACTAGAAGGAAGATCTAAAAAGATTAGGAAACATTGTTAAAGAGTATTAAAATGGCTATGGACTATGGATAAGCACACAATACCAGTACTGATAGAGACTAAATATATATAATAAACATATTTACATACATTCACTGTACTTTCTGTTTGTCTGGGAACGATAAATCCACAAGATCTATTTACATCGCGGGTATAGAAGTAGCGGCTCTAATATGAGGTGTCAGTCATTCGACTTTTTCCTTATTGATATTCAGTCTGTTTTTGCCAGAATTTTCTTAAATTTCGGTCTATTTTAAATTGGGGGCAGTGTGTTGTATAATATATACGTGAACCAATTTCAAGACCTTTTGTCCCATTCCTAATAAATATCTAAATATAAAATGAAAAACGTCGATTTTCAAAAGAGCAATACATATTTACATATTTGATATATATATGGTAATTTAAACCAACAACCCTATATTGTATAATTACTTATAACAAGATTGTCATGTTGTATATAGAAACACATCTATAAATAAATATATGCATGATTAATCTGTGTCATTGCATCACCATATGTAATGTACTTTGTACAAACTAAAGACAAATAAATAAAACTATGTAATAGATTAAGAGCTGAGTTAAAGCAAGATTGATAAGTTCAAAAACGTCTACAATCGAGACAACTCTAAAGGAATTCGGCAGTCGTTGCCATCAAGGTCAAAGGGTGCAGACGTCCAAAGTTCACATTCTCAGACATCTCCAACCCCCCTCCTCGGGAATGGTATATAAACACCTCGGTTTTAGCCGACCATAGTTAGTCAGCAGTCACCCCTTTCACCGTCGGCGCGAGCCCATGTCGCTTATAGCCAGGACCACCTGATCGCCTTGTAAAACAGTAAGATCTCTTCTAACTCCATCTTGCTTAGCTCAACTCCTATCTGTTCATGGAACTTTCCTACTACAGCTGTGTCTCTTCGTTTTGTGTGTGTGGACATTCCCAAGCTTTCCACTCCGCCTCGACCACGACTGCCTGTACTCTGTGAGAACTGTTGAGGGTCCTCCAAGGTGCAGAGAGGTACTGGAAAACTCTCCATGCCCTAACTGTCCCTCTCGGCTACTACAGGTTTGACCACCGGTTACCACAGCTTATAGCGAGAGTCGACAGGATCTCATCACAGATAAGTCGACAGCAACTCATTATCACATCTATACATATGTATTTACAAAGCCATTTAATTTAGATATAGAATATTCTATTTTTCTGAGTTATAATGCAGAGTAGCAAGGTGAATGAGTTTTAAGATTTGAAATGGGAACTGTATATAATAATTCCAAACATCTACAAAATGATAGCCAATTATAAACATGGAATAAAAAATATTTAAAGTCGTTTTACTTCTCTGTAAAATTCATATGGTCGCTTTGCACAAGTCTTATTTTGGATCAGTGTATAGATCCATTTATAATTAAGCATATATATAGAGAGGTAAAAGTTCACTATAATTATAATATATATACCTGTATATGTAAGGGTTATGGAGAGCATGATGGAGGGAATGGGCTTTCTATGGAGAGCATGTGGGGAAAGGGAGCGGATTTCCCATGGAGAGCATGAGCCTGGGTAAGAGAGGATGGTTTTCTATGGAGATGGGAAGCTGGATGGTTTATCTATGGGAAAAAGAGAAATGGGTGCCTTTATATGGATAACATGAGGAGATGAGTGGCTTTTCTTGTTAGGACATTGGGCAAGACTATGGAGATTTTTGGCCCTTCTATGGGGATCATGGGAGAAGGGTATCGAGATAGCTAGCTTCTCTATGGAGGAAGAAAGAATGGATGCCTTTAT
This sequence comes from Cordylochernes scorpioides, assembly GCA_030710605.1. NCBI lineage: Eukaryota > Metazoa > Arthropoda > Arachnida > Pseudoscorpiones > Chernetidae > Cordylochernes > Cordylochernes scorpioides. The sequence goes on along the minus strand of CP092864.1, from coordinate 22,999,394 downwards.
ATGGGTAGCATACGGGAGATGGCTGGCTTTTATATGAGGCTCATGGGGCAAGGTTATGGAGATGGTTGGTTTTTCTATGAGGCTCATGGGGGAAGGGTATGAGTATTGTTGGCCTTTAGATGGAGTTCATGGGGGAAAGGTTTGGAGATGGTCAGGCTTACTATGGACGGGAGGATAGGAAGGCACTGGCAGCTTTACTTCCTATAACATATCATTACAATGTCAGAATATTAATTGATTAATGTGTGCTTATCTAGGATTTTGCATTTAAGACGCGTCTATATGGAATCGAGTCATATTACTTAGGTATCAATCTTTCGACACATTGTTTTTTTTTAACAAAAAGAGGACAATTATAAAAGGAGAGTTACCTTAAACAAGGAAGGCAGCGGCTCCACAGTCTCCGGAAAAGGGAAATATTTTTCCTCCTGAAAACAATTGAACCATTAATTCTAACATATAATATGTTAGAGAGATGAATACAAATAAATTAAAAACTCACTTTCATTAAAGGAATTAAAATATTTATTTAAGATAATATCTTACATTATAGAGAGAGTAAGGTATGTTTGATAAATACAGTTACCTAGGACCTGATTCCTACCTATATACATTCATAGACAAAACTAAAAGAAGTTATACCTTTATTTTATTTACAGTCAATAAGAAGTTGCGAATAATAATACGAGGTTTAAATAAAATAACAAATGAATGAAATTCGTGAGTGGAACCTCTATTAAAGTAAATATTTCTCAATATAAAATGGAGATTATCGAATTAATGTTTAAACTTAGTTGGCATTGGTGAAACACATGGTGGGAATGGGATCCATCTCTCTCAATGTACGTATATATACTTTTATTGAACATCATGTTGGGAATTTTCAGAGATTTTATATAATCCTATAGGGTGAAACTTTCTACAATTAGTTAGATGAATATGTAAAAAATATTTGAAAAAGACATGGCTCACTAGTGGTGAAACCTTTTAACGATTTCCCTAATTGAATCAATCAGATTGCTACAACAATTGTATGATTCTTATGATTATAGAGTCTGAATTTGAAGTTTATTTTTGGTGATGGTATTCCTAACAAAACAAAGTTAAACGGTTCTGTAATTCCAGAAAATATTCAAATTTTCTTTTCCCTTAAGCACACAAGTCAATATTAGTAAACAGAACACATAGTGCCATCTGTCGATGGAAGTTAGAATTATTCAGCGCTAGTAATTTTAGTGTTTCATCCTTTTTCATAGGGTGAATGAAAATAATTCAGAATATAAGTTTGTTAGAGTATAATTTAACGTCAACAATATATCCTAGATGTAGATAATGTTGTCTAGGAACTTACTTTTCTTCTCTGGAGCTGGCTGGATCTCCTCAGAAGAGAGAACAATTATCTCATCATCTTCTGGCATAACAAAAGCCATATTTCGAAATTTCAGAACATTTCGAGCCAGTTGGTCAATGTCCTCAGGGAAAAATGGATGATCCCCATTAACGTATATGTGCTTTGGCATTTCTTCCCTGCACATACAAGTAAAAACTTATTATTAACAGTACCTATTGTCTGCAAATACACTCATGGACAAAACCCAATGAAGTCTTACCTTTTAGCGTGTATATCTGAATTCAGACAATAACTCTGATATTTGAAACACAGTGACCTTTATTGATGAGACACGAAATAACCTCAGACTAATAACGATACACTATAAAGGAATGTAAATACATCCAGATGGCACAAGAACCTATAGGACATGTAATAACTGTCCTGACGTTGAATTAACACCTACCTACATATTCTCATGCCCAGCAATGGCCGCAGCCTTGCAGAAAATTTACATGGACCCAGAACAGCAACTTTACACACCCAAGATAGTGGACATTGCGACTGCTGTGATAAAAATTCATTGGGAAATCTGAGGCTCTTCGTTGGACACGACAACAATAACAACGAAATAATCAAATGTGAAAATATTGCCTCTGTCTCTTTAAAAAATAGACTTATGGCGACATAAAAGATATTCACTTCCTTATGTTTTGTCCATGAGTTTATATGTTTATCATAAATTGTTTTAAGTATGTACTTGTCGCTTAAATGTCAATGATAGAGAGAAATATACAGAAAACCCAGGTTTCTTGAGCGCATTTTCTGCCATTTTCAACAGGCGACATCAAGCACGTTCAACTTCCACAAGTTTTGTCTATGAGAGTACCTATATCAACCTGGAACAGTCATTATTTAATTCATATGATTTTTCTTCAACTTAATCGCTAGATAATTATATCGATTCTGATATCAATTGTACAATCAATAAATTATATCTAGATGTTTGATGAATTCTTTCATAGTGTCAACAAGTAGCCCAACAATATAGATGTTATGGATAGAAAGTTTCTCCGACGAGGAATCAAAATTTATCAACGCGATACCCCAAGTTTAACATTTACAATTATTTCCTTGTTTTTTTTTTTTTTTAACTTGATTTTTAAACAATACAAATTTCGTAATGATTAGATTATATTAAAAATGAATTTAGAGGATTTATGCTCTTCAAATATTCCCACATCTTCTATTTTAATAATTTCAAATCAATTCTATTTATATCAAAATCATTTCCATCTTGAATATTCCAATTTAAAATATCCATCTTATAATAATAAAAAAGAAAAATAAATATTGTGCTTGAATCTAGGAAAAATATTGTTTCTTGAGTAAACATCAGTTAATCTTTTTACTGAAGTGATATTGCAGGGTGAAAACTTACATTTTATCAGGAGCTCTTCAAATATCGTGAGGCGTTGGTCAAATTGTTTTAATCTAATTTTTACTTCTTAGCAACGGCGAATCTATTTTCTATTTATTACGGCCGCTATATTGAAATATTAGAGAATAAGCCTATCACACATTTGATGGGACATTTCAAGACAAAATAAACATATAAAATGTATCTACAATGTAATTACATTGAAAACTTTACACATCGCCAAAATTTAACTTAAAGGAGTATTGTGACCAAGAGTTTGGGATCTCTATAATAAAATGATTAAAAATACGATATCATACATATAAAAAAGGTCTAAATTATATATATATATGAATGTGTATATATAATATAACATATATGTAATGAGATGAGAGTTCCGGTAGCTTTTGTACTGTGAAATAAGAGATCCTGTCGACTCATGTAATGTTGAAGTCCTGGTAGCTCTTGTTGTACTGAAATAAGTTGAAGTTCTGGTGACTCCTGTGTAGAGAGAATCCTGTCGATTAACTTTGTGATGATGAAGTGTTGACTCTCGCTATACTGTGTTAACCGAGAGGAACAGTCAGGATGTAGAGTTTTCCAGTACCTCTCTGCACCTTGGAAGACCTTTAGAAGTTCTCACAAAATACAGGCAGTCGTGGTCGAGGCAGAGTGGAAAGTTTGGGAATGTCCACACAAAAAACGAAGACACAATTGCACTAAGAAAGTTCCGTTAACAGATAAAAGTTGAGCTAGGAGCGAAAGATGGAGACCTAGAAGTTTCTTACTCGTCTACATAATGAATGAGGAGGACCTTGGTGACAACCGACGTGAGCTCGCGCTAAGGGTGAACTAACTGTCAAGTGACTGTAAAGTGATTGTATTTATAGGTTAAAGACGGGGGGCCTTATGTGACAGGGGGCCGTTTCTGAGAAAGGGGGCTTTGCATGTCCAGGTGTGAGAGGGGTCTCTGCATTCCACCACATGTGACAGTGTCGGTGGTCTTATCGTGGGAATTGTAAATCTATCTGATTTTGACGTTATGACTTCCATCTCTTGCTTAGCTCAACTTTTAAATCTATTACAGATTTTATTTATTTATCCACTTTGTACAAATTACATTACATATGATGATGTAAAGACACATGTCAATAATACGTATAATCATTAACAGCTGTGTTTCTATTATACAACATTAAAATCTTGTTATAAGTTATATACATGGGGTTGTTGGCTTAAATTACCATATATATATATGTTAACACAAAGCAATAACGCGCCATCTATACATATAAAATAAAAGGATTTTACTGTCCTATAAGCTTATGTCCATAGTTTACTTGAAAACCATTTCTAAGATTCCATCCTTCAGTGTAGCATATAAAAGCAGAATGATCCAATACAGTATTAGGGCTCTGAGAAGCGGTCTGGTGGATTAAATTGGCGAAACCGCTGGGAGGGTTCACCACTGATGAGCCAAGCCCTCCCAATATATTTATTCATCGCAGTAAGGACAGTATAAGTTAGTATTATGTATAAAAGAAACATTCGCGCTTTTAAATCCTTCATTTTATACATATATATGTACCAAAAGAGGCACCTCTCCCTTCAAATGTACATCAAAACGATGGCACTATTGCTTTACCCTAGTAAAACTCTTTACTAGTGATGATAAAAAATGGGCCACAACACCAGTTTTGGAAAATTCAGACAGAAGGCCAACCTATATACCATGAGTTCGGGCTTTGGCCTTCATCAGTACAGGGGCGGCTTCGATTTTATAACATTCTACGAGAGAAGTTAGAACATCGGTAAAATTTACCAAACAGGTGGTCAAGCTGGTGAAGTGGCAAAGGCCTATTTTCAAGTAAGATTACAGCATAAAGTTGCGAGAGGATGATATTCATGTACCAAGAGAGACATCTCTTCCTTAAAATGTGCATCAGAACGATAGCACTATTGTATCATCCTAGTAAAAAAACTTTACTAATGATGATAAATAATGAGCTACAACAACTGTTTGGTATAGATTCCACCGATATAATAACCCCTCTCATAGGATGTTATGGAATCGAAGCCGCCCCTGTACTGATGAGGGCCAAAGACCGAAACCATGGTATACAGGTTGTTGGCTTTCTTTCTGGATTTGTCAAAACTGGAAGGTTTACTACATATTTATATCCATATAAAATCATATTAAGAAATTATATATGCATGTGATGATATTTTAAACAGAACAATTATTTTCACATATAAAATAATAATATCGAATCCTACAACAAGAATTGTTGGTTGTAATTGAAATAAGCTCGCGAGATCGGAACCTGAATATTTGGATATCTTCCCAATTTGAGGTTGTGAAAATTCGCTGAAAGAATAAATTCTCAACTCCCAGCACCTTCTGAGTTCCAATCGTGGACCATTCAAACGCAGGTACATGGATATTGGATTTATATAGAAGATGATTATAGATGATTCAATGAATATATATTAAAACGAAATAGGCGCATCCTGAACAATAACAGGGGCGTTTTTTTTTTCTATCAAGGAATATCGAGGAACAGGGGGTTAAATAAACATTCAGTTGATTTCTGTTCCACAAGATGACACTCTGCCATTAAAAAAAAAACGCTTGTTTTATTGGTTAGGATGTGCCTAAATCGTTTTTAATATCAACACCTGACCTTTTTATATTTTTAATTTTTTTCACTTAAATATATATATGCTGATATTTGAGGAAGATTGTGCTGAATTATATAACAGATAAGTTAATATTAATTTCACCTCACCTTCGCTTGTAATTTCAGATAAGTTTGAGATAGAAACCTAATTTTTTTATTTCTTTTTCTTTTAGGTCATTGATAATCTATTAAAGAAAGGTCAATTTTAAACTCCTAGTAGAGTCCGAATAGAAGTCTTGCATCACCGACAGACTGACAGAAATACATTGTATTTTTATAGATGCGTGTAATATCTTTATTATTTTTCTGAATAAAATTATCCTTACATTATAACAAAAAGATTAAGAACAACGTAGAAATGTTTATTTTATGTTAGCGATAAAACACGAATTTTAAACCTCACGGTACTTCTACAGATTTAGCTCTAATGAACATTTTAAAAAAGGCGTATTTTATAAAATGCTCTTCGAAATACACTCTTGGATAAAACTTAAGGAAGTTGTACCTTTTAGCATGTATATCGGGATTTAGGCAATAACTCTGAAAGATATTTGATACACAATGACCTTTATTGAAGACATATGAGAACACCAAGAAAAAAAACAAAATTGTCTTTGTTCCTTAAAAAAAACAGATGGCCGGCGACATCAAAGACATTACACTTATTTAAGATTTATCCATTAATGTATAATAAAATAAAGAATAACCGCTACTATAAAATATATGAGCCTATGGTATTAACATTTATTTGTATGGAGCTTTAAATGAAGTTTTTTTTATCTTTGGACAATCAATCAGATAGCCTAAATACCTTGAGAGTTGTTTAGGTTTAAATGGATGCCTTGCTAGACCATGGTTATCATTTCTTTTCTGTAGAGCGATCTTTTTTCAATATTGTTTATTTTTTAGGTGACGGTGGAGCTCGGGATGTAAATATGTAAATAGTTGTAAAGAATTGTATTTATGATTACATTGAATAAATTCATACGTTTATATTTCCTTCAAACGTTCTCTTTCAATATCATTCATCTAAGATGGAACTTTTTGATATATGTGAAGTTCGTAGAAGAATTTGTTTATGTTACAATATAATATTTGTGTATAAAGGGTTTCATAGATGAATGTTTTGAATTTATTTGAAAAATTCTTTGACATATAAAATTTAACTCTCACCTAGTTTTTAAACAAAAAATCGATGCAAAAATTAAACTCAATGCAATATCAGATACTAATATGGAGCATTCAAGCATACAAGACAACTTCGTACAACTGTGTTCACAGTTTGGCTAGGGTTCCATTGATTGCAGATTACATTGAAGCAAAAAATATGAAATATGACTTAAATAACTTATCGTTCGAGGACAAGCAAAAATACAACATCGATATTCCCTTTATAATTAAATCCTATATAGACGAAATAATGTTGCTCTTACTGAATAATACAAACGAGACATTTACAAGTTTTTTCAAACTGGGTATTCCAAGTTATTTTCGCCCTAATTTCCACAACACACAATTTGTAACCAACCATGGTAATTTAGGAAGTTTTCTGGAAAGAATCCATGCATCGGAGGATCCGGGCTGTTTTTGTGGATGCCGCATTCAAGATTCTACTCACCTTTTACTTAAGTGCCCAGCATTTCAGGACTACAGACTCAATAACGGTATTCTCTGTACCAATCCAAGAGAACTGATATCCAGCAGGGATTCATACATTGTATTCAATAGATTTTGTAAATATATATCAAAGTTTTTAAATAATCTCATGTGTTAGGTATAATTAACTATGTGCTGTATATATGATTTTTTTTTTGTTTTTTCCTTTTTTCTTTATTTTGAGATGTGTTTAAATTAAAATACCTATGTATATAGTATGCTTTTGAAATCACAATTTCAGGAATATGGTAAATGCCTTGAGCATATGTTAATAGATTCTCCCTCTCTCTCTCTCTCTCTTGTGTTGCTTTCTTTTGGGCGCCAGTGTCCTTGGCGGGACATCGCGCTTTGTATTTACAGTTGAATAAAGTTGAATAAAGTATATACTTTGAAATTAGTGATGATCTACTTATTAAAAAACTTAATGTCATCCTTGTGTTCAGTGTAAATAATATGCCATGACCCTCACAAATTTATTACCTATTTCATCAATAAATTTGCTCTATCATACCCTTTGAAGCCGTAAAAAGCTTTGGTGACAGTTATTGATACACAGATGGAATCTTGAGCGTTCAACATTATTCCTCCATTACCAAACAGATACCCCACGGAGCCTTGTAATGGAAACGTGGTTCACATAACAACTATCCTGAAACCCAATAATGAAATACTCTTATTTTTAAAATTCACAATTTTTTTATTCATAATTTTAATGTACACGAGTTGGGTCTTCTTTCTTACATTTCTGGAAGATAGAGTTCACTTGTGTTCTTAGTTACTATTTTGTCGATCTTTAGCTCTTCTTGTAATTCCTTGACGATATTCTTGGGACGACAAATATATTCCTATTTTGATCAACGTCCGTTTAACAAAAGATACGTACATTTAGCATTTCTTTAACTACTTTTCAATAACTTTGTGAATATTGATTTTCTTGAGGAATTATTTTTTTCTCAATTCTTTGAACATTCCTTTATAGCAAAGAGATATTTGATGATACAATATCTTGATGAAGTTTTTTGAACTTGGATTATGGAGATTTATATATGTTATTTAGGTATAATTTTATTTTTCATGAATATCTAGAAAATAACTTAATCAATCATTTTAAGAGCATATTGTGGATAGTTGAAATATTTCGAATTCCATGTGAGGAGTTTCTTGTTTTTTAACTGTTAGGAAATTACATTTTTCATCTCGTGAGCAATTTTCCAAAGACACTGTGGCCACAAATCCTGAAACATATAAAGATATTTAAACAATAAAATAATAAATATTTAACACGCAAATATATTGTTTGCCCTCTACATATCTGAATATTGACCTCGAAATCTAATAGACATATAAAATGTAATATATAAACATATATGAATGTTTTAAAACAAAGATTATATGGCCTAAAATATAATTTCTCAAAAATAATACTGCTCCCCTAATCTGTATATAATTATTTAAATTTCATCATGAAAAGCTTATTATTTTATTATGAATTTTTTGAAAGGCGCATTTATCACGACCACTGGTTAAATAAAAAGATGCAGACAACATAAGTAAGATTCTATTACCCCAACCAGGCCATTAGAAGTGCTACACCATCAAGAAGGTAAAGGACAATTTGCATGGAAGGTGCATATTGTTTGGATACACAATTGATCAGAATGCTAATCCCAATATATAAAGCACAGGTAGAAGTGACACCAACTACACTCTGTATAAAATGGGAAATCGGAAAGTGCGTATATCTTAAGGAAATCTAATTTACATTCTGGTTGCTTGAAAAAAATGTCTTACCGTTCCTCGTGTCAAAAAGGAAGAACACATACACACGTTTCGAATTTGATTATGGTAGAATCATAGCTTACCGGGATTTTATCCTACAGTGATATTGCGACTCGGGTTGGTCGAGATTTCATGAGCATCATAAGAATATGGGAATCAAAAGATCCAGGAGAACCATACAGAATATTATGCTCAACCGTTTTATGTCACTGAAGAGAATAGACATCTTGTTCTTATAACTCTTATGCACACAAATGTCTATCTAGGTTCAAGAGAATTGTTGCTTGAGCGTTTCCTCAATTAACAATTAACCTTGTCGAAATACTAGAAGATACCAATAAAGCATTTGAACCATGTATAACGTGTATGGAGTAATATTAAGGAGATTGGAATTGTTCAAGTATTTTATTTTGAAAGTCTGACTCATTCCCCATAATAAAAATGCCATCAGTAGTACAGTACATATATCTGTGTGATTGTCAATATATTTCAGAGTATTTTGTTAAACACACACACACACTCTGTTCCTGGTAATTTTACAATGTAACAATATCTACTATGCTCTTACAATATGAAACGATATGGATTCATAGTGATTCTCTTTAGAGGGTCAAGGAATAGAAAACCCTACGTATCAGGAAGTAACCATTACTGGTATTAACTTTCTCTAAGTATATACTGAATTTTTCAAACTATTATAATAAAATATATATGTGTACACTACAGAGTTATAGGCTAATAATATTTGCATATATTAAAATATATAAATGTAAAAAGGTACTTACATATAGTTGTAGGTAATTTCTTCATTCAGTATATTATACTGCCCTTGATCTTGTTGTTTCTTCAGATATTAAAAGGATATTTAAATTATGATATGTTGCTTTTCCAATTCTTTATAATCGAACGTAATTTTGAAACATCAAATTTTTACGCGTTTTTGCCATTTAAATGTAGCATTCAAGTATGTTTGAATCATTTTCTCCCATCTTATTTAGAGAACGTATTTCTCTGTTTCAAACTTCTCTTATTGTTTGACTTCATGAAGATGTTTCACTGCATTATTTTTATTGAGCGAGTTCTTTAAAACTATTCAATATGAACAAAATAATAATCCGGCTCTTCATAAATCTCTTTAAAAAGATTGAATTAACTTTTTATTCTAAATTAATATTTATAAAACATAAGGAAAATAGCAGAGCTTTACATCGATACTGTGAACAGAAATATTCTGCAGGCGTCTTCGAAACTCTTAAATAGGCGAGTTTTCCTCTGTGAATCACCTTCTATACAACAGGAATATTCTGCAGGCGTCTTCGAAACTCTGAAATAGGCGAGTTTTCCTCTGTGAATCACCCTTCATACAACAGAAATATTCATCAGGTGTATTCGAAACTCTAAAATAGGCGAGTTTTCCTCTGTGAATCACCCTTCATGCAACAGAAATATTCTGCAGGCGTCTTCGAAACTCTAAAAAAGGCGAGTTTTCCTTTGTGAATGATTTTCTATACCACAGATAAATGCTGAAGGTGTCTTCCAAACTCTAAAATAGGCGAGTTTTCCTCTGTAAATCACGTTCCATACAACAGAAATATTCTGCAGGCGTCTTCGAAACTCTAAAATAAGCGAGTTTTCCTCTGTGAATCACCCTTCATGCAACAGAAATATACTGCAGGCGTCTTCGAAACTCTAAAATAAGCGAGTTTTCCTCTGTGAATCACCCTTCATGCAACAGAAATATTCTGCAGGCGTCTTCGAAACTCTAAAAAAGGCGAGTTTTCCTTTGTGAATGATTTTCTATACCACAGATAAATGCTGAAGGTGTCTTCCAAACTCTAAAATAGGCGAGTTTTCCTCTGTAAATCACGTTCCATACAACAGAAATATTCTGCAGGCGTCTTCGAAACTCTAAAATAGGCGAGTTTTCCTCTGTGAATCACCCTTCATGCAACAGAAATATTTTGCAGGCGTCTTCGAAACTCTAAAATAAGCGAGTTTTCCTCTGTGAATCACCCTTCATGTAACAGAAATATTCTGCAGGCGTCTTCGAAACTCTAAAATAAGCGAGTTTTCGTCTGTAAATCGCCCTTCATGCAACAGAAATATTCTGCAGGCGTCTTCGAAACTCTAAAATAGGCGAGGTTTCCTCTGTGAATCACCCTTCATGCAACAGAAATATTCTGCAGGCGTCTTCGAAACTCTAAAATAAGCGAGTTTTCCTCTGTGTGAATCACCCTTCATGCAACAGAAATATTCTGCAGGCGTCTTCGAAACTCTAAAATAGGCGAGGTTTCCTCTGTGAATCACCCTTCATGCAACAGAAATATTCTGCAGGCGTCTTCGAAACTCTAAAATAAGCGAGTTTTCCTCTGTTAATCACCTTCTATACCACAGATATATGCTGAAGGTGTCTTCCAAATTCTAAAATAGGCGAGTTTTCCTCTCTCTATCACCCTTCATACAACAGGAATATGCTGCTGGCGTCTTCGAAACTCAAACATAGCCGAGCTTTCCTCAGTGAATCATCCTCTATTAAACTCAAATTGTTTCCTCACCTTGAGAAACAACACGAACTTTCATATATGACATCATCATATCATAAAATATTCTTCAAGGACGCGCTTCAATGTATATATTTGAAAACATTTTGATATATTTCCAATATCGAGATGCCCCAATCTTGAGAATTTCAGCGTCCATTGTGTGCCAATGGGAATTCAGACCTCCCCTCCAGCTCAGTTCCTGGTTGTTTCCAATATGGATGCAGCATTGTAGCTACTGAGTCAGCTTCTACCATGGATAGATCCTGAGCTATCTTGGTGGGAATGGTTCTCAGCGCCATAAAATTGTTCCTAGAAGGCCTTCATGACTCTACACATGGGTAGATCCTTGGTAGTTCCACCGAATAAATTTCCAACTTGTAGGTGAAACATAGTTTCTGCCTCGTTGGAGGGGCTGCTGGAGATTGGACAGGGAGTGAATTTTGTCTTCTTTCTTGGCCAATGATTTCATGAATAATAACAAAAAATGAGTATAAAATAAAAAAGAATAAGATGAAAACAAAGAGAATATAATAAAATAAACAGACATGAAATCAAATAAAAAATATATAAAAAGGAATAAAAATTTTAAAAATATATACATAAAAATATAAGTAAAAGTGAAAATTAAAAAACCACAAATAAATAAAATAAAGACAATATAAATGAAAAATAAAGAAGAAAAATAGAAAATTAAAAGAAAATAAAATATATACATAAATAAATATTAAAAATAATTTTGATAATAAAATTCCAATCGATAAAAATAAATATCCATTATATGGATGTAAACTTGGATTTGACAAGTTATTTACATCACGGATATCTGGAACAAAGAAAGAAGTGTTAACAATAATTATCCACACATGTTTGTGTGTGTGTAGCTGTACAAATATTGACAATATCACATGAGGTTGGCGGCTTTTGACAATTACTTGAAGAATCGGTGATGCCGCAACTTTTATCAAAACGTATTTATTTTATATATATTTGTTTTAAATATCCTTTTCAACAAACCCCTTCCGATCACCGAAAATTAGAAATAATATAACGCTATCTTTCTCTATATATATAAATGTCAACATATGTATATTTAATTGTTCCTTATATATTTACTCAACATATAACCAACTTGGATGAAATTTTAACAGTATATGGAAAGAGGTTTTGACACATTTCCAACCAAGGAAAACTATAATTAAATAAGTACTACACTATTTAACTTATATTTTAGTCAAAAAATATTGATATTAGATTGCTGTTTCATGTTTGATGAAAAGAAACAAAATTCAATGATCAGGAAAAGCACGTCCTCACCCTGGTTCGTTCGAAACACGATCCTCAGGAACGATCTCAATATCGAAAATATCAACGAATACATAATTAAACAATCATTTAACTTCTATGTAAAATCTGAAATTTCTCTTTAAACTCAATCATCTCAAGGTAGCTACAAACTACAAATGCGAAACAAGGAAAACATAAATTCAAAACCGAAACAAATCTTTCATCAACTAAGCCATATTGGCGAAAATTGAAAAAAGAGACACAACTTGAATATCAAACAAGCCAGAAAAACCTTTTCAAGAACAAGATCCCCAAGTACTTGAGAATCGAGACTCAAAATACTATCAATAATTTAAAAATATAATTAGAAATGAACCTTATACATCACCATCCTCCATTGTAAATATGATGGTCTAAATTGATCTTTTTCACCTTAACCTAATATAGGTAATTTGAAATTGAAACTGGAATTGAATACAGTTAATTGCCTATTGAATGCTGTGAAAAACCTCCAATTCACAGTACTAAAGAGCAAATTCAGGGTACATAAGAGATCCAGTCTAATACATTAGTAGAGCGGTGTGGAGTTAAAATGGCGAAATCGCTGGGAGAATTGACGACTGATGAGCCATGTTTCCCCTCTTTCAATTTTTACTTAATAGAGAATAAGGACTCTTTATAAATAGTTTTTATTAATTTTAGGAAATTTTCATCATCACATACTCCATTTTTATTTTTATCACGCTAGATGACGCTGCGTCATTTAAAATGCTTATTTGAGCGTTCAGAAAGAGTTATATTTCGTGGTTCTTTCTGTAAACATAAAGAGCCAAGCCTAAGAGTGACTGATTTTAAAATTCAATTTGATAGTAAATTATTCAAGATGAAAGAAACAAAACTGGCTACTCACATCCTTCTGTGTTTCTGGATCCCAAAAACTTCAGGTAATATCCGCAAATAAAAATAAGCTGCGGCTTCCTTATCCTGTAACAAACCATTTATTTATTCACATTATCATTATATCATATAAATTAGGATTTAAATCTTTTATAATTTTCACGAAGATCTATTCAGGTGTTAAAAAGGGAGAGGTAATTTCTTTGATACATATTGAGGAATCGCTTTAAAAAATGTTTTAAGCATTTTTTTTACAAGTTTAATGCTGGGAAGATGGATAAGTTGTATTTTTAGCGCCTTTTCAATGAGATGGTTTTCCCCTGCTCAAATAGAATGTGTATAGATGAAATTTACAATTTTCAAAATAGAAAAGCGGAAAGAGTGAGCATCATAAACAGATTTTCTATATCAAACGAAAATTTATTTTTAACAAACTTTCAATAGAAATATACATATATGCCTCAAATTCTCTCATCCTGGAGAGGTCGCCATTACCATCCTCACGGGCCATGTCCTGGCAGACCTTGCGAATGTGCATTTCCAAACAGACCCAACCTGCTCTCACTGTCCGGAAGAACCACAAAAAGTTGATCTTCTACTTTTCATCTATCTAGCTTTCCTTAGAAATAGGATGCCAGTGGCTATCTTGCATGGGCTGATCCACTTCAACTCTACATCTATGTCCCATCTCCCATACCTAGCATTGTTGAATTTGCTCAGTAATTCACCAAGGCCGCGATTAGAAGTGCTGGTCAGTACTAGTTATCAAGACAATCCGTGTAGTTGGTGTTTTATCTCTCTACCAACACTATACTAGTCTTAGACTGAGGTTTGACATGTGGTTGACAGGGAAGTCATTCTCAACTGCCGTCCGTGGAACATTTTGACCAATCCTCACATATTATTTACTCATCCCGTTTTTGCCTCAAAAATCTCTTATTTAAATAATAATATAAACACATGACATTCCAGCGCACTCTGGAATGTCATGTGTTTATATTATTATTTAAATAAGAGATTTTTGAGGCAAAAAAAGCATGAGTAAATAATATGTTAGGATTGGTCAAAATGTTATCTTTCTAAAAAGATAAACTATATCTAACGCTCTATCATTTTTTGTCCATAATTTGTTTAAAATAATGTTCATAATCAGTACCGAAGATAAAAGCAAAACAGTCTATTAACAAATTAAAGGGGTATAGTAGATTAAACTGGCGAAGCCGCTGGGAGGGTTCACCTCTGATGAGCCAGGCTCTTACAATATTGTAACAAAGTCTTTATTATTTTATTAGCAGAGAATTATTTTCTATCATTATATTTTGCTATACTCTGTACACTTCCCTCTTTTGCTTATCTTTTGTTTATCACTCATAGATTGTGTTTGCCTGAAATAAATTGTTGTCTCATCCCGAAGTTGGTCTTCCCTAAATTTCCACGTGGCAATATTTATATCATTGCACTATGAAAAATAAAGAATTATTTTACATTAAAAATAAAAGGTTGTGTTAAAGTATATATATTTATAAAAATAATTATAATATATTTTATGTGATTTTTTGACGTTAATTCCTTACTTTTAGGACTTGGATTAAAATTATAATTTCAGCTAATATAGAGTTATTTTTAATATCTAGAAAGGTTTGCTGTGTTTGTGTTAAAACAACACTGGTCAACGAAATTTCATAACAAAATTTACTAGAAGGAAGACCAAAAAAAGATTAGGAAACATTGTTAAAGAGTATTAAAATGGCTATGTACTATGGATCAACATACAATACCAGTGTGCTGATAGAGACTATCTGAGACTATCTGTTTGTCTGGGAACGAATGTTCCACAGGATCTATTTACATCGCGGGTATAGAAGTAGCGACTCTAATATGAGGTGTCAGTCAATCGGCTTTTTTATTATTGTGATTCAGTCTGTGCTTTTTTTTTTCATTTTTTCCATTTTTGAATCGGCATTGGGTTATAAAATATATATAAAAACATTTTAAAGACCTTATGTCACATGCTCCAGAAACATCTTAGAAATAAAACAGAAACACTTGGAGTTTATTTTACAATAAATTGATAAAGAGGGAACAATCCCTCGAAATATCTTTGGGGAAAAATTGTTTTTTCACAGATCCAAATACGCTTTTTTATATAAAAATAGAAAACGTTTATTAGTTTTATAAATAAAATACATATTTATCATATTTAATATATGAACATGGCCATTTAATTGAGATACAGAGTATTCTATATTTCTCAGATTTATGGAGAGGAGCAAGGGAAATGCATTTTATTATATGACACGGGACCTATATATGATATTTGCAAACATCGACAAAAATATAACCAATTAAAAAGAAGGAATACTTGTATAAAATTATTTGGAATCGTCTTGTGTTTCCTAGTTTTACTACTCTGTAAAATTCATATAATCGCTTTACACAAGTATCATTTGGGTTCAGTGTATATATCCATTTATAAATAAACATATATAGAGAGATAAAAGTTCACTATAATTATGATATATATACCTGCATATGGGATGGTTATGGAGAGCATGGGGGAGGGAATGGCCTTTCTATGGAGGGCAAGGGGGGTGAGGATTTCCTATGGAGGGCATGAGCACGGGGAAGAGATGGACAGCTTTCTATGAAGATGGGAAGCTGGATGGTTTCTCTATGGAGGGAGGAGGAATGGGTGCCTTTATATGGATAGCATGGGGGAAAAGGGTGGCTTTACTTGTGAGGTTTATCATGGGGGAAAAGTTTAGAGGTAGTCGGCCTTTCTATGGGGATCATGGGGGAAGGGTATAGAGATAATTGGCTTCTCTATGGGGGAAGAGAAGAATGGGTGCCATTATATGGATAACATGGGGGAGATGGCTGGCTTTTCTAGTGAGGAACATGGGGAAAAGGGGATTGGAGATGGTTGCCCTTTCTATGGGTTATAGGGAAGGGTATATAGATGGCCAGGTTTCTATGTAGGGGAGGATAGGAAGGCACTGGCAGCTTTACTTCCTATAACATATCATTACAATGTCAGAATGTTAATTAATTAATGTGTTTATCTAAGTTTTTGTATTTAAGACGTATCTAGATGGCAATGAGTCATATTACTTTGGTATCAATCTTTCTCCCTCTCGTCACATTGTTTTTTTTTTTTTTTTAACAAAAAAGAGGATTATTATAAAAGGAAAGTTACCTTAAACAAGGAAGGCAGCGGCTCCACAGTCTCCGGAAAAGAGAAATCTTTTTCCTCCTGAAAACAATTGATCCATTATTTCTAACATATAATATGTTAGAGAGATAAATACATATAAAATAAAATTCACATTTAATTAAAGGAATTAAAATATTTATTTAAGATAATATCTTACATTATAGAGAGAGAGTAAGGTTTGTTTGATAAATACAGTTACCTAGGACCTGATTCCTACCTATATACATTCATAGACAAAACTAAAGGAAGTTATACCTTTATTCTATTTAAAGTCAATAAGAAGTTGAAATAATAATATGAGATTTAAATTAAAAATAACAACTCAGTGAAGTTCGTGAGTAGAACCTCTATGGAAGGAAATATTTCTCAATATAAAAGGGAGATTATTGTATTAAAGTTTCAACGTAATTCAACATTGGTGAAAATGGTGGGAATGGGATCCATCTCTCACAATGTACGAAAATATACTTTTATTGAACACCATGTTGGGAATTTCAGAACTTTTATAATATCCTATAGGGTGACCCTTTTTACAATTAGTTGACAGAATATGTAAAAAAGATTTGGAGAAGACGGCTCTTACTAGTGGTGAACCTTTTTTAGCGATTTCCCTAATTGAATCAATCAGATTGCTACAACTATTGTATGATTTCTTATCATTACAGAGTCTGAATTTGAAGTTTATTTTTGGAGATGGTATTCCTAACAAAACAAAGTTAAATGGTTCTGTAATTCCAGAAATTTTCAAATTTTCTTTTCCCTTAAGCGTACAAGTCAACATTAGTAAACAGAACACATAGTGGCATCTGTCGATGGAGGATAGAATTATTCAGAGCTGTTACTTTTAGTGTTTCATCCTTTTTCATAGAACGAATGAAATTATTTCAAAATATAAGTTTGTTAGAGAATAATTTAACGTCAACAATATATCCTAGATGTAGATAGTGTTGTCTAGAAACTTACTTTTCTTCTGGAGCTGGCTGGATCTCCTCAGAAGAGAGAACAGTTATCTCATCATCTTCTGGCATAACATAAGCCAAATCTCGAAATATCAGAACATTTCGAGCCAGTTGGTCAATGTCCTCAGGGAAAAATGGATGATCCCCATTAGGGTAGATGTGCTTTGGCATTTCGCCCCTGCACATACAAGTAAAAAACCCATTATTAACAATACCTATTGCCTGTAAATACGCTCATTCACAGAACTTAAGGAAGTTTTACCTTTTAGCATGTATATCTGAATTTATACAATAACTCTGATATTTGATACACATGACCTTTATTGATGAGACACGAAATAACCTCAGACTCAGATCCAAACACTATAAAGGAATCACAATACATCCAGATGGCACAAGAACCTATAGGACATGAAACAACTGTCCTGATGTGGAACTAACACCTACCCACATATTCTCATGCCCAGCAATGGCCACAGCCTTGCAGAAAATTTACATGGACCCAGAACAGCAACTTTACACACCCAAGATAGTGGACATTGCGACTGCTGTGATAGAAATTCATTGGGAAATCTGAGGCTCTTCATTGGAC
This sequence comes from Cordylochernes scorpioides, assembly GCA_030710605.1. NCBI lineage: Eukaryota > Metazoa > Arthropoda > Arachnida > Pseudoscorpiones > Chernetidae > Cordylochernes > Cordylochernes scorpioides. The sequence goes on along the minus strand of CP092864.1, from coordinate 22,981,039 downwards.
GCGACAACAATAACAACGAAATAACCAAGTGTGAAAATATTGCATATGTCTCTTTAAAAAAAAAATAGAATTACGGCGACTCAAAGATCCACTTCCTTAAGTTTTGCCCATGAGTGAATATATTTATCATAAATTGTTTTAAGTATGTACTTGTCAATGTCAATGATAGAGAGAAATATACCGAAAACCCAGGTTCTTGAGCGCGTTTTCTGCCATTTTCAACAGGCGATATCAAACACGTTAAACTTCCACAAGTTTTGTCTATGATATGAGAGTACCTATATCAACCTGGAACAGTGATTATTTAATTCATATGATTTTTCTTCAATTTAATCGCTAGATAATTATATCGATTCTGATATCAATGGTGCAATCAATAAATCATATGTAGATGTTTGATGAATTCTTTCATAGTGTCAACAAGTAGCCCAACAATATAGATGTTATTGATAGAAAGTTTCTCCGACGAGGAATCAAAATTTATCAACGCGATACCCCAAGTTTAACATTTACAATTATTTCCTTGTCTTTTTTAAAACTTGATTTTTAAACAATACAAATTTCGTAATGATTAGATTATATTAAAAATGAATTAAGAGGATTTATGCTCTTCAAATATTCCCACATCTTCTATTTGAATAATTTCAAATCAATTCTATATATATCAAAATCATTTCCATCTTGAATATTCCAATTTAAAATATCGATCTTCTTCTAATAAAAAGGAAAAATAAATATTGTGCTTGAATCTAGGAAAAATATTGTTTCTTGAGTGAACATCAGTTGATCTTTTTACTGAAGTGATATTGCAGGGTGAAAACTTACATTTTATCAGGAGCTTTTCAAAGATCGTGAGGCGTTGGTCAAATTGTTTTAATCTAATTTTTACTCCTTAGCAACGGCGAATCTAATTTCTATTTATTACTTCCGCCATATTGAAATATTAGAGAATTAGCCTATCACACATGTGATGGAACATTTCAAGACAAAATAAACATATAAAATGTATCTACAATGTTATTACATTGAGAACTGTACTTACATCGCCAAAATTTAACTTAAAGGAGTATTGTGACCAAGGGTTTGCGATCTCTATAATAAAAAGATTTAAAAATACGATACCATACATATAAAAAAGGTCCAAATTATTTATATATATGATTGTGTATATACATAAATATATGTTAACACAAAGCAATAACGCGCCATCTATACATATAAAATATATTTTTTCATCGCAGTAAGGACATTAGAAGTTTGTATTATGTATAAAAGAAACATTCGCGCTTTTAAAATCCTTTCGTTTTATATAAATATATGTACCAAAAGAGGCACCTCTCCCTTCAAATGTGCATCAAAACGATGGCACTATTGTATTACCCTAGTAAATAATTTACTAGTGATGGTAAATAATGAGCCACAACACCAGTTTTGGTAAATTCAGACAAAAGGTCAACAACCTGTATACCATGGTTTCGGGCTTTGACCCTCATCAGTACAGGGACGGCTTCGATTTTATAACGTTCTGCGAGAGTAATTGTGAAATCAGTCAAATTCACCAAACAGGTGGTCAGGCTGGTGAAGTGGCAAGATTCAAGTAAGATTGCGCCATAAAGTTGCGAAAGGATGATATTCATGCAACAAAATAGACACCACTCCATTTAAATGTGGATCAAAACGAAAGCACTGTTGCATTACCCTAGTAAAAAACTTTACTAGTGATGATAAAGATTGAGCTACAACAACTGTTTGGTAAATTCGACCGATTTCATAAGTCTTCTCATAGGATGTTATGAAATCGAATCCGGCCCTGTACTGATGAGGGCCAAAGACCGAAACCCTGGTATACAGGTTGATTTTGTTTGGATTTGTCAAAACTGGAAGATTGATTACATCTCTTTATAACCATATAAAAACATATTGAGAAAATTTATCTTGCCCTCTGAATAATCAAATTGTATGTAGATACTTTGAAACATTACCAAATTCTCTTTGTGTATATACTCTATCTTATGAGAACTTTGTTAAGTTTAGAACTATTTGTACAATAATTTACAAAACACTACTAATCCATCGTGTAAATATTTAATCATATATATGTAAATAATACTAGCACAGCACAATAGTCCTTTGGACTTCGTGCTTTTGTAACAATAAATAAAATAAAATAAAAAAATGTGATGATATTTGAAACACAACAATAATTTTCACATATAAAATAATAATAATTTCGAATCCTACAACAAGAAATGTTGGTTGTTATTGAAGTAGGTTGGCGAGATCGGAACCTGGATATTTGGATTTCTTCCCAATTTGAGGTTGTGAACAATCGCTGAAAGAATAAATTCTCAACTCCCAGCAGTTTCTGAGTTCCAATCGTGCACCACTCATATACACGGATATTCAATTTATATAGAAGATGATTATGATGATTCAATGAATATATATTAAAACAAATTAGGCACATCCTGAACAATAACATGAGCGTTTTTTTTTTATAAAGGAATATCAAGGAAAAGGGGGTCAAATAAACATTTAGTTTATTTCTGTTCCACTAGATGGCGCTCTGCTATCTAAAAAGGCGCTCATTTTATTGGTCAGGATGTGCCTAATTTGTTTTTAATATCAAGACCTGACCTTTCTTTTGTATTTTTAAAATTATTTTTTCATAAAAATATATATATGATGATATTTGAGGAAGATTGTGCTGAATTATAACTGATAAGTTAATGTTGATTTCACCCCAGTATTTGCTTGTAATTTCAAAGAGGTTTGAGATAGAAACCTGAATTTTTTATTTCTTCTTCCTTTTAGGTCATTGATAATCTATGAAATAAAGGTCAAGTGTAAACTTCCAGTAGAGTCCGAGTTGAAGTCTTGCATCACCGACAGACTGACTGTATTTTACTAAACTGATTGTATTTTTATAGACACGTGTTATATATATATTATTTTTCTAAATAAAAATATCCTTACATTATAACAAAAAGATTAAGGACAACGTAGAAATGTTTCTTTTAATATAGCGAAAAAACACGAGTTTTAAACCTCACGGTACTTCTACAGATTTATCTCTAATGAACATTTTAAAAGAAAGCGTATTTTATAAAATGCTCGTCGAAATACATTCTTGGATAAAACATAAGGAAGTTGTACCTTTTAGCATGTATATCGGGATTCAGACAATAACTCTGATAGATATTTGATAAACAATAACCCTTATTGAAGACATAGAGATAACCAAAATGAAACAAAATTGCCTTTGCTCCTTTAAAAAAATATATATGCCCAGCGACATCAAAGACTTTACCCTTATTTAATATTTATTAATGAATGCATAATAAAATTCCGAAATACCTTGAAATATGTTTTTGTTTAAATGGATGCCTTGCTAGATCATGAGTATCATTTATTTTCTATAGAGTTATATTTCAATAATATTTATTTTGGCGAAAGTAGAGCTCGGGATGTAAATATGTAAATAGTTGTAAAGAATTGTATTTATGATTACATTGAATAAATCGATACGTTTATTATTCCTTCAAACGTTCTCTTTCAATATCATCAATCTAAGAAGGAATTGCTGCTATATGTAGGAATGTAGAAGAATTTGTTTGTGTTACGATAAAATATTTTTGTATAAAGGTTTTCATTGATAGTGATCATTGAATATTTCTTCGAAATATTCTTTGATATATGAAAATATCTCTCACCTAGATAGAGTATATACTCTGAAATTAGTGATTATTTGCTTATTTAAAAAAAACTTAGCTATATATAAAAAGACATCTTTGTGTCTTTTGTAAATTATCTGCCATGACCCATAAATTCATTATCTATTTCATCAATAATCTTTTTCTATCTTCCCCTTTGAAGCTGCAAAGAGCTTTGGTGAAAGTTATAGATACACAGATGGAATCTTAAGCGTTCAACCTTATACCTCCATTACCAGATATCCTACAGAGCCTTGTAATGAAAGCCTGGTTCATATAACAACTATCCTGAAACTTAATAATGAAATACTCTCATTTTAAAAATTCACAATTTTATTATTCATAATTTTAATGTACACGAGTTGGGTCTTCTTTATTGTATTGCTGGAAGATGGGGTTCACTGGTGTTCTTGGAAATTATTCTGTTGATCTTTAGCTCTTCTTGTAATTCCTTGACGATATTCTTGGGTGAGCTAAATGTTTCCAGTTGAGATCAACATCCGTTGAACAAAAGATGCGTACATTTAAAATTTCATCAAATACTTGTCAATATCTTTGTAAATATACATATTATCGAGAAATTAATTTCCTTTAATTCTTTGAATGATCTTTTATAGCAATTATAAATCAGTAACTTCTTGGTGTTTGGCGTTCTAAGCTCGGGAACACAGGTCATTTAGATATCTTCCTCTTGACGAATAACATTTTAAAATTGTATTCCTAGTTCTCAAATATCGTTTTGATCGTTGATACTCCATTTGATTTAAATTCAGAGATGGGTTTTGTAAAGTTTAAAGGCTTTTTTCTTGCTTATAGCTCACGATTTAAATGATTCTATCATATTCTGATAACACTCGTACTGCATCATCATCTCAAGGATAAGATTAAAATAAGCTTTCCGTTTCTCTTAATTATTCTACTTTAGCACATAGCTCTCTAAGATTCTGAGTTGACGATATCTTAAAATATGGACGACACTTTCAACTTTAATGGAAGTTTTGTTTTCCTAACATCACCTCTCTCTATATATACAATTATCAATATTCTCATAAACTTTTACTTATATCGAACGAATCCATTTACTGATTGAAATATCAAATATGGTAAATAATAATCTTCGTTCTGTGATATATTCACAGTTGAATGTGCAGATTGTTTCTTCCACGCCTGTGTGACAAATCTCATTGATAACAAAGTTCCTCTTGAAATGAATATGGTTTAATAATTGTTTCTTTTAACTTGATTTTTTCGCGAGAGTTCGTTTTGATATTGAAATGAAGATATGATTTATAAAATAAAGGATATATCTCTCCTCTGTCGAAGTCAAGCGCCATCAAATATAGGATTGTATTCATAAATTTTCCTCAAATTATATCTGACATTGAATTCTTATTTCACCTTTACAAACTCTAAAGTGATATTAGAATATATAATATTAATGAAGATTCTTGAACTTGGATTATGGAATTATGTCATTTAGGTGTAATTCTATTTTTCTTGAATATCTCGAAAATGGATCAATCAATCATTCTATGATCATATTGTGAATTGTGTGTTGTAATTATTGGGAAATCTTTGAATTCCAATGAGGAGTTTCTTTCTTTCAACTGTGTGCCAATTATATATTTCATCTCGTGAGCAATCTTCCAAAGACACTGTGGCCACAAATCCTGAAACATATAAAGGTATTTAGACAATAAAGTAATAAATATTCAGCACACATATATTGTTTGCAATCTACATATCTGAATTTTGACTTCAAAATGAGAAATAGACAAATACAATTTTATATTTAAACATATAGGAATGTTTTAAAACAAATATTATATGACACCCAATATCACCAAAGCCGAATATAATTGTTCGAAACACTGCACTAATATTCTGTTACTAATTTACTTTCATTTCCATCCTGGTACACACACACGCGCACGCTAATTATTTTATTGTACATTTTTTGAAATATATATTTATCACTACCACTGGTTGAATAGAAAGATACAGACAACATAAGTAAGATTATATAAAGGCCTTCTGGCAATTAATAGTGCTACATCATCAAGAAAGTAAAGAACAATTTGCATGGAAGGTACATCATGTTTGGATATACAATTGATCAGAATGTTAATCCCAATATGCAAAGCACAGGTAGGAGTGACGCCAACTACCCTCTGTATAAATTGGGAAATCGTAAAGTGCATTTATCTTAAATAATTCTAATTTACATTCTGGTTTCTTGAAAAAAGGTCTTGTCATGTTTCGTGTCAAAAAAGAAAGAACACATACAACCTTTTTCGAATTTGATTGCGGCAGAATAATAGCTAATCGGGACTGTGCTTTATCCTACAGTGATATTGCGGCTGGCGTTGGTCGAAATTTCATGAGCATCATAAGAATATGGGACTCGGTAGATCCAGTAGGACAATACAGAACGTCATGATCAATCATTTTATGTCACTAAAGAGGACAGCTATCTCATGGTTCTTTTATGCACACGAGTGGCTAGGTTCTAGAGAATTTTGTTTCTTGAGTTTTCCTCAATGGGTAATTTACCGTGTCGAAATAATGAAGATGCCAATAAAGCATTTGAACCATATATAACTTGTATGGAGTAATATTATGGAAATTCGAATTGTGCAATTATTTTGTTTTGAAAGCCTTACTGATTCCCCATAAAAAAGAAACAATCAGTAGTACAGTATATAACTGTGTGATTGTCAATATATTTCATGGTATTTTGTTAAACTCTGTTCCTGGTAATTTTGCAATGTAACAATATCTATTATGCTCTTACAATATGAAACGATATGGATTCATAGTGATTCTACATAGAGGGTTAAGGGATAGAAAGCCCTATGTATCAGGAAGTAACTATTACTGGTAAAAACTTTCTATTCTTATGTAAATACTGAATTTATAAAAACTATTCCAATGAGAGATATATTTGTGTACACTACAGAGTTCTAGGCTAATAACATTTGCATATTTTAGAATATTTAATTTGTAAAAAGGTACTTACATATAGTTTTAAGTAATTTCTTCATTCAGTATCTTTTATTGGCCTTGATATTGTTGTTTCTTCAGATATGAAAATGATTTTATACATAAATTATAAAATATTGATTTTTCAATTCTTTACAATCGAAAGTAATTTTGAAATATCATAATTGTATTCGTTTTTGCTATTTCAATGTAGAGTTTGACTAGATTTGGATCATTTTCACTCATCTTATTTAGAGGACGTGTATTTCTCTGTTTCAAATTTCTCTTATCGTTTTACTTCATGAATATATTTCACTACATTATTTTTATTGAGCGAGTTCTTCAAAATATATAAATATTCAGCTTTAAATCTCTTTAGAAAATATTATATCAACTTATTTATTCTGAATGTATCTTAATATAAAATGTGGAATAGCAGAGTTTTATATCGATTCTGTGAACAGAAAAATGCAGCAGGCTTCTACGGAACTCTAAAATAGGCGAGTTTTCCTCTGTGAATCACGTTCCTTACAACAGGAATATTCTGATGGCTTCTTCAAAACTCGAAAATAGGCGAGTTTTCCTCTGTGAATCACGTTCCTTACAACAGGAATATTCTGCAAGATTCTTCGAAACTCTAAAATAGGCGAGTTTTCCTCTGTGAATCACATTCCTTACAACAGGAATATTCTGATGGCTTCTTCAAAACTCGAAAATAGGCGAGTTTTCCTCTGTGAATCACGTTCCTTACAACAGGAATATTCTGCAAGATTCTTCGAAACTCTATAATAGACGAGTTTTCCTCTGTGTGAATCACGTTCCGCACAACAAGAATATTCTGCAGGCTTCTTCGAAACTCTAAAATAGACGAGTTTTTCTCTGTGTGAATCCACCTTCATACCACAGAAATATTCTGCAGGCTTCTTTGAAACTCTAAAATAGACGAGTTTTCTTCTGTGTGTGTGAATCCCCTTCCATACAAGAGAAATATTCTGCAAGATTATTCAAAACTCTAAAATGGCGAGTTTTTCTCTGTGAATCCACCTTCATACCACACAAATATTCTGCAGGCTTCTTTGAAACTAAAATAGGCGAGTTTTCCTATGTGGATCACGTTCCATACAACAGGAATATTTTGCAGGATTCTTCGAAACTCTAAAATAGACGAGTTTTTCTCGGTGAATCCGCCTTCACACCACAGGAATATTCTTCAGGCTTCTTCGAAACTCTAAAAAAGACGAGTTTTCCTCTGCGAATCACCCTTAATACAACAGAAATATGCTGCAGATGTCTTCGAAACTCTAAAATAGGCGAGTTTTTCTCTATGATCACCTTCCATACAAAAGAAATTGATTCCTCACCTTGAGAAACAACACGAAATGAAACCATCATATCACATTCTTCAAGGACGCGCTTCAATGTATATATTTGAAAACATTTTGATATATTTTCAATGTTGAAAGGCCTCAATCTTGAGAATTTCAATGTCCATTGCCAATGGGAATTCAGACCTCCTCTCCATCTCAGTTCCTGGTTGTTGCCAATATGGATGCAGCATTGTAGCTACTGAGTCAGCTTCTACCATGGATAGATCCTGAGCTATCTTGGTGAGGATGGTTCTCAGCGCCATAAAATTGTTCCTAGGAGGCCTTCATGACTCTACACATGGGTAGTTCCTTGGTAGTTCCACCGAATAAATTTCCAACTTGTGAGTGAAACATAGTTCCTGCCTCGTTGGAGGGGCTGCTGGAGATTGGATGGGGAGTGATCGGGAATTTTGTCTCCTTTCTTGGCCAATGAATTCATTTTCCAAACTCAATATAAATAATGAACATAAAATAAGAAAAAAGAATATAATGAAAACAAAACGAGATCATAATAAAAAAAAACAAAAAATTAAATAAAAAATATAAAAAGGAATGAAAATAAAAAAATACTCACAAAAATATAAGCAAAAGTGAATATTAAAGACAACAAATAAATAAAATAAAAAAATAAATACAATAAAAATGAAAATATATAAAATATAAATAGTGAAAAGTAGAGAAGGAAATAAAATATATACATGAATGAATAATAAAATAATTGATAAAAATAAATATCCATTATGTCTCAAATGGAGGTATACTTGACAAGTTATTTACATCACGGATATCTGGAACAAAGAAAGAAGTGTTAGCCTTAATTATCCACACATGTTTATAATGATACAAATATAAATATTGAATATATCACATGAGATTTGCGGCTTTTGGTTTGACGGGGCAACTTTTAAAAGCACATTTATTTTATATACCTATTTTAAATATCATTTTCAATATAGCGCTCTCTATTGCCGAAAATTAGAACTATTTTTAACGTTACCCTTCCCTCTCTATATAGAAAAGTCAACGTTTGTATATTTACAAATACAATATAATGCGGCATATGATTGTAGAATTGTATAATTTGACAATTATACCGCAAATGCTTCTTTAGAACGAAAAATAGAAATTTATTTTAATGAGAAATAGCGCTTATTTCTTAACTTAGGGATGAAGTATGAAAGGATGAATTGTGAAGAGTAATGATAAACGGATTTTTTTTTTTAAGAAAAAGAACTGCTTATCCTCGATTGCTTGCATATAAGTTTATTCCAAACTCTTCCTTCTTTTTTCCATTTGATACATTATAAATAACATTGCGCTGTTTATTCTTACTCTTACTGTTATTTCTGTATATACCCTTTTCTACTTGGAAAATCTGTATAAAACCAAAAGGTATTAATAGAGCTTTTTTTTGCTTTGAAGAAACAAAATATTTGCGGCGGAACATCCATTAGAGAGGGAGAGAGAGAGCAAAACATGGGTGAAGACACAAAGAAACACCTCTTCCTCTAATTAAGAATCAGAACGAAGCACTCTGTTTATCACCCTAGAAAAAATTTTACCAGTTGTAATATATAATATGTATATATGGGTTTGACCAAGGACTTGGTTCTTGTTATTTGATGTAATCAATATATAGCGTGAAATATCCATGTTTTTAGTTCTTATGATAAATCTGTAATAGTAGAATATTATGAAAATATATAAATTTCCATATGCAAATATAAAGCTTTTCAGTAGCATACAATCTATTTTAATGAAAAACTACACTACCTAAGAATATTGAATATTAGGTAGAAGAGTACATAACACCAGTGATGATAAAGAATGGGCCAAAGAACTGACTATGGCCCTCATCAGTACAGGGGCTGCTTCGATCTCATAACATCCTACGACGGGGGCTATGAACTAGGTCGGATTTAACAAACAGGTCGATTTTCAGGCAAGAATACAACATTAGGTTTATGGGAGGATGATAATCATGTACCAGAATAGGCACCTCTCCCTTTAAATATGCCTCAGAATGATGCATTGTTCATCACTCCAATAGAAAACTTTACTATTGATGTCTGATAAAGAATGAGCCACAACACTATTTTCAGAAATTCAGACAAAAAAGGATAATATATATATAAAGATGGAAGGTTCAAAAATCCATATTCAATCTTTTCCATTAAAACTAAAAATTGAAAAATTCATAAAATTAACAAACTTGTGTACAAATGAAGATACATTTCAAAATATAGGCTATAGAAAGCCTATTAAAATTGAGCCAAAGAAAAAAAATTCGCATTATTATTTACAATCCCCATTGACAATTATTTTAGTGCTGCCGACTCAATCTTAGATCTTCAAGCTTCTTTCATGGACAACTGTATGTGGCAAGGATGGTTTTCCGAGTTGTTTGATTGTTTATGTACCAGAAGAAGAAATAAAAAATATTGTGAATTGTCATGACCTCAATTATTTAATCACCGAAGATCCATTATGGACTAATATATGGAGTTTTAAAATATTGAATTCTGCGTTGGATCTTGATTGTAAAAACCGTGGACTAGGGTGAAGTGAGGATAAAAATGTATGTGTTTGTTATTTAATCATATATTTCTGCATATTTTGATTTATTTGGATGATGTTTTAAAGAATATCGCGACAGGTCTGTAAACAATTTGGAGTCATAGCTGATAATTAATATGATTTCATACCATAACATATACTGCAATTACTACTATCATTATAATTAGTATAGCCAACAAAGTTTTTAATTGGAACTGTAAATGTGTTAACTCCCTATTGAATACGGTAAAAAACCTCCAATTTACTGCATTCAATAACAAATACAGGGTACATAATAAATTCAGTCTAATATAATTAATATATTATAGAATAAAGAAAAATGAGTATTATTATATACAATGATAATATATTAATGTATTTTTCTATGATTACTCACACAACACAACTATACTATTTTAAGAATAATAATTTTATGAGGAAATTTAATTAACATTTGATAAAACAATATTTTTGGGAAAACATTTATTCCAATAGAACCCGGGCGCATTTTTATAATTATTTCAAAGTGATTATGTTAAATAGTAACCAATTAATAATATAATCATTATATTTATTATTCATATTAAATTTGTCTTTTTCGAGCAATAAATTCTCACACAAACTATTGAATTTCTTATTCTCAAGATAAATTGACGCTTGTTGCTCTTCACCACTGAAACTATTGGAAATATTAACGAATGACTCGTTAAAGCAGAGTGCCAATTGATTTATTGGTTATACAAGTTTAGAGAAAATCAAAAGAGGGATAGAATGACAGTTGTAAACAGCTAGCAGCAGGCAGGAAGGGAGAAGGGTTAGGTAGTGACGTCACACATGGTATAGGTGGCGCCGCCGCAGTGTACATGTGCCGAAGGTCGACTTGGGATGAAACAGCGACTCTATAAATTTCACATTTCTAACACTCCCTCTTGAAATTTATAACGTTCAAGTTTTCTAGGAGCCGCCTGAAGTGTTTCGGTCCCAAAGGTTTCGTCAGGAGGTTAGCCGTCTGCTGAAGAGTGCTGACATATCTTGTGATCAGCTCACCATCTTCCTGTTTAGTACGAATGTAGTGATATCGTACATCAATGTGCTTCGTTCTCTTATGGAACTCGGGATTCTGCACTAGCTTTATGGCTGCTTGATTATCCATGTTGAGTACTGTGGGTCTGTCCATCTTAATCCCGATATCCTTAAGAAGTCTGCGTAGCCAGACCATTTCTTTAGTAGCAGCACAGGCAGCAATATATTCACTTTCTGTTGTCGAGAGGGCAACTGTCGATTGCTTTTGGCTTGACCATGAAATAGCACCATGGTTTAACATGAAGATGTAACCTGTAGTACTTTTCCTTGAATCAATGTCCCTAGCATAATCGCTATCTGAGTAACCTGTTGACTCTTGATGGCTAGCGTACAATATTCCTAATTGTGGTGTTGCTTTCAAGTAGCGAAATACATTTTAAATTGCTGTCCAGTGTGTCTGTCCTGGGTTGTCAAGGTATTTACTTAACTGTGATGTTGCAAAAGCTATGTCCGGTCTAGAAACAGAAGAGGCAAACATTAGTGAGCCTACGGCTTCTCTGTAAGGAAATTTAGGTGAATTTCCATTTTTATCTGAGTCTGGGCAATCAGCTTTAGTTAGGACTGTACTCGGGTCCATGGGTACTGCTGCGGGTTTGCAATCAATCATTTTGAATTTATCTAAAATCTTGTTTATGTATGAAGATTGGTGGATATAGATCTTCGATCTATCCTCTGATTGTTCAATCTGAAGTCCTACGAAATAATCTGCATCTCTAGACGTTATATTGAACTCGTGAGATAGTTCCTGGACGATAGAATCGATATCGTCCTTGTTCCAAGACATGAGAAGTCCATCATCGACGTAAAGAGCAAGGATCATTTGAGTGTCGTTAATAGTTCCGGTGAAAACACATTGATCTGCATTAGATTGAAAAAAATTGTGTTTCTCTAAGAAGGATTTAAACTTCCTATTCCAATTTCTGGACGATTGTTTCAGTCCATATAGACTCTTTTGTAGTTTACAAACAAAATTGTGTCCTTGAGAGAAACCTTCTGGTTGTTCTAAGTATATGACTTCGTCTAGGTCACCATATAAAAATGCAGTCTTTACGTCAAATTGTTTTAAGAACATTCTTTCTGATGCCGCGTTTGCTAGTAACACTCGAAGTGAATCATATCTGACAACAGGACTGAAGGTGTCGAAATAGTCTACGTTCTTCCTTTGTGTGTAACCCTTAGCTACAAGTCTAGCCTTAAATTTAGGTGCCGTAGAGTTGGGATGGGATTTTAGCTTATAAACCCATTTACTTCCTATTGGCTTATATCCGTCTGGTAGGGTTTCGAGTGACCATGTGTTATTTGATTCTAACGCTTTTATTTCTTCTTTCATTGCATCCAACCATTTTTCGGCATTTGGACTTTCCATAGCATCTTTATAGGTTGAAGGCTCATCGACAAAATGGTATTTACAAGAATCTGCTTTCTTTTTAGATCGAGTTATCATCGGGTGGAATGCGGGCGGCGTGGGAAATTGTAGCGTTGTAGGTGATTCATCCTCGGTCGGTGGTGCCGGCGGGTTAAAGTCAATGTTTATTGGGATGAGGTTTTCTCCCTCTAGTTCGTAATGTTGGAGTTTTGTCTCGTTAAAGTAACATCTTTTGAGATAGAAATCTTTCTAGTAGAAGGGTTCCAGAGTCGAAAGTTAGTGCATGTTTTATCGTACCCTAAGAAAATCATCTTTTGTGATTTCTTATCCCATTTCCTTCTACGTTCTTTAGGTGTATGCAACCATGCTTCACAGCCGAAAATCTTTAGATTAAATAAACTAACTTTTCTTCCGAAAAAGAGTTCATAGGGTGTGGTATTGGGAGCTTGTTTAGTGAATGTTCGGTTTAGAATGAAGGTTGCAGTATTGCAAGCTTCTGCCCAAAGTTCTTCGGGAAGATTTCGTGCGCACAGCATCGATCGAGCTGCTTCGACAATAGTTCTATTGTCTCGTTCTACGCGCCCTATCTGTTCGTGAACATATGGAGCTGACAATTCATGCACTATTCCGAACTTTCTGCAAGTATTTGTAAAATCTTTACTGGTATATTCTAGTGCATTATCGGTTCTAATCACTTTAATTTTATTGCCTGTTTGATTATAACTGAATCTAGCAAAGTTTTCAAATTTGTATAAAATATCGGATTTGTGTCTAATGAAATCTATATGGCGAAAGCCACTGGAATAATCTTTGAATAAAATGAAATAAAGTGATCCTCCTATTGATTGTGTTGGCATAGGGCCGCAGATATCACTTAGAATGAACTCATCAGGATTGTACTCCTTTGTTTCAGACAAATGACTAGGCTTTCTGTGAGCTTTTCCTTCTTGGCAGCCTTGACAGAAGAAATCGTCTTATTTTATGTCCTCGGGTTGCAAACCGTTGATCAATCCTTTCTTGGCCATTTCTCGAATAGTGGTGAGTGAGATGTGTGCTAGTCTTTCGTGCCACAGTTGGAGGTTGTTGATCTTTGCAGAAAATCCTTGTGAAGATGAAGTAACTCGGAACATCATCTTGTAGAGCCCATCTTGGCGATGTCCAACTGCTTTCAGATCTTTTCTTGAGTAGATGCGCAGCTCATCCTTGTCGATGTCTACTCGGTATCCCTTTTCAGTGCACACTCCCAGGCTGAACAAATTTTTCTTGAGCTTCGAAGAGTAGAGCACATTCCTGATTGATGTTGTAATCCATTCTCCATTCACCATGGCAAGGATTTCAATGTCACCTGTACCTTCTGCAAGGACGGAAGTGTTGTCTCCAAGGTATATTCTATGATCGTTGTGGATCGTAGTGAAGGACTTGAACCATTCACGTCGGAAGGTCATGCTGCAGCTAGCTCCGCTATCTGCCCACCATATGTCGCAATCATTCCACTTTAGGATGGTATCAGCGTTGAAACTTTTATGATCACAATCTCCTGCTTGGTTCTTCCGCTTCTCGTTTTTCTTCTGCTGGTCGGCAATCCGTTTCCGACATTCCCGTGACCAATGACCAATCTTGTGACAATAATGGCATTCAGTCTTTTTCTTTAGTTCTGATATCTTTCCTGAATCAGTCTTCTTTATGTTATCTTCTTTGATTCTTGGTTTAGTCTGTTGGTAGAATGCTGTACCTTGCGAGGAATCGGCCTGATGGTTTCTACATTCTTCAATCAGAAGACGTGCCGATAAGTTCTCTAGAGTCTGCGTAATCGGCGCTTGAGACTCCCATGCTGGGATGAAATACCGCATGCTCGAAGGAAGAGAGTTTATTATCTTTGCCACTTTCTGGTCATCTGTAATCGTTCCTCCTGCATCTTGAATTCTTGCACTAAGATTTTCAATCTTGGCGATATAGCTGCTGACATCCTCTGATGACGACATTCGGGCGTCAAAAAATTGTTGCCACAACATGCCAATTGCGATCTCTGATCTCTGTTCGTGGATGGACATGAGCCTTGTCCACATTTGAGCGGCAGTTTTACAGGACATCAAAGGTTCTAGAAATCTTAATTCAAGTGCCTGTGATATAAGCATTCGGGCTTTGATATCTTTGGCGTGCCATGCATCCTGTATAGCAGAGGTAGCGTCACTTACCTCTGGTTTGATTTCTTTGCCGTCCACGATATCCAAAAGTTGATTTTGCTCTAATAGTAGTCGGAACTGAAATTTCCAAAGGGAGAAGTTTTCGCCATTGAACTGGCGGACTTGATTCTCAAGGTGCGTCATATTTAGCACGAGTTAGGCTTAACAGTTTCACTTTAGGTTTGCTTCTTCAAATTTGGGGCGTAGTCAGGACCCATAACCTATTGGAAATATTAACGAATGACTCGTTAAAGCAGAGTGCCAATTGATTTATTGGTTATACAAGTTTAGAGAAAATCAAAAGAGGGATAGAATGACAGTTGTAAACAGCTAGCAGCAGGCAGGAAGGGAGAAGGGTTAGATAGTGACGTCACACATGGTATAGGTGGCGCCGCCGCAGTGTACATGTGCCGAAGGTCGACTTGGGATGAAACAGCGACTCTATAAATTTCACATTTCTAACAGAAACTTCTGAATAAACAATAGGAAAATATTTCCGTGTAGGTAGGTGAATATATAGATTAACATATAGGCCATTTTTAAAGCTGAAATTATCAAACAAATAATAAAACTATTTTTTAAAAAGTCTAGCACGATGCCCTTCTTTATAAAATGTATAAAAAGACCTTCCTGGAGAAATAACACAAAACTTTTTAATGAACAGAAAATTCCAGATGAAGGTCAAAGATGAATTTTCAACAGCTAAGAAAATCTTTACAAAATTACTGGGAGGGTTCACTTCTGTTGAGCCATGTCCTCCATCTTTCAATTTCTATTTATTGGAGTATAAGAGCTCTAGAAATATCTCTTATTATTTATATAAATATTTCAGCATCACATACTCCTTTCTTTATTTTTATCACGTTAAATGCCGCTGTGCCATCTAAAATGCTCATTTAAGCGCTTTGGAAAGAGTTATTTTTCGTGCTCCTTTCTGTGAACTTAAAAAGGCAAAACTAATAGTGACCGATTTTAAAATTCAATTTGATGGTTAATCGTTCAAGATGAAAGAAACAAAAATGGCTACTCACATCTTTCTGTGTTTCTGGATCCCAAAAACTTCAGGTAATATCCGCAAATAAAAATAAGCTGCGGCTTCCTTATCCTGTAACAAACCATTTATTTATTCACATCATCATTATATAATCATATATCTGTGGGCCAAATATGGATTTATATCTTTTACTATTTTCAAGATCAGGTGTTAAAAAGGGAGAGGTGCTTTCTTTGGCTCAGGTGTGTTAATGGAATCTTTTTTTAAATGCACTTCAATTATTTTTACTCGTTTCATGCTGGGAAAATCAATAAATTGTATTTTCATCGTTTTTTTTAATGGGATGGTTTTCCCTGCTCAAACAGAATGGGTACAGATAAAATTCACAAGTTTAGAAATATTTTTGAAAATAAAATGAATTTTATATATTCAACAAGAATTTATTTTTGACAAACTTTTAATATAATAGTGTCGCAAAATTCCGTAAAAACTTGTAAAAAATTGAAACTCCAAAATTATTCGCTGTTAGCTATAATGTCTTTGTATTATGTATAAAGTAATTGTATTATTAAGTAATATTAAGTATTCGCCGTAATATTATTCGCCAAGTATTCAGAAAAAAACGTTTTAAGAAAACATGAACTTTTGGGACAACCTTGTAGAAATATACATATATGCCTCAAATTCTCTCATCCTGGAGATATCGCCACTACCATACTCACGGGCCATGTCCTGGCAGACCTTGCGCTTGTGCATCCCGAAACAGACCCAGCCTGCCCACTGTCTGGAAGAATCACAGAAAGTTGATCACCTACTCTTCATCTATCCAGCTTTCCTGAGACATAGTATGCAAGCGGCTATCCTACTTGAACTGACCCACCTCAACTCTACATCTATGTCCCGTCTCCCATACCTAGCACATAACTTGCTGGTATGCTCAGTAATTCACCCAGGCCGGGATTAGAAGTGCTGGTCTGTACTAGTTATCCAGACAATCCGTGTAGTTGGCGTTTTATTTATCTACCAACATTATACTAGTCTTAGACTGAGGTTTGACATGTGGTTGACAGAGAAGCCAGATCTGTCATTCCCAACTGCCGTCTGTGGAACATTTTGACCATCCTCACATAATTTTTACTCATCCCGTTTTTCCTCTAAAATTTCTTATTGATATAATAATATAAACATGTGATGTACCAGCACATTCTCTGTATTAAAAAAGATAAACTATTTCTATCGCGCTACCATTTTTTGTCCATAGTTTGTTTAAAATACCGTTCATCATCAGTACCGGAGATAAAAACAAACAATCCATTAACATATTAGAGCGGTATGGTAGATTGAACTGGCGAAGCTGCTAGGAAGTTCACTCCTGGTGAGCCAGGCCATCCCAATATTTATATCATTGCACTATGGACAAAAGGGAAATGTTTTACATAGAAAAGAAACAGTTGTGATATACAAATAGTTTATATTTTCTAAACTAAATATATTAAGTAAACGATAATAATCTCCCTATTCTCTATAGAAACACAGGTCGAGGAGACTTTATAAAAGAGGACGATGGATTCTATAATTAATATAATGATAACATTTTATTTAATTATTTTTACGTTAATGCTTTACTTTTAGGACTTGGATTAAAATGATAATTTCAGCTTATATAGAGTTATTTTTAATAACTAGCAAAGTTTGCTGTTAAAACAATGCTGTTCTGCGCGCGAAACCCCTCTAATAACAAATTTTACTGGAAGGAAGATCTAAAAAGATTAGGAAACATTGTTAAAGAGTATTAAAATGGCTATCGACTATGGATCAACACATAATGTAGTGATAGAGACTAAATAAAAACATATTTACATACTTTCATTGTACTCTCTGTTTGTATGGGAACGAAAGATCCACAGGATCTATTTACATCGCGGGTACATTTACATTTACATAGCGACTCTAATATGAGGTGTCAGTCAATTGGCTTTTTTATTATTGTGATTCTGTCTGTGTGTTTCTTTTTTTTTTCATTTCTTTCCAGTTTTGAATCCGCATTGTGTTATACAATATATATATAAACCAAATTGAATACCTTTTGTCACATGCTTCAGAAACTTCTGAGAAATAAAACATAAAACTTTAAAGCTTATTGTACAATAAATTGATAAAAAGGGAACAATCCTACGAAATATTTTTAGAGAAAAATAGTTTTTCTTTCACAGATTCAAGAACGCTTTTTATATGGTAATAGAAGACGTTGATCATTTTTATAAAGTACTAGCGGACGTACCCGGCTTCGCCCGGGTTTTACCCGAGTAAAGGTTTGTCTAACGAATCTCTCGATAAAGTGAACATTTTTTCCCGGTCCCTTGAAAATAACTCGATAAGTTGAATAAAATCAATATTAATTGGTTCCCTCGGTAATTGGAAGTTAAAGGAATAGTATCTTGCCTTGGAATTGTATCATTATTCTTGTATGGATGTACCCGGCTTCGCCCGGGTTTTACCCGAGTAAAGGTTTGTCTAACGAATCTCTCGATAAAGTGAACATTTTTTCCCGGTCCCTTGAAAAATACTCGATAAGTTGAATAAAATCAACATTAATTGGTTCCCTCGGTAATTGGAAGTTAAAGGAATAGTATCTTGCCTTGGAATTGTATCATTATTCTTGTCTCAAATAAATTGTCGTGTCATCCTGAATTTTGTCTTTCCTAATTTTATACATTACAAAATCATCGTATCATCATGATAATATTTAGAGCAGATTGTTGAATTATAACAGATAAATTAGAATATTTATCTTGATTACTTTTAGGCGAAAAGTTATTTCAAAAATTTTATTGGCTAGAAACCTTCCCAGTACTATACTAAATAACTTCCCAAAGTTTCATGGCGTTCCAATGAGTGGTTTGGTCAGGCATAAAGGACAAACAAACAAACAGACACACACACATACATTCATTTTTATATATATAGATATATATACAATGCCATTTAATTGAGACACAGCGTATTATATTTTTCTCAGAGTTATAAAGAGGAGCAAGGGAAATGCATTTTAAGATATGACACATATGATCGACAAAAAAGATAGCCAATTAGAAAGAAGGAATATAAGAATTATTCAGAGTCGTCTTGTGTTTCATAGCTTTACCTTTTTTTGTAAAATTCACATAATTACTTTGCACAATTCGCCTTTGGAGAGAGAGAGAGATTCAGTCTACAATCTATTTATAGGCTTATATAGAGGTGTCTACTATAATTATAATAGACATACCTGTATATGGGATGGTTATGAGGAGCATGGGGTAGGGAATGGGCTTTCTATGGAGGGCATGGGGGGTCGGTATTTCCTAGGGATAACATGAACATGGGGGAGAGATTGATGGCTTTCTATTGAGATCATGGATGGCTTTTCTCTGAGGTTCATGGGGGAAGAGTATGAAGATGATCGGGTTTTCATGGTGCTCATGGGAGAATGGTATGGAGATAGCTGGCTTCTCTATGGAGAAAGGAAGGATGGGTGCCTTTATATGGAAAGCATGGGGTAGATGGGTGGTTTTTCTACGAGGCTCATGGAACAAGGCTATGGAGATGGTTGGCTTTTCTATGAGGTTAATGGGGGAAAGGCATGGGTATGGTTGGCTTTTCTATGAGGTTCATGGGGGAAGGATATGAAGATGGTCGAGTTTAATATGGATGGGAGGATAGGAAGGCACTGGCAGCTTTACTTCCTATAACATATCATTACAATGTCAGAATGTTAATTGATTAATGTGTGATTATCTAGGTTTTTGTATTTAAGATGCCACTATATGGCATTGAGTCATAGTACTTTGGTATATTTTTTATGTCACATTTTTTTCACTATTATAAAAGGAGAGTTACCTTAAACAAGGAAGGCAGCGGCTCCACAGTCTCCGGAAAAGGGAAATCTTTTTCCTCCTGAAAACCATTGATCCATTAATTATAACACATAATATGTCAGAGAGATGAATACAAATAAAATAAAAATTCACACTTTGATTAAAGTAATTAAAATATTTAAGATGATATCTTACATTATAAAGAGAGAAAGTAAGGTTTGTTTGACAAATACAGTTACCTAAAACCTGATTCCTACCTATATACTTCCATAGACAAAACTGAAGGAAGTTATACCTTTATTTTATTTAAAGTCAATAAGAAGTTTCAATTAAAAATATGAGAATTAAATAAAAATAACTATTTAGTGAAGTTCGTGAGTAGAGCCTCTATGGAAGGAAATATTTCTCAATATAAAATGGAGATTATCGCATTGAAGTTTGAACATAGCTGACATTGGTGGAACACATGGTGGGAATAAGACCCATCTCTCTCAATGTACGGAAATATACTTTTATTGAACATCTGTTGGGAATTTTCAGAGCTTTTATATAATCCTATAGGGTGAAATTTCTACAATTAGGTAACTAAATATGAAAAAATATTTGAAAAAGACATGGCTCACTAGTGGTGATCCCTTTTAACGATTATAATATTTGAATTAATCAGATTGCTATAACTAATGTATGATTTCTTATGATTATAGAGGTGGATTTTGAAGGTTTGTTTTTGGTGATGGTGTTCCTAACGAAACAAAGGTAAACGTTTGTGGAATGGCAGAGAAATTTCAATTTTTTTTTTTGCCTTGAACGCAAAAGTCAACATTAGTGAACAGAACACATAGTGCCATCTATCGATGGAGGTTAGAATTATTCAGAGCTAGAACTTTTGGTGTTTCATTCTTTTTCATAGAACGAATGAAAATAATTCAGAATATAAGTTTGTTAGAGTATATATATAATTTAACGTCAACAATATATCCTAGGTGTAGTTAATGTTGTCTAGAAACTTACTTTTCTTCTGGAGCTGGCTGGATCTCCTCAGAAGAGAGAACAATAATCTCATTATCTTCTGGCATAACAAAAGCCATATCTCGAAATTTCAGAACATTTCGAGCCAGTTGATCAATGTCCTCAGGGAAAAATGGATGATCCCCATTAACGTAGATGTGCTTTGGCATTTCGTCCCTGCACACACAAGTTAAAACCCCATTATTAACAATACCTATTGCCTGGAAATACGCTCATGTACAGAACTTAAGGAAGTTTTACCTTTTAGCATGTATATCTGAATTCAGACAATAACTCTGATATTTGATACACAGTGACCTTTATTGATGAGACACGAAATAACCTCAGACTCAGAACGAAACACTATAAAGGAATGACAATACATCCAGATGGCACAAGAACCTATAGGACATGTAACAACTGTCCTGGTGTGGAACTAACAAATTCTCATGCCCAGCAATGGCCGCAGCCTTGCAGAAAATTTATATGGACTCAGAACAGCAACTTACACACCCAAGATAGTGGACATTACGACTGCTGTGATAGAAATTCATTGGGAAATCTGAGGCTCTTCGTTGTACACGACAACAATAACAACTAAATAACCAAGTGTGAAAATATTGCCACTGTTTCTTAAAAAAAAATATTTACAGCTTCATAAAAGTTATCCACTTCCTTAAGTTTTGTCCATGAGTTTATATGTTTATCATAAATTGTTTTAAGTATGTACTTGTCGCTTAAATATCAATGATAGAGAGAAATATACAGAAAACTCAGGTTCTTGAGCGCATTTTCTGCCATTTTCGACAGGCGACAACAAACACATTGAAATTCCTCAAGTTTTGTCTATGATATGAGAGTACCTATATCAGCATGAAACTGTCACTATTTAATTCCTATGATTGTTCCTCAATTTAATGCCTAGAGAATTATATCGATTCTGATATCAATAGTTCAATCAATAAATCATTTGTAGATGTTTGATGAATTCTTTCATAGTCTCAACAAGTAGCCCAACAATATAGATGTTATTGATAGAGTTTCTCCGACGAGGAATCAAAATTTATCCTCGCGATACCCCAAGTTTAACATTTACAATTATTTCTTTGTTAATTGAAAATTTGATTTTTAAAGAATAAATATTTCATAATGATCACTTTATATATTGAAAATGAATTGAGAGGATTTAGGTTCTTCAAATATTCACACCTCTTCTTTTTTAATAATTTCAAATATCCACTTTATTTATATCAAAATCATTTCCATCTTGAATATTCCAATTTGAAATATTCATCTTCTAATAAAAAGGAAAAATAAATATTGTGCTTGAATCTAGGAAGAATATTGTTTCTTGAGTGAACATCAGTTGATCTTTTTTCTGAAGTAATATTTAAGGGTGAAAACTTACATTTTATAAGGAGCTCTTCAAAGATCGTGAGGTGTTGGTCAAATTGTTTTAAACTAATTTTTACTTCTTAGCAACGGCGAATCTAATTTCTATTTATTGTTCCGCCATTTTGGAATATTAGGGAATTAGCCTATCACACATGTGATGGAACATTTCAAGACAAAATAAACATATAAAATGTATCTACAATGTAATTACATTGTGAACTTTACTCGCATCGCCAAAATTTAACTTAAACTAGTTCTGTGACCAAGAGATTTAGGGATCTCTATTAAAAATAAATTATTAAACATACGATTATCAGACATATATCAATGTCCTAATCTATCTATATATATAAGTGTTTATGTACATATATATGTACTAAAAGAAGCACCTCTCCGTTCAAATGTGCATCAAAACGATAGCACTTTTGCATCAGCCTAGTAAAATATAATATTTACTAGTGATGATAAAAAATGAGACCCACTACTAGGTTTGACAATTTAAGACAAAAGGTCAACCTGTATACCATGGTATCGGGCTTTGACCCTCATCAGTACAGGGGCGGCTTCGATTTCATAACATCCAACAAGAGAGGTTTTGAAATCGGTAGAATTTACCAAACAGGTGGTCAAGCTGGAGAAGTGGCAAGGGCCGATTTTCAAGTAAGATTCCACCATGAAGTTGCGGGAGGATGATATTCATGTTAAAAAGAGGCACCTCTCCTTTTCAATGTGCATCATAACGATGTCATTATTGCATCATTCTAGTAAAAAAACTTTACTAATGATGATAAAGAATGAGCTACAATAACTATTTGGTAAATTGGACCGATATAATAACCTCTCTCATTGGATATATTGAAACCGAAGTCGTCCCTGTACTGATGAGGACCAAAGCCTGAAACCATGGTATACTGGTTGACATTTTGTCTGAATTTGTCCAAGCTGGAAGATTTACTACATCTTTATATGCATATAAAAGTATATTAAGAAAATATATATGTATATCGATGATGATAATTCAAACAGAACAATAATGTATTTACATATAAAATAATTGTAATTATGAATCTCAAAAAATAATTGTTGGTTATGATTAAAGCAGGTTGGTGATTGGAATCTGAATATTTGGATTTCTTCCCAACTTCAGGTAGTAAACAATCGCTGAAATAATAAATTATCAACTCCCAGCAGTTTCTGAGTTCCAATCGTGACGGAAAGACATAGTGTTTATATAGAGAAGAGAGAGATGCTCTATCTTTTTATTATTTTTATAAATAATAATCTCCTCACGGTTCAAGTACAGTTGTAGCTCTAATGAACATTAAGAATAAAAGATATATACTGCTCGTCATAATACATTCATGGACAACACTTGAGGAAGTTGTACCTTTTATCATGTATATCGGGATTTAGACAATAATTGTGAAATATAATATTACAGTGACCTTTATTGAAGACACACTGATAACCAAGTGTGAACAAAATTGCTTCTGTCTTCTTCTTTAAAAAAAAACAATGGCCGACATCAAAGACTTTTCACTTCCTTAAGTTTTATCTATGAATGTATCATAAGGTATTACATCTAATATACAATATATGCGCCTATTGTATTAAAATTTATTCATATGGAGCTTTAGAATAAAGTTTTTTTTTATCTTCGAGCAATCAGTTTTTCTAAACACCCTAAAATATGTTTTTGTTTAATGGATGCCTCTTGCTAGATCATAAGTATCATTTCTTTACTGTAGTGCGATCTTTTCAGTATTGTTTATTTTAGGCGAAAGTGGAGCTCGGGATGTAAATATGTATAGAGTTGTAAAGAATTGTATTTATGATTATATTGAATAAATTCATACTTTTATTATTCCTTCAAGCGTTCTCTTTCAATATCATTAAACTAATATGGAACTTTTTGCTATATGTAAGAACGTAGAAGAATTTGTTTATGTTACGATATAATATTTGTGTATAAATGGTTCCATCGATGAGTGTTTTGAAATTCTATGAAAAATTCTCCGATACACACATAAACAATAACTCTCACCTAGATAATGCACTTACTCTGGATTTAGTGGTGATCTGCTTATTAAAAAAACTTAGCTATATATAAAAGACATCTTTGTGTCCAATGTAAATTATATGCCCTGACCACCACAAATTCATTACCTATTTCATCACTAAATTTGCTCTATCATACCCTTTGAAGCTGTAAAGAGCTTTGGTGACAGTTATTGATACACAGATGGAATCTTAAGCCTTCAACCTTATTCCACCATTACCAAACAGAAACCCCACAGAGCATTGTAATGGAAGCCTGGTTCATATAACAACAATCCTGAAACTTATTGATGAAATACTCTTATTTCAAAAATTCACAATTTTATTAATCATAATTTTAATATACACGAGTTGGGTCTTCTTTCTTGCATTTCTGGAAGATAGAGTTCACTGGTGTTCTTGGAAACTATTCTGTCGATCTTTAGCTCTTCTTGTAATTCCTTGACGATATTCTCGGGATGACAAAATGCTTCCAGTTGTGATTAGCGTCCATTTAACAAAAGATGAGCACATTCAGAATTTCTTTAACTACTTTTCAATATCCTTGTAAATATCTATATTCTTGAAGAATTATTTTTCTCAATTCTTTGAACATTCCTTTATAGCGAAGTGATATTAGATGATATAATATCTTGATGAACCTTCTTGAACTTGGATTATCGACTTATGTCATTTAGGTATGATTATATTTTTCATGAATATCTCGAAAATAACTTAATCAATCATTTTAAGAGCATTTTGTGGATAGTTGAAATATTTCGAATTCCATGTGAGGAGTTTCTTGTTTTCAACTGTTAGGCATTTACATTTTTAATATCGTAGGCAATCTTCCAAAGACACAGTGTTGCTACGATTCCTGAAACATATAAAGGTATTTAGACAATAAGGTAATAGATATTTCACACAAATATATTGTTTCCCTCTACATATCTGAATATTGACCTCGAAATCTAATAGACAAATAAATGTTAATATATGAATTTTTAAAACAAATATATGGCCCACAATATAAAAGCCAAATATAATTGCTCTAAAATAACACTGCATCTATAATCTGTATATAATGATTTTATTTTCATCAAGATATGCTCTAATTATTTTATTATGAATATTTTGAAAGACACATTTATCACTACCACTGTGATAATGCACAGAGATACAGACAACATAAATAAGATTCTATTACCCCCTCCAGGCCATTTAAATGCTACACCATCAAGAAGGTAAAGGACAATTTACATGAAAGGTACATCATGTTTGGATATACAATTGATCAGAATGTTAATCCCAATATAGAGAGCACAGGTAGAAGTGACGCCAACTACACGCTGTATAAAATGGGAAATCTCAAAGTTCGTTTATCTTAAGAAAATCTAACTTACCCTCTGGTTTCTTGAAAAAAAGGTCTTACTATGCCTCGTTTCAAAAGGAAGAAATCATACAACAGGTTTCGAATTTGATTGTGGTAGAATCATAGCTTATCGGGACTTTATCCTACAGTGATATTGCGACTCGGGCTGGTCGAGATTTCATGAGCATCATAAGAATATGGAAATCAATAGATCGAGGAGAACCATACAGAATATTATGCTCAACCGTTTTATGTCACTGAAGAGAATAGACATCTTGTTCTTATAATTCTTATGCACACAAATGTCTATCTAGGTTCAAGAGAATTGTTGCTTGAGTGTTTCCTCAATTAACAATTAACCTTGTCGAAATAATAGAAGAAGCCAATGAAGCATTTGAACCATGTATAACGTGTATGGAGTAATATTAAGGAGATTGGAATTGTTCAAGTATTTTATTTTGAAAGTCTTACTCATTCCCCATAATAAAGAAACTATCAGTAGTACAGTACATATATCTGTGAGATTGTCAATATATTTCATGGTATTTTAAACTTTGTACCTGGTAATTTTGCAATGTAACAATATCTACTATGCTCTTACAATATGAAACGATAGAGTTTCATAGTGATTCTACATAGAGGGTTAAGGAATAGAAAGCCCTATGTATCAGGAAGTAACCATTACTGATATAAACTTTCTCTAAGTAAATACTGAATTTTTCAAACTATTATAATTAAATATATATGTGTACACTACAGAGTTATAGGCTAATAACATTTGAATATATTAAAATATATAATTGTAAAAAGGTACTTACATATAGTTTTAGGTAATTTCTTCACTCCGTATCTTTAACAGTATCTTGTTGTTTCTTCAGATATGAAAAGGTTTTATAAATTATGATATGTTGCTTTTCCAATTCTTTATAATCGAACGTAATTTTGAAACATCAAATTTTTACGCGTTTTTGCCATTTAAATGTAGCATTCAAGTATGTTTGAATCATTTTCTATCATCTTATTTAAAGAACGTATTTTTCTGTTTCAAACTTCTCTTATTGTTTAACTTCATGAAGATGTTTCACTGCATTATTTTTATTGAGCGAGTTCTTCAAAACAATTAAATACGAACAAATTAATAATTAGTTTCTTCATAACTCTCTTCAAAAAAGATTAAATTATCTTTTTATTCTAGATTAATCTTGATATAACATATGCAAAATAGCAGATATTTGTATCGATTCTGTGAACAGAAATATGCTGAAGGCTTCTTCGAACTCTAAAATAGGCGAGCTTTCCTCTGTGAATCACCTTCCATACAACAGGAATATTCTGAAGGCTTCTTCGAACTCTAAAATAGGCGAGTTTTTCTTTGTGAATCACCCTTCATACCACAGAAACCTTCTGCAGGCTTCTTCGAAACTCTAAAATAGACGAGTTTTTCTCTGTGAATAACGTTCCACATAACAGGAATATTCTGAAGGCTTCTTCGAAACTCTAAAATAGGCGAGTTTTCCTCTGTAAATCACCTTCCATACAACAGGAATATTCTGAAGGCTTCTTCGAACTCCAAAATAGGCGAGTTTTCCTCTGTGAATCACATTCCATACAACAGGAATATTCTGCAGGCTTCTTTGAAACTCTAAAATAGGAGAGTTTTCTCTGCGAATCACCTTCCAAACAACAGGAATATTCTGAAGGCTTCTTCGAAACTCTAAAATAGGCGAGTTTTCCTCTGTGAATCACATTCCATACAACAGGAATATTCTGAAGGCTTCTTCGAACTCTAAAATAGGCAAGTTTTCCTCTGCGAATCACCTTCCAAACAACAGGAATATTCTGAAGGCTTCTTCGAACTCTAAAATAGGCGAGTTTTCCTCTGTGAATCACATTCCATACAACAGAAATATTCTGAAGGCTTCTTCGAAACTAAAATAGGCGAGTTTTCCTCTGTGAATCACCTTCCATACAACAGGAATATTCTGAAGGCTTCTTCGAACTCTAAAATAGGCGAGTTTTCCTCTGTGAATCACCTTCCATACAACAGGAATATTCTGAAGGCTTCTTCGAAACTCTAAAATAGGCGAGTTTTCTCTGCGAATCACCTTCCATACAACAGGAATATTCTGAAGGCTTCTTCGAAACTCTAAAATAGGCGAGTTTTCTCTGCGAATCACCTTCCATACAACAGGAATATTCTGAAGGCTTCTTCGAAACTCTAAAATATGCGAGTTTTCCTCTGTGAATCACGTTCCATACAACACGAATATTATGCAGGCTTCTTGGAAACTCCAAAATAGGTGAGTTTTCCTCTGTGAATCACCTTCCATACAACAGGAATATTCTGAAGGCTTCTTCGAACTCTAATATAGGCGAGTTTTCCTCTGTGAATCACCTTCCATACAACAGGAATATTCTGAAGGCTTCTTCGAAACTCTAAAATAGGCGAGTTTTCTCTGCGAATCACCTTCCATACAACAGGAATATTCTGAAGGCTTCTTCGAAACTCTAAAATAGGCGAGTTTTCTCTGCGAATCACCTTCCATACAACAGGAATATTCTGAAGGCTTCTTCGAAACTCTAAAATATGCGAGTTTTCCTCTGTGAATCACGTTCCATACAACACGAATATTATGCAGGCTTCTTGGAAACTCCAAAATAGGTGAGTTTTCCTCTGTGAATCACCCTTCACACAGCATGCATTTGCTGCTGGGTTCTTCAAAACTCTAAAAATAAGCGAGTTTTGCATCTGTGCTACCCCTTCATACAACAGAAATTGTTTCCTCACCTTGAGAAACAACACGAAATTCCATATACGACATCATCATATCATTGGATATTCTTTAGGACGCGCTTCAATGTATATATTTGAAAAGATTTTGATATATTTCCAATATTGAAAGGCCTCAATCTTGAGAATTTCAATGTCCATTGCCAATGGGAATTCAGACCTCCCCTCCATCTCAGTTCCTGGTTGTTGCCAATATGGATGCAGCATTGTAGCTACTGAGTCAGCTTCTACCATGGATAGATCCTGAGCTATCTTGGTGAGGATGGTTCTCAGCGCCATAAAATTGTTCCTAGGAGGCCTTCATTGCTCTACACATGGGTAGATCCTTGGTAATTCCACCGAGTTAATTTTCACCTTGTGGGTGAAACATAGTTCCTGCCTCGTTGGAGGTGCTGCTGGAGATTGGACGGGGAGTGAATTTTGTCTTCTTTCTTGGCCAATGAATTCATGAATAATAACAAAAAATGAATATAAAATAAAAAGAATATAATGAAAGCAAAGAGATTATAATAAAATAAACAGACATCAGATCAAATAAAAAATATATAAAAAGAATAAAAATTAAAAATATATATACATAAAAATAGAAGTAAAAGTGAAAATTAAAAAACAACAAATAAATGATATAAAGACAATATAAATTTAAAATAAATAAGAAAAATATAAAATTAAAAGGAAATATAAAATATATACATAAAAATGATAAAAATAATTTTGATAATAAAAATCCAATCGATAAAAAATAAATATCCATTAAAAGGATGTAAACTTGGATTTGACAAGTTATTTACATCACGGATATCTGGAACAAAGAAAGAAGTGTTAGAATTAATTATCCACACATGTTTGTAATGATACAAATATTGACAATATCACATGATGTTTTTGACAATTACTTGAAGAATCGGTGACGGCGCAACTTTTATCAAAACATTTATATTATATATATTTGTTCTAAATATCATTTTCATCATAGCACTACCTATTACCAAAAATTATAAATATTATAACGCTATATTTTCTCTATATATATAAAAGTCAACGTATGTATATTTTATGAAAAAAGGACATCTCCTTATCGTGCAACTGAAAGTTGTTGATGGCTCGCGCAATCTATCGGAATAAATATAAACTATTCTCGTTGATTTTTAATTATTCCAGAATTGGCCAAATACCCATTATTGAATAATCAAGAAAAGCTAAC
This sequence comes from Cordylochernes scorpioides, assembly GCA_030710605.1. Lineage (NCBI taxonomy): Eukaryota > Metazoa > Arthropoda > Arachnida > Pseudoscorpiones > Chernetidae > Cordylochernes > Cordylochernes scorpioides. The sequence continues at coordinate 22,951,131 of CP092864.1, read as the reverse complement.
CACGGACGCGTTTCGGGCTGTTGGCCCTTGTACGTATATTTATTTGTTCCTTTATATTTACTCAACATATACCCACTTAAATAAAATTTTAACAGTATATGGAAAGAGATTTTGTCATATTTTCAACCAAGGAAAATTCAAATTACACATGTACGACACTACTTAACTTATTTTTTAGTCAAAAAAATTATTATATAATATTGTTGTGTCGTGTTTGATGGGAAGAAACAAAATACGATGATCAGGAAAATCACGTCCTCACCCTGGTTCGTTCGAAACACGATCCTCAGGAACGATCTCAATATTGAAAATATCAATGAATACATAGTTAAACAATTATTTAAGTTCCATGTAAAATCTGGAATTTCTCTTTAAACTCCATTATCTCAAAGTAGCTACTAAGCCATATTGACGAAAAGGGAAAAAGAGCCTCAACTTGAATATAAAACAGGCCAGAAACAACTTTTTAAAGAACAAGATCCCCAAGTACTTGAGAATCGGAACTCAAAACACCATCAAATTTTTGAAAATATAATTATAAATGAACCTTATACAGAACCATCCACAATTGTAAATATGATGATCTAAGTTTCTCTTTTTCAGCCTAACCGAATAAAGGTATTTTGGAATTGAAACTGGAATTGAATACAGTTAATTTCCTATTGAATGCAGTGAAAAACCTCCAATTTATTGCACACAAGAGCAAATTCAGGATACATAAGAAATTCAGTCTAATACATTAGTAGAGCGGTGTGGAGTTAAAATGGCGAAATCGCTGGGAGAATTCACCACTGATGAGCCATGTCCTCCTTTTTCAAATTTCATTTATTGGAGAATAAGGGTTCTTTAGAAATAATTTTTATTAATTATATAAATATTTTTGGCATCACATACTCCTTTTTTATTTTTATCACACTAGATGGCGCTGTGCCATTTAAAATGCTTATTTGCGCGTCCAGGAAGAATTATATTTTCGTGGTTCTTTCTGTAAACATAAAGAGACAAGCCTAATAGTGACTGATTTTAAAATTCAATTTGATGGTAAATTATTCAAGATGGAAGGAACAAAAATGGCTACTCACATCCTTCTGTGTTTCTGGATCCCAAAAACTTCAGGTAATATCCGCAAATAAAAATAAGCTGCGGCTTCCTTATCCTGTAACAAACCATTTATTTATTCACATCATCATTATTTCATCATATATCAGTAGGACAAATATGGATTTATATCTTTTACTATTTTCATGAAGATTCAGGTGTTAAAAGAAGAGATGCCTCTTTTGATACATATTCAGGAATCGCTTTAAAAAATGTATTAAGCATTTTTTTACAAGTTTCATGCTGGTAAGATCGATAAGTTGTATTTTCAGCGCTTTTTTAATGAAATGGGGTTTTTCTTTGCTCAAACAGAATGTGTTCAGATGAAATTTACAATTCAAAAAATAGATTTTCAGAATAAAAAGGCTAAAGAAGTGAGAAGCCAAAACAGATTTTCTAAATTCAACAAAAATTTATTTTTGACACACTTTCAATAGAAATATATACATATCTACCTCAAATTCTCATCATGGAGAGGTCTCCAATACCATCCTCACGGGCCATGTCCTGGCAGATCATGCGCTTGTGCATCTCGAAACAGACCCAACCTGCTCTCAATGTCACAGAAAGTTGATCATCTACTATTTATTTATCCAGCTTTCCTGAGACATAGAATGCCAGTGGTTATCCTACTTGGACTGACCCACCTCAACCTTACATCTATGTCCCGTCTCCCATACCTAGCATTGTTGGTTCTGCTCAGTAATTCACCCAGGCCGGGATTAGAAGTGCTGGTCTGTACTAGTTATCCAGACAATCCGTGTAGATGGTGTTTTATTTATCTACCAACATTATACTAGTCTTAGACTGAGGTTTGACATGTGGTTGACAGAGAAGCCAGATCTGTCATTCCCAACTGCCGTCCGTGGAACATTTTGACCAATCCTCACATATTATTTACTCATCCCTTTTTTGCCTTAAAATTTCTTATTCAAATAATAATAGAAACATGTGACATACCACCGCATTCTCTGTATTAAGAAAGATAAATATTTCTAACGCGCCACCATTTTTTTCCATAGTTTGTTTAAATACCATTCATCATCAGTACTGGAGATGAAATAAATAACAGTCCATTAACATATTAGAGCGGTATGGTAGATTAAACTGGCGAAGCCGCTAGGAAGTTCACCTCTGGTGAGTCAGGTCCTTACAATATTAATGTCATTGCACTATGGATAATAGGGAATAGTTTTACATCGAAAAGAAACATAATAAATAGTTTATATTTTCTAAACTAATCATTAAGAGATAACAATCTCCCAATTCTCTATAGAAACACAGGTCAGAAGAGCTTCTATATATAAGAGGACGATGGAATCTATAATTAATATAATAATAACATTTTATTTAATTCTATTTACGTTAATGCTTAACTTTTAGATATATGATAATTTCAGCTTGTATAGAGTTGTTTTTAAAAGCTAGAAAAGTTTGCTGCTAAAACAATACCCTGTTCTCAGCGAAACCTAATAATAAAATTCACTAGAAGGAAGAGCTAAAAATATTGTGAAACAGTTTTAAAGAGTATTAAAATGGCTATGGACTATGGATCAACATACAATACCAGTACTGATAGAGATTAAATAAAAAACGTATTTACATACTTTCACTGTACTCTCTGATTGTCTGGGAACGATAAATCCACAGGATCTATTTACATCACGGGTATAGAAGTAGCGGCTCTAATATGAGGTGTCAGTTAATTGGCTTTTTTATTATTGTGATTCTGTCTGTGTTTTTTTCTATTTCGTTCAAGTTTTGAATCGGCATTGGGTTATACAATATATAAAACCCATTTTAAAGACCTTTTGTCACATGCTCCAGAAACATCTTAGAAATAAAATAGAAAAACTTGGAGTTTTACTTTACAATAAATTGATAAAGAGGGAACAATCCCTCGAAATATTTTTGGAGAAAAATGGTTTTTCTTTCACAGATCAAAGTACGCTTTTTTATATAAAAATATAAAACGTTGTTTTTTATAAATAAAATAAATATTTAGCAATTTTTATAGATAATTTAATTGAAATACAGCATATTCTACTTTTCACAGAGTTAAGGAGAGGAGAATGGGAAATGCATTTTAAGATATGAAATGAGATCTGTATATAATAATTGCAAACATCTATAAAAAGATAGCCAATTAGAAAGAAAGAGAATAAAATTATTTGAAGTCGTCTTGTGTTTCCTAGTTTTACTAATCTGTAAAATTCATATAATCGCTTTGCACAAGTCTCATTTCGGATCCATGTATAGATCCATTTATAAGTAAGTATATATAGAGAGGTAAAAGTTCACTATAATTATAATATATATACCTGTATATCTGCATATGGGGGAGGGAATGGCCTTTCTATGGAGGGCAAGGGAGGGGGAAGTATTTCCAATGGAGAGCATGAGCACGGGGAAGAGATGGATGGTTTTCTATGGAGATGAACAGCCGATGGTTTCTCTATGGGGGAAGGAAAAATGGGTCCAATTATATAGATAGCATGGGAGATGGACGGCTTTTCTTGTGAGGAACATAGGGCAAGGCTATGGAGATGTTTGGCCTTTCTATGGGGATCATGGGAGAAGGGTATGAAGATAGCTAGCTTTTCTATGGAGGAAGGAAGGATGGGTGCCTTTATATGGATAGCATAGGAGAGATAGCTGTCTTTTCTATGAGGCTCATGGGGCAAGGCTATGGAGATGGTTGGCTTTTCTATGGAGTTCATGGGGGAAATGTTTGGAGATGGTCGGGTTTACTATGGAGGGGAGGATAGGAAGGCACTGGCAGCATTTACTTCCTATAACATATCATTACAATGTCAAAATAATAATTGATTAATGTGTGAATATCTAGGTTTTTGTATTTAAGACTCATCTAGATGGAATCGAGTCATATTACTTTGGCATCAATCTTTCGTCATAGTGTTTTTTTTTTAACAAAAAGAGGAATATTATAAAAGGAAAGTTACCTTAAACAAGGAAGGCAGCGGCTCCACAGTCTCCGGAAAAGGGAAATCTTTTTCCTCCTGAAAACAATTGATCCATTAATTCTAACATATAATATGTTAGAGAGATAAATACAAATAAAATAAAAACTCACTTTCATTAAAGTAATTAAATTATTTATTTAAGATAATATCTTACATTATAAAGAGAGAGTAAGGTATGTTGAATAAATAGTTACCTAGGACCTGATACCTACCTTATACATTAATAGACAACACTAAAGGAAGTTATACCTTTATTCTATATAAAGTCATTCTTATGCATCATCTTATGACGAAAATAATAATATCATATTAATATTAAATTAATAATAATATATAAAAAAAGAATGTATGAGAACAAATAGAAGGAAATATTTCTCAATATAAAAGGGAGATTATCGCTTTAAAGTTTCAACATATATGGCATTGGTGGCACATTTGGTGGGAAGGAGACCGATCTTTCTCAATGTACGAAAATATTCTTTTATTGAACATCTGTTGGGAATTTTCAGAGCTTTTATATGATCCTATAGGGTGAAACTTTATACAATTAGGTGACTGAATATGTAAAAAATATTTGAAAAAGACCTGGCTCACTAGTGGTGAAACCTTTCAAACAATTCTACTATTTGAAGTAATCAGATTGCTACAACTATTGTATGATTTCTTATGATTACTGAGTCTATATTAGAAGGTTTATTTTTAGTGATAGTAGTTTTCCTAACGAAACAAAGTTAATCGGTTCTGTAATTGCTGAAAATTTTCAATTTCCTTTTTGCCTTGAGCGCTCAAGTCAACATTAGTAAGCAGAACACATAGTGCCATCTGTCGTTGGAGGATGGAATTATTCAGAGCTAGTAATTTTAGTGTTACGCCTTTTTCATAGAACGAATGAAAAATAATTCACAATATGAGTTTGTTAGAGTATATTAACGTCAACAATATATCCTAGATGTAAATAGTGTTGTCTAGAAACTTACTTTTCTACTGGAGCTGGCTGGATCTCCTCAGAAGAGAGAACAATAATCTCATCATCTTCTGGCATAACAAAAGCCATATCTCGAAATTTCAAAACATTTCGAGCCAGTTGGTCAATGTCTTCAGGGAAAAATGGATGATCCCCATTAACGTAGATGTGCTTTGGCATTTCGTCCCTGCACACACAAGTAAAAGGCTCATCATTAAGAATATCTATTCCCTGTAAATACGCTCATGGACAGAAATTAAGGAAGTTTTACCTTTTAGCATGTATATCTGAATAACAGACAATAACTCTGATATTTGATACACAGTGACCTTTATTGATGAGAAACGAAATAACCTTAGACTCAGAACGAAACACTATAAATGAATGACAATACATTCAAATGGCACAAGAACGAATGCCTATGCAACAACTGTCGTGGTGTGGAACTAACACCTACCCACATATTCTCATGCCCAGCAATGGTCGCAGCCTTGCAGAAATTTTACATGGACCCATAACAGCAACTTTACACACATAATAGTGGACATTGCGACTGCTGTGGTAGAAATTCATTGGGAAATCTGAGGCTCTTTGTTGGACAGGACAGCACTAACAACGAAATAACTAAGTGTGAAAATATTGCTTCTGTCTCTTTAAAAAAAAAAAAGACTTACGGCTACATGAGTGAATATGTTTATCATATATTTTTGTATGTATTCATTTGTGATAAATATCAATGATAGAGAGTAATATACAGATATCCAGATCCTTGAGCGCATTTCTACCATTTTAAATTGGCGATATCAAGCACGTTCAACTTCCTCAGGTTTTGTCTATGAGAGTACCTATTTCACAACCTGGAATCTTATTATTTAATTCTTAAGATTGTTCCTCAATTTAATGGCTAGAGAATTATATTGATTCTGATATCAATGGTCCAATCAATAAATCATATGTAGATGTTTGATGAATTCTATCATAGTGTCAACAAGTAGCCCAACAATATAGATGTTATTGATGGAGAGTTTCTCCGACGATATATCAAATTTATCCTCGCGATACCCCAAGTTTAACATTTACAATTATTTCCTTGCTAATTGAAGAAAATAATTGATTTTTTTTAAAGAATAAATATTTCATAATGATCACTTCATATTGAAAATGAATTGAGAGGATTTAGGTTCTTCAAATATCCACACCTCTTCTATTTTAAAAATTTCAAATATCCACTTTATTTATATCAAAATCATTTCCATCTTGAATATTCCAATATAAAATATCCATCTTCTAATAAAAAGGAAAAATTAAATATTGTGCTTGAAGCTAGGAAGAATATTGTTTCTTGAGTTAACATCAGTTGATCTTTTTTCTGAAGTAATATTCCAGGGTGAAAACTTACATTTTATCAGGAGCTTCTCAAATATCGTTAAACGTTTGTCAAATTGTTTTAATCTAATTTTTACTTCTTAGCAACGGCGAATCTATTTTATATTTATTACTGCCGCCATATTGAAATATTAGAGAATAAGCCTATCACACATGTGATGGAACATATCAAGACAAAATGAACATATAAAATGTATCTACAATGTAATTACATTGAGAACTGTTTCACATCGCCAAATTTAACTTAAACAAATACTATGACTAAGATATTTAGGGATCTCTATAATAAAATGATTAAAAATACGATATCATACATATAAAAAATGTCTAAATTATCTATATATAAGTGTTTATGTACATATGTATATACCAATAGAGGCACCTCTCCCTCAAATGTGCATCAAAACGATAGTACTATTGCATCACCCTAGTAAAAATATTTACTATTAATGATAAAGAATGAGTCGCACTACTAGGTTTGACAATTCAAGACAAAAGTCAACAACCTGTATACCGTGGTTTCAGGCTTTGACCCTCATCAGTATAGGGCCGGCTTCAATTTCATAACATACTATGAGAGGGGTTTTGAAATCGTTCGAATTTACCAAACAGGTGGTTAATCTGGTGAAGTGGCAAAGGCCGATTTTCACAGGCAAGATTCCAACATGAATTTGCGGGAGGATGATATTCATGTAACAAAAGAGACACCTCTCTCTCTAAATGTGCATCAGAACGATAGCACTATTGCATCATTCTAGTAAAAATCTTTACTAATGATGATAAAGAATGAGCTACAACAACTGTTTGCTAAATTCTACTGATTTCATAAACCCTCTCATAGAATGTATTGAAACCGAAGTCGCCCCTGTACTGATGAGGGCCAAAGCCTGAAACTATTGTGTGCAGTTTGACATTTTATCTGAATTTGTCCAAGCTGGAAGATTTACTACATCTTTATATGCATATAAAATCATATTAAGAAAATATACATGTATATCGATGATGATAATTTAAACAGAACAATAATATATATGGTAATTTGAACCAACAACCCCATACTGTGTATATAACTTATAATAAGATTGTCATGTTGTATATAGAAACACATCTATAAATAATTATGCGCATGATTAATCTGTGTCATTGCATCGCCCTATGTAATGTAATTTGTACAAAGTGGATAAATAAATAAAATCTGTAATAGATTTAAGAGTTGAGCTAAAGCAGAGATCGAGCATAGTATTGCCAAAACAACAAAGTCTAAAGATGAAAGTCATAAATCAGGTCGATTTACAATTCCCACAAACAAGGCCACCCACACTGTCACATGTGGTGGAATGCAGAGACCCCTCTCACACCTGGACAGGTAAAGGCCTCCTTTCTAAGAAACCCCCCTGTCACATAAGGTCGCCCCGTCTTTAACCTATAAATACATCACCTTACAGTGACTTGACAGTTCAGTTCAGTTTAGTTTAGTTCACCCTTAGTGCAAGCCGCGTCGGTCGTATGTTATGTCGATCTCATCCAACATGTAGTTAGGAAGAACTCGTCTATCTCTATCTTTTCGCTCCTTAGCTCAACTTTTATCTGTTACGGGACTTTCTTAGTGCAACTGTGTCTTCGTTTTTTGTGTGGATATCCCCAGCTTTCCACTCTGCCTCGACCACGACTGCCTGTATTTTGTGAGAACTTTTAAAGGTCTTCCAAGGTGCAGAGAGGTACTGGAAAACTCTACATCCTGACTGTTCCTCTCGGTCAACACAGTACAACAAGAGCTACCAGGACTTCAACATTATTTCAGTAGTCGACAGGATTTTCTACAAGAGTCAACAGCTACCAGACATCATCTTATCACATATAAGTCGACAGGATCTCTACAAAAGCTACTAGAATTCTCATCTCATTACATGAGTCGACAGGATTCTACAAGTCGACAACAACCAAACTTCAACTATTTATTTCATATATATTTTTACATATAAAATAATAGTAATTATGAATCCCAAAATAAATTGTTGGTTATGATTGAAGCAGGTTGGCAATTGGAATCTGAATATTTGGATTTCTTCCCAACTTGAGGTAGTAAACAATCGCTGAAATAATAAATTCTCAACTCCCAGCAGTTTCTGAGTTCCAATCGTCAACCACTCACACGAATATCGTATTTATATAGATGACTAGTTGAATGACCCGGTCAACGCCCGGGTTTTACCCGATTAAATGTTTTTATTCAAATACTATTCGTTACAATTATAAATTGGCGCCGTGGATGTCATTCTTGTGAAACTTCCCGCTCCAAACTTTGTGTCTGAGAAGCGATATTTTTATAAAGAGATGATCTGGCTTTGTGTCTTCTGCTCGAATGAATGTTTTTCTGTTAGAATTTTGTTCCTGCATACTAAAAATGAACTGACTACACTCGTGATCTCTGCTTTTTGGAATTTTTCCGGATATAATTTTGTATCTGATAATCAAATATGATACAGCAATATTGTCATAATCATTTTCTGACTTGTAAAAAAACAACTATTTTTGCCCAGAACCTGTCAATTTCAAATTTTCTTGGCTAAAAATACGACAAATATCTTTTCCATATTTTTTCTATGTCCTGTTAAAACACGTTTTACATGTACATTAGGTCAGCTGATATTACCTCCCATCTTCACCGCTAGAGGCGCTGCTTGCGAGCGAAAGAGCAAATTTGCAGCTCAAATTTGCAAATAACTCAAAGAATATTCGGGATAGAGACCTGAAATACTCAATATAAGTTTTTCCAGATTCTACTATACATACTGCTAAAATTTCAGTCATATTAGTTACGTATTTTACGTATATTACGTAAAAGCATTTCACTCACAAAAGCAAACGATGACAGAATTGATGACTCTGATACTTGTATATTTTAATAATAATAATAATATAAATGTGTTTTAAAAATTATAAAAAAAAAAGAATGCATCGGCCGGGAATCGAACCCGGGCCGCCCGCGTGGCAGGCGAGCATTCTACCACTGAACCACCGATGCTTATAAGGAATGGCCATATTTGGGTATTTATTCCATTCACAAAAGAAAACGGTGACAGAATTGTTGATTGTTGATGTGACTCTGATAACTTGTATATATTAATTAATTAAGAAAAAGGCATCTCCTTATCGTGCAACTGAAAGTTGCTAATGGCTTGCGCCATCTATCGGAATAAATATCAACTATTCTCGTTGATTTTTAATTATTCCAGGATTGGCCAAATACCCATTCTTGATTAATCAAGAAAAGCTAACCACGGACGCGTTTCGGGCTGTTGGCCCTCATCAGCGTGGTGCAAGCTGTACCTCAAAGACAAAAAAAAAGGTCATTAAGGCATTGTCGTTGAGGTACAGCTTGCACCACGCTGATGAGGGCCAACAGCCCGAAACGCGTCCGTGGTTAGCTTTTCTTGATTAATCAAGAATGGGTATTTGGCCAATTCTGGAATAATTAAAAATCAACGAGAATAGTTGGTATTTATTCCGATAGATGGCGCAAGCCATTAGCAACTTTTAGTTGCACGATAAGGAGATGCCTTTTTCTTAATTTATGCACCTTATCCCAGTACAATATTACATTTGTACTATTTTTTCATATTAATTAATATTTAATAATAGGTTTATTTACATTCATATTAAAAATATTTATTGTCCAAATTTGCACAGCAGAGTGGCGCAGTGGAAGCGTGCTGGGCCCATAACCCAGAGGTCCGTGGATCGAAACCACGCTCTGCTATTTTTTTTTTTTTTTTTTTTTTTTCACAAAAGCAAACGGTGACAGAATTATTGACGACTTGTTGACGAATTGTTGATGACTCTGATAACTGTATATATTAATGATTATCAATGATCTAATAAATATATACATGATGATATTTGAGAAAGGTTGCTGAATTATACCATATAAATTAATATTTAACTTGATTTAACCTCAGTTTTTGCTTGTAGTTTCAAGGAAGTTTGAGATAAAAACCTCAATTTCAGATTTCTTCTTCCTTTTAGGTTATGAAACATCTCTGAATAAAACAAGTGTAAACTCCCAGTAGTTTCCGAGTTGAAGTCATGAATCACAGATAGACGGAAAGATATAGTGTTTATATAGAGAAGAGAGAGATGCTATATCTTTATTATTTTTATAAAAAAATAATCTCCTTAGATAGATAACAAAAAGTTTAAGAACAGAGGATAAATGTTTATTTTATTATAGCGATAAAACACGAACTTTCAATCCTCACGGTTCTTGTACAGGTGTAGGTCTATAAAACATTAAGAATAAAAGATGTATTTTATATACTGCTCGTCATAATACATTCATGGACAACACTTAAGGAAGTTGTACCTCTTATCGTCTATATCGGGATTTAGACAATAACTGTGAAATATAATATTACAATGACCTTTATTGAAGACACACTGATAACCAAGTGTGAACAAAATTGCTTCTGTCTTCTTCTTCTTCTTAAAAAAAAAAACGATGACCGACATCAAAAACTTTTCACTTTCTTAAGTTTAATTTATGAATTATTAAAGAGTATTACATCTAATATACAATATATGCGCCTATTGTATTAAAATTTATTTATATGGAGCTTTAGAATAAAGTTTTTTTTTTATCTTCGAGCAATCAGTTTTCTAAACACCCTAAAATATGTTTTTGTTTAAATGGATGTCTCTTGCTAGAACATAAGTATCATTTCTTTACTGTAGTGCGATATTTTCAGTATTGTTTATTTTAGGTGAAAGTGGAACTCGGGATGTAAATATGTAAATAGTTGTAAAGAATTGTATTTCTGATTACATTGAAAGAATCCATACATTTATTTTTCCTTCAAGCGTTCTCTTTCAATATCATTAAACTAAGATGGAACTTTTTGCTATATGTAAGAACGTAGAAGAATTTGTTTATGTTACGCTAAAATATTTGTGTATAAAGGGTTCCATCGATGAGTGTTTTGAAATTCTATGAAAATTTCTTCGATACACATAAACAATAACTCTCACCTAGATAATGCACTTACTCTGGATTTAGTGGTGATCTGCTTATTAAAAAAACTTAGCTATATATAAAAGACATCTTTGTGTCCAATGTAAATGATATGCCCTGACCACCACAAATTCATTACCTATTTCATCAATAATTTTGCTCTATCAAACCCTTTGAAGCTGTAAAGAGCTTTGGTGACAGTAATTGAAACACAGATGGAATCTTAAGCGTTCAACCTTATTCTTCCATTACCAAACAGAAACCCCACAGAGCCTTGTAATGGAGAAGCCTGGTTGATATAACAAATATCCTGAAACTCAATAATTAAATACTCTTATTTTATAAATTCACACTTTTATTATTCATCATTTTAATGTACATGAGTCGATTCTTCTTTCTTGAATTGCTGGAAGATAGAGTTCACTGGTGTTCTTGGAAATATTCTGTCGATCTTTAGCTCTTCTTGTAATTCTGTGACGATATTCTCGGGATGACAAAATGTTTCCAGTTGTGATTAGCATCCATTTAACAAAAGATGAGCACATTCAGAATTTCTTTAACTACTTGTCAATATCCTTTTAAATATCCATATTCTTGAGGAATTATTTTTTTCTCAATTCTTTGAACATTCCTTTATAGCGAAGTGATATTAGATGATATAATATCTTGATGAACCTTCTTGAACTTGGATTATGGACTTATGTCATTTAGGTATGATATTATTTTTCATGAATATCTTGAAAATAACTTAATCAATCATTTTAAGAGCATTTTGTGGATAGTTGAAATATTTCGAATTCCATGTGAGGAGTTTCTTGTTTTCAACTGTTAGGCATTTACCTTTTTAATATCGTAGGCAATCTTCCAAAGACACAGTGTTGCTACGATTCCTGAAACATATAAAGGTATTTAGACAATAAGGTAATAGATATTTCACACAAATATATTGTTTCCCTCTACATATCTGAATATTGACCTCGAAATCTAATAGACAAATAAATGTTAATATATGAATTTTTAAAACAAATATAAAAGCCAAATATAATTGCTCTAAAATAACACTGCATCTATAATCTGTATATAATGATTTTATTTTCATCATTATATGCTCTAATTATTTTATTATGAATATTTTGAAAGACACATTTATCACTACCACTGTGATAATGCACAGAGATACAGACAACATAAATAAGATTATATTACCCCCTCCAGGCCATTTAAATGCTACACCATCAAGAAGGTAAAGGACAATTTAAATGAAAGGTACATCATGTTTGGATATACAATTGATTAGAATGTTAATCCCAATATATAGAGCACAGGTAGAAGTGACGCCAACTACACGCTGTATAAAATGGGAAATCTCAAAGTTCGTTCATCTTAAGGAAATCTAATTTACATTCTGATTGCTTGAAAAAAGATCTTACCATGCCTAGTGTCAAAAAGGAAGAACACATACAACACGTTTCGAATTTGATTGTGGTAGAATCATAGCTTATCGGGACTTTATCCTACAGTGATATTGCGGATCGGGTTGGTCGAGATTTCATGAGCATCATAAGAATATGGGAATCAATAGATCCAGTAGAACCATACAGAACATCATGCTCAACTGTTTTATGTCACCAAGAGAATAGACATCTTGTTCTTATATCTCTTATGCACACAAATGTCTATCTAGATTCTAGAGAATTGTTTCTTGAGTTTTTCCTCAATTGGAAGTTAACCTTGTCGAAATACTAGAAGATACCAATAAAGCATTTAACCATATATAACTTGTATGGATTAATATTAAGAAGATTGGAAATGTACACTCATTTTGTTTTGAAAGCCTTAGTGATTCCCTATAATAAAGAAACCATTAGTAGTACAGTGCATATCTGTGTAATTGTCAATATTTTTCATGGTATTTTGAACTCAGTTCATTGTGATTTTGTAATGTAACAATATCTACTTTGCTCTTACAATATGAAACGATATGGGTTAACAGTGATTCTCTATAGAAGGTCAAGCAATAGAAAGCCCCATGTATCAGCTCACAACCATTACTGGTAGAACTTTCTCTAAGTATATACTGAATTTATCAACACTCTTCCAAGGATATATATTTGAATAAAATACAGAGTTATAGACTAATAACATTTGCATATTTTAAAAATATATAATTTGAAAAAGGGGTACTTACATATAGTTTCAGGCATTTTCTTTACTCAGTATCTTTTACCGGCATTGATCTTGTTGTTTCTTCAGATATGACATGATCTTATAATTTATAAAATGTTTTGATTTTCAATTCTTTACAATCAAAGGTAATTAGAAACATCAGAAATCACCCGTTTTTGCTATTTTAATGTAGAGTTTGAGTATGTTTGAATCATTTTCACTCTTCTAATTTACCAAACGCATGTCTCTGTTTCAAACTTCTCTTATTGTTTAGCTTCATGGAGATGTTTCACTGCATTATTTTTATTGAGCGAGTTCTTCAAAATTGATTCAATATGAACAAAATAATAATTCGGCTCTTCATAAACTCTTCAAAAAGATTGAAATAACTTTTTATTCTAAATGAATCTTGATATAACATATGAAAAACAGCAGAGCTTTATATCAATTCTGTGAACAGAAACATGCTGAAGGCGTCTTCGAAACTCTAAAATAGGCGAGTATTCCTCTGTGGAGCATCTTCCGTACAGCAGGATTATTTTGCAGGCGTCTTCGAAACTCTAAAATAGGCGAGTTTTCCTCTATGTGAATCACCTTCCATACAACAGAAAAATGCTTCAGGTTTCTTAGAAACTCTAAAATAGGCGAGTTTTCTCTGTGAATCACCTTCCCTACAGCAGGAATATTCTGCAGGCTTCGTCAAAACTCTAAAATAGGCGAGTTTTCCTCTGTGAATCACCTTGCATACAACAGGAATATTCTGAAGGCTTCTTCGAAACTCTAAAATAGGCGAGTTTTCCTCTGTGAATCACCTTCCATACAACAGGAATATTCTGAAGGCTTCTTCGAAACTCTAAAATAGGCGAGTTTTCCTCTGTGAATCACCTTCCATACAACAGAAATATTCTGAAAGCTTCTTCGAACTCTAAAATAGGCGAGTTTTCCTCTGTGAATCACCTTCCATATAACAGGAATATTCTGAAGGCTTCTTCGAAACTCTAAAATAGGCGAGTTTTCTCTGTGAGAATCACCTTCCATACAACAGGAATATTCTGAAGGCTTCTTCGAAACTCTAAAATAGGCGAGTTTTCCTCTGTGTGAATCACCTTCCATACAACAGGAATATTCTGAAGGCTTCTTCGAAACTCTAAAATAGGCGAGTTTTCCTCTGTGAATCATCTTCCGTACAACAGGAATATTCTGATGGCTTCTTCGAACTCTAAAATAGGCGAGTTTTCCTCTGTAAATCATCTTCCATACAACAGGAATATTCTGCAGGCTTCTTTGAACTCTAAAATAGGCGAGTTTTCCTCTGTGAATCATCTTCCATACAGCAGGAATATTCTGCAGGCGTCTTTGAAACTCTAAAATAGGCGAGTTTTCCTCTGTGAATCATCTTCCGTACAACAGGAATATTCTGCAGGCTTCTTTGAACTCTAAAATAGGCGAGTTTTCCTCTGTGATTCATCTTCCGTACAACAGGAATATTCTGCAGGCTTCTTTGAAACTCTAAAATAGGCGAGTTTTCCTCTGTGTGTGAATCATCTTCCATACAGCAGGAATATGCTGCAGACGTCTTCGAAACTCTAAAATAGGCGAGTTTTCCTCTGTGTGAACCATCTTCCGTACAACAGGAATATTCTGCAGGCTTCTTTGAACTCTAAAATAGGCGAGTTTTTCTCTGCGAATCATCTCCCATACAGCAGGAATATGCTGCAGGCGTCTTTGAAATTCTAAAATAGGCGAATTTTCCTCTGTGAATCACCCTTCATTCAGGAGGAATATTCTGCAAGCGTCTTCGAAACTCTAAAATAGGCGAGTTTTGCTCTGTGAATCATCCTTCATACAACATATATTTTCTGCAGGCGTCTTCAAACTCTAAAATAGGTGAGTTTTCCTCTGTAAATCACCTTCCATACAGCAGGAATATGCTGCCACCGTTTTCGTAACTCTGAAATAGGGGAGGTTTCTTCTGTGAATCACCCTCTATACCACAGATAAATGCTGAAGGCGTCTTCGAAACTCTGTAATAGGCGAATTTTCCTCTGTGAATAACCCTTCATACAACAGGAATATTCTGGAGGCTTCTTCGAAACTCTAAAAAGATGAAATTTCCTCTGTGAATCACGTTCCGTACAACACAAATTGTATCCTCACCTTGAGAAACAACACGATATTTCATATATGACATCCTCATATCATTGGATATTCTTCAAGGACGCGCTTCTATGTAAATATTTGATATATTTCCAATATTGAAATGCCCCAATCTTGAGAATTTCAGCGCCCATTGTCGATGGGAATTCACAACTCCCCTCCAGCTCAGTTCCTGGTTTTACCAATATGGATGCAGCATTGTAGCTACTGAGTCAGCTCTACCATGGATAGATCCTGAGCTATCTTGGTGAAAATGGTTCTCAGCGCCATAAAATTGTTCCTAGGAGGCCTTCATGACTCTACACATGGGTAGATACTTGGTAGTTCTACCGAATAAATTTCCATCTTGTAGGTAAAACATAGTTCCTGCCTCGTTGGAGGGGCTGCTGGAGATTGGACGGGGAGTGAATTTTGTCTTCTTTCTTGGCCAATGGATTCATTCTCCAAACTCAATATAGAAAATAATGAATATGAAATAAGAAAAGAGAATAATGAAAGCACAAAGATATTATAAAATAATAAAAAAAGAATATTAAATAGGAAAAAAGAATATAATGAAAAAACAAAGATATTATAATATAATAAAAAACACAAAATTAAATAAAATAAAAAATATGAAAAAGGAATAAAAATAAAAAATATATACATAAAAATATAAGTAAAAGTGAAAATAAAAAACATAAAATGAATAAAATAAAGACAATATAAATGAAAAATAAAAAGGAAAAATAGAAAGAAAATAAAATATATACATTAAAATAATTTTGATAATAAAAATCCAATCGATAAAAATAAATATCCATTATAAGGATATTAACTTGGATTTGGCAAGTTTATCAAATCACGGATATCTGGAACAAAGAAAGAAGTTTTAGAATTAATTATCCTCACATGTTTATAATGATACAAATATTGACAATATTACATGAAGTTGGCAGCTTTTGACAATTACTTGAAGAATAGGTGACGGCGCAACTTTTATCAAAACATATTTATTTATATATACTTATTTTAAATATCATTTTCATCATACCACTCTCTATCACCAGAAATTAGAAATATTATAACGCTATCTTTCCCTCTATATATATAAAAGTCAATGTATATATATTTATTTGTTCCTTATATATTTACTCAACATATAACCAACTTGGATGAAATTTTAACGGTATATGGAAAGAGATTTTGACACATTTTCAACCAAGGAAAACTACAATTAAACAAATTCTACACTAATTAACTCATCTTTTAGTCAAAAAATGATAATATATTGTTGTGTCAATTTTGATGGGGGAAGAAACAAAATACGATGATCAGGAAAATCACGTTCTCACACCCTGGTTCGTTCGAAACACTATCCTCAGTAACCATCTCAATATTAAAAATATCAACGAATACATAATTAAACAATCATTTAAGTTTTATGTAAAATCTGATATTTCTCTTTAAACTCCATTATCTCAAGTAGCTAGAAACTACAAATGCTAAAAATAAAAAACAATTAATTTAAAACCGACACAAATCTTTCATCAAATAAGCCATATTCAGGAAAAGGGGGAAAAGAGAAAAAGAAACCCAACTTGAATATTAAACAAGCCAGAAAAAAACCTTCTTAAGAAAAGGATCCCCAAGTACATGAGAATCGAGACTCAAAAACACCATCAATAATTTTAAAATATAATTATAAATGATCCACCAAATAATTATATATAACCATCGCCCATTGTAAATATGATGATCTGAGTTGCTTTTTTCAGCCTAACCTAATAAAGGTATTTTTATGTTGAAACTGGAAATGAATACAGTTAATTGACTATTGAGTGCAGTGAATAACCTCCAATTTACTGAACACAAGAGCAAATTCAAGGAACATAAGAAATTCAGTCTAGTACATTAGTAGTGCGGTGTGGAGTTAAAATGGCGAAATCGCTGGGAGAATTCACCACTGATGAGCCATGTCCTCCATCCTTCAATTTTTAATTTTTGGAGAATAAGGGCTCTTTAGAAATAATTTTCATTAATTATATAAACATTTTTGGCATCACATACTCCTTTTTTATTTTTATCACACTAGATGGCGCTGTGCCATTTAAAATGCTTATTTGCGCGTCCAGGAAGAATTATATTTTCGTGGTTCTTTCTGTAAACATAAAGAGACAAGCCTAATAGTGACTGATTTTAAAATTCAATTTGATGGTAAATTATTCAAGATGGAAGGAACAAAAATGGCTACTCACATCCTTCTGTGTTTCTGGATCCCAAAAACTTCAGGTAATATCCGCAAATAAAAATAAGCTGCGGCTTCCTTATCCTGTAACAAACCATTTATTTATTCACATCATCATTATTTCATCATATATCAGTGGGCCAAATATGGATTTATATCTTTTACTATTTTCATGAAGATTCAGGTGTTAAAAGAAGAGATGCCTCTTTTGATACATATTCAGGAATCGCTTTAAAAAATGTATTAAGCATTTTTTTACAAGTTTCATGCTGGTAAGATCGATAAGTTGTATTTTCAGCGCTTTTTTAATGAAATGGGGTTTTTCTTTGCTCAAACAGAATGTGTTCAGATGAAATTTACAATTCAAAAATAGATTTTCAGAATAAAAAGGCTAAAGAAGTGAGAAGCCAAAACAGATTTTCTAAATTCAACAAAAATTTATTTTCGAAACACTTTCAATAGAAATAAACATATGTGACTCAAATTCTCATCTTGGAGAGGTCGCCACTACCATCCTCACGGGCCATGTACTGGCAGACCTTGCGCGTGTGTATCCCGAAACAGGCCCAGCCTGCCCTCACTGTCTGGAAGAATCACAGAAATTTGATCATCTACTCTTTATTTATCCAGCTTTCCTAAGACATAGAATGCAAGCGGCTATCCTACTTGGGCTGACCCACCTCAACTCTACATCTATGTCCCGTCTCCCATACCTAGAATGTAACTATTACAACAATAACTGGTTCTGCTCAGTAATTCACCCAGGCCGGGATTAGAAGTGCTGGCCTGTACTAGTTATCCAGACAATCCGTGTAGTTGGTGTTTTATCTCTCCACCAACATTATACTAGTCTTAGACTGAGGTTTGACATGTGGTTGACAGGGAAGTCAGATCTGTCATTCCCAACTGCCGTCTGTGGGACATTTTGACCAATCCTCACATATTATTTACTCATCCCTTTTTTCTTCTGAAATTTTTTATTCAAATAGTAATATAAACCTGACGTACCAGCATACTCTCTGTATTAAAAAAGATAAACTATTATTTCTAACGCGCCACCATTTTTTTATGTCCATAGTTTTTTTTTAATAACGTTCATAATCAGTACCGGAGATAAAAACAAAACAGTCCATTAACATATTAGAGCGGTATGGTAGATTAAACTTGCGAAGCCGCTGGGAGGGTTCACCCCTGGTGAGCCAGGCCTTCCCGAAATTTATATCATTGCACTATGGACAATAGGTACTTGTTTTACATTGAAAAGAAACATTATAAATAGTTTATATTTTCTAAACTAATCATTAAGAGACAAAGATAATAATCTCCCTATTCTCTCTAGAAACACAGGTCGAGGAGACTTTATATATAAGAGGGCGATTGAATCTATATTTAATATAATGATAACACATTTTATTCTTTTTACGTTAATCCTTTACTTTCAAAAAAATGATAATTTCAGTTAATATAGAGCTGTTTTTAATAGCTAGAAAAGTTTGCTGCTAAAACAATGCCCTGTGCTCAGCGAAACCTAATAATGAAATTTACTAGAAGGAAGACCAAAAAAGATTGTGAAATGGTTTTAAAGAGTATTAAAATGACTATGGACTATGGATAAACACAAAATACCAGTACTGATAAAAACTAAATAAAAATAAATTTACATACTTTCACTGTACTCTCTGTTTGTCTGGGAACGAATGATCCACAGGATCTATTTACATCGCGGGTATAGAAGTAGCGACTCTAATATGAGGTGTCAGTCAATTGGCTTTTTTATTATTGTTATTCAGTCTGTGTGTGTTTTTTTTTTTTTTTTTCTATTTCGTTCAAGTTTTGAATCGGCATTGGGTTATGCAATATATATATTTATATATAAACCAAATTGATTACCTTTTGTCACATGCTTCAGAAACATCTGATAAATAAAACATAAAACTTTAAAGTTTATTGTACAATAAATTGATAAAAATGGAATTCGTCGCCAGGAGGCCAAACTGCAAGCAGCACGTGCGTTTGCTCCCGGTAAATATACTTTTAATAATCTAATTTAATATTTAATGAACCGATAATTTTAAAGATATAATTAACTTAGTAATACTATACCCCAAATATAATCTTAGCACTTACTGTTAAATCTTACTTTTTTTCTAAAATCAGACACCAAGAAAAAAAGATGAAATTTACATACATAGTACTTGCATTGTTGTTTATCGTTTGCATTAAAGAGCCTAAATTTCTTGTTGAGAAGTACTATGAATTCAAAAAACTATCTTATAATAACAAAATGTACCCATCCTGCCACCTTACGCTAACTCAAAAGTATTCTTCTGCTTACTTGATAAGAGTGATTGCCATTCTACTGATCATTGGTGGCGTGGAACTTAACCCCGGGCCCCCTACAAAAAAGCAAACAACTCTGTCGACTGTACAAACTACTGAGACAAAGGAAGTTATTGAAGATGATCTCAAATCTATTGTTAAAAAAATCCATACAGAGCTAAGGACTTTAGGAGCAAGACTAGAAACTAGATTACAAAACATTGAACAAAAGTTCGAGGAATGGGATCAAAGATTGACCGTTATCGAAACTTCACAGAAAACATGCTTGGAATTAGCCACAAAAAAAAAAACGATTTAAGAATAAAAAGTCTAGAGGATCATGGTGACATGTTGGACAGGAAAATAAGGGAAAATTACCTTAAATTTTACGGTATAAAAGAGCCCGAAGCCGAAAACTCAGATGAAACTTTATGCAAATTAGTTACGGCGATAAATGAAAAGATGCATATACAAGTCGAATCGGAAATAATGCGTTGTCATCGGCTTTCAAAGAAAGCTAACGCGCCAATTTTGGTTGAAATTCCGAAACAAACCACAAGAATTCCCTACATAGGAATTCCTACAAATTCAGAGATGATAAAATTTTTGTAAACAAAGATTACACTCTGAAGACCCGAGAACAACGCCGCTTACTTATTTCTAAGAAGAAAGAAATATCCGAAAAAGGAATACGCTCAAAATTAAGAGACAATAAGCTTCTTGCAAATGGACAAAAATACGAAGTCGTTGACGGTAGAGTGGTTGGTGAAAAGGGCTCTACATCATAGCAGTTGACGCAGCCCCGAATTGATGTTGACAACTCAGAAACTTTACAGAGATACTACAAAATAAAATACATATAAATAAAGATTCACAAAAAAGTTTTAAGACCATTAGCTTTAAAAAACCAAAAGTTACGGTAAACACAATAATAAGCTGGAATATAAATGGACTTTTTAGGTTGCTCTCTGTTTTTCCACTTCTCGAGTACATTAAAAATTACGAGATCTTCGCTTTACTTGAAACATGGTGTATAAATCTCACAAATATAACATTAAAGGATTTCCAAATTTGTGAACATCCGGCAACTAAGACCACAGAAAGGGGAAGGGGATCAGGAGGAATAATTGTGGGTGTCAAAAAAGGGGGACATTACAGGTTGCACAGTACAGAACAGGATAACATCTGGATATCGATTTTCTTATCACAAAACATAGGAACCGACAAACCTACCACCTGCTTGATATTTGTATATCTCCCTCCAAACGAACTGTACCAGAATAACTTAGCTAGATTAACTAAATATATGGAAAAACAGATAACTGACTGGAAAGAACTAATTCTAATTGGGGATTTATATGAATATTAGAACTGGAGGGCTCGGAGGACTGTATAATCCAACAAATCTTCAACTCTCTTTAGTTTCCGAAAGAAATGGAAGAGATCTAATAATTTCACCACTGGCTGAAGGACTTCTCGAGTTTCTCGAGGACAATTCGCTGAAAATAATCAACTGACGATCAACAGGAGACAGAGAGGGAGACTTTACATATGTTTCGGAGAGAGGCTCATCAACTATTGATTACTGCATAGTTTCCCAAGGAATACTGGGAAAATATCAGACTTCAGGATAGAAACCCAGATGTACTCAGATCACCTTCCTCTTATCCTGAAGATAACAGTCCAAACACCTATGAAAATAAATCTAAGGTAGAAGAATATGGTGTTACGAGATACAGATGGACAGCTGAGGGAATTAAGACATTTAAACAGGAATTAAAGGAATTGCAAGTAGTAAAAATATCAAATCTCGATAGCTCCGTAAATACTTTCACTCAAAGAATTACTGAGGCAATGTCAACATCAGGAATAATGTACTCAACTAAGGGTGCCCCCAGAAAATCTAAACCATGGTTTGACAAAAACTGTTACGAGATAAAAAAAACTAACAAAGAAAGTCTGAAGGAATACCGTAGAACCAACAGAAAGGAAGACCTTGAAAGCTATGCTCTCCATAGAAAGAAGTATCTCGGTTTATTAGATGATAAAAGAAAGAAATATATTCAGGAAAAACAAGAAATATTGAGATTTATAAAAGATCCAAAGTCCTTTTGGAAGACCATTGCGCTATTTAAAAGAGCAACAAAAATTCAAGGAGAAATTACTGTACAGGAATGGCACGAATTTTATTGCGAATTAATGAGTATTGAGGAAAAAGAGAAGATTTGTAATATAGAAGTGAGGATCTCGCCGAGCGACCCAATACTTGATCCAGAGATAACTTCTGAAGAGATAGGCAGGGCAATCAGAGATTTGAAAAATAACAAGGCAAGTGGACCTGATGACATCCCCAATGAAATAATAAAAGTACTCCCAGACTCATACATGGGTTTATTAGAACAATTTTACAATAGAGCTCTGATAATGGGACACTATCCTACAATATGGACTAAATCGATCATACATCCAATCTTTAAAAGCGGTGACAAAGACAACCCTTCAAATTATCGTGGTATAGCACTGATAAGTAATTTATCGAAACTTTTTACGACAATACTAAGATCAAGACTGAATGAATGGGTAGAAAGAAGAAACGTCATTCCAGAAAATCAGGCGGGTTTCCGAAGGGGCCGATCGTGTGTGGATCTGATATTCACATTGACCACTCTAATACAACTTTCACTGAGGAAAAAGAGAGGAAAATTATATGTTATTTTGTTGATTTGAGAAAAGCATTTGACACAGTTCCTCACTCATTACTCTGGAAGAAATTAACCAATCTGGACGTGAGCTATCAATTTATACATGCAATTAGAAATTACTACGAACAGGCGACTGTGGCAGTCAGATGGAGGGGATCAATTACAGAAAATATTAAGATACATTCGGGCGTTTTACAAGGAGAGCCACTATCGCCATTACTTTTTATATTATTCATGACGGACCTGATTAAAATGTATGACAACTCAGATCTGACGAGTGTATACCTTCCGGAATTTGGTGATGTTCACCTGCTGATGTATGCAGATGATATTGCTATTATAGGGGAGTCGAGGATAAACCTCCAAAAAAGATTAATATATTGAAAGAATATCTTGGTGAGAACTATATGACACTGAACGAGTCCAAATCGAAGGTTATGGTATTTCGCAATGGTGGTAAACCCTCACGAGAAGATATATGGTACTGGAATGGTAAACCTCTGATGGTAACAAGAAGATATAATTACTTGGGATACCCTCTGGTCAGTACAACTAAAACCACTCAAGCCGCAAACTTTTTCAAAGGAAAAGCACTTGCGGCAATAAATGCTACAACCCCACACAAAATATTGGCAAAATCAAAAATTAATTCATTAAACTCTGCAATGGAACTGTTTGACTCTATTGTGATGGCTGCTTTGATGTATGCTGCTCCAATTTGGGCAACAGAGTATAAAGATTTATTAGACCATATACAAGATACATTTTAATTAGATTGACGAAATTTCTCTTAATGAATTGTAAAAAGCTATAAAACGAAGAGAAAAATTCTTTTATTAAAATGCATAGGCTACTAGCTTTCGGGCTCCAAGCCCGAGGTACCTGTGGAAGGGGCTTGGAGCCCGAAAGCTAGTAGCCTATGCATTTTAATAAAAGAATTTTTCTCTTCGTTTTATAGCTTTTTACAAGATACATTTATTCGTAGGTTTTTGAATTTGCCTAGATATACACCAGGATACATAATAAGACCAGAAACAGGCCGCGTCTCATTAATAATAACAGCTCTGAAATTGACCTTGAAATATTGGCTGAGGGTGCTGAGTATGGATACAAATAGATTGATTCTAATATGTTTAAATAGGATGAGGCAATTATCCTGTGCTACAGGTGCGCCCATCGGGTTTATAAAACAAGTAAGCAATTTACTCAATAATAACGGATCCTCGGGGCTTACTTATTGTAATGATCCTGATTCACTAAGGAATGCTATCCCAGGAATATTAAGAACTGCGATAGAGCAAACAATACAAAACGACTTAACAAGAATAACCCAATCAAAGTTATATTCCCACTATAGAGATATATATACAACGTTTACCACCGAAGAATATTTCTTAAGTGAACTCCCTTTTCCTGTCATCAGATTAATCGCACAATTTAGAACCCTTTCAATTTTTTTCAGAGAACACCATCTGATTTTATTGAGGCGTGAAGACCTGAAATGCCCTTTCTGTGGATCAGGAATTACAACGGAGATGTTGCACTACTTATTTGACTGTGCTGCTCTGTCTGAGGAAAGACGAAAACTAAATGATAAAACGGGGCAACTTTGTCCTTCATTTCCGGCACTAATTAATGAAATATCAAATAATAGGTATATAGCGATGGCGATATTTGGATTCCACAAGACTATAGCCCGGAAAAAGGCCACACAGTGTTCTCCCCATCCCTTGTGAACTGGCGAATCCTGTATAGGGCGAGAGGCCCTATATAAAGGCTTTGTTGTTGTTGTTGTTGATAAAGATGGAATAATACCTCGAAATATTTTTCGAAAAAATTGTTTTATATGGAAATAGAAAACGTTGATTATTTTTAAAAAGAGAATATAAATATTTAATATATGTACATGTATATATAAAATGTACACATGTAACATGTATTTATACAATGCCATTTAATTGAGATACAGTATATTCTATTTTTCTCTGAGTTATGGAGAGGAGCAAGGGAAATTCATTTTAGGATATGACACATATGATCGACAAAAAGATAGCCAATTATAAAGAAGGAATATAAGAGTTATTTAGAGTCGTCTTGTGTTTCCTAGTTTTACCTTTCTTGTAAAATTCATTTAATCGCTTTGCACAATTCGTATTTGGATTCAGTGTAAAATCTATTTATAGGCATATATAGAGGTGTCTACTATAATTATAATAGATATACCTGTATATGGGATGGCTATGGAGAGCATGGAGGAGGGAATGGGCTTTCTATGGAGGGCATGGGGGGCGGTATTTCCTATGGAGAGCATGAACATGGGAAAGAGATGGATGGCTTTCTATGGAGATCATGGGTGGCTTTTCTCTGAGGTTCATGGAGAAAGGGTATGGAGATGATCGGGTTTTCATGGGATTCATGGGAGAAGGGTATGAAGATAGCTGGGTTCTTTATGGAGGAAGTAAGGATGGGTGCCTTTATATGGATAGCATGGGATAGAGGGGTGGCTTCTCTATGAGGCTCATGGTACAAGGCTATGGAGAGGGTTGGCTTTTCTATGAGGTTCATTGGGGAAGGGCATGGGTATGGTCGGCTTTTCTATTAGGTTCATAGGGGAAAGATTTGGAGATAGTCAGGTTTACTATGGAGAAGAGGATAGGAAGGCACTGGCAGCGTTCACTTCCTATAACATATCATTAAAATGTCAGAATATTAATTGATTAATGTGTGATTATCTGGGTTTTTGTATTTAATTGGCTCGATATGGCATTGAGTCATAGTACTTTAGTATCATTTTTATGTCACATTATTTTTTCTAACAAAAAAGAGGACTATTATAAAAGGAGAGTTATACCTTAAACAAGGAAGGCAGCGGCTCCACAGTCTCCGGAAAAGGGAAATCTTTTTCCTCCTGAAAACAATTGATCCGTTAATTCTAACATATAACATGTTAGAGAGATGAAAACAAATAAAATAAAAAATCACTTTCACTAAATTTATTAAGGATAATATCTTACATTATAAAGAGAGAGAGAGTAAGGTTTGTTTGATAAATACAGTTACCTAGGACCTGATTCCTACCTATATACATTCATAGACAAAACTAAAGAAGTTATACCTTTATGCAATTTAAAGTAATTCTTATGCATCTTCTTATGACGCAAATAATAATATGAGATTAATATTAAATTAATAATAATAAAAAGAACAAATGAGAACAAATTGAAGGAAATATTTCTCAATATAAAATGGAGATTATCGCATTAAAGTTTCAACATAGTTGGCATTGGTGGGAATAAGACCCATCTCTCTCAATATACGAAAATATACTTTATTGAACATCTGTAGGGAATTTTCAGAGCTTTTA